>CP125976.1:478473264-479073264 GCA_030063025.1 Avena longiglumis
TCTTTATTAAATAGTAATAATTTAAATTGTTGGAATAATAATATTTGATAATGGATTAATGTTATAGATTTTATTTTTCTAAACATTTTCATATATTATACATATTTTTCTGAATTATAAAACAAAAGTTATTAAATTTTTAAGATTAAATCATTTTCTAATTAAATTCTAAATATTATTACAAACAGGGAATTACTTTTCTTACCCAGACCTAATCTACCCAAGTCAGACATGTGGGGCACTGGCCACGTTGGATGACACCTAGGCAGTAGACCAAACCGAATTTCGTTGACTGGGCTAGGGTGATGCAATGATGGCGTCACGTTGACGTCATCGTGGAAAATGGTTACCTCTCACCGGGGATGATTCCAGCCCCAGTCACTGACTACTGGGCCCTATGGCCATGTCGCATGCCACCTCAGCAAGGCAGGGCCCGCTAGGGTTTGACTGGCTTCCACACGGTGGTGGTCAACTGACGCCGGCGACCATCTGGTGGAGGCGCTACCCTGCCTACATGGACCTGCTTCGGTGTGTTTGCAAACGAGGAGACTTAGACGATCCTACTGATGGTAACGCCGCTAAGGAAATGTCACTGGAGCCTCGGTTTCAACAGTGGATAACGACGGCGAGCGGCGGTGCTCAACGGAACTAGGCATATAATCATCGATAGCATGGTATAATAGGTTGTGGAGATGCACTAGCTTACCTTGATTCTCATACGATGATCGTTGAGGCCTGGTGTGGTCGGATGTGGAATCTCCGATGATAATTCTGATGAAGGCCGATGAAAGGGAACGGCAAAATTCGATCGCCCTCGAGCTCCCCTTGATGCTGTGTTCCTCACAGATGATCAACGCACGCTGGCGCACCTCCTCGACCACTCCACGGACTCCGGGACGAACTCCACATGCTGGCGTGCATCGTTGATTGTGGCTAGGGTTTTGGTTGCCGACGGAAAGGAGAGGAAGAAAGTGAGGATAAGGATGAGGGATTTAGAGGAGTGAGCCACGTCGCGGGGTTCTTATGCTCGGCCAGGGTCGGGCGAGTATCACGGCGCCGGGAAGATCGACGGCAAGAGCATCACCACGCAGCTGCTTGCTGCCAGACACGAGGAAGCAGAAAAGAAAAGGACGGGAAGAGGTACGGGCCGGAGTTGGGCCATGCGGGCTGCTATGGGCTGCTGCAAACCAAACGAAATGTTTCTGCTGCTACTCGCGAGCGTCAGTTAGAAGGTGAGGTACTGGGCCTTGGGCCACTTTCTGGACTGAGTTCATTTCCTTATCTTTATTATTTTTATTTTATATTTTAAGAATTTGTTTTCAATTTGAATTTCCACATGTTTAATTATCATAAATTCTATACAGTATTTAAAATATTCTAGAGGTAATTATACTAATTGATTGCTCTACTCCTTTTGGCATTTTTCAATACTCATAATTTTATTCAAAATTATTTATGAAGTAAAATAATTAAAAACTAGGGTTTTAGGATTTTGTTTTAAAACCTTAAAACTTTTCTTTAACATTGTTTTCACTTTTATTTGAAGTAATGAAGTTTTAAAATGTTTACTCATATCCATAGAGTTTATTTATATGAATTTAATCACATAATAAGGTATATATTTCATTATAACTAGTATTGGAGTTAGGGTTTGAATTGTAAATGTTTATCATGAGTTTTAGGAGTTTTAATATTCTTGTTCATCCTTTTATTTACATGAATAAAGATTATTGGTTAAGACGGATTATCTTTATGTTTGTGGTCATTATGGATATCACCTTTTTAAAATAATAAGGTTATTTTCCAGAATGACTTATGAGGAAGAATTAATTAAGATAGTTCCTAAGCACATGTGATCATGATAGTTGAAAATGACAAAGATGTGCTTAAGTGATTTGCTATAGGAAAATATTCCTAGAAAGCTTTATGTAGATAAGATGATAGACCAATCAGATGAAATGGATTTTATGTTTGGTTAAAGATTTAGGGTTTAGTGTTTTATCCAGAATTCCTATCTTCCATACTTCAATAATTCTAGACTTATAATTAAGGAAATCCTTTCCTAAATATATTACTTCTTTATATCCATGATCATGTGCTAACATGATGAGCTTTGCTTTACAAAATACTCTTATCAATAATTTATCCACCTAAATCCTTTTGTAAATGCAATGAGTTGACACTAAAGCTTTCATAATCTTCTTATATCCATACTTGGTTATATCAACTACTCTACTGCTGATAACCTCCAATCTAACAAATGTTTATAGTTACTTCCATTCATGCTCTTCCCTTATCATCCTTCACTCATATCACTTCAATAGATTTATACATCAAATTCTACTTCACCTCAAGTGCTTAGTATTTCCACAGAGGAAAATACTACTTCTATAATCCAATGTTGCTCTAGAATCATCTTGATCATACTATCTTGTCTCTACTTAACTCCAGTATCTAACATTCCAACCTCACATTATATTAATGTGACTTGTAATGATTACTCTAGAATAATATATCTATACTACTCAATCATGTCCTACCCACCAATTTCACTTATACATTATATAAGCATTCAATCCTGGTGACTAAAGCATGATCATTATAATCCTTTGATCCTTTATGGTTTAGTCTTCCAGTTGGCTAATCAAGGCTTCCATCCATACAACATTACAGTTGTGTTATAATTATCTTCTGTTTATCTCAATTGTATTAAGATATATAATTCATTGACTATTCCTACTTGATCCAATAGGATTACTCCTGATAACTATCTTCAGGATTCATCCTTGTAATCCTCTTTGTTACCATATTATTATATATTCCAAATAACTCTTCTATCATTCAGGAGTGAGTTAACTCCATCAATAATCCAATTGATTTAATTCTCTTCCAACACTCCCATCATATAAATGATATTCAAATCTAGCATTACTAATTATCTCTTCTTACTTCTTTCTTTATATACCTTAAGTGAATGCTATAATAAGGACAAGAGTTGATAGATCAAGAATTGATAGTTTAAGAATTTGTGAATCAATAGTTGATTACTCAACATTGATGAACAACAGATATTGAGATAAGATTCCATAAGGATTAATAGGGAAAGAAAGATATATGGTGAATGATGTTGACTTGGTTTCTTTCCTACTCAATCTCACTAAAGAGTTAAGATTGTATTACCATGATGTTCTTGGTATAAGTAGATGGGATTAAGATTTAGTTGTTACATTCCTATTATTTAAGTTATATTTATAACTTGGCATTCATGAGTTGTTGTAATGAATACTATGATATGATCACCTAAGGATCAAATATAAATCATTAAGTAATGTATTAGGGTTTAATTTTATTACATTTGATCTACCCTTAGATCAAATCATGTTTACCCAAAATAAGGTTTTAGCAAAGGTTATATTGAAACTTATCACAGTCAACTTGATGATCTACTTCAATTCCATCAAGTTGATAGAAGCTTCAGTCACTTTGACAAGTTTTCTTCAAAAGCGTGAAAATTATTCGGATTTTATATGCATGAATGCAATGCACACATCTGGGTTCAGCTTATTTCTAAGCTCTAATGCTGGGATGTTACACCCAATGGTTTCAGTTGGAAGTCCATTTTTATCAACAAATGCTTTTGATATGAATGAATGCGATGCGCCAATATAAAAAAGAACAAGTGCTGGAAAAGAATTGAGCTTGAACGTACCAGCCACGGCATCAGACTCCTCATAGATATCATCCACATTGATGTGGTTCACTTGTCCCTTCTGGAAATGGTTGGGCTTGTTGGCTCCTTCCACTTTCTTTTCTGGGCAATCATTATCATAGTGCCCCATCTTCTTACACTTGAAACACTCAACCTAAGATCTTTCTTAACAGGATGACTTCCATTTCCACTTACACTGTGGTGGCTCTTGTGTCCACTCTTGTGATTCTTGTACTTGTCATTGTCATGGCTGCGATGATGCTTGTTGTCATGATGACGGTTGTGGTTGTAGTGGTTGTTGTACTTCCCATTTTTGTGGAATCCAGAACTTCCACTATCATCATGATGGGAACGTTTGTGAGACGATCCCGAACTGTGCTTATCAAAGCTATGCTTCCTCTTCCTACCCTCAACCTGTTTCATCTTGTTTTCCAAGATAGTAGCCTTGTCACAAAGTGATTGATTGGTTGGGACATAGGCAACAGACAGCTGCAGGTTCAACTCATCATTAAGTCCTTCGAGGAATTTCTCCTTCATCTTAGCATCAGTATCAACCTCATCCGGTGCGTAGCATGCCATATTGTTGAATTCCTCAATGTATTCAGCCACACCGCGGTGACGCTGCTTCAGATTGTGGAACTCCTTTTTCTTCAAGTTCATCACCCCGGATGAGATGTGAGCTGTACAGAATCCATCCTCAAAAATAACCCAAGTCACATCCTCGAGGGGAGTGGTAATTTGAAAGTTGTCCCACCAGGCTATTGCCGGTCCTTCAAGGAGATGTGATGCAAACCTGACTTTTTCCTCGTTGGTGCAGCCGGCAGTGACTAAGTCCTTGTTCACTGAACGTAACCAGTCATTGGCTACCATTGGATCAGTGGTTCCTGAGAACTTTGCAGGCCTCAGTCTCAGAAATCTGGTGAGCATGTCAAATGCTGGTGGATTGTTTTGATTGTTGTTGTTATTATTGTTGTTCTAATTCTGATTCTGCATGAACTGTGTCATCATCTGCATCAGTTGACCTTGAGTTGTCATCAACTGCTGCATCTCGATAGTGACGTTATTGTTGTTGTTTGGGTTGGGGTTGGCACGACGGGGAGGCATCTGTGGTTGCAATAAGGATAAGAATGAGATACCCATAGATGCTTAACATGCATAATACAACACATAGAAACAATCACAATAACAAGCTCAAAATAACATAGAGTTTTGAACGACATAAATAACAAGTTTTGAAAATGCAAACACACCATAGCAAGCCATCCACATGTTGGATGGTCATTGCGACTCAATAATCAAAGTATGATAGATAAATGATAGTCGAGTAGTCTATGCTACTCCTCCATGTCGACCTCCACGTCAACAAGGGTAAGGCATGCATTCTCCATGGCGGTCCTGTACTCATCTACATTAGTGGTCAAGGCCTCGATCTTCGCGCGGAGTGCTCTCTTCTATGAGCGCAGCCTCTCGATCACTCCCTGCTGGTGCTCGAGCTCGAAGTCCTTGGCCTCTAACTCAGCCTTCATATCCCTGATCTTCTTGTTTCTGTCTTAGACTCTTTTCTCCTGACTCTTGAATTTCTTGTCCTGGCACTCAAATTTGGCCTCCATTTCCTTGATGATATCGTCTTGCTCCGCGAAGAGCTTATCCTTCTCCCTCAGCTGGACCTGGAGCTCGTCGTTGCTAAGCATGACATTGGTGCTCTCCGTGTCGAGGTGTCTAATAAGACCCTCTAGGTCCTGAAGGTATAGACGAACTGGCTCAATCGTCTCTCTAGTAGTGTCATTGTACTCTACAGCCTCACCCTCCTCATCGCGTCTCCCGAGCAGGTGAAAGTAGAGACCCCTAAGCTTGGTGGAGTGCCTCCCAACCAGGCGTCCAAGTAAATCCTGCATGACTACATCTAAGCCCCTCTCCTTATCAGCATGCATCAGCTTAAAGGTGATAGCCTCCGTGGGTGGCTCTGCCTGGCGTCCCGGCTGTGTGACTCTGAAGCCCCAAAGGTCATTCCTCTCAAACTTGGTGAGCTGAAGTGTCGTGATACTAGGAAGTGGTAGGTTGAGCACACTAGTGAGCTCCACGAGACGAGAACCGAAATGAGTTCCCTTGGACTCCTCGGCAGTGCTGATAACAATGTTAGGCATCTATTATATAAGATAGAGAAAGGTTAGGATCAACACAAATAGAGCAAATCACAAGACAATAAAAATAGAAACACACTTTCAACAATAAAACATACAAGTCATGGCATACACAAATCCAATACAAACACTAAGGTTCAACATAACTTAGATATTTTTTTGCGAGAAAAACGACAAGTGTGGTGGTCCAACTAGCGGAGTATATCACAATTCTCACTCATATGCTAAGTCTATGATATCCTTCCTTAGACGTTTTATGGCGGTCTCTAAGTCTTGGGTATACTTCTTTTCCTCCTAGAGATCACTTTTAGTGTTGAGCATTCTACACTTGAGTCTTTCACCAAGCTCCTTGATAGCATTCCAAGCTGCATTTCTTGCAGAGTCATAGAATGTGGTATACGTTTCTGAGTTGGTGCCCATGTAGAATCCCGACTCTTTGTGGTTTTCTCCCTTGTTTTTGTACAAGTTAAGTTGCACCCACAAATATTCCTCTCCTTCATCCATTACTGGAAATCCTTTGTACACGTCCTCACCATGTATTCCCAAGCTAACCATAAGGGTCTTTAGTGCTTTGGGAAATTCCGTCTCACATTCTAAAGTCATGGTCATGAGTGGTCCATTCTTGACGACTTCGTTGATGGCGGCCATCTACAAATAGAGATGAGAAAGAAGATTAGGAAAGGTTTACAAGAAGAAAAAGACAAGTGTGGAATTTTACAAAGAGTTGCATTTTTCCTTAGTGGTTTTCTTAGTCTAACCAACCTAGGGTCATAATCCTACAGGAAACACAGTGCTCTGATACCATATGTAAGACCCCACATTTATAAGGTAAAGGATCCCTGTGATTGTAATGCTAGTCCCTGGATCAAATGCTAGCATCCACAGTTTAAGATGAAGTACACAGATACAAAGGTCTTTATTACATCGTCATTCCAGAGATAACATAGTCTTTTACAACTCCAAAGCCATAGGCTAGTACAAGAGTTCATAACATAAGTAAATATAGTAAAGTCTTCATCTTCATGTGCCACAGGCAAGCATGTTGAGTGTAGACTCATAACCCTCATCCTCATCAGAGTAACCTGCAACATCATAAGTTACATCCACAGTGGGTCAATACATTGGAATAGTATTTGTAACATCCCAATTTCAGCAACCCTGATTTAAGTCAGAAAGGCAAAAATCAGGGGGAACAAAAACTTTTTCTTGCATTGTGCGCTTACTTGTTTTCTTGTGCTCAAGCAACTGTTTGTGTAGTAGTTGTGTACTCCTCATCTCAACCCTAGTTTACAAAAAACTATTTTATAAAAGAGATGTCTTAGATCATCTTTCATATTCTCAAATGTTCTGGCATTTCAAAAACCAGATCCAAGATGACTTTGACACCACCAAATACTTTACTAGCTTATATTGCCAAAACTATGGAGACATATATATACTCTCCTTATATTTTCAAGACAGAACCTTCAACTACACTTATCCCTAGGTTTTTCCAAAACCTTTATTAAAACCTTTTAATCCAACCTTGGTAGTAATACCAAGATGATCCTTATCTTACCTCAAATCCAAAACCCTTCTCAAAATACTCCTCCTTACCCCAAGCTAGGCTTCATGGTAACCCTAGTACTAGTTGGATAATTAACAAGATGAATTGCCTTGATCTGCTGCCTGATGAATTGCCTTGATCTGATGATTGCCTTGTTTGCTTAGGAACTAGAGTGAGATAATCTAGTAGCTCATACCTTAGGACCCAATCTAGTCTTGTGATCATCAATCTCAAAGAACGCATCCAAGTCCAGATCTATCCTAAGCCACGAAGGTAACCACCTCCCCTCATGCCCAGATTCAATCCAAGGATAATCCCTCTGGATGGTTTCCAACTCAGTGGATACCCAATCTAAGCATGAATCCTATCTACTTAGTTAGTACCTCAACCTCATCTCCTTGATCATGAGTTTGGAACCTAGCATCCTCCCAAAAGCTTCTACATTTGCACTCTATTCAAAATCTCCAAAACTGGCAAAATGGCAAGTCTGGATTTCTTACCTAGGTTCAATCATTGGAGCCCTACCTCTTCCAACATATGTGCACTCTTGAGAATGTATTCGAACCATCTCGTGGTACATATTTAGTACTACCAAAGCCCACTCTTGCCCTTGGCTAATCCATTCCATGTCCCACTCATCCTTGATGGTTTTGTAGTCAAGATAATAACCTTTTCTGCAAATCTTATCATCTTGCCTACTTTGGCAGAAGCTCCAATCTTTATGCTACCTCCCCTTGGCCAAATCCTTGCTTGGTTATGATCTACTAGTAATGGACTATAAACTCCCACTTCACTTGTTTCCATTGGAGCCTTGTGATTCCTAAACCCCTATGGTTTAGAAGGCTACCTGATGTATCTGTTATGACAGCCTTATTTTCAACAAAGTTTGCCATCTCCCCTACACCACCTCAAATTCAACCAAGTCCAACTCTTTCTTACATGATCATATATATGAAATGGTATATCCATCCATATAACCCTTTTACCAAGGAGAGCTCTGAGCTCCCTAATCCAACCATGTTTAGGTAGCATCAGAGTAACCAAACCCTAGATCCTCCAAGAATCTAGTTTTCACTCTTTTCACCACTTTTCTTCAAAGCCAGGGTTGACCTTGATGCGCACATAAAGTTTTCATCATCTACCTTGAATATAAGCATCCCCAAATAATTCCCATAATTATTTGGATTAGTAAACTATTTAATTTCCTCTACTTACCAAATTCTCAAAATCTTTGTCTTTAAGGGAAAGTTTGCTTTCCTCCAAATCACATTGCCAACTCAAGGCACATTTGATGCCTATTTATCATATCCCATCTTCCCAACTCAAAAATAAATATTTTTGAGATTCTTTATTATTTATTTTTGCCCTTTTTCTTAAATGGCAGAAACAAGAAATAATTCCCTAAAAATACTTTTCCACCTCAATAAATCCCAATAAAATCCTCCAAAGCGTGTTATGGTATTTAGGACCATATCACGGCAAAACCCAAGCTTGTCCAAAGTAAAAATTTGATCTTAGCTTCCAAAATTTGTTTCTGCACTTTTTGAAGAAGTGCATTTAAATGGGATTGTAATCATCATAAAAATCCCATTTAAATTATGGATAGATTATTTGACCTATACCACCTACCAGTACCTTTTCCACACCTTGTCCCATGCAAATTTATCAACTTCCTTCTCAAGCCTCCAATTAATCAATTTTGCCAAACCCATCAAACCTTGATTCAAACTAACACCAAACCAGCCCCAAGCTTGTCAAGTACTCCACCTTAGCAACACACACTCTCCCCTGGTCGACCAGCACTGTAGCACTGAAATAACCACCCTCACCCCTCTTGTCCATTATGTTCGTTTATGAGGGAGACATAGGCCTTGTCAAATCCCACCATCAAAGCTTGTGCAGCCACTGCCCCCACCCCCTCTCTATCCCCTAGCACGACCAGAACTCTCTCTCTCTCACCTCCCCACCGCCCCTATTGCCCCATTGGCTGAGCCCTAGTTTTTCCCCAAGCTCATCCATGCGCTATGTCCACCATGCACCACTCCATCTCTAAATAAATAGGCCAGAGGCCTTATCCGTCGACATGCTCCCTCATTTCGGCCCCAAACCACCAGAGAGCCTTCCCCAGAGCTCCCCCCTCTCTCTCCTTCCCTCTCCTCTGGCCGCAAGAGCAAGAAATGGCCATTTCGGCCATTGCTTAGTTCAAGCTCAAAGATCTCTCTTCCCAGCTCCCAACCCTCTGCATGTAGCCTAACCGTGACCCCCTCCCTCCAAACTACCACCCCCAAGATCCAGAACCCTTCCCTTGGTCTGTACCACTGTGTGGAAAATGAAGAACGACTCTCAGGTGTCTTGGAAGGTTTGACCATACTCCCTCTTTCTCTCTCGTTCTTTCTCTAGGGTTAGCCCCTGCTCAAGCCACAATCTAACCATCCCCGTTTCTCTGGCATGCATGCGGCAATGGAGGTGCCCTGACGAGCTCTCGAAGGAGCACCGCCGCCATACTCACGTGAGAACCCTCCTGAGGTCTCCCCTACCCCTTTCCTCCCCTATCCAGGCTCGTCGCCGACCGCCGCCTCTCCCCCGCCAACCCTCCATCGCCAGCGAGGTCCCCCTGGCGCGCCACCGCGCGGCCCGGGCCACTAGGGTTTCTCTGCCGTCAGATCCGCCCAGATCTAACGGTCGTCGCCCTCCATACCCCTTCGTGCGCAAGTGGCCAGGCTGGGCCGCCGCTGCTTCCCCGCGGCCCACTCTGGTAAAGGAATCGGCCCAGCAAACCCTTCCTCCCCCTCTCCTTTATTAAAATAATTCCAGATCTGCAGGGTACTTGCTTGTTTTAATTCGAAATAGAAAATTAAAAAGGCCCAAATTACCAAGATCTAAAATTCCTGGGACACACTAGTGTCTTACCTAACATGCAGAGGCATTGGTTAGTCTTTTTGAGGATTTAAATAAATATGATAAAAGTTCTCCTAAGATCTTTCTAGATCACTAAATGTTTTCTCCAGGGAGTTCTACAAGTCCAACTAGAGTAAACCCAATTGGTAAAGAAAGGTACTAACAATACCTTTCAAGTCCCACTGGCCCCACCTTAAATTGCTACCTAGATTACTGGTAACAAAATTAACAAATTAAAACTATTTCTGCCTTCAATAAATTTTCTAGGTCAAACCAACTGAGATTTTGACCTAATTCCAAATCTCATAGATCACACATAACCATATCCTCCTAAATACAGCAGATCATAATTTTATGAGTCTCTGTTGATTTTTAGTGAATTAAACCCTTTTGTGCATGGTTTATTCACTAATAAAAACATTGCAGTAGCTATGTAACTCCCAAAAGGTTTATTCCAATTTGTACATAAAGGTATTTTCATCACCTAATATGTGTCCTTAAAATCAACTAAAAATATTCTATAGATTAAATCTGGTGAAAAAGACAAATCCTATCCAGTACTGCCTTTGGGAATTTCTCAAGGGAATTCTGTTAATTGTTTTGAGGATATCCCAACTCCTCTGGATTTAGTCCACCAAACACTACTTAGTCACCCAAGGAAATAATTTTTGGAACTCCAGAGAAGTTCTGGTGAATTATTTCCTTAAATTAGAGTTTTACCCACTATAAAATCCATTATAAATCAAGGGAAATTGATCAAATAGTGAAACCACTTTTGTTGGCTTCATGTTATCAATACCAATCTGATGGTGTCATTTTCATACAATGGTATCATACAGATAAAGCCCTTGGTCAAAAACCCCTCACTTAGGTAGTTCCTAGATTTCAAATCCAATGGGATTCTTTCCCTAATGCCTCCAAATCTCTTCCAATCAAATCCAACCACCAACATCCTACAGATCCATATCTTATAGTTGTCCTTACTTGTTGTATGGTCTGATGCTTGTATGCTTTGTATTGATTGGTATATTGTTTGCTTGCATGTATGCTCGATAACGACGATAGTTGCGATTGTGTGACGCCGAGAAGAAGGAAGGATCGGGATATTCTTTTATTATTATTATTGGTATTATGGTTATTTAACACTGTCAAGGGACTTCTCGCTGGTCACAGGCAATCCACCATTCCTGAACTCCTATATTAACCTACTTCTGTTTATCCACTGTTTTATATCTCGTTTATAAATTGCATGATCACAGGCATGGTTTGTTTCAAATAAAAGTGCATGAGTAACTTGGCTCCTCCAAGTTATGGATGAGTGTCCATTAGGACACCTACCCTATTGACACCTATTTTACCCCTTTAGATCGAGTCTAAGATGATTTGCATCCTACCTCTTGGAACCCACGGATTTTCAAAGATAAAAACAATTTTGGGTTTTACCCTACTACAAAGTTTTCAAAATAAAACCCTTGGAAATAGGCATCGTTTCCGAGTGGAAGTTTTACTAAAGAAGATATGAGGTGGATGAAGATAAATATAATGAAGCGAAAGTCAAGCAAGAGAAAGGAAGGGATGTTCTAAGACAATGTCCGGAATAATTTATCCGTGCAACCACATTACCCCAGACGTTGGGGCTTATCTTGTAGTTTGTGATATTTAGCTGGGGATGCTCTTACTCGCTAAAGGGGAGAAATCCCCTGAAATCTGGGCTACCTGTAGGGTAAGGCACTGGTGCAACAATTGGGTCTCTCGCAGACGGTATGCTTTTAGGTAGTACGGATGGAAGATTATCACTATTTCTACCGGTCAGGCTTCGGTCTGGAGGTAGGGGTCAGTACGAGAGGAAGGACCAGGGTCGTCGTACCCCATACTCGTACCGGAGAGAACAACCCAAAAGGAAAAGTCGTAGTTGCTAGGGATGGACAAATGAAAAGTCTAAGTTTGATTATCCGAACACCTGTCTACTGTTTGTAGCAGGCCGTGGTTTTATCCCGGCGGATGTATTGATTCTTGTGGGTAAAGTGCACAAGCTCTCCAGAGTCTAATCTATTCGAATAGCTGTGTCCACGGACAAGGACGGTTGGAATGGCAAGTGCTAGGTGTACCCTTCAGATAAGTTGAGATGAACTAAAGAAAGTGACTTGGTCACGAGAAAATATAAAGAATAAGTTTGGTTTTGACCAGAGATGGTCGATAAGGTTTTAAAAAGGGTTTTACAACAAAATGTTTTCTAAATCATTTTAACAAGGATGTGGAGATGTCCGAATTTCCAAAAAGGAGGCATATTTAATAAAAACTCTTTTTCAACAAAGATATAGAGATGCCAATGTTAGGTCCTTCAAGAACAACTTATTGTAGAGTTATCTCGCCACAGCCAAATATGCATTTCCTTATTACCTTGTCTCGGTGGTTTGCCAGTACATTCAAAGTACTCACCTGCATTGACCCTAGATATTTACTTGGCCAGATTGTAGATGTTAAGAAGGATCGAAGGTGCTGACGTCAATGCGAGCTAGGTCGTCTTCCCAGTCAGTTGCATGTAGGTTAAGGCACGGGCTCTGCACTGAAGACTTCCGCTACTTATGTTGTAATCGCCATAATGGCCACTTTGTAAGTTTTGTACTCGTTACTTTATGGATGATGTAATGATACTAGTCGGTTATGCTCACGGCTCACTGATCATGGGAACGTGAATTATATGCATAACGGGTATTCTCGGACCGTAAATTCGGGGTGCCACAGTATTGGCAAGTGATACCTTGGTAGAATAGTAGCTTCTAACGTCTACATGAATTTGGCTAAGTGTAGCTTAGGCTTGCTTTGCACAAAATAGGTTTTGCCTATCAGTTGAAAACACTAAGTTATTGTTTATCAAAATCACCCAAGGCATCTACCAATGAAATTGATGATCCTTTACCCTTGTTCAACCACAAGTTTTTAACTTAGAAATTGGGATGAGGATATCCTTGATAGCTTTAGTGTCTTGGTGCTCAATTGTCCATTGCCGGGGACACGGCTAAGTACTTAGATTTTTCCTTCTCGAGAGGTGGTGCACTTTCCCCACAAGACTCGACATGCATCGAGACGAGATCTTTCAGAAGCCTTCCCTTAGGCCAAATGGATGCGTTCCAAACCCATCACCCCCTACCACCTTCTGTCCATATGGCTAAGTTATTGCAACCTATATGATCAAGGTAGAGCCCATATGCCATGTGGTTGCACTAGAAGCTTCTAAACACTAAGTATCTCAAATCTCTTTGTTCCTGGGTGGCTTGCCACAATTTAGATACACCAGGTATTGCCCCTGGGGTAACCACTCAACATAAACCTTTCCTTCCATTCCACCCAGGTGATTTATTCACTTAGTAGTTTTATTAAGCAAAAACATAAGTCAAAAGACTTAGTAAAATTTCCATAGCATGTGTATATAATCCACCCTTGTCTACTAGTAGCTAGGCTAAGCATGATATCAACAAGTACCTTAACTTAGAGAATAATTCTATCAAGACTACATCTACTAGGATTTCCCATAGCATAACATATAGATACTTAGCAAAATATCATGCAAGCCCTATACAAAATATTACTAGTGCATGGTCAAAATATTGGGACAAAAACATGAAGCACCACTTGCCTTGGTAGTTGGGGTATTAGCAACAATCTTTACAATCACAATCACCACTAGCACCAAAATCTACACATAAAATGATAGCACCAAATTTACATTCAAATTAATCAAGCAAAAATATATAAATGCATGCAAATGCCATGTGATGATTTTACTTAAACCAAACAAGACAAGTAAACAGTACTAAACACAAAACTAAACTTTTATAGACTAAATAGACTCAAACTAGTCTTTGAAACATTTTCTAAATAATTTCTATACTCAAAACAAGCCTACAAATGTCTCTGCATAAAATTCTATTTTTACAGAAACAAAATATAAAACTAAGCCGATAGATGTGTAGGATTTATTTTTGTGATTCCATTTATATATTATTTGCATTTTTTGGATAAACAGGACAAAAGTTATGAATTTTACAAGTTAAATCATCTAATTAAATCAAATCAGGATTTTAAAAGAAAAATCCAGACACGCGGCGGCTCCTGATTGGTCAGTACCGCTTCGTGCGGATCACACTCATGAGCCGCTAGATCTAATTGAGATCTAACGGTCCAGATCTACCTGTACCCATTCACTTAAGCATCTAATCCTAGCCATTAGATCTGAATCTAACAGATCCGATCGCACTGGCCATAGATGAGCGGCATAAATGGCGAGCGCGACGGCGGCGCGTCTGGCGACGGTGCTCCAGTGAGGCCAGGGGTACGGGGGTAGTGTAGGTGCTTACAGGGATCGCAGAGACATGGTGATTCTCGATGTGGTCATGGACGGAGCGGGGGCGTACGGGCACGGCGTAGATTGCTCATCGGAGTTGGCGTCGGCGTCAGGATCGCTCGGGTGTGGTTGTTGTCGATGCTACAAGTCATGAAAAGACAAGCCAGATGTGGAGTTAGACGCGCACGAGCATGGCGAGTACACTCATATCAACCAGAAAGGTTAGGACAGTCAGGGTTTACCAGAAAGGTTCGTCGGAGTTGCAGCAGAGGACGGTGGCGTGCTGCAGGAGTAGAGGGGTGGCCGGAGTTGGTCGGAATCGGCTCTGCAGCTCGTCGGAGCAGAGAGGTTTCGGGCGAGAAATTCTTGCATCCTGGTGGCGCTCAGAGCTTGGGGTTTGAGGGGAAATGGAGAGGGGGAAAGGGCGCTTAAGTAGGAGGGGGTCATGGGGGCAATCACGCCGTGAATCAAGTGAATTTAAGCGAATTGAAACGAGGGAGAAACGGCAGTGAGCGGCACGGGTCCTTCGGCGCGAGATTGACGATGGGGTCGACGTGGCAGTGGGGCATGCCCGTCAGCGAGGTGGGGGTTTGCGTGCGTGTTTAGTCCAGTACACTTTGACACATTGAAATATAAAATAAAACCATGCCTTAAATGAATATAGATAATAGGCATAAAATGGTTTTATTTGGGATTTTGTTTTGAATGTTTTTGTGTGAGAATTCATTTTGATTCTTCACTGGTCAAACCAAAGAAATCTCATACTTTGAAAAGGAAAATAAAATAAGAGATAAGACCATTGCCTTGTATACATGCAATAATAGGTATCACATGGTTTTTTTGTTTGAAATTTTGTTTGAAATGACCAAATGTTATGAGGGCATGAATGATATGCAAACTTTTTCAAATCATGATTTTTGGAATGTTACACTCACCACCAACCGTGAGAAGGGTGGAATTTTTGGAGGTCTCATTGCTTCTAGGTTACTAGCTTCCCATGGTTCAGAGCCTCACTATTCAGATTTTCAGTTCCCCGCAGAGAGGCTTGATATTGAATCTATGATTCTACATGGTTTTGTTTCCTTGGGAGCTAATGTGAGAATTTACCATATGAATTATCTTTTGCCCAGCAAGGTCGGTGAAAGGGTAGGACTGAGAAAATAGTTTATTTGCCTGCACCTGCTTTGTTTAACTTTGATAATAGGCAAGCATGGTCACTTACGGAGGAGGAGGTTGACACTTATGTGGGGGAACTCTCCCAGAAAGAGGAGAATGTTGAAGAGGATGCCGAAGACAATTCGGTTCAGCCCTCCAACTTGGGAGAGTCTTCATACCAGCAATCCTCATTTGATTGCGGTGTGTCTTCTTCTTCATTGCAGGTGCCTCACTATGATCATTCCTATGATGACCCACCAGCATGGGGGTACTATCCGCGCTATTGAGCCCCACTTAGGCCAAAATCCTAAGCTTGGGGGGAGGTACATCGACATCACACACTCATTTATATATCATGTTCAGTCGGTTCTTTGTATATCCACTTGTTTTCGCTTTCTTTTTGGTTCTTGTTGCTTCTTTCTCAAAAACACAAAAATACAAAAAATATTTTCGTTGTTTCTCTTGGTTTGTTTCTTTGTTTATTTTCTTTGGTTTGACTTAAAGGAAAAATCCAAAAAGATTTTGCTTTTTTTGGTTTGCTTTGTTTTTGTTTTGGTTTTTCTTTGTTTGCTTGTTTCTAAAAAAATCGAAAACACCAAAAATATTTGTTTTTCTTATTTGGTTTTGTGAGTTCTTTGTAGGGTTCAGCCGTCCTCAGTGGATTTTGGTTTCATATTAATTATTCAAGTCACACAAGTGAAGGGCAATAATGAAGATTAAGACAACTTGAGGTTTGGTAAGAGGCTGGTAACGAACTCTATTTGTTTCATTTTTGTACATATACTCATCATTGTGAGCATGCTTAGCCTGTTTGTGTAAGGTGTATGTCATTATGGATGCTTAGTAGTTCTTTCTTGTCTATGATTAGCTCCATCTTGCTAATAGTTTGTAGCATGTCATATGAATGTTTGCTTGCATTGTTTTATTCATACTTTGGTATGATATTGTGGTATCCTCCTCTGACTGTTCATGTGAATCGACTTGGCACATTCTCACGCATGCATATGACTAATCAATAGTCAGTAAGCCTCGATGATTTATTTTGCATCAGAGTTCTTGTATCACTTTCATGCCATAGTTAGTCATGTTTTGTTGCAAGCATGATTATGACAGCTATTGGTCTCTCGTTTGTCGCTCCCTCTCTATTGCTAGCCTTCACTTGCACTGAGTATGTGCTCTACCTGTGCTTCCAACTCCCCAAAACCAATATTGCCAGTTGTGTCCACCATACCTACCTATTAGCATCATTTGCTACTTCAGTGCATATTCTATATGCTGTGTTTTCTTCCAAAATAAAATGTTTGTCTGTTTTGAGAAAGTTAGTTAGTAAAGCTCTCATGAACTTGATGGCACACTTTATTCCTTGCGCTTAATAATCTTGAACCATTGTGACTAGTCCATGAAAGTTATATGCTTGCTAATAATATACTGGGAGTCAGCAGAACTGTGCTATCACGGGGAACGCTTTCAACACTTTTTGGATATCTCATCTAGTTGATTCCTTGCTCTTTTGTTTACGGATGTCGACTATGTGAAATAAAAGGGGAGGCTGTGAGTTCATGGAGTTTATACATTGTGTTAGATAAACGCCTAGGCCGCTAGACTAGGACATGCTTAATCATGGTGGAAACTTGTAGCATCACCATAATGAGCATCTATGAAGCGTCCTCGATAAAAAGTTATGCATATGGTAAATAAAAAGATTGCGGAGATGCTCATTGTCTGCTTGCCTTGTCATTTTGGTTATGGGAAAGCTCCTGTACCATGTGCAAGGGGTACCCCGTTGGCGGTTCTCGATGATATGCATGTATTTACAATGACAAGAACTTTCAGGTGACCAAAGTTGAGTAGCATGCGGAGCGACCCTCGTACTCAAGGGACTTGGGATTTCCAATCTATGGTCTGTCAAGCATATGATTCAGAGTGGACCTCACTTTCATCTTAACCACATGAAGATGCCTATGATAGGGCAATGAGAGCTCAAAGCTAATGAGTACCTTCCTTTCAGCATTTGGAAGTCTTTCAAACCTTCACAAAACCGTTTTCACAACCTTGTTGAGTCACCACTTATTCTATGAGCACCTTCTTGAGAGCATAGTTGTCATTTTTGTGTTTGTTCCAAAACTTGGTTAACTATGTCATGACGTTGATGCTTGTATCTCTGGTATCTTTACTTCTAGTCTTCATGTGAACTTCAGAGGTGCATTGGCATTTATATTGTGCTCTTCAAACAAAGGCAAGAGAGATACCACTCTATCATACCTTATTATGAGCATTGCAATGTTTCTTATGTTTATGTTTCATGCTACTTATTATTATTGAGTTGCTTTCTCTTCATAGCTTGCAATTTCTATTGAGTAGACTTAGTTGCATACTCCTGATTATGAATTGTCTAAGCATCTACTCCTGTGCTAAGAATATTTACGTCATATGAAGCAAAGTGTTCGTGAAAGTTCTTTTATCGCACTCAGTTTTCAACTGAATTGCTTGAGGACAAGCAATAAGCTAATCTTGGGGGGAGTTTATACGTCCAAAACATATCTACTTTCTCGAACACTTCGCTATTGTTTCTTCTCTAAACTTGTGTGATTTGGATACAACTAACATGGATCGATTTGTTTTCAGAATTACCTTGGTGTCTTGTTTTTGTGCAGAAAATGAACTATCAGGAAAAATTTCGAAAAATATGCCAAAAATTATATTTCACCAGAAGATCCACGAAGCCAGAAGAAGAGAAGGAGAGGAGGCCTGGGGGGCACACCCACCCCAGGCGCGGGCCCACCACTGGTCGTGCCTGGAGGGGGTGCAGCCACCCCAGGCACCCCCTCGGCCTCCCTCTACGCCTATAAGTTGCCTTTCGACCTAAAAACCGAGGGGGGTTCGATAGTTTTCCAGAAAGAGTTCCGCTCCGCCGCCACCACCAGAAACCAAGATTCGGATCCAGAAACTCACCCTGTCAGGACGGGGAATTTGGAGAGGATCATCGCCATCGCCATCACCAACGCATCTCCATCAATCACCGATGTTTCCCTCATCCATGAGTGAGTAATCCCCATTGTAGGCTTGGGGATGGAAGGGATTGGATGAGTTCTATCATGTAATCGAATAAGATCTGTTAGGGCATAATCCCTAGTTTCTCTTGTGCTATTTGACTTTGTTGCAACTTGTTGTGCTTAATGCTTGTCACTAGGGTCCTAGTGCCATGATCTCAAATCTGAACTTATTATCGAATCATTAAGATAGTATTGTTTGTGATCTTATCTGCAAGTTGTGTACACATATCATTGTCAGGATCCAAAGGCCCCAAAGTGACAATAATTGGGACAACCGAAGGGGATGGATGTGGTGTGAGGATCACATGTGTTCACGGATTGTTAATGCTTTGCTCCGGTGCTCTATTAAAAGGAGCACCTTAATTGCCAGTAGTTCCCTAGAGGTCTCCCTGCCACGGGCTGGCTGGACAGAAGATGTTGTGCAAGTTCTCATTGCTAGCACGTATGACTATATTTGGAGCACATGCCTGGGATTGTTTAGTACTTGGATGCTTGTTATTATTTATCTGCAATGCCCTAGGTCTTGAAGTTACATGTTTAGACTCGTCCATGCAATGCCCGTCCATCCATCCATGTGCCTACCGCACTTGAATCCTACTATTACCGTTACTGTTAATGTTGCTTTGCTATTGCTACTACCAAACTGTTGCTACTGATAAACTTTTGTGAGCAATAACTATTTCTAGGTGCAGTTGAACTGACAACTTAGTTGTTAAGGCTTGCAAGTATTCTTTGGCTCCCCTTGTGTCGAATCAATAAACTGGGTAATACTACCCGCGAAGACTGTTGCGATCTCCTATACTTCTGGGTCATCGGGGCGCATCTAGAGGTGAGTAAGGGGACGTATTGGGAAATATAATTCGTCCCAAACACCCCAGGCAAAGAGGAAGTTTGGCCTAGATTGTGGTTGACTCGGCCTAGGAGAAAGTTGGCCCAGCCGAGTCATATTCCTAGTCCAGTCGGGGTTTCCCCTAATTCAGACTGGTGGGGCTCAGTTCGGCCCAACCTGAGGTAGAGCAAGGGGCCCAGTCGGGTCCCCTTGACCTGTCCCAGCTGAGGTTCCCCGCAGAAGCCCATCCAGATCTTTGCTGATTCGGCACGTGGGATGCAGCGTTGTGGAAGTGGCCCGCTATAGAGACGAAGTGGCACTGAAGATGAGTCGGCCAGCCTAGGTGGCCCGGGTGGGCCGGATATGCCTGTGCTGGCCCACCCGGTGGAGCTGGGGAGCGAGGCGGAGCATAGGAGCCCCGGGGTGGGCCGGTTCTGCCCTCTGCCAGCCGACCTAACTGAAGCGGAAGCGAGGCGGGGCAGGGAGCCGGCGTCGAGGTTGGAGCGATGCTGGTCGCCGAGGTGGAGAAGTGCTGGCGTCGAGGTTGACCTTCTGGCGACATGAAGTGGCCCGTGGTGGGCCTAATCAGATACTATCGGCCCACTCGGGGGAGGAGAACTCGGCCTGTGCGGCCAACTTGCTGTCTAATTTGGCACATGCATAGATACTTCGGCTCAGGTGCTCCTGATTTGGTCAAGGAAGGCCAGATTTGGCCTAGGAAGACTTTGACCAGGCTGAATTTGCTCTCATTCGGCCCAGGCTTATTTGCTTTCCTTTTTTTATGCTGCTAATATTTCATTCACATAGATCTCTAATTCAATCATCTATTCGTCTATTGAGTCTCTTCACACCTCAACTCTGGGGTACCTAGGGTCATATCCCCGACATTAGTCCCCAAGGCTATGTGGGACTCGTAGAGTCACTCATAGGCTTTATATTAGAATATTCCCATAGTTGTTTACCAACATATGTTTCTTTGTCGTTTATTCCTTTCTCATATAACCCTTTCGGGTAAGTCTTGACATCTGGACTTCATTGGCTCTGGTCTTTTAATCCTTTTGGGTAAGTTATGACTTTTGGCCTTCTTGGGCATTGGTCTTATAACCATTTTTGGGTAAGTTATGACTTCTGGCCTTCTTGGACACTGGTCTTATAACCCTTTTGGGTAAGTTATGACTTCTGGCTTTCTTGGGCGTTGGTCTTATAACCCTTTTGGGTAAATTATGACTTTTTGCATTCTTGGGCACTAGTCTTTTAACCCTTTTGGGTAAGTTATGACTTAAGGCCTTCTTGGGCACTGGTATTTTAACCCTTTTGGGTAAGTTATGACTTCTGGCCTTCTTGGGCTCTGGTCTTATAACCCTTTTGGGTAAGATGTGACTTCAGGCCTTCTTGGGCACTGGTCATAACCTTTTTGGGTAAGTTTGTGACTTCTGGATTTCTTGGGCACTGGTCGTATAACCCTTTTGGGTAAGTTATGACTTCTGGCCTCCTTGGACACTGGTCTTATAACCTTTTTGGGTAAGTTATGACTTCAGGCCTTCTTGGGCACTGGTCTTATAACCCTTTTGGGACTTTCTTGGGCACTGGTCTTTAACCCTTTTGGGCAAGTTTCAATCTGATTTATATGACTCAAATCTGACTTATGCTCCAAATCTGAGTTGTATGACTCCAAATCCAAGTTATATGACTCAAATCTGACTAATCCTCCAAATATGAGTTATCTTACTCCAAATCCGAGTTATATGACTCAAAATCTGAGTTATATGACTAAAATCTGACTTATGGTCCAAATCTGAGTTATCTAACTCAAAATCCGAGTTATATGACTCAAAATATGAGTTATATGACTCAAAATATGAGTTATAATTGCTGAGATATAATTTGATCTTACGATATGCTGGTAAATTGCCTTAAATGTGGATCCGAGATATAGTTTTGAGATATGATATGCTGGCAAACCGCCATGAGTTAGGATCTGAGATATAGATCCGAGATATAATTTTATGATATGCTAGCAAACTGCCATGAGTTGGGATCCGAGATTGAGTATGATGAGTCTAAGATTTGCTGGAAAATTTCCATCCGAGATATGAAATAATCTGGCAAGATGAGTTAAATACCAACATGAGTTAAGGATAACCTGGCAACCTGAGTTAAAATACAAATCCAAGTTAAAGATAACCTGACAAGCTGAATTAAATACCAATCTGATTTAAGGATAACCTAGAGAGTTGAGTTAGAGCACAAATCTGAGTTATAGATAACCTGGCAAGCTGAATGAAATGCCAATCCGAGTAAAGGATAACCTGAAAAGCTGAGTTTAATACCAATCCGAGTTAAGGATAACCTGGCAAGCTGAGTTAAAACACAAATCCGAGTTATAAATAACCTGGCAAGCTGAATTAAAATACTACTCTGAGTTATATATAACCCGGCAAGCTATAACCGAGGAGGTATTATAGTAACATAGCTAAAATGCTTATAGTTGCCGACATATGAAACGAAATAACAAAGGACATATCTTAAGTCTACTCGAAGAAACAGTTCTATGCATGAGGGTTCTGACTCAAGATATGACCCAGGTCCTCGAGATATTTTTTTCCATGTAAGGGTGATTCTATTGATATGTTGGCTTGTCCTCGGGTTGAGTTATTTCCCTCCCGGGGTGAACAACTAAGTGATTCAGGGTGACAACCCCCGAGTGACATTCGGGGTTATCTCATGTGCGTGTTGGTGGTTGAGTTATTTGATACTCACTATATGCTTGGAGAAGAAGTTGAGTCATCCTGCTGAGTCATACTTGCTGAGTCATGTTGGCTGAATCAGGCTTGCTGAGTCAGGCTGGCCCAATCAGGCTGGCCAAATCAGACTTGTTGCGTTAGGCTGGCTGAGTCAGGCTGACCGAATCAAGCTTGCCAAATCATACTTGCTGAGTCAGGCTTGCTGAGTCAAACTAGCCGAATCAGTCCTGCCGAATCAGACTTGCTGAGTCAAGCTGGCTAAGGCAGGCTGACCGAATAAGTCTTGTTGATTCAGATTTGCTGAATCATGCTTGGAGGCTCCTGTTCACACCTCTTTGCTCTCTATATGCTGGGGAAGAGGATGAAGAAGTTCTTGCTTGATGATGAAGTAGAGGTTGATGAAGACGTTACCGTCCGGATGGAAACCCAACCAGCGTATCTGATCTACCCCACGATGGGCGCCAAATTTTGTGGTGGTATCACGGCATATGCCATGGGTAGGCTAAAGTTGGGGTCGATGGACGTGGAGGAATCTAGGGAGGGATGATGCAGTGAAGACCGCACTCGTAAGAACAGAGAGAAACATGATGTACCCAGGTTCGAGGCTCTCCTAGTGAGATAACACCTCTACTCATGCATCTAATCTCACGTAATATTTCCATACTTGTGGCTACAATGGTGCTCCTTGAGTTGTATTTCCTATGCCTCTAGTAGTTTTCTCTCTAAGAGTAGATGATGAAGAAGATTATCTCTTAACAAGCAGAGAGGAGAGGAGCCCTTCGGGGGCCTCCCTTGTATCGATCCCCCTGGTGCTCCTTATAAAGGGGATCCCAGGGGACGATTCTTGGCTCACCAGCTTGTTCCTAGTCAGACTAGTTTATCCTATAGTCCTTGTCGTCAGTATCTCTTTAGCATATTTCTAGCATCTTCCTGAGATGCTCGCCATATGCCTTAGCATATATGTTGATGCCTGGCATATTCCCTAGCATCTTCCTTGGATGCCAAGCATATCCAATGGGGCATATGCCAGTCTAAGCCAGGGGCATCCCAAGACTGACAGGTGACTTGAGGTGCTTTGACTTGGCTGGAAGGCGTGTCGATGTAGACGTCTGGGGCACGTCTGGAGGTGAGTAAGGGGGCTTATGGGGTGATATAATCCGGCCCAAATGCCCCAGGCAAAGAGGAAATCCATCCTAGACTATGGTTGACTCGGCCTTGGGAGAAACTGTCCCAGTAGAGTGATACGTTGCAAAAATATCTATAATTTTTTTATGCTCCATGCTTGTTTTGCACCAATTATATTATTTTTTGTACACACTTTGTGGAATTTTTATGAATTTTCTGGAACTAACATATTAACAAGTGCCACAGAGCCAGTTTCCTGTTTTATGTTGTTTTTGGTTTCAGAAAAACTAGTAAAGAAATATTCTTGGAATTAGACGAAACAAAAGCCGAAGTTCCTATTTTTTCTGACACGACACGGAGTCTGGAGGAGAGGGGGAGACGCACCCCAGGGCGACCACACCTGGGCCAGGCGCGGCCAGGG
This sequence comes from Avena longiglumis, assembly GCA_030063025.1. NCBI lineage: Eukaryota > Viridiplantae > Streptophyta > Magnoliopsida > Poales > Poaceae > Avena > Avena longiglumis. The sequence continues at coordinate 478,497,231 of CP125976.1, forward strand.
GGTGCATTGCCCTAGGGTGTGGGCCCCCTGGCGCTCCACCGACCTGCCCCTTCGCCTATATAATCCCCCGAGACAAAAACCCTAAAGACCATATCAGAATTCCACTAAAAAGTCAGTAGATGTCGCCACCATCGTCCCTAGATCGGGAGGGATATGAAGCTCTTCCCGGCACCCTACCGGAGAGGGGATATCATATGGAGGCCTTCTTCATCACCATGCTTGCCTCCGGAGTGATGTGTGAGTAGTTCATCCTTGGACTACAGGTCCATAGCAGTAGCTAGATGGTTGTTTCTCCTATTTTTGTGCCACCATGTTTAGATCTTGTGAGCTGTCTATCATGATCAAGATCATCTTATTGTAATGCTACATATTGTGTTTGCGGGGATCCGATGGATATTGAGTATTATGTCAAATTGATTATTGTTCTATCATGTCTATGTTATTTGTGATCTTGCATGCTCTCCGTTGCTAGTAGTTACTCTGGCCAAGTATTTGCTTGTGACTCCAAGAGGGAGTATTTATGCTTGATAGTAGGTTCATGCCTCTAGTAATCTGGGAGAGTGATAGAAACTTCTAGGATTGTAGATGTGTTATTTCTACTAGGGAGAAAACAACAATCCTTTGTCCAAGGGCAATTGTATTGTTTACATTACACACTTTGCTTAATGCAATTATCTGTTGCTTGCAACTTAATACCCGAGGGTTGTTCGGATGATATCCCGGAGGTGGATTATTAGTCATAGATGCAGTTGGATTACAGTCTATGTATCATGTTGTAATGCCCAAATGAATCTCATAGTGATCATCATGTCATGTGCATGCATTGTTATGCATTCTCTATTTGTCAATTGCCCCACTGTAATTAGTTCACCCAGCATGTTATTTATCTTATGAAGAAAACACCTCCAGTGAACTGTGGACCCTGGTCCATTCCTTCCCATTGATATTCCATCTACTGTTTACTGTTTACTTTCTGCAATTACTACAAGCAATTACTTTCTTCCACACTATACATTTAATCCTTTGTTTTCAGCAAAGCCAGTGAGCTTGACAACCTCACTGATAAGTTGGGGCAAAGTATTTTGGTTGTGCTGTGTGCAGGTTCCACATTGCTAGCAACACCTTCGGAAGTGTCTTCTTTCTTCTACTGGTTCGATAACCTTGGTTCCATAACTGAGGGAAAACTTGTTGTTGTGCTCATCATACCTTGCTCTTGGGGTTCCCAACAGGCTCTACATCAACCGAGCCATCATCAAGGTTTTCTGTCGCTGTTGCCAGGGAGAAAGAAGATTTCTACAAGGGGAGTCTATCACAACCAATCTCTTTACTTTGTTTTTGTTTTGCTTTGTTTGGTTTGCTTCTCTTTATGAAAAACACAACAAAATTAGTTCCTTATTTAGTTGTTATTTTTTTACCTTGTTCTTAGCTCATTATGTTGATCCCTAAGTTCACCCTGAAAGACCTATCAATAAGTAGTGGTTCTATAATTGGGAAAGATAATATCGAAGAATTCTTTAATCATGTTAGTAAGCATAAAGATATTAAGGATAGATCCTTAGCAGGACATGCTCCAAATTATGAAACCGCTGCGGATTATTTAGTTCACATGTTGGAGGCTAGATTTGTCAACCTTAACCCCATGATGCAGCTAATGTTTCTTAAACTTCATGATATTGAGGACGCTGAAAAGAAATTTTTATCCTAGAAACTTTGCTTAAAGAATTTAATGATGTTGCTATAGAAGCTAGAAAGGTCTTTGATCGTTTTACTATCCTAGTCTCATGTGTAGATGTTATTGGTACACTAGAAAAGTTAGACAAAGACAAAACCAAAAATGGGGAGGAAATTAAAATACCAATACCTTTTAAACTTGTAGGAGTGCATGAAGCCTTGGAAAAGAATTTTGATTGGATTATTCCTGAAAACCCATTTGATGAAAGTAGTGAACCCAAGAGTATTGAAAGAGGATACTCTAGAACTTATTTGGATAAGATACCTTTCCTTGTTGAAGATATTTCTAGTATTGATCTTAATGCTTCTTCATTCGAAAATACTTGATTCTTGCTTTCTGTGCCTAGCTGAAAGGCGTTAAAGAAAAACACTCTTGGGAGATAACCCAATTTTTATTTCAGTAAGTTTTTCTGTTGTTGAGTCTTGGAAGTTATTGTCTCTGTAATAACCTATCCTTATCCTTTTTGTTTGGTTTTTGTGCCAAGAATATCCTCTAATAAGAGGTAAGTAAGATTTGGGGAAGTTGCTGTCCCGAAACAGATTTTTGTGTTTTGCTGTAAACAATCGTGAAAAATCCCAAAAAGTCGTATTGATCTGAAATTTTTTGTGCGCATGCCCCTGGTATTTATCCACCTTTTGTTAGTTTTGAACTTTTCGATTTGAGCAACATAAAATTTTCGAAAAAATCGGTCTCTACCTGTAGGTCTGTTTTGACAGATTTCTGTCATTATTTGTATTTGCCTCTTAATCGATTTTTTTTAGTTCTTTTGATCACTTGAGCTTTTAAAAGGAGTTGCTACAGTAGCTTATGTTTTAATGGATGATTTACTTGAGTTGAAACTGATCCCAAAGGTTTATTATCTTGCATACACTAATGTTGCTAATGAAGTTTGTGTGAAGTTTTGTATGAAGGAAGTTTTCAAGTGTAGGGAGAGAATAATGTGATGAGATGAAGTATGGACAAAAGATCAAGCTTGGGGATGCCACCCGTGTCACCCCAAGAAATATTCAAGAGGTACAAGCTTAAAATCTTGGGGATGCCCAAGGCATCCCCTTCTTTATCAACAAAAATATCGGGTCTTCTTTCAAGATACTATATTTTTTTGCTTCATGCACTACGTGTTGTTCTAGGAGTGTCATTGTTTTTGTTTTTAGATTTATTTTGTTTTGTTTGCTGCAATAAGTTGGTTGGATCCCAGCACACTTCTTTTGGAGAAGTCGCACCCCGTTCTTCATTGCCTAGAACACTCTAGTTTTTACTCTTATTGTTCTGTGAGTGTTCTCTTTTGCTAGCACTGAGTTTAGCTTTAGTTTTCTTCTTATTTTTGCTTAGAACTTTTTAGTTCTTCTTTATAGTTAGGTGAGACATGATCTCTGATATTTATTGATTATTATCTTTGTGAGTTTTTTCAAATAAGTTGATTGGTGTTGGAAAAGAGTAGAATGTTTCATGCTTATGGTGGTACAAAAAGAAGCTTGTTTTGACTGTGACTTAGACTTTATCATGTCATGTTAAATGTTGATTTGACCATATGCTTAGTCATTATTGTTGTACCATGACTTGTTTCAAACAACTGAGATTGCTTAATGTGCCATGAAAGAATCATGCGTTGTTTTAGCATACAAAAGCATAATATTATGGTATTCTCATTTGTTTCTTTATTTGGGTTGACTTGGCACATGCTTACACCATGTTATGACTATGAACATGTCACCTTAGCCTCTGTGATCATTTAGTTTTTGACTTGTGATATCAATTTATGCTTTGATTAATAATGTTTTGTCGCTCTGCATGATTATGACCATTATTGCTCTCTTAGTTGGTCGCTCCCAGTCTTTTGCTAGCCTCCGCATGTACTAAGTATGAGATCTACTCGTGCATCCAACTCCCAAGAAACCAAGTTATTCCAAAGAGTCCACCATAAATTCCTATGCATGGTGTGTTACACCATTCCAAGTATATTCATGTTTTTATATATCTTCTAAATTAAATTTTTGTTATGTGAAAATTAGTGATTAAAGCTCCCACGAACTTGAAGGCACACTTTATTTCTTGCACTTAATAAACCTGAACCATTGTGACTATCTTATGATGCTTATATGTTTGCAAATTTTAAGTTAGGAATTAGCAAAACCATGCTATCATGGGGCACGCTTTCAATATTGCACTTATTCTATTTAGTTGATATCATGTTCTTTTGTTTATGGATGTTGTCGGTGTGAAATAAGATGGGAGCTTGCAGGTCCATGGAGTTTATATATGTGTTAGAGAAACGTCTAGGCGGCTAGCCTAATCCATGCCTAATCATGGTGGAAACTTGCAGCAAAACCATAGTGGCATTCTATGAAGCATCCTCAATAAAAAAACCTATGCAAATAGCAAATAAAAAGATCACCGAGATGATCACTGTTTGTTGCCTTGTCATTTTGATATGGGATAGCTCATGTGTCATGGGGAAAGGGGTACCCCGTTGGCGGTTCTCTATGATACACATATACTTACAATGACAAGAACTTGCCTAGGACCAAAGTTGAGTAGCATGAGGTCTCGTTACTCGTACTCAAGGGGCATGAGATTTTCAACTTGTGATTTGTCAAGCATATAACTCATATTTTCCCTCACTTTAACCTTAATCACTTCAAGATGCTTATGATAGGGGCAATAAGATCTCAAAGCTAATAAGTACCATAATTTTTGAAGCTTTATAAAACCATTTAATCCCTACTTCCCTCTACGAAGGGCATTTATTTTTACTTTTTTTTAGTCTCCATCTTCTATCTTAATGCACCCGCTAAGAGAACATAGTTGTCATTCTGAGTTCAATGTGCATTGTCCCAAAACTTGTTGATTGATTCATAATTATGTTATTGCTTGTTCTTAAATTATTTGTATCTAGTCACCCTTATGAACTTTGAAGGTGTCCTATGCATTTATTTTTTGCTATTCCATGAAGGACAAGCTGAATACCACTCTTGTTATTTTTTCTATATGTGAAACAAACGAATGTCTTTCAAAGCATTATTCATGATCTTTTGTTTGTGTTGCCTTTCATGTTGCAACATAGTTGCTATGTCTTATTAATAAAAATATATCTTTCATGCTTATGTTTAGAGTACTTTGATCCCAGCTATAAATGCTTTGCAATACCTTGATCAAGATTGTCATGGTGCATGTCACCTCAAAGAATATTCTTTTTATCACTTACCTACTCGAGAACGAGCAGGAGTTAAGCTTGGGGATGCTGATACGTTGCAAACTTATCTATATTTTGTTATGCTCCATTCTTGTTTTGCACCAATTATATTATATTTTGTCCACACTTTGTGGCATTTTTATGTATTTTCTGGAACTAACATATTAACAAGTGCCACAGATCCAGTTTCTTGTTTTCTCCTGTTTTTGGTTTTAGAAAAACTAGTAAAGAAATATTCTCGGAATTGGACAAAACAAAAGCCGAAGTTCCTATTTTTTCCGACGTGACACAGAGTCCGGAAGAGAGGGGGAGACGCACCCCAGGGTAGCCACACCTAGGCCAGGCACGACCAGGGGGCACACCGCCCTAGGGTGTGGGCCCCCGGGCGCTCCACCGACCTTGCCCCTTCGCCTATATAATCCCCCCGAGAGAAAAACCCTAAAGACCAGATCATAATTCCACGAAAAAGTCAGTAGATGGCTCCACCATCATCCCTAGATAGGGAGGGATCTGAAGCTCTTCCCGGCACCCTTCCGGAGAGGGGAGATCATCCCGGAGGCCTTCTTAATCACCATGCCTACCTCCGGAGTGATGTGTTAGTAGTTCATCCTTGGACTATGGGTGCATAGCAGTGTAGGGTTCGCAGCATAGAAAACAAAAAAATGCATACGATGGGAACAACTTGCACACACGTTCATAGCAGTGTAGCGTATCCGTCCTCGCACACACGTTCGAGGCACCGAGCAACCTCCGCCTCCTTGATACGTCCAATTTGCATCACCATTCTATATCATAATTTGCCTCTATTCATTGATATATATCTTATTATGAGGTGTTACTTATGCATGTTCCTCTGTTTTTGCATGTTGGATGATTCTTGGAGGATGGACTGCCAGAGTCAGGTTTCTGATGGAAAAAAGAGGTGTTTTGATGCAATTTCGCGAAGATCAGAAAAATACCAGAAAAATATTGGAAAATTATATTTTCCCAGAAGAGGAAGGAAGCCTGAAGGGGAGTCATAGCTGGGCCACAGGGGGCCTACACCCCCCTAGGCGCAGGTCCCCCTGGGCCGCGCCTAGGACAGGTGTGGCCCACCTGGCCAGTCTCCGACTCCGCCCTCTCGCCTATATCTCCCTCTCGGAACCCTAATACCAGGGGAGCAACCACAGAAAGACTTTTGCCACCTCTTCGGGGCAGAAAACACCAAGAGAGAAAGAGCTCTCCGGCAGATAGATTTCTGCTAGGGGAATTCCTTCCCGGAAGGAGAGATCGTTGCCATTAACACCGTCATCAATCTAGACTTCATCGGGATCATCATCATCCACACCAGCATCTCCACCAGCACCATCATCACCACTCCGTCCTGTTGTAACAATTGTGTTGGATCTTACATTAGTTCTTAGGGGAAACTTTCCCGGTGTTGATTACTATTGTAGTTGATGCTTGTGAGTGGAACCGTTGGATTATTGTTTATGTTCAGATTGTTATCCATCACCATATCATCTTTGACCTTGATCCATATGATGTCTTGTGAGTAGTTCATTTAGTTCTTGAGGACATGGGAGAAGTCATGTTGTTAGTAGTGGATTTGTGTTGAGTTATTATTCAATGGATTAGTATTTAAGTTGTGGTGCTATTCTTCTAGTGGTGTCATGTGAACGTCGACTACATGATACTTCACCATTTATGGGCCTAGGGAATGCATTGTGTATTTGGCTACTAATTGTGGGGTTGCCGGAGTGACCGAAACTTGAACCCTCCTTAGGACACCTTTGCACAAGGGAGCGTAGAATCTCAGAGTTTAAGGTTGTGGTTAGGTTTATATCTTAATTACTTTCCTATAGTTGCGGATGCTTGTAGGGGGTTTAATCAGGAGTTTGTATTAGTCCAAGTAAGGTCGGTACATTAGCACAGGTTCACCCACCAAACACTTACAACACCAAAAAAGAGTACTTAGCTATTTGAAGCGAAAGCACTTGACAGTATTCCCATGTGTCCTCGAGAACGTTTGGTACTTATAAGTATTCCACCGGCTTGTCCTTTGCTAAGAAAGGATTGGGCCACTTGTTGCAGTTGTTCGTTGTCTTTATAACTTGCACTTTGTTTTGTTGCTTTATCAGAAAACCCCTAAAAATCTGTTTTCTAAGTATTTACAGAGATTTCCTGCTCCATACCACTAGTCAACATCTTCTTCTCCTCGTTGAGATCGACACTCCTATTTATCGAAAGTACTATGATACACCCCCTATACTTGTGGGTCATCAAGACTATTTTCTGGCGCTGTTGCCGGGGAGTGAAGCGCTATTGAAGAGTGGAACTGGTAAAGGAAACTTCTACTGTGAGTATTGCTTTTTATTTATGTTTGTTGCTTTGTTTCCAATATTGATATCCCACTTAGTTTTCTGTTTGGGAAAACTACTACCACTGTTAGGTTAGTAGATGAACCACTGCCTGTTGAGATAGATCCTTTTAAGATACCTACAAGTATTGTTGATCGTGTTTTGGATAATTTTTATTTTGGGGATGGAACATCCTGGTGATCATTTGCTTTTTATCCATGAAATGCGGGTTGTTTAAGTGTATAGGTATCACAACTGAACAGCTGAAGAAGAAGTTACTCTCCATATCCTTGAAAGGGAGAGCTGAAGAATGGTACAAGCTGTTGAAGAATGGACAATCCATGGAATGGGAGGAAATGACATGTGGCATCCCGCAAAACCACTACTAGAAAATCGCGTTGAATTTGTGCATTGCATCGTCATCATCATGCATTGTTGCCAAAACTATTTTCGCAACGCCCGCTTTGTTTTCTAAAACGCCCCAACTTAAATCAAATATCAAACCCGGGGCTCCAGATTATTTTGTTTTGGCCGCTATCGGATTGCTTATGGCCCGTTTAAAACAAATAAAATTTATATTATTTTTTAGCGGGGGCAGTCGAACGGGCCGGTTCGACCCGAACGACCACCCCCAGGTTTTTAAAACGGTCCACCTGGACACCCCCAACAAAATCCTAAACCTACCAACTAATCTACCCTCTCTCCCCCTCCACATCACTCCACCCAGTAGCAGCCCGCCACCTCAACTTCCCTCTCTTCCCCCCCCAATTAAAATCTGCCACGTCACCCTGATCAAACCACCCCACCCCAGCACCACACTCCCTCACCACCGCACGCCACGCGCGCACGCCAGCGCAGCAGCCTTCCTCCCGCGCGGCCCACTCCCTTCCCCCTGTCCCGCTGCCACCTGGGCCCCCCCCACGCGCCTCCACGCGCCGCCACACGCTCCCCACGCGCCCTCCACACTCCCTCCACGCGCTGTAGCCGCGGCCCACCCCGCGGGTCCCGCGCGGCCCCGCCCTCCCCTGGACCCACAGCCCCACGACCCCGTCGCCCCCACCCCTTCTTCCTCTTCCTCTCTTCTGCTCACGCACGCGCCCGCCCGCCGCTGGCTTCCCCCTCTCTCTCCTCTCCGGCGACCCCGCCGCCGCGGCTCCCTCTCGCCTCCCTCGTGCCTCCTTCTCTCCTCCCCGCCTCTGCCCCCGCACCCCGCATCCTCCTCCCACCTCTCCGCCCCGCCCGCTGCTGCCCTCCACTGCGTCGCCCGAGCCGCGGCGCTCCTCCTCGGCTCACCGCCGCCGACCAGCGCATCCCCACGCCCCGCTCGCCTCCCGCCGCCACGCTCAGCGCCCGCCTCCCACCGCCCCCGCCAACGCGGTAGCCGCCTCGGTCAGCGCGGCCGCCGGCGCCGCCCGCCCTCCACCAACCTCCGGCGCGCCGCCTCGGCCGCGTCGGCTCGCCCTCCACTTGCTCGCGCCCGCTGGCCCGGCCGCGTAACCGTCGCGCCTCTGCGCCTCCCGCCTTCCCGTCGCGGCGTCGACCCGCCCGTCGCTCTCCGCTCCGCCCAGCCAAGCTTCGCCGCGAGTCGCCTCTCCTCCGCCAACCCAGCGTCGCCGCGCCGCTGCGTCGAGCCCTGCCTCGCCCGCTCTGCAGCCGCTGCCCGCGCCGGCCGGAGGAGGTCTGCGCGTCCTCGAGCGCGCCTGACGCCCGGCCTCCTCCCCACCACCTCGCCTCCACCGCGCTCGCCGTTCCCCCCCTCCGCTACCGCGCGCCTCACCGGCCTCCACCGACGCCCCGCCATCCTCCGCCTCCGGCGCCCGCCACCTCGCCTCGGCGCTCGCCTCCGTCGCCCGGCACCCTCCGCCCTGGCGCTTCGAAGCTCCCGCCTCTGGCGCCTCGCGCCCTCGAGCCGCTGCCGCCCTCGCTGCGACCCGCAGCGCGCCGCCTCTCTCCGGCCGTCGCCTCTCCGCCCGCCCCAGGCAGCCGCTGCGCCCGCCGCAAGTTCAGCCACCAGGTCGGCCCGCCTCCCTCCCGTCCAGCGTCGACCACCCGTCGCCGGGCCGCCGTTCGACCCGCCGGGCCCGCTGAGCCCGACGCAGCCAGCGCCCGCCCCCTCCTCCCTCTGGCGCCCGTCTTCGCTGTCCAGGCAGAGAACCGGCGGCCCCGGTCCCGCGGACTCGAGTACTCCGACGCCCCGAGACCCGAAGGACCCCACGAGACCACGGGCGCGAGACGCCAAGACCGTACCAAGCCGAAGGTGTCCGAAGAATCTCCGACAAGAACTTCATCGCGGAACATCTAGCACTCCGACAGGGAACCCTGGAGACCCCGACATCGAACGAAAGGATCATCGTCATGGAACCCGAACACACATGTGCGACAAGTACTCTTTTCCCGAAGACCGCCGCACCCCAAGATCGCCGTCCCCGACCCTAAGGCGTCGAGATCCCGAGCATCCGAAGACCCCGACCCACGGAGCACCGAGGACGCCTTCATGGGACGCCAAGACAATCGTCGAACCCTGGACCCTGAGACCGACCCCGAACCCCGGAACCCAAGATCGTCGAGCCCCCTCTGATGTGTGACCCCTTTTCCTCGAACCCTATTTTATAACATAACAACTTGTTGCATATTTAATTGTTCATCTCGCATGCATATCATGTGGTTTGGGGGCCTTATGCCGATTCACCTAATAATTAAATATGGGGCCCATATGCGGGCAAATCTAGTCTCAGATTGGCCTCATTTAAATCTTGTGTAGCGAACCGGAGCTATCTTTTACCATGCTAATACAACATTTAATCTGCGGGGTAGCTAAACAACATAAACCACCTAATTAATTGTCGGGACCCCGGTTCCGCTTAATATGACCTAATCGCATCGCACCTTTGCCATGTCATACATCATACATGCATCATGCCGATCTTCTGCCGTGTATTAAATATTGCATCCGGTGTTTATTCTAGTGTTTTGCTTCTTCGCGGATAAGGCCGTTGAGTTGATGTGAGCTTCGCCCCGATCTTCGGTTGAACCTTCGACAATGTTTTCAGGCGAGCATCTCCCCCTTTCTACCTATCTTACTTTTATAGTATTTATTCCCTCCTGTTGATCTATTGCTATCTGTGTTGCGATGCTTTAGTTTCCGTACCCGTGATCTTCCCTGCAGCCTTATATTGCCTTGGACACACCCTAATACCTGTTGTTTGGTAGATAGTTGGACTTGCGCGTCGTAGTTGCTTGCTCAAGTGCTGTTGCGTGTTGTCAAGTGCCCCAGTTGTTGATGTATTGCCGCATGTTGATGTTGGAGATGTTTCTAGTTTTACTTATCGTCACTTTATTTCCTGTTTAACAACTAAAATTGAAATAAGCAGAGGCATCGGTGGGTGATAGAAAATATTTGGTTTCCGGACGCCCACTTGTGTCCCGTAAGACCCCGAGTACTTGATACCTGTTCCTTGATTTATCGCGCTATCCACATGCGGGGAGTATGGGATCCCCCTGAGCCAGAGCTTGATTCAGTTTTATTTCTTGGGGCCACAACTAGTTTGAGGTTTTATTTACGATCCTGTACTTATGCCATGCTACTTTCTGTATTTAAATTGTGCGAGGAGCACACTGTCTTAGGATCGGGACACGATTCCGGTGTCGACAAGCCTAGCCACACTTTCGGTTCCCGATCGTTCCTGACCATCCACCCAAACCTTGAGCCCGTCTCGAGTCGGTGGCCGTTCGGGATCTACTTAAGTGGCCCCCTGAAATATTTCTGAATCCTGTGATTGTTCAGTCGTGAAAGCCTCGTTGGGTTTTGATTTGGTTTTTCCGAGGTTGATCGAGCGTGTGTTGCTATTGGTGCACCCCGGCCGGGTAAAACTTTTTGAAAGCCGTGTCCGCGGATATGGACGACTTGGAGCACAGTATCTCGATCATAGACAAGCATAACTAAAGTTTACTGCTATAAATTTGACTTTATAATGACTAGTAATCAGCTTCACTATAATGGAATGGCTAATAATACTGCCCACAACTGCTTGTTTGGCTTGTCGTTTGCGACCATTGTACCTGGCTAGTAAGTATTGCAACTACAACGGAATGGCTAAATAAAAGTACCAACAACTGCTGGGTTAAGGGTTATCTCATGCTATTCATATCTGATTAGTAAGTGCTGCCACTATAACGGAATGGTTAACTAAAAGTGCCCACTGCTTATTTTATCAGGACGATTATCTAAACCTGACTAGTAAAGTGCCGCGACTATAACTGAATAAGTAAAACTGCCAACTGTGTGAGTTCCTCGGTTGACTTCCTCGTTTGGTATCGAGGGGAAAACACCAGGATGGGTTTGTTTGGTGTTCGCTTCAGGTTGGATCCGGTTAGGTCTTCTTATCCCCCTCTGATATCCGCCAGTTGTATCGAGTCTCTATAGTTTGTTTAGTGCATGTCATCGCTGCTCGATCCACCATACCTATGTAGGACCGCCGAATTCTAGCCTCGCCGTGTCTTGGCCTCGATCGACGCTCCTTCTTTTTCCTTTGCCCTTTGTCGGCACCCCTTTGTTTAAGCAGGTTTTGAGATCGGCGTCGTTAGCAGTTTTACCCTTCCTGCTGTTCCGGTGCATGGTTATGGACGCCATTGGTTATTCTTCAGGGCTCTTAGCCCCATTTGCATCTTGTCCGTAGTCGGACGCTCTATCATTTTCAAGGTGATTTGGATCTTTGTATAATATATCTGTATTCTTGACTCTTTGAGTCGCTGTTATATATATATATCTGTTTTGTGGGTCCCATCGAGGACTGTTGTGTAATGTTATTACTTCGTTTTCCACCCGCACGAAAGTGCCTGGTGGGCACCTTTGAATCGTTTCTATGCGGGTTTGGTGAATTTTGCCCAAACTTGCATAGGTCCGATTCTGAGGGTGTTACATGACATCTCTCTTTTATTCTAAATTCTATCCTCCTAGTGAGATTCATAAGGATAGAAATCTGATATATAACTTTTGGCCTCGTGATGGAGAGAGTACAGCTCAAGCTTGGGGGAGATTGAAGTTACTAATGCTTAAATGTCCTATTCATGAACTCCCTAACAATATTATTATCAATAACTTTTATGCTAGGCTTTCTCTTCATGATAAAGATTTACTAGATGCTTCTTGTGCTGGATCATTCACACGTATGATGGAAGAAGCTAAATTGGATTTCCTAGACCATATTCAATAGAACACCGAAGCTTGGGAGGATGACAAAGGAAGAAAGTCAGGTATAAATTATGATTATGAATGCATTAAATCCTTTATGGGAACTGATGACTTTTGTCATATTAGCAATGAGTTTGATCTTGATTCCCAAAGTATTGCCAACTGTTTTAAGGCCTTTCCCTCTTACATAGAATTCCCCAAAAGAAGTGGAATAAGTACCATGCAACTTATAAAGATGTTGTTAATCATGTTCATGTTAGAAGTATTGAAGTTTGTACTACTAATCATATTGTGCATGAACCTTATGTTGAGAAAACACCTTTCCCAGCTAAGGTAAAGGAGTATTCTATGATGATTAGTGCAAATAATAAAGGTATTAAGAAAACTGTGGAGCCCGATGAGCAAATAAATATTGAGCCTGTGGTAGCTATTATGAAAGACCCTGTCACTAGTAATATAGAGGATGAGAATATTGTATTAAGTGAAGACGCCTCTAATATTGTCTCTCATCCTAGTAAGGCTAGAAAATCTAGTGTTTATGTGCTTTATGTTAAAATTGGTGATCATTGCTATTATGGTTTATGTGATATTGATGCTAGTTCTAGTGCTATTCCTTATGAGCTTTACAGGGAAATTATGCATGAAATTGGTCCTTGTGAGCTTGAGGACATTGATGTGGTTATTCACCTTGTTAATAAGGAGACAATTTGCCCTATTGGTATTGTAAGAGATGTGGAGGTCCTATGTGGTAAGATTAAGTATCCTGCTGATTTTCTAGTGCTTAATTCAGCAGCTAGCAAAACTTGCCCTATCATTTTTGGTAGACCTTTCTTGAACACTTGTGGAGATATTGTAGTTTGTAAAAAGGAAAAAGTTTTAACTCAGTTTGATGGAGATTTTTATGAGTTTAACTTTTCCAAATTTGCTAAAGCTCCTTATGAAAATAGTTTGCTTAATAAAGATTTTAGGATGGAACAACTTGCTTCTATTGATCCAGTTTATAACCTTGGACCTCTTTTTGGTGATTGTAAGTATGCTCATTCTGATGATAAAGTTGTTGACAGTGACAGGTATATTGTCAACTTTATTCAAAGTGCTACTGAAAGTTATTATGAGAGAGGGAAACATGGTTTTATGCATCTCAATAATGTTAAGTTTCCTCATTTTATGTTGAAAGCTTTGAAGTTGCATTTGTTTTGTCTTCCTATGCTAGTGGATTTTTGTTTCAACAATTTGCTTTCTCATGATACCCCCATGCATAGGAAGTGGGTTAGACTCAAATGTGTTGGTTATTTGCTTCTTAATGATCTTTTTCACTCCAGATATATATCTCCTTTGTGAGCATCTTTGATGATATCAAGCCGAACTTAAAGGCATTAAACAAAAGTACTTGTTGGGATACAAGAGTTTGGTTGAGTCTTGGAAGTTATTACCTCGGTAATAACCGCTCCTTATCCTTTTTGTTTTGGTTTTTGTGTCAAGTTCAACTACTTTTGAGAAGTAGAGGAGTTGTGAAAAGTGGCTGTCCTGGGACAGATTTTTGTGCTGCATTATAAAAATTCGTGAGGGAGCTCAGTACGTCGAATGGAGCTGTATTTTTCTGAGCTTGTTCCCCAAGTTGTTACCTAACTTTCATCAGTTTTGAACTTTTTGATTTGAGCAATAGAAGGTTTTTGAAAAAATCAAACTTTACATGCTGGTCTGTTTTGACAGATTTCTGTTATCATTTGCATTTGCCTCTTGTAGAAGCCTTTGTTTTGATGGATTTCAGTTGAAGTGTGAACCTAAATGTTCATTGTTTTTGCCTACACTAATGTTGCCTTTGAAGTTTGTGTTTTACCTTGTGAAGAAAGGAATTTCTAGGAGAAGGAGAAAACAAATCTGCAGAGTTCGTCTTTGAATAGGTAAAAGTAGTGAAAATAGAAGGTTCGTGAAAGCCTAATATTTTTATATTTTTGATGTTTTAATTACATAAGGCAAGTTACGAGACGGAACAGTGAGGAAACAGAGTCTGCGGTGGCTACACCCACCCCAGGTGTGGGCCCCAGCTGGCCGCGCCTGGAGGGGGTGTGAGCCCCCCGAGCTCCATCTCCGACTCGTTTTCGTATCAGCACCTTCCTTATGCTTTGAAACTTCGTAATATATAACCCCTGGATCCCCAGAGATTCATGCATCGTGTTCTCTTCGTGTTTTCATTTTGATCTGTTTCTGTCAGGAAATCTTCTCAAGTTTAGAGCACCATGGTCTCCGCCAACGACAAAGGCAAGAAGCCCGAGGAAGATGATCCTCAAAACCCCAAGGAGGAGGAGATTTTTGTTGGGGATGAAGAAGACATGGAGGAGGAAAAGCATCCGGACACCCGCGCTACCGTCGCAAGCATTGGAGTGGTGGCAAAACCTACCAAGCTTAGGAGGACAGCATGGTTGTCTACAGGAGGGAAACCTCCGCGTCATATCCTTGCTCCACGGTCATATCCTCCACGTACCAAGAGACCCTTCCATACTCTTATACATGAGCATCAATACCAACTGGTGCCCAAAGGGAACTTGCCCTTGATGTGGGATATGCCTCGTTGTAACCATGCAGGGGAGGAACACACTAAGAAGGAAGAGTGGGGAAAGAATAGTAAGGACTGGAATTCTTGGCCCGACATGATCATGAACCGCATTGAGCAGAATTCGGAGTTCATTCGTACTCTGACCTTTGAGATTGAGGATTTGAAGAAACTCATTGAAGATCTTATCAAGAGAACACCACCACCGAAGGAGTAATTAGTCATCAGGTTTGGCATCTCCTTGGCTTGTTCCAAGCTTGGGGGAGTGCCGCGGTATCACCATCATTATCTTTTATCTTTTACCTTTTTAGTGTATTCATATATTTGGTAGAGAAGTTATCTTATAGGTTGGTTTACATGTGGAAGTATCTCTCCTTTAGTTGATTATCTATGTATCCCTTGGTGTGAGTGCCTTTATGGAATATTAATGAGAAGTTTCACCTTTTACTTTTTGCACTTCTTATTTTAGTTTGCAATCTCTATTATATGATGGATCTTGTTGATCAGTATTGGCATCACTTTGGGAGCATCAAGTAAATCTAAATTGGTTTTGGCAAATCGAGCTCTGGTCAGTAGCAACACTTTTTGAGGTTTGAAAAGAAAAGGAGAAAAATCTTACAGGTATTTTGTATCATTTATTTTCTTTCTTGTTGGCTCATAAGCTTAGGATTCTTTATTTAAGATCTTTTGTGTCTTCAAGGAAGATTGCATGTTTGGTTTTATCACTTGTCAGTTTGCTTGTTTCTTTCAACTCTTTGCTTGCTATCCAGCCTTGCTAGCCAAAAACCTGTTTTGAGAAGGCATACTGCTCATGTTTCCAATCCCTTTGAACCAAAACTTGTGCCATTTGTGTCCACCATATCTACCTATTAACAATTGCTATTCCAAGCAAATTCTCAAGCTTCATCTATCTTTCAAATTAAAAAAGTATTTTTGTTATGTGAAAGCTAGTTAGTAAAGCTCTCACGAACTTGATGGCACACCTTATTTTCTTGCCCCTAATAGACTTGAACCATTGTGTCATCAAAGTTGTATATCCTTGCATCTATACGTTGGAATTAGCAGAACCGTGTTGTCATGGGGAACGCTTTCAACATTGCACTTGTACGTTGTACATAGTTGATATCATGCTCTTTTGTTTGCGGATGTCGATGGTGTGAAATAAAGAGGGAGCTTGTAAGTCCATGGAATGATGTATGTGTGTTAGAGAAACGCCTGGGCCGCTAGCCTAAGCCATGCCTAATCATGGTGGAAACTTGCAGCATCACCATAATGATCATTCTGTGAAGCATCCTTAATAAAAAGTTATGCACATAGTAAATAAAAAGATCTCTGAGATGCTCATTGTCTTCTTGCCTTGTCATTTTGGTTATGGGATAGCTCCTGTACCATGTGCAAGGGGTACCCCGTTGGCGGTTCTTTATGATACGCATGTACTTACAATGACAAGAACTTACCGGTGACTAAAGTTGGGTAGCACGAGGAGCGGCCCTCGTACTCAAGGGACATGAGATTGCCAACTTATATTTCGTCAAGCATATACTCCATACTTATTGACTTTAACCTTAATCATCTCAAGATGCCTATGATAGGGGCAATGAGGGCTCAAAGCTAGTAAGTACCATAATCTTTTTGAAGCTCTTTATGACTTGAAATCCCTGCTTCCCTCTATGAAGGGACCTTTCTCCTATTTCTAAGTTGAGTCAGTAAACCTACTTCCTCTCTCTCTCCAGCAAGCATTTGAGTTGTTGTGTTGCAAGCATTCATATGATGATTTATTCACTCATGTTCTCTATCTTCCTTGTTTGCACAAGACTCTTATCTATTGAGTATTACTTTGAAAGCCTTCTTTGTGAAAACCTTTTGAGCAAAGAGTACTCCTGTTGTGAAAACTTCTACAAAAGTTTTTTGTGAAATTGTTAGCCAGCTGTTCTCTAACCAAGAACAAAGTTTGCCAATTCCAATTATGATTTATCTTTATGCATATCTATTGTGACTCATGTACTTGTTGCAAGCTAAGTTATACAATGGTGAGTTGCTTTCTTCTATTAGTTGTGTAATAATAAGTGCGATGCTTATTGTATGTATTCTTTTATCGACACTTCACTCCATAAACCTATGGACATGTTTACTGAGCTCAGTTTTCGCTTGGGGACAAGCGAAGGTCTAAGGTTGGGGGAGTTGATACGTCCAATTTGCATCACCATTCTATATCATAATTTGCCTCTATTAATTGATATATGTATTATTATGAGGTGTTACTTATGCCTTTTCCTCTGTTTTTGCATGTTGGATGATTCTTGGAGGATGGACTGCCGGAGTCAGGTTTCTGATGGAAAAAGAGGTGTTTTGATGCAATTTCACGAAGATCAGAAAAATACCAGAAAAATATTGGAAAATTATATTTTCCCAGAAGACGAAGGAAGCCAGAAGGGGAGGCGTACCTGGGCCATAGGGGGGCACCCCCCCCCAGGCGCGGGTCCCCCCTGGGTCGCGCCTAGGGTAGGTGTGGCCCACCTGGCCGGTCTTCGACTCTGCCCTCTCGCCTATATCTTCCTCTCAGAACCCTAATACCAGGGGAGCGACCACAGAAAGACTTCTGTCGCCTCTGCGGGGCGGAAAACACCGAGAGAGAAAGAGCTCTCCGGTAGACAGATTTCTACCGAGGGAATTCCTTCCTGGAGAGGGGAGATCGTTGCCATCAACACTTTAAGGGTCCCAACCTTTAATAAGGTAGAGTCCCCTGTGTTTACAATGCTAGTCCCTAGATCAATAGCTAGCATCCACAGTTAAGATGTAATATCAAGAAACAAAGGTCATAATACAACTTTATAACCAGGAATAACATAATTTTATTACATCTTACATAGCTCATTTGGCTATTACATTACATTGCAGCAGAATATCTATAAGCATGAGGTCCTTCATCTTCAAAGTGCCACAGGCAGACATGTTGGTTGTAGACTTGTAATCCTAATCAATCAACTTTACTAATATCAATCAAACCTGCAACATAACAAGTTACAGCCACAAGGGTCAATACATTTGAATTGTATTGGCAAGTGATACTAGGGTAGTATAGTGGAGTCTATCATCTATATGCATTTTGCTAAGTGGAGTTGAGGCTTGCATTGCTCAAAATAGATTTTTCCTTAACATTTGAAAACACTAAGTTTTTTGCTTGACAAAATCATTTTTCTCAATCAAAGATTGAAGATCCTTTAACCCTTGTTCAAACCACAAGTTTTTAACTTAGAAATTTGAATGATGAGATTCTTGATTGCTTCCATGTCTTGATGCTCAAATTGTCCTTTGCCAGGGACATGGCTAAGTACTTAGATTTTACACTCTGCAGAGGTGGTCACTTTCCCCACAAGACTTGGTTTCCCAAGACAAGATCTTTCAGAAGCCTTCCCTTAGACCAAAATGGACGCGCTCCAACCTATCAAACTCTACCACCAACTGTCCATATGGATAAGTTCTTGCAAGCTATATGATCCAGGCAGAGCCCATAATGCCAAGTGGCTGCACTTGAAGCTTCTCAACATTTGACATCTCAAATCTCTTTGTTCCTGGGTGGCCATCCACAAGTGAGATACACAAGGTAAACCATAGACATGGGCCTTTTGAACCACTCAACCAAAAACCACCAAGAAATTACCATTCCACCTAGGTGATTCATTAACTTAGTTGTTTTATTAAACAAAAACACAAGTCCTTAGACTTAGAAATTTTTCATAGTATGGATATATATTCCACCCTTGTTTTCTATTAGCTAGGCTAAGCTTGATAGTAGTAGGAACCTTATCTTAGGAAAATTTCTACTAAGGTTTCATCTACTAGGTTTTCCTATAGCAAGGTTTATACTTAGCAAAATTCCATGCATGTTTTACTTAGAAAAATCACTAATGCATAGTGAAAGTAATGGGACAAAAGTATGAAGCATCACTTGCCTTTTTGGTAGAGGGTATAAGTTCACTCCTTGTCCTTGCAAAAATCACAGCCTTCAAGTCACTACAATTCAATCAAGCAAGGCACAAACTCAATCTACCAATCAAGCAAAACAACACATAAAATCACAAAGTCAAAGTAATGCATGCAAGCATTCCAAGGATTGTTTTATTTGAAAAAGTGGTTCCTAATGGGTCATAAACACTTTAAAACACCTAATGGTCATTTTATAAAGTGGAAAAGTCATTTGCAAAAGGTTCACTTCCTAAACCATTTTCAAAACAAAGTATCATTTTATGTGGTGTAGAAATATTTTTACTAAGGCATTAATCTCTAAGGTTCACCCAATTCATTTTCAACTCGTAAAACTTGGTGTTTGGGGTCAGAGAGTTTAAAACAACACATTTCCCAAAAGTTTTCTTCCAAAACCATTTTTAATAAATAAACTATATTTTTATTTGACTAGAAATGGTTTTAAATCAAAGAATCATTCTTTTGCATCACCAAATACATTTTTGAAACCACAAAGTGTTTCCTATGGTCATTAGGTTCAAATCACACCATTTGCCAAAGATTTTATCCCCAAAACCATTTTTGAACAATTTTTATAATCTAATCAAGCATACAAATATTTCTGCAAAAACAAACATTTTTCCAGAAGATTTTTACTAAACAAATGGCATGGTTGGCTAGGGCTTGCTCCACTGATTCCAATGATATAAAGTTTGCAATTTTTGGACGTGTGGATCAAAAGTTACAAGGGTTTCAAAATGGCATCTAAATCTGATTCAAATTCTATTTTAAATCGTCTGGTGCCACGCGTCTTAATTCTATTCGTCCATACCGTTTCGGTTGGATCGAGCACTCTGGTGCATTGGATATTAAACATATCGTGCGGTGCAGAGCTGTTCGTACCCCTTCGATCAGTGGATCTATCGTAGCGCTTGGATCTACATCCTATGGTGTACAGCGTGCTAGCCATAGATGGGCGGCACTGCGGTGGCTGCTAGCGGTGGAGCGGCGGTGGTGGCCGGCTGTCTGAGGAAGCTAGAATGGCTGGGAGATGCTCACGATGATCGCGGCGTGGGGAAGCTCAAGGTGGTTGTCGTTGCGAAGGCGCCGGGAGTAGTCTGAATCGCTCGCCGGAGCTGTGCTTCACCTCGGGCGCGGTCAGATGTTGTCGGAGGCGAGCGTCTGGGGCGCAAGCGAGAGAAAAAACGCATCAGGAAGATGCACACGAGTTCAAGGTTCACGAAAACACTCACCAGTGAGCAAGGGGCGCACGAGGTCGTCGGCTATGGCTTACAGGAGTTGGGCTTATCGTCGGTGGCGCTCAGACATGGACAGAGTCGAGGTTGCAGGTCATGTGCGGGCAAGCTGGCGCTATGGGGAGGTTCGCCTGGAGGTGGGGAGAAAGCTTGGGTGCGCCAGAGAGCAAGGGGGGCGTGGGCTGGCCGGAATTGCCGTGGTTGTTCGTCGGAGACGGGCTGAAGGAAGAATTGGAGGCAGCTGGGGCTCTCCTGCGGTGTGTCTAGGGAAAGGAAGGGGAGGTGGTTAAACGAGCGTGATCGCGGGGGGATTTCAATTCGCAGAATAACTCGCATTGATTCGATTTAAGACACGGAGGAAACAGTCAGAGGCGAGTTCATCGGGGGTGAAGACGACGATGATCTGGCTGTGGGGCCCGGCGTCAGTGAGGGAGGAACGTTTCAAGTGGGGTCCACTTGTCATTGGATCTGCGGGTCGTCTGGTGTGTGAGAGAAAACGTTTCAGGGGAAATAGGGAAATGGGCCGCTGGGTCTAGTTGGGCTGCTGGGTTGGGTCGAGTCCAATTCTATTTTTTTCCTATTCTAAAACCTTTTTCTTTTTCTATTTCTTTTTCTGTTTTGAAATTCAAACAAACAAACCAAACAACCAATTCAAAACAACTTCCACCAAACTTTATATTAAGTTTGGTTCTGTTTATCAATACAAATCAAAGTCCAATACAAAATAATAATATTTTTATTCTTTTTAGGATCTATTTAATAATTAAATAGAATAGATCTTAATTATTAATTCAACTAGGTTTTGATTAATAAAATCTCCATTTGAAATCTAAATATTTTCGAAACTAAATCAGTAGGTCTTATTTGAAAATAAAAGATAATTGGAAAACTTGTTTAAAATAAGATAACATTTTTATTTTAAGGTCCATTAATAATTAAATAAGATCGACCTTAGTTATTAAATCAAATAGGATTTGTTTTATTAAAATCTTTATTTTGAAATCTAAAATAACACCAAAACACTTCAGTAGGTTTTATTTGAGAATATAAAATACTTGGAAAACTTATTTAAAATAATTTAATAAGTTTTAGTGTTTATTTAAAATGGGAAAAAGCCTTTATTTTTTAATAAAATTGGATATTAATAAATCCTCATTATTTTGCTTAAATAAACCTTTACTCTTTTAATCAAAGCAAAACATTTTATTTCAAATCTTGGCCAAGGTTTAATTTGGCTCTATAAAATAATCCTTATTTAAATTTCTACCTTTTCATTTGAAAATCAAATATTTTTATTAAAAGATCCAAAAATAGTAATTTTAAATATTTTTAACTTTATTGTTTATTTATCTTTTTAAATCCCTTTAGGATTTTATTTGATCCAAATAGGTTTTGAAAGTTTCCAAATGGACTCAAAAAGTTTCTTCTCACCCTAAAAATCAACAAAGTTTTATTTTATTCATTTATTTTTCACATTACAAGATTTGGAAAATCTTGGGATGTGACAGGCTACCACCCTTAAAATAAATCTCGTCCCGAGATTTGGGGGAGGCTAGGGTTACAAGTAGGCTCAAAATAACTAGGGTACTACCACCCTTAAAAATTTTCCAACTAAATTACATATTGGCCTTCTTGGGGTCCTGGGGAAACTTCTCTGGACAAACAACTGCATAGTGTCCTTTGTTTTGACACTTGAAACATGTGACAAGGCTGAGATCCTTCATAGGCTGGTTTATCTTATGCTTCATCTTTCCTGGACAGAAGTTTGCATAGTGTCCTACCTCTTTGCAGTTGTTGCACCACACTTGGCTAATATCTTTCTTTTCCTTTGGTATCTTTTCCTCTTGTTTGTTTCCTTGGTTCTTCTTCTTTTCTGGGCAATCACTGGCATAGTGTCCCTTCTCTTTGCAATTGTAACATTGCAACTGGCTTATGTCCTTCTTCTTCTTTTTGGGTCTCTCCAAAGCTAGGAGTTCTTCTAGTTCATGTTCTTCATATCTCACCTCAGAGGTGGGAAATATTTCTCTCTTCTTGGGCCATTGATCTTCATGCTCCTTGTATGCATGATCCTTGTCTCCACAAATATTGCTAGCTTGGGTTCCTTCTAGAATAGCATCTTTGTCATCCTTGTTGTCATTAGCTCTTTGGGAAAAGTTTTCTCCCATGTTGATCATTTGAGTAACCAATCCTTGCAACAATTGGGATTGAAGTTTCAAAATCCTTTGTATGGCTGGGTCTAGTCCATTGTTGTTGGCTAAAAGCTGAGTTGTCTCTTGGCTCAACTGGGTTTGGGTTGCTATAAGTTCTCTCATGTTGTCCTCTTGGTTGTTGTTGTTGTCATCAACCTTGATGTTGGAGTCTCTTGGAGTAGTCATCTGTGTGGGTTGGATTGGGATTAGAATAGGCAAAAATATTTCTAAGGGAATAATTCTAATCACACACATCACAATTCACACAAGCAATGTGCAAGCAATCACAAACAAACATTCCACTCAAACAACAAGTTTCAAGCATATTTTTTTGGCAACCAAAAATATTTTTGTTACACCACATAAGTTGGCGTGTTTGGCTTAAACTAAATATGGTGGTCCATCTATATGGTTCAATTGTGATCTTTCCTTCCTTCTTGATTCTTCTTGTATGAGATCATGGTTTCCTTGGGGAAAACTCTTGGTTACAATACTTCAAGTGAAGTGAACTCTTTCTAATTTTGCATTTCCTTAGTCTCCAAATCTTGAGCAAGATTTCCTTGTCTCACTTGTCCTTAGTGACAACCTTGGTTGAAGACCTTGGTGAATATGCTGAAGATGTTGAAGTCATTAGAGTTGAAGATGTTGAAGTCATTAGAGTTGAAGATGTTGAAGTCATTAGAGTTGAATATGTTGAAGTCATTAGAGTTGATGAAGTCCTTTGCACATGGTGTAGTCTTGGTCATGGGGTAGGTTTTTTTTTCCATCAAGTTGAAATAGAAAAGATGTAGAGTCAAAAACCAAAATGGTTGAGGAAAGAGTTTACAAGATTGTTTGTAAATAAATTTTGGAACAAATACAACTCCTATTTATCTAAGGGTTTTGTCCAATCCTAGGTTTACAAATCCTACAGGCAACACAATGCTCTGATACCATCTGTAAGGGTCCCAACCTTTAATAAAGTAGAGTCCCCTGTGTTTACAATGCTAGTCCCTGGATCAATAGCTAGCATCCACAGTTAAGATGTAATATCAAGAAACAAAGGTCATAATACAACTTTATAACTAGGAATAACATAATTTTATTACATCTTACATAGCTCATTTGGCTATTACATTACATTGCAGTAGAATATCTATAAGCATGAGGTCCTTCATCTTCAAAGTGCCACAGGCAGACATGTTGGTTGTAGACTTGTAATCCTAATCAATCAACTTTACTAATATCAATCAAACCTGCAACATAACAAGTTACAGCCACAAGGGTCAATATATTTGAATTGTATTGGCAAGTGATACTAGGGTAGTATAGTGGAGTCTATCATCTATATGCATTTGGTTAAGTGGAGTTGAGGCTTGCATTGCTCAAAATAGATTTTTCCTTAACATTTGAAAACACTAAGTTTTTTGCTTGACAAAATCATTTTTCTCAATCAAAGATTGAAGATCCTTTAACCCTTGTTCAAACCACAAGTTTTTAACTTACAAATTTGAATGATGAGATTCTTGATTGCTTCCATGTCTTGATGCTCAAATTGTCCTTTGCCAGGGACATGGCTAAGTACTTAGATTTTACACTCTGCAGAGGTGGTGCACTTTCCCCACAAGACTTGGTTTCCCAAGACAAGATCTTTAAGAATCGTTCCCTTAGACCAAAATGGACGCGCTCCAATCTATCAAACTCTACCACCAACTGTCCATATGGCTAAGTTCTTGCAACCTATATGATCCAGGCAGAGCCCATAATGCCAAGTGGCTGCACTTGAAGCTTCTCAACATTTGACATCTCAAATCTCTTTGTTCCTGGGTGGCCATACACAAGTGAGATACACAAGGTAAACCATAGACATGGGCCTTGTGAACCACTCAACCAAAAACCACCAAGCAATTACCATTCCACCCAGGTGATTCATTAACTTAGTTGTTTTATTAAACAAAAACACAAGTCCTCAGACTTAGAAATTTTTCATAGTATGGATATATATTCCACCCTTGTTTTCTATTATCTAGGCTAAGCTTGATAGTAGTAGGAATCTTATCTTAGGAAAATTTCTACTAAGGTTTCATCTACTAGGTTTTCCTATAGCAAGGTTTATACTTAGCAAAATTCCACGCAAGTTTTACTTAGAAAAATCACTAATGCATAGTGAAAGTAATGGGACAAAAGTATGAAGCATCACTTGCCTTTTTGGTAGAGGGTATAAGTTCACTCCTTGTCCTTGCAACAATCACAGCCTTCAAGTCACTACAATTCAATCAAGCAAGGCACAAACTAAATCTACCAATCAAGCAAAACAACACATAAAATCACAAAGTCAAAGTAATGCATGCAAGCATTCCAAGGATTGTTTTATTTGAAAAAGTGGTTCCTAATGGGTTATAAACACTTGAAAACACCTAATGGTCATTTTATAAAGTGGCAAAGTCATTTGCAAAAGGTTTCACTTCCTAAACCATTTTCAAAACAAAGTATCATTTTATGTGGTGTAGAAATATTTTTACTAAGGCATTAATCTCTAAGGTTCACCCAATTCATTTTCAACTCATAAAACTTGGTGTTTGGGGTCAGAGAGTTTAAAACAAAACATTTCCCAAAAGTTTTCTTCCAAAACCATTTTTAATAAATAAACTATATTTTTATTTGACTAGAAATGGTTTTAAATCAAAGAATCATTCTTTTGCATCACCAAATACATTTTTGAAACCACAGAGTGTTTCCTATGGTCATTAGGTTCAAATCACACCATTTTCCAAAGATTTTATCCCCAAAACCATTTTTGAACAATTTTTATAATCTAATCAAGCATACAAATGTTTCTGCAAAAACAAACATTTTTCCAGAAGCTTTTTACTAAACAAATGGCATGGTTGGCTAGGGCTTGCTCCACTAATTCCAATGATATAAAGTTTGCAATTTTTGGACGTGTGGATCAAAAGTTACAAGGGTTTCAAAATGGCATCTAAATCTGATTTCAAATTCTATTTTAAATCGTCTGGTGCCACGCGTCTTAATTCTATTCGTCCATACCATTTCGGTTGGATCGAGCACTCTGGTGTGTTGGATATTAAACAGATCGTGCGGTACAGAGCTGTTCGTACCCCTTCGATCAGTGGATCTATCGTAGCGCTTGGATCTACATCCTACGGTGTACAGCGTGCCAGCCATAGATGGGCGGCGCTGCGGTGGCTGCTAGCGGCGGAGCGGCCAGACGGTGGCGGCGCCGGCAATACAGGAAGCTAGAATGGCTGGGGAGATGCTCACAGTGATCGCGGCGTCATGGGGAAGCTCAAGGTGGTTGTCGTTGCCGAAGGGGCGCACGGAGTAGTCCTGAATCGCTCGCCGGAGCTGTGCTTCACCTCGGGCGCGGTCAGATGTTGTCGGAGGCGAGCGTCTGGGGCGCAAGCGAGAGAAACAACGCATCAGGAAGATGCACACGAGTTCAAGGTTCACGAAAACACTCACCAGTGAGCAAGGGGCGCACGAGGTCGTCGGCTATGGCTCTCCGGAGTTGGGATTAGAGTCGGTGGCGCTGAGACATGGACATAGTCGAGGTTGCAGGTCATGTGCGGGCAAGCTGGCGCTATGGGGAGGTTCGCCTGGAGGTGGGGAGAAAGCTTGGGTGCGCTAGAGAGCAAGGGGGGCGTGGACTGGCCGGAATTGCCGTGGTTGTTCGTCGGAGAAGGCGGTGCGAGAAAGTGGAGGCACAGGGGCTCTCCTGCGGTGTCGAGGGAAAGGAAGGAGGGGAGGTGGTTAAGCAGCGTGATCGCGAGGGGATTTCAATTCGCAGAATAACTCATTGATTTGATTTAAGACACGGAGGAAAGCGATCGAGGCGAGTTCATCGGGGGTGAAGACGACGATGATCTGGCTGTGGGGCCCGGCGTCAGTGAGGGAGGAACGTTTCAAGTGGGGTCCACTTGTCATTGGCTCTGCGGGTCGTCTGGTGTGTGAGAGAAAACGTTTCGGGGAAAAGAGGGAAATGGGCCGCTGGGTCTAGTTGGGCTGCTGGGTTGGGTCGAGTCCAATTCTATTTTTTTCCTATTCTGAAACCTTTTTCTTTTTCTATTTCTTTTTCTGTTTTGAAATTCAAACAAACAAACCAAACAACCATTCAAAACAACTTCCACCAAACTTTATATTAAGTTTGGTTCTGTTTATCAATACAAATCAAAGTCCAATACAAAATAATAATATTTTTATTCTTTTTAGGATCTATTTAATAATTAAATAAAATAGATCTTAATTATTAATTCAACCAGGTTTTGATTAATCAAATCTCCATTTTAAATCTAAATATTTTCGAAACTAAATCAGTAGGTTTTATTTGAAAATAAAAGATAATTGGAAAACTTGTTTAAAATAAGATAACATTTTTATTTTAAGGTCCATTAATAATTAAATAAGATGGACCTTAGTTATTAAATCAAATAGGATTTGTTTTACTAAAATCTTTATTTTGAAATCTAAAATAACACCAAAACACTTCAGTAGGTTTTATTTGAGAATATAAAATACTTGGAAAACTTATTTAAAATAATTTAATAATTTTTAGTGTTTATTTAAAATGGGAAAAAGCCTTTATTTTTTAATAAATTTAGATATTAATAAATCCTCATTATTTTGCTTAAATAAACCTTTACTCTTTTAATCAAAGAAAAACATTTTATTTAAAAGCTTGGCCAAGGTTTAATTTGGCTCTATAAAATAATCCTTATTTAAATTTCTACCTTTTCATTTGAAAATCAAATCTTTTTATTAAAAGATCCAAAAATAGTAATTTTAAATATTTTTAACTTTATTGTTTATTTATCTTTTTAAATCCCTTTAGGATTTTATTTGATCCAAATAGGTTTTAAAAGTTTCCAAATGGACTCAAAAAGTTTCTTCTCACCCTAAAAATCAACAAAGTTTTATTTTATTCATTTATTTTTCACATTACAAGATTTGGAAAATCTTGGGATGTGACAAACACTGTCATCAAGATAGACTTCATCGGTATCATCATCATCCACACCATCATCTCACCAGCACCATCATCACCACTCCGTCCCGTTGTAACAATTGTGTTGGATCTTTCATTAGTTCTTAGGGGAAACTTTCTCGTTGTTGATTACTATTGTAGTTGATGCTTGTGAGTGGAACCATTGGATTATTGTTTATGTTCAGATTGTTATCCATCACCATATCATCTTTGATCTTGATCCATATGATGTCTTGTGAGTAGTTCGTTTAGTTCTTGAGGACATGGGAGAAGTCATGTTGTTAGTAGTGGATTTGTGTTGAGTTATTATTCAATGTTTTAGTATTTAAGTTGTGGTGCTATTCTTCTAGTGGTTTCATGTGAACGTCGACTACATGATACTTCACCATTTGTGGGCCTTGGGGAATGCATTGTGTATTTGGCTACTAACTGTGGGGTTGCCGGAGTAACGGAAACCTGAACCCCCGTTAGGACACCTTTGCACAAGGGAGCGTAAGATCTCGGAGTTTAAGGTTGTGGTTAGGTTTATATCTTAATTACTTTCATGTAGTTGTGGATGCTTGTAGTGGGTTTAATCACAAGTATGTATTAGTTCAAGTAAGGTCGGTACATTAGCACAAGTTCACCCACACAACACTTACAACACCAAAGAAGAGTACTTAGCTATTTGAAGCGAAAGCACTTGACATCATTCCCATGTGTCCTCGAGAAAGTTTGGTCCTTATAAGTATTTCCACCGGCTTGTCCTTTGCTAACAAAGGATTGGGCCACTTGTTGCAGTTGTTCGTTGTCTTTATTACTTCCACTTTGTTTTGTTGCTTTATCAGAAAACCCCTAAAAATTTGTTTGCTAAGTATTTACAGAGATTTCCTGCTCCATGCCACTAGTCAACACCTTCTGATCCTCGTTGGGATCGACACTCCTATTTATCGAAAGTACTACGATACACCCCCTATATTTGTGGGTCATCAAGACTATTTTTTGGCGTCGTTGCCGGGGAGTGAAGCGCTATTGAAGAGTGGAACTGGTAAAGGAAACTTCTACTATGAGTATTGCATTTTGTTTCTGTTTGTTGCTTTGTTTCAAATATGGATAACCCACTTGGTTTTCTGTTTGGGAAAACTACTACCACTATTAGGGTAGTAGATGAACCACCGCATGTTGAGATAGATCCTTTTAAGATACCTACAAGTATTGTTGGTCGTGTTTTGGATAATTATTATTTTGGGGATGGAACTGTCCATCCTGGTGATCATTTGCTTTTTATCCATGAATTATGCGGGTTGTTTAAGTGTGTAGGTATCACAACTGAACAGGTGAAGAAGAAGTTACTCTCCATATCCTTGAAAGGGAGAGCTGAAGAATGGTATAAGTTGCTGAAGAATGGACAATCCATGGAATGGGAGGAAATGGCATCTCTCTTTTATTCTAAATTCTATCCTCCCAGTGAGATTCATAAGGATAGAAATCTGATATATAACTTTTGGCCTCGTGATGGAGAGAGTACAGCTCAAGCTTGGGGGAGATTGAAGTTACTAATGCTTAAATGTCATATTCATGAACTCCCTAACAATATTATTATCAATAAATTTTATGCTAGGCTTTCTCTTCATGATAAAGATTTACTAGATGCTTCTTGTGCTGGATCATTCACACGTATGAAGGAATAAGCTAAATGGGATCTCCTAGACCGTATTCAAGAGAACACCGAAGCTTGGGAGAATGACAAAGGAAGAAAGTCAGGTATAAATTATGATTATGAATGCATTAAATCTTTTATGGCAACTGATGACTTTCATGATATTAGCAATGAGTTTGGTCTTGATTCCCAAAGTATTGCCAACTATTTTAAGGCCTTTTCCTCTTACATAGAAATTCCCAAAAAGAAGTGGAATAAGTACCATGCACCTTATAAAGATGTTGTTAGTCATGTTCCTGTTAGAAGTACTGAAGTTTGTACTACTAATCATATTGTGCCTGAACTTATGTTGAGAAAACACCTTTCCCAGCTAAGGTAAAGGAGTATTCTATGATGATTAGTGCAAATAATAAAGGTACTAAGAAAACTGTGGAGCCCGATGAGCAAATAAATATTGAGCATGTGGTAGCTATTGTCAAAGACCCTGTCACTAGAAATATAGAGGATGAGCATATTGTCTCCTGTGAAGACGCTTCTAATATTGTCTCTCATCCTAGTAAGTCTAAAAAATCTAGTGCTCTTGTGCTTTCTGTTAAAATTGGTGATCATTGCTATTATGGTTTATGTGATATTGGTGCGCGTTCTAGTGCTATTCCTAATGAGCTTTATAGGGAAATTATGCATGAAATTGGTCCTTGCGGGCTTGAGGACATTAGTGTGGTTATTCACCTTGTTAATAAGGATACCATTTGCCCTATTGGTATTGTAATAGATGTGGAGGTCCTATGTGGTAAGATTAAGTATCCTGCTGATTTTCTAGTGCTTAATTCAGCTGCTAGCAAAACTTGTCCTATCATTTTTGGTAGACCTTTCTTGAACACTTGTGGAGATATTATATATTGTAAAAAGGAAAAAGTTTTAACCAAGTTTGATGGAGATTTTTATGAGTTTAACTTTTCCAAATTTCCTAAAGCTCCTTGTGAAAATAGTTTGCCTAATAAAGATTTCAGGATGGTACAACTTGCTTCTGTTGATCCAGTTTATGACCTTGGACCTCTTTTTGGTGATTGTAAGTCTGCTCATTCTGATGATAAAGTTGTTGACAGTGACAGTTATATTGTCAACTTTATTCAAAGTGCTACTGAAAGTTATTATGAGAGAGTGAAACATGATTTTATGCATCTCAATAATGTTAAGTTTCCCTGTTTTATGTTGAAAGCTTTGAAGTTGCATTTGTTTTGTATTCCTATGCTAGTGGCTTTTTGTTTCAACAATTTGCTTTCTCGTGATACCCCCATGCATAGGATGTGGGTTAGACTCAAATGTGTTGGTTATTTGCTTCCTGATGCTCTCTTTCACTCCAGATATTTCTCCTTTGTGAGCATCTTTAAAGATATCAAGCCTAACTTAAAGGCATTAAAGAAAAGTACTTGTTGGGAGATAACCCAAGACTTTGGTTGAGTCTTGGAAGTTATTACCTCAGTAATAACCGCTCCTTATCCTTTTTGTTTTGGTTTTTGTGTCAAGTTCAACTACTTTTAAGAAGTAGAGGAGTTGTGAAAAGTGGCTTTCCTGGGACAGATTTTTGTGTTGCATTGTAAAAATTCGTGAGGGAGCTCAGTACGTCGGATGGAGATGTATTTTTCTGATCTTGTTCTCCAAGTTGTTACCCAACTTTCATCAGTTTTTCACTTTTTGATTTTAGCAATAGAAGGTTTTCGAAAAAATCGATATTTACCCACTGGTCTGTTTTGACAGATTTATGTTATCGTTTGCATTTGCCTCTTGCAGAAGCCTTTCTTTTGATGGATTTCAGTTGAAGTGTGAACCTAAAGGTTCATTGTTTTTGCCTACACTAATGTTTCCTTTGAAGTTTGCATTTTACCTTGTGAAGAAAGAAATTTCCAGGAGAAGGAGAAAAGGAATATGCAGAGTTCGCCTTTGAATAGGTAAAAGTGGTGAAAACAGAAGGTTCATGAAAGCCTAATCTTTTTATATTTTTGATGTTTTTATTACATAAGGAAAGTTACAAGACGGAACATAGGAGGAAACGGAGTCTGGAGTGGCCACACCCACCCCAGGCGCGGGCCCCAGCTGGCCGCGCCTTGAGGGGGTGTGAGCCCCCCGAGCTCCGTCTCCGCCTTGTTTTCATATCAGCACCTTCCTTATGCTTTGAAACTTCGTAATATATAACCCCTCGAATCCCCAAGCTTAGAAATTTTCATAACATTAGCAATAATGGTGTCCAAAGAATTCATACTAATAACATTGCTATTAGCATGCAAATAAAGTTCCATATGTTTTTTAATTTTCTCTTCAAACACTTCATGTCCTAACTCAAGATAAATACTATAGATCTCTCTAATTTTTTGTTGTTTTCCATTAAGCCTAACTAGTGAAAACAAGAAACAAAAAGACAAAATTGCAGAATCTAAAGGAAATAACTTTGAGCACTCACACCGAAGGATGTGAGTACCTTTTACCTTACCTCCCCGGCAACGGCGCCAGAAAATAGCTTGATGTCTACGCACTTCTATTCTTGTAGACAGTTGTTGGGCCTCCAAGTGCAGAGGTTTGTAGAACAGCAGCAAGTTTCCCTTAAGTGGATTACCCAAGGTTTATCGAACTCGGGGAATAAGTGGTCAAAGATATTCCCTCTCAAGCAACCCTGCAATCAAGATACAAGAAATCTCTGGTGTCCCCAACACACACAATACACTTGTCAGGTGTATAGGTGCACTAGTTCGGCGAAGAGATAGTGAAATACAAGTGGTAACGGTGCTAGAAAATAGCTTTTGACTTGTTGTTGACATGGGGTAACGTGTGTGAGTGCCAGAAAATAGCTTGACGGTGAGGTAAAGACTAAAGGCAAAAGGATGGAAGCAAGAAAACATGCAACAGATCTAGATGCAAACAGTGTTTCAATGTTTAGAAACAAGGACTATGGATCATACTTTCACTAGTGAACACTCTCTAATATAAATATCCTCTCTTCATGATACTACTCTTAACTACTCTCCGGTTGTACACACTAATCCATGGTAGGGCCTTCCCAAATCTAGATAACCCCCACACTGTCACCTTGAGCGCTAGATGGTTCCAACAAACACCACAATTTCATAAAGACATCCAACTCCAAATATAACTCATAACAAATATATATAATCTAGCTTAAGTGGCACACACGGTGTGCACGCTGTCACTTTCACACACGTGGGGAAAAGCATAGATCTATTAAAGCACGATGAGTATTTATGTAGACTCTAGCCTAAGTGCCACCATGGCGTGCACTCTGTCACTTTCACACACATGGGGAGAGCAGATATCTATTGAAGCACTTGAGTAGCAAGGTAGATCTACTTGATTACAAAGCTCATGACCACAATAAGATCACGCATAGAGAGAGAGAGATGAACACATAGCTACCGGTAGAGCCCTTAGCCTCGAGGAAGAACTACTCCCTCCTCATCATGGGAATCAGCAACAGCGATGGAGATCAATGGATATGCCTCCGTGGGCACTTCCCCGTCCCGACAGGGTGCCGAAACAGAGACTTTCTGTCCCTTGAATCTCCCCTTTGGTGGTGGCGGCGCTACGAAGGTTTTCGTGGGTTTCTTCTGGATGATTTAGGGTTTTCTCCCTGGGGGCTTCTTATAGGTGCAGGAGGCCAGGTCGGTGGAGGTCCAGGGGGGCCACGCCCCCTGTGGGCGCCACCAGGGCTAGCCTGCGCCTAGGGGGTGCGGCCATCCCGGTGTCCTCCTCTGTGGCATCCCGCAAAACCACTACTAGAAAATCGCGTTGAATTTGTGCATTGCATCGTCATCATCATGCATGGTTTGCCAAAACTATTTTCGCAACACCCGTTTTGTTTTCTAAAACGCCGTCTTTTATTCAAACGCCAAACACCGGGTCTCCGGAATTATTTTTGTTTGTTGCTATCGGTTTGCAAATAGTGTTATTAAAGCAAATAAATTTTTATATTTATTTTTAGCGGCGGTCGAGGCAGCGTTTAGCCCGACCACCCCAGAAAAAATCGGTCCATCCTGCGCCCCATCTAAACCTAAACCCACCTAAAACTCTACCCAACCTACCCTCCACCTCACCACCCCCACACCCCTCTCCCTCCACCAATCCTCTCCACCTCACCACCCAACCCCCTCTCTCCCCCCAAACCCACACACACACACCCACCCCAACACACTCAGCACACACACCACACACACACGCGCGTGGCCAGCCCTCCCTCTCTCTCACCAACCCCCAGCTGGCCCCACCCCCAGAAGCACACACACCCGCACACACCCAGCCCTGCTACCCTCTCCCCTCATCTCTCCCTGCCGCGTGGGCCCCGCCCCAGCCCCACGCCCTGTTCTCTTCTCCCCCAGCACCTTCTCTCCCCCCCCGCTCCTGCCTCCCACCACCTCGCCTCTCCGCCCCTTCCCCCTTCTCCCCTGCCCGCGTGCACCGCCGCCGCCGGCGTGTAGCTGCCTCGCCCTCTCGCCCGCGCTCCGCCCGTGGCCGCTCCACACCCGCACCCGCACCAGCGCGCCCGTCGCCCCCTCCACCGCCTCGCGACCCTGCCCCTCCTCCTTCGCGCGTCCACAGCCCGCCCCTCGCTTGCTACCGCCGCCCGCCTCCTCCCCACATCGCCGCCTCACGCCTCGCCGCCTCGGCCAGCTTCCGTCGCCAGCCGTGGCCTTGCCGGCGCCATGACGCCCGACCCGGCCGCCGCCTCGCCTCTCTCCTCGCCTCCCAAGCTCACCGCCGCTGACCTCCCGTCCTGAACCGCCCGGCGTCGCCCACGCGCCGCCTCGCGCCCACCGCCCGCCCGGTCCCAGAACCTCACTTTGCTCACGTCGGCGCCCGCCCCGTAGCGCCCTCCGAGCCGCCGTTCGCCAGCGCGCCAGCTCATGCGGCCGTCCCCAGTCGCGCGGTGCATCCGTCGGCCGAGCTCGCCCCGGTTCGGCCCCCTCTGCGCCTCGCGCTAGCCCCGGCCCGGCCCTGACCGCTTCCTCGCCCAGGCTCCCCTCTGCAGCGAGCCGTCCCCGAGCCGTGACCGTGCCGCCTCGAGCCTCCCCAAGCCGGCCTCCGCGTCCCTGGGGCCCCACCTCTTCGCAGGCGTCGGTGGAGTCGCAGCCGCTCGTGGATGGGGAACAGGGAACACGAAGGACCCAGGTAGCAAAAGAGCGACGTCGTCGAGAACCCCCGTACCCGAAGACCTCCGACAGGAAGCCGACAAGACCTCCATCACGGACGCAGGAAAAACCCCCCGGGACTCCAAGATCGCCACGAGGACGACAAGTTCTTCTTCCCTCGCCAAGACCACCTCGATGGCGCGGGCCCGACAAGACCCTCGCAACGGCAAGACCGACCCCGTGGGACCCGGCAAGACCTTCGCGATAACGAGAACGGCACCGACCCAAGCTCCACCCCCGGACATCGAGACCCCGATGCGACAAGAGACCTACCACGATTAGAAACGACCTCGCGAACCACGAACCTGGACCCGACCGAACCCGGAACCCCAAGATCGTCGAGACCCCTAATGTGAACCCTTTCCGAAACCCTACTTTATAACATAATATAACTTGTTGCATATTAACCATCCATCTCGCATGCATATCATCGCCGGTTTGGGGCCTTACGCGATTCACCTAATAATTAAATATGGGGCCCATATGCGGGCAAATCTAGCCTTATATTGGCCTCATTTAAACTTGTGTAGCGAACGGTATCTTATCTTGCCTTGATGTAACAACACCTAAATTGCGGGGGTTCTAAATAACTTGGACCATTTAATTAATTGTCGGGACCCCGGTTTCGCTTAATCTTGACCTAACTGCATCGCACTTTTGCCATGCCTTGCATCATACATGCATCATGCCGATCTTCTGCCGTTGTATTAAATATTGCATCCGGTGTTTCTTCTAGTGTTTTGCTTCTTCGCGGATAAGGCCGTTGAGTTGATGTGAGCTTCGTCCCGATCTCCGGTTGAACCCTTCGACATGTTTTCAGGCGAGCATCTCCCCCTCTTCTACATATCTTACTTTGCTAGTATTTACTTCCCTCTTGTTGATCTTTGCTATCTGCGTTGCGATGCTCTAGATTTCGTACCCGTGATATCTCTTGCAGCCATATATAGCCTTGGACACATCCTATTACCTGTTGTTTGGTAGATAGTTGGACCCGCGTGTCGTAGTCGCTTGCTCAACTGTTTTGCTTGTCGACAAGTACCACCCTTGTTGGAGAATTGCCGCACGTTGACGTTGGAGATGATCATGGTTTAATTATTGTTCACTTTAATTTCTGTTTAACAACTAAAATTGAATTAAGCAGAGGCATCGGTGGGTGATAGGTAAGATTTGGTTTCCGAGCCCACTTGTGTCCGTGGGACCGAGTTCTTGACACTGTTCCGAGATCGAGCGCTAACCACGGTGGGGAGATATGGGCCCCATTGATAATTACCTGATTTCAAAGTATTGTCTTGGGGCCACAAACTAGTTTGAGGTGTTTTACTATCTGTACTTATGCCATGCTTTCTTGCTTTATTTACAATTGTGCGAGTCTGCGCATCTTTGTTAGGAAAGCGGGATGTTTTCGCGTATGGGCAGTCCCGTTTGAGGCGTCTTGTCATCTTGCCATCGGCATAAACCCCGTCCGTCTCGAGACCGACTCCGTCGCGGTGTCGACTTCGGTGGGGTGGCCCCGTGCTTGCTTTGGGTCTAGGAGCGTCGTGACTTAGGCCCGCCGACATCTGGATGGGTGTATGTTAACTGCGGCAAAAGGTTGAAGTGTGGATACTTTGGTGCACCCCTGCAGGGTTTAATCTTTTCGAGAAGCCGTGTCCGCGGTTATGGAAGACTTGGAGCACAGTGTCTGATCATAGACAACTATAACTAAAGTTTACTGTTTTAAACTAACTTGTTTCCGATATGATTAGTAATCAGCTTCACTACAACGGAATGGCTAAGTCAAAGTATCAACGACTGCTGGGTTTTGGGGTTTTCTCATGTTAATTGTATCTGACTAGTAAGTGTTGCCACTATAACGGAATGATTAACTAAAAGTGCCCACTGCTTACTTTATCAGGACGTTTATCTAAACCTGACTAGTAATTGCTGCAACGATAAGCGAATAAGTACAAGCGCCAGTATGTGAGTTCCTCGGTTGACTTCCTCGTTTGGTCTCGAGGAAACACCGGGATGGGTTTGATTGGTGATGGCTTGGTGGGATCCGGTTAGGTCATTCTTACCCCTCTCGATATCCGCCCGGTTGTATCGAGTCTCTATAGGTTGTTTAGTGCTTCTTATTGCCGCTTGATCCACCATACCTATGTGGCGAGGACCCGAATTCTAGCCTCGCCGTGTCTTGGCCTCGATCTTGGCGCTCCTTCTTTTCCTTTGCCCTTTGTCGGCACCTTTTGTTTGAGCAGGTTTTGAGATCGGCCGTTAGCGGGGTTACCCTTCCGGCTTGGCACAGGCGGGTTATGGGCGCCATTGGTTATTCTTGAGGCTCTTAGCCCCATTTGCATCTTGTCCGTAGTCGGACGCCCCATCGTTTTCAAGGTGATTTGGATCTTTGTACCGCATGTTTGTATTCTTGACTCTTTGAGTCATGTTGTATATCTCATTACGTGGGTCCCATCGAGGACTGTTGTGTAATGTTATTACTTTGTTTTCCACCCTTGCGAAAGTGCTGGTGGGCACCGTCGAATCGTTTCTGCGGGTTTGGCGAATTTTGCTAAAACTTGCATAGGGCGATTCGAGGTGTTCTGAGTGGTATCAGAGCCCAGCAGTTGCGATACCCCACAAGTCCAGCCTGTAGGATAACCTAGCTAACGGCCGAAGTAGAGTGTCAAACTATTTTTGAAAATCGGTTGGATAGTTCTGATTAGGTCTGATTTTACTCCTTAACCCTCTGCTATTCTCCTCTTACCCCTACGTGTTTTGAATCCGATCTCGTCTCTTTCTTCGAGTCCAGGAATTCTCGTGGTTGGGTTTCCGTCGTACCTTCAGGGTTTCGCTTCCTCCTCCGATAACGGTGTTCTACCATCCGGTGTTCGGTACTGTTGAATCCGTCTTGGTGTTACCATTCTTTGTTCTTTGTTTGTGCCTTCCGTGTTTTCGGCCGACGGCATCCTCTATGCGATCCGATCTGATGCGCATCACCCATTTGTTTCCGAACCTCGCTTGTCGAGATCTTCAGTCTGAATCCGCGAGTTGGTTGCATAATCTGTCTATTCGTGTACATAGTAATGCTTTGAGTGCGGGATGGAGTCGCGACCATACCACTACTCTTATCATTTGCTTTGTATATTGAATGGTGGATCGATGCAATTTTACTCCTTCCATGAAAGTTAGAGGTGGCCTTACCTTTAACTTCGTCCGTTGTTTTTCCGGAGGGCTCTTTCGACGATCAGGGACAACGACCTCTTGTTAGTGGTGTCGCGAGGATCTACGAGCGCGAAGGATCGAATCAACGGCCTTCTTCCGTACCATGAGGCGGATCTCGGCGAGATCCATTGTTAGTGGTGTCGGTGTGGCATCCCAAAACCACTACTAGAAAATCGCGTTGAATTTGTGCATTGCACCGTCATCATCATGCATGGTTTGCCAAAACTATTTTCGCAACACCCGTTTTGTTTTCTAAAACGCCGTCTTTTATTCAAACGCCAAACACGGGTCTCCGGAATTATTTTTGTTTGTTGCTATCGGTTTGCAAATAGTGTTATTAAAGCAAATAAATTTTTATATTTATTTTTAGCGGGGCAGTCGAACGGGCGTTTAGCGACGACCACCCAGGAAAAAACCAAATCGGTCCATCCTGCCGCCCCATCTAAACCTAAACCCACCTAAAACTCTACCCAACCTACCCCTCCACCTCACCCTGCCCAATCCCCACACGCCACCTCAGCACACCTCTCTCCCTCCACCAATCCCTCCCTGCCACCTCACCACCCACCCCCCTCTCTCTCCCCAAACCCACACACACCACACACCCCACCCCAACACACTCAGCACACACACCACACACACACGCGCGTGGCCAGCCCTCCCTCTCTCTCACCAACCCCCAGTTGGCCCCACCCCCAGAAGCACACACCCAGCACACCTACCCTCTCCCTCATCTCTCCCTGCGTGGGCCCTGCCCCAGCCCCCTGTTTTCTCCCCCCAAGACCCTTCTCTCCCCGCTCCTGCCTCCCACCACCTCGCCGCTCGCCCTTCCCCTTCTCCCTGCCCCGTGCCGCCGTGTCTGCCTCGCCAGCCCTCTCGCTCGCCTGCTCACGCCGCCCGCTCCGCCACCGCACCCGCACCCGCCATCGCCCCCTCCACGCCTCGCGACCGCCCCTCCTCCTTCGCCTGGCCACCCTCCGCGGCGTGCTACCTCGCCGTGGCCTCCTCCCCGCTCCCGCGCCTCCGCGCCTCGCCGCCTCGCAGCCAACATATCGCCGTCGCCGGCGGCTCAGCGCATGCGCGCCGCCTTATCTGACAGCCAGCGCCCCGCCATCGCCTCGCCTCTCTCGCCTCCCAAGCTCACCGCCGCCTTGACCTCCCGTCCACCGCCGCTGGCGTCGCCCAAGCGCCGCCTCGCCCGCCCGCCGTCCAGACCTCACTTTGCTCCACGTCCGCGCCCGCGCACCAGCGCGCGCCCTCCGGCGCCGTTCGCGGCGCCGCGCTGCCGGCCATCCTCGAGTCGCGCCCGGTGCATCCGCCGAGCTTCGCCCGGTTCGGCCCCTCTGCGCCTCGCGCTAGCCCGGCCAGCCGACCGCTTCCTCGCCCGAGCTCCCCTGCGGCGAGCCGTCCCGCCCGTGACCGTGCCTCGAGCCTCCCCAAGCCGCCTCCGTCCAGGCCCACCTCTTCGCGTCGGTGGAGTCGCGATCGCTCGTGGATGGGGAACAGAACACGAAGGACCCGGTAGCAAAAGCGGCGTCGTCGAACCCCGTGCAAGACCTCCGACAGAAGCCGACAAGACCTCCATCACGACGCGGGAAAAACCCGGGACTCCAAGATCGCCACGGGGCGACAAGTTCTTCTTCCTCGCCAAGACCACCTCGATGGCGCGGGCCGACAAGACCCTACGCAGCGGCAAGACCGATCCGTGGGACCCGGCAAGACCTTCGCGATAACGAGAACGGCACCGACCAAGCTCCACCCCGGACATCGAGACCCGATCGACAAGAGACCTACCCACGATTAGAAACGACCTCGCGAACCTGAACCACGGACCCCGACCCGAACCGGAACCCCAAG
Source organism: Avena longiglumis (assembly GCA_030063025.1). Taxonomy (NCBI): domain Eukaryota; kingdom Viridiplantae; phylum Streptophyta; class Magnoliopsida; order Poales; family Poaceae; genus Avena; species Avena longiglumis. The sequence goes on from CP125976.1 coordinate 478,536,518, forward strand.
ATCGTCGAGACCCCTAATGTGTGAACCCTTTGAAACCCTACTTTATAACATAATATAACTTGTTGCATATTAACCATCCATCTCGCATGCATATCATCGGTTTGGGGGCCTTCTGCCGATTCACCTAATAATTAAATATGGGGCCCATATGCGGGCAAATCTAGCCTTATATTGGCCTCATTTAAACTTGTGTAGCGAACCGGTATCTTATCTTGCCTTGATGTAACAACACCTAAATTGCGGGGGTTCTAAATAACTTGGACCATTTAATTAATTGTCGGGACCCCGGTTTCGCTTAATCTTGACCTAACTGCATCGCACTTTTGCCATGCCTTGCATCATACATGCATCATGCCGATCTTCTGCCGTTGTATTAAATATTGCATCCGGTGTTTCTTCTAGTGTTTTGCTTCTTCGCGGATAAGGCCGTTGAGTTGATGTGAGCTTCGTCCCGATCTCCGGTTGAACCCTTCGACATGTTTTCAGGCGAGCATCTCCCCCTCTTCTACCTATCTTACTTTGCTAGTATTTACTTCCCTCTTGTTGATCTTTGCTATCTGCGTTGCGATGCTCTAGATTTCGTACCCGTGATATCTCTTGCAGCCATATATAGCCTTGGACACATCCTATTACCTGTTGTTTGGTAGATAGTTGGACCCGCGTGTCGTAGTCGCTTGCTCAACTGTTTTGCTTGTCGACAAGTACCACCCTTGTTGGAGAATTGCCGCACGTTGACGTTGGAGATGATCATGGTTTAATTATTGTTCACTTTAATTTCTGTTTAACAACTAAAATTGAATTAAGCAGAGGCATCGGTGGGTGATAGGTAAGATTTGGTTTCCGACCGCCCACTTGTGTCCCGTAGGACCCGAGTTCTTGACACCTGTTCCGAGATCGAGCGCGCTAACCACAGGTGGGGAGATATGGGCCCCCCATTGATAATTACCTGATTTCAAAGTATTGTACTGGGGGCCACAAACTAGTTTGAGGTGTTTTTACTATCCTGTACTTATGCCATGCTTTACTGCTTTATTTACGATTGTGCGGTCGCACCTTTGTCTTTGTTAGGAAAGCGGGATGTTTTCGCGGTATGGGCAGTCCCCGTTTGGGGGCGTACTGTCGCATACTGCCATCGACGCAAACCCTGAGTCCGTCTCGGAGACCGGCCGACTCCGTCGCGGGTGTCGACTCGGTGGGGTGGCCCCCGTGCTTGCTTTGGGTCTGGGAACGTCGTGACTTAGGCCCCGCCGACATACCGATGGGTGTATGTTAGCGATCGGCAAAAGGGTCAGTGCTGTGGATACTTTGGTGCACCCCTGCAGGGTTTAATCTTTTCGAGAAGCCGTGTCCGCGGTTATGGAAGACTTGGAGCACAGTGTCTGATCATAGACAACTATAACTAAAGTTTACTGTTTTAAACTAACTTGTTTCCGATATGATTAGTAATCAGCTTCACTACAACGGAATGGCTAAGTCAAAGTATCAACGACTGCTGGGTTTTGGGGTTTTCTCATGTTAATTGTATGTCGACTAGTAAGTGTTGCCACTATAGGAATGATTAACTAAAAGTGCCCTTGCTTACTTTATCGGACGTTTATCTAAACGACTAGTAATTGCTGCGATAAGCGAATAAGTACAGCGCCAGCTGTGAGTTCCTCGGTTGACTTCTCGTTTGGTCTCGAGGGGGGAAACACCAGGATGGGTTTGATTGGTGATGGCTTCAGGTGGGATCCGGTTAGGTCATTCTTACCCCTCTCTGATATCCGCCAGTTGTATCGAGTCTCTATAGGTTGTTTAGTGCTTGCTGCCGCTGCCGCTTCAGTCCACCATACCTATGTAGGCGAGGACCGCGAATTCTAGCCTCGCGTGTCTTGGCCTCGATCTTGGCGCTCCTTCTTTTCCTTTGCCCTTTTCGGCACCCTTTTTGTTTGAGCAGGTTTTGAGATCGACGCCGTTAGCAGGGTTACCCTTCCGCTTGGCACAGGCGGGGTTATGGGCGCCATTGGTTATTCTTGAGGCTCTTAGCCCCATTTGCATCTTGTCCGTAGTCGGACGCCCCATCGTTTTCAAGGTGATTTGGATCTTTGTACCGCATGTTTGTATTCTTGACTCTTTGAGTGTTGTTGTATATCTACGTGGGTCCCATCGAGGACTGTTGTGTAATGTTATTACTTTGTTTTCCACCCGCGAAAGTGCTGGTGCACCGTCGAATCGTTTCTATGCGGGTTTGGCGAATTTTGCTAAAACTTGCATAGGGCCGATTCTGAGGTGTTCTGAGTGGTATCGAGCCCAGCGATTGCGATACCCCACAAGTCCTGTAGGATAACCTAGCTAACGGTCAAGTAGAGTGTCAAACTATTTTGAAAATCGGTTGGATAGTTACGATTAGGTCTGATTTTACTCCTTACCCTCTGCTATTCTCCTCTTACCCCTACACGTGTTTTGAATCCGATCTCGTCTCTTTCTTGAGTCCGAGAATTCTCGTGGTTGGGTTTCCGTCGTACCTTCAGGGTTTCGCTTCCTCCTCCGATAACGGTGTTCTACCATCCGGTGTTCCAGCTGCCTGTTGAATCCGTCTTCGGTGTTACCATTCTTTGTTCTTTGTTTGTGCCTTCCGGTGTTTTCCGACGCGACGGCATCCTCTATGCCAGATCCGATGCAGAGTCTGCATCACCCATTTGTTTCCGAACCTCGCTTGTCGAGATCTTCAGTCTGAATCCGCGAGTTGGTTGCATAATCTGTCTATTCGTGTACATAGTAATGCTTTGAGTGCGGGATGGAGTCGCGACCATACCACTACTCTTATCATTTGCTTTGTATATTGAATGGTGGATCGATGCAATTTTACTCCTTCCATGAAAGTTAGAGGTGGCCTTACCTTTAACTTCGTCCGTTGTTTTTCCGGAGGGCTCTTTCGACGATCAGGGACAACGACCTCTTGTTAGTGGTGTCGCGAGGATCTACACGAAGCGCGAAGGATCAGACCGACGGCCTTCTTCCGGTACCATGAGGCGGATCTCGAGGGCGAGATCCATTGTTAGTGGTGTCGAATTGTGGCATCCCGCAAAACCACTACTAGAAAATCGCGTTGAATTTGTGCATTGCACCGTCATCATCATGCATGGTTTGCCAAAACTATTTTCGCAACACCCGTTTTGTTTTCTAAAACGCCGTCTTTTATTCAAACGCCAAACATCGGGTCTCCGGAATTATTTTTGTTTGTTGCTATCGGTTTGCAAATAGTGTTATTAAAGCAAATAAATTTTTATATTTATTTTTAGCGGGGCAGTCGAACGGGCCGTTTTAGCCCGAACGACCACCCCAGAAAAACCAAATCGGTCCATCCTGCCGCCCCATCTAAACCTAAACCCACCTAAAACTCTACCCAACCTACCCCTCCACCTCACCCTGCCCAATCCCCACACGCCACCTCAGCACACCTCTCTCCCTCCACCAATCCCTCCCTGCCACCTCACCACCCAACCCCCTCTCTCTCCCCAAACCCACACACACCACACACCCCACCCCAACACACTCAGCACACACACCACACACACACGCGCGTGGCCAGCCCTCCCTCTCTCTCACCAACCCCCAGCTGGCCCCACCCCCAGAAGCACACACACCCGCACACACCCAGCCCTGCTACCCTCTCCCCTCATCTCTCCCTGCCGCGTGGGCCCTGGCCCAGTCCCCACGCCTGCTCTTCTTCCCCCAGCACCCTTCTCTCCCCGCCTCCTGCCTCCCACCACCTCGCCTCTCGCCTTCCCTTCTCCTGCCGCGTGCCGCCTGGCCCGGCGTGCTGCCTCGCCAGCCCTCTCGCGCCGCCTGCCAGCGCTCCTGCGTGGCGCCGCTCACCGCACCCCGCACCTTGGCCGCCCGCCATCGCCCCCACCGCCTCCGACCTGCCCTCCTCCCGGCGTCCACAGCCCCCTCCGGCGCGCTACCTCGCCGCCCGTGGCCCGCTCCTCCCGCGCGCCGCGCCTCCCAGCGCCTTGCTGCCTCGCGGCAGCCCGTCGCCCGGCAGCTTCTCTGTGCCGCCCGCTGACATCTGCGCGACAGCGCCCGACCCGCCATCGCCTCGCCTCTCCTCGCCTCCCAAGCTCACCGCCGCCCGACCGTCCTGCGCCGGCGTCGCCCAAGCCGCCTCGCCCGCGCCGCCAGCGCCCGGACCTCCGCTTGCTCCACGTCCGGCCGCGCCAGCGCGCCGCCCTCCGGCCGCCGTTCGCCGCGCGAAACTCGCTCCGGCCATCCCCGAGTCGCGCCGGTGCATCCGCCGCGAGCTTCGCCGGTTCGGGCCCCTCTGCGCCTCGCTGGCCGGCCAGCCTGGCTTCCTTCGAGCTCCCCTCTGCGAGCCGTCCCGAGCCGTGACCGTGTGCCTCGAGCCTCCCAACCGGCCTCCAGCGTCCACGGGGCCCCACCTCTTCGCGGCGTCGGTGGAGTCGCGATCGCTCGTGGATGGGGCGAGGAACGAAGGACCCAGGTAGCAAAAGCGGCGTCGTCGAGAACCCGTGCAAGACCTCCGGCAGAAGCCGACAAGACCTCCATCACGGACGCAGGAAAAACCCGGGACTCCAAGATCGCCACGAGCGACAAGTTCTTCTTCCTCGCCAAGACCACCTCGATGGCGCGGGCCCGACAAGACCCATAGCGGCAAGACCGATCCGTGGGACCGGCAAGACCTTAGCGATAACGAGAACGGCACCGACCAAGCTCCACCCGGACATCGAGACCCGGCGATGCGAGAGACCTACCCCTGATTCCGAGAACGACCTCGCCGAACCCTAAACCCTGGACCCCGAACCCCGGAACCCCAAGATCGTCGAGACCCCTAATGTGTGAACCCTTTCCGAAACCCTACTTTATAACATAATATAACTTGTTGCATATTAACCATCCATCTCGCATGCATATCATCGGTTTGGGGGCCTTCTGCCGATTCACCTAATAATTAAATATGGGGCCCATATGCGGGCAAATCTAGCCTTATATTGGCCTCATTTAAACTTGTGTAGCGAACCGGTATCTTATCTTGCCTTGATGTAACAACACCTAAATTGCGGGGGTTCTAAATAACTTGGACCATTTAATTAATTGTCGGGACCCCGGTTTCGCTTAATCTTGACCTAACTGCATCGCACTTTTGCCATGCCTTGCATCATACATGCATCATGCCGATCTTCTGCCGTTGTATTAAATATTGCATCCGGTGTTTCTTCTAGTGTTTTGCTTCTTCGCGGATAAGGCCGTTGAGTTGATGTGAGCTTCGTCCCGATCTCCGGTTGAACCCTTCGACATGTTTTCAGGCGAGCATCTCCCCCTCTTCTACATATCTTACTTTGCTAGTATTTACTTCCCTCTTGTTGATCTTTGCTATCTGCGTTGCGATGCTCTAGATTTCGTACCCGTGATATCCCTTGCAGCCATATATAGCCTTGGACACATCCTATTACCTGTTGTTTGGTAGATAGTTGGACCCGCGTGTCGTAGTCGCTTGCTCAACTGTTTTGCTTGTCGACAAGTACCACCCTTGTTGGAGAATTGCCGCACGTTGACGTTGGAGATGATCATGGTTTAATTATTGTTCACTTTAATTTCTGTTTAACAACTAAAATTGAATTAAGCAGAGGCATCGGTGGGTGATAGGTAAGATTTGGTTTCCGACCGCCCACTTGTGTCCCGTAGGACCGAGTTCTTGACACTGTTCCGAGATCGAGCGCTAACCACGGTGGGGAGATATGGGCCCCATTGATAATTACCTGATTTCAAAGTATTGTCTGGGGGCCACAAACTAGTTTGAGGTGTTTTACTATCCTGTACTTATGCCATGCTTCTTTGCTTTATTTACGATTGTGCAGTCTTGCACCTTGTCTTTGTTAGGAAAGCGGGATGTTTTCGCGGTATGGGCAGTCCCCGTTTGGGGGCGTACTGTCGCATACTGCCATCGACGCAAACCCTGAGCCCGTCTCGGAGACCGGCCGACTCCGTCGCGGGTGTCGACTCGGTGGGGTGGCCCCCGTGCTTGCTTTGGAGTGCAGGAGCGTCGTGACTTAGGCCCGCCGACATACCGATGGGTGTATGTTAGCGATCGGCAAAAGGGTCGAAGTGCCTGTGGATACTTTGGTGCACCCCTGTAGGGTTTAATCTTTTCGAGAAGCCGTGTCCGCGGTTATGGACGACTTGGAGCACAGTGTCTGATCATAGACAACTATAACTAAAGTTTACTGTTTTAAACTAACTTGTTTCCGATATGATTAGTAATCAGCTTCACTACAACGGAATGGCTAAGTCAAAGTATCAACGACTGCTGGGTTTTGGGGTTTTCTCATGTTAATTGTATCTGACTAGTAAGTGTTGCCACTATAACGGAATGATTAACTAAAAGTGCCCACTGCTTACTTTATCAGGACGTTTATCTAAACCTGACTAGTAATTGCTGCAACGATAACTGAATAAGTACAACTGCCAACTGTGTGAGTTCCTCGGTTGACTTCCTCGTTTGGTCTCGAGGGGGGAAACACCAGGATGGGTTTGATTGGTGATGGCTTCAGGTGGGATCCGGTTAGGTCATTCTTACCCCTCTCTGATATCCGCCAGTTGTATCGAGTCTCTATAGGTTGTTTAGTGCTTCTTTGCCGCTTGATCCACCATACCTATGTAGGCGAGGACCCAATTCTAGCCTCCGTGTCTTGGCCTCAAGATCTTGGCGCTCCTTCTTTTTCCTTTGCCCTTTGTCGGCACCCCTTTTGTTTGAGCAGGTTTTGAGATCGACGCCGTTAGCAGGGTTACCCTTCCGGCTTGGCCTGGGCAGGGTTATGGACGCCATTGGTTATTCTTCAGGGCTCTTAGCCCCATTTGCATCTTGTCCGTAGTCGGACGCCCCATCGTTTTCAAGGTGATTTGGATCTTTGTACCGCATGTTTGTATTCTTGACTCTTTGAGTCGCTGTTGTATATCTCTGTTCTGTGGGTCCCATCGAGGACTGTTGTGTAATGTTATTACTTTGTTTTCCACCCGCACGAAAGTGCCTGGTGGGCACCGTCGAATCGTTTCTATGCGGGTTTGGCGAATTTTGCTAAAACTTGCATAGGGCCGATTCTGAGGGTGTTACATCCTCCAACTCTGCTTCGTGGTTCCATGTTGCTCCGGGGAAATAATGACTTTGGCTTTTGTCCCGTCCAATTCCGAGAATATTGATTTTCTGCCTTTCTGGAACCAAAAACAGAAGAAAACAGGCACCTGGCACTATGGCATCTTGTTAATAGGTTAGTACCAGAAAGCATATAAAACACCTCAAAGTGTAGACAAATCAAATCAAAGTAGATGATAAACAAGCATGGAACATCAAAAATTATAGATATGTTTTCGATAAAGAGCATGATATCAACTGTGTATAAAGTACAAGTGCAATGTTGAAAGCGCTCCCCGTGATAGCACGGTTCTGCTAATTCCCAATGTATAAGTGCAAGCATATACAACATAGATGACACAATGGTTCAAGTTTATTAGGGCAATAAAATAAAGTGTGTCATCAAGTTTGTGAGAGCTTTAATCGCTAAGTTTTAACATAACAAAGAGACATTTTAATTGGAAGATAGATGAAAACAAGAATTTACTTGGAATGGTGTGACACACCATGCATAGGAATTTATAGTGGACACTTTGGAATAACTTGGTTTCTTGGGAGTTGGATGCATGAGTAGAGCTTACTCATACAAGTGGAGGCTAGCAAAAGACTAGGAGCAACCAACTAAGAGAGCAATAATGGCCATAATCATGTAGAGCGACAAAACATTACTAATCAAAGCATAGAGTGGTACTAAAAGTCAAGGACTAAATGATCATAGAGGCTATGGTGACTTGTTCATAGTCATAACATTGTGTGAGCATGTGCCAAGTCAACCCAAACAAAGCATCAAAGGAGAATACCACAATACTATGCTTTTGTATGCTAAAACAACGCATGATTCTTTCAAGGCACATTAAGCAATCCTAATTGTTTGGAAAAAGTCATGCTACAACATTAATAACTAAGCATAAGTTCAAAACAACATCTAGCATGACAGATAAAGTCTAAGCCACAGTCAAAACAAGCTCCCTTTTGTATCACCTAAGCATGAAGCTTCCTACTCTTTTTCCAACACCAATCGACTTATTTGAAACAACTTACAAAGATAATAATCAATAAATATCAGTGAGATTGTCTCACAAATGCACGAAGAAGAACTAAAAAGTTCTAAGCTGAAAGCACAAGAAAACTAAAGCTAAACACAGTGCTAGCAAAAGAGAACACTCTCAAAACAATAAGAATGAAAACTAGAGTATTCTAGGCAATGAAAACAGAGTGTGTCTCTCTCCAAAATAAGTGTGCTGTAATCCAACCAACTTATTCAATCAAACTAAAGAAACATAAACCAAAAACGAAAACTAAGAAGCTCCAAGAACAACACTGTTGTGCATGAAACAATAAAAACAAAGTGTCTAGAAAGACCTGAGGTTTTTATTGATGAAGAAGGGGATGCCTTGGGAATCCCCAAGCTTTGACGCTTGTACATCTTGAAATGTTTCTTGGGGTGACACGGGGTGGCATCCCCAAGCTTGAACTTTTGTCCATTCTTCATCTCATTACATCATTCTTTCTTTACACCTGAAAATTTTCCTTCATACAAAACTTCACACAATCTTCATTAGCAACATTAGTGTATTCAAAAGATAATAGACCTTTAGGTTTAGCCTTAGAACAGCAAAACTTTCACTAAAAACACAAGATACTGTAGCAACTCCTTCAAAAATCTCAATTTCCCAAAAAGAACCCAAAAAGGAATCAATAAGAAGCAAATGCAAATAATGGCAGAAATCTGTCAAAACAGACCAGCAAGTAGAAACCGATTTTTTCAAAGACTTTCAATTGCTTAAATCAAAAATGTTGAACTAACGAAAGTTATCTAACATACTCGGGGATTTATTCGGAAATTTCCAGCTCAATTCGACTTATAGAGACTCCTCACGAATTTTTATGGTGGAGGACAAAAATCTGTTTCGGGACGGCAACTCCCCAAATCTTACTTCCCTCTCATTAGAGGCCATTCTTGGCACAAAAAGCAAACAAAAAGGATAAGGAGAGGTCATTACTGAAGTAATAACTTCCAAGACTCAATAAAACTCTTGGGTTATCTCCCAACAAGTACTTTTTTAACGCCTTTAAGTTAGGCTTGATAGTTTGAGAAGATACTCACATAAGAAATATGAATTGAAGTAAAAAAGAGCATCAAGACGCAAATTCAAAACACATTTAAGTCTAACCCACTTCCTATGCATAGGAATCTTGTAAAGAAAGAAGTCATGAAAGCACAAAGCAACAAGCATAGGAAAGTTATACCACTCCTAGTTCTAATTCCATAAGCATGTTTATCTCCTGAGGCATTAACTAGTATATCCTTTTGTACCTTAGCAAATTGATCAAGTTGGGTTTGAACCATTTGAAAGTGTTTACAAAGAATTTTAATATCATTTGAAGTCCTTTCCACAATATCTTTCAACTCATTGATAGCTCTAGATTTTTCCAATAAATGATTCTGAACTTGTTTATTAAAATTACCTTGTTTAACAATAAATGTGTCAAGTTCCTCTAAGCATTGATCAGGAGGCTTACCATAGGGAATATCACCTTCATTAAAGTGGAAAGAGTGTACCTCAATAGTAGATGAGTGGGAATTGGCTTGCATAATTCTTCTATAGGAGGCAGATTCTTCACATCTTCAGCTCTAATACCTTTCTCCTTTAGACATTTCTTGGCTTCTTTCATCACTTCATCATTTAATGTAATAACTCCCCTCTTCTTTGGTGTTGGTATTGGAACTAGTTCAGGCACAACTGGTTCAGGAGTAATAGGCTCAGGTGTATTTAGCTCAGTTGAAGTCCAATCATCATAATGTTTCTTATTTTAGCCATTAATTCTTCAGCATCTGTAGGAGTCCTTTTCCTGAAAACAAAATCAGCAAAGCTATATAGGTATGTCCTAGAATCATCAGTTAGTCCATTATAATAAATATCAAGAAGCTCATTCTTAGCTAATGGACATCCAAGATGTGCACGAATCAAGGCATAGAACCTGTTTAAAATCAAAAAGTCTCTGCAAAGCAGCATGTCTAGCAGTGGGAGGAAAATATTTCTGGAAGAAATAAGCAATCAAGTAATCAGGGCTATCAATGGAACCAGGAGGTAATCTATTCAACCAAGCCCTAGCTTCTCCTTTTAGTGAAAAGGGGAAGATCTTAGTAACAAAGTACTTACACATCTTAAAATCATCAGAGAACAAAGTATTCATAGTAGAAAGCTCATTCATATGAGCCACAACACTCTCATTTTCAGTCCCACAGAAAGGTTCTTTCTCAACAATGTCCAAATAGGATAAATCAAGAGAGAAATCATAATCTTTATCTTTAATATCTATGGGAGTGGTGGAAAACTTAGGATCTGAGGACAGTTTAGGCATAATGGTACGCCTAGCAAGGAGATTCTTAATAGCACTAGTACCATATGTGTTTTGGCACTCTTCAACAAATTCATGAGTGAACTCAATGTAAATATCATTAATATCATAACTCTCTCTAGACTCAGGTGAGCTAACAGGTGTAACAGTGTCTTCACTAGGAGTTTCAGTATTTCCTAGACCAACCATAGTAGCATCTAGGAAAGGACATAATGAACCACTCGCCTCAAGCACAGTAGAAGTAACATCATGAGCATCAAAATCAGTTTCAGATTCAGCAGTAGTAGCAGTGTGTGTAGCATGAGTATGTGGTGGTGGAGTAACAATCTTACTTATAACAGATGGTGAATCAAGAGCAACAGAGGTGTTTAGGACTGTACCTCTTCTTGTAGTGGATGGTAAAATAGGAAACTTCCCATCACGAGACTTCCCCATGATGAAAGGTGTAGCAATGAACAATAGTAGATCCAAGTGAACTTACAAATAAAGCTATGCTACCTAGCAACGGCGCCAGAAAATAGTCTTGATGACCCACAAGTATAGGGGATCGCAACAGTCTTCGTGGGTAGTATTACCCAATTTATTGATTCGACACAAGGGGAGCCAAAGAATACTTGCAAGCCTTAACAACTGAGTTGTCATTTCAGCTGCACCTGGAAATAGTTCTTGCTCACAGAAGGTTATCAGTAGCAACAGCTTGATAGTAGCAACAGCAAAGCAACAGCAACAGTAAAATAGGAGCAATAGTAATAGTATTAGTAAACATTAGGATATTAGCGTGGTAGGCATAGGGATGGATGGACGGGCATTGCATGGACAAGTCTAAAAATGTAACTTCAAGATCCAGGGCATTGCGGATAAATAATAATAAGCACCCAAGTACTAAACAATCCTAGGCATGTGCTTCATATATAGTCATATGTGCTCGCAATGAGAACTTGCGCAACATCTTTTGTCCAGCCAGCCCGTGGCAGCGGGGCCTCTAGGGAACTACTAGCAATTAAGGTGCTCCTTTTAAAAGAGCGTCGGAGCAAAGCATTAACACTCCGTGAACACATGTGATCCTCACACCACATCCATCCCCTCCGGTTGTCCCAATTTCTGTCACTTCGGGGCCTTTGGATCCGTACAATGATATGTGTACACAACTTGCAGATAAGATCACAAACAATACTATCATAATGATTCAATAATAAGTTCAGATCTGAGATCATGGCACTCGGGCCCTAGTGACAAGCATTAAGCACAACAAGTTGCAACAAAGTCAAATATCACTAATAGAGATACTAGGCACTATGCCCTAACAATCTTATTCAATTACGTGATAGAACTCATCCAATCCCTACCATACACATAGCCTACAGCGGGGGATTACTCACTCATGGATGAGGGAAAGATCGATGGTTGATGGAGAGGCGTTGGTGATGACGATAGCGATGATCCTCTCCAAATTCCCCATCCCGGCAGGGTGCCAAAACGGAGTTTCTGGATCTGAATCTTGGTTTCTGATGGTGGCGGCGGAGCGGAACTCTTTCTGAAAAACGATGAACCCCCCTCGGTTTTTAGGTCAAGGGGTAACTTATAGGCGCAAAGGAAGCCCGAGGGGGTTCCTGGGGTGGCCGCACCCCCCCTAAGCATGGGCAGGGCCCACCCGCGCCTGGCAGGGGTGTGGGCCCCCCAGGCCTCCACTCTGTTTCGTCTTCTGGCTCCGTGGATCTTCTAGCAAAATATAATTTTGGCATATTTTCCGGGATTTTTCCTGATAGTTGATTTTCTGCACAAAAACTAGACACCAAGGTAATTCTACTGAAAACAGCGTCAGTCCGTGTTAGTTGTACCCAAATCACACAAGTTTAGAGGATAAACAATAGCAAAAGTGTTCGAGAAAGTAGATACATTTTGGACGTATCAGTGCTGCGCTACTCGCCATACTATGAAGAGAAGGTTCTACAACCTCTTCGAGTTCTACCTTCCTACTACTCACGCCTTTTGCGAGAAACTCTTTCTCTAGAAAGGATCCATTCTTGGCAACAAAAACCTTGCCCTCGGATATGTGATAGAAGGAATACCTGATAGTTTCCTTAGGGTATCCTATGAAGATGCATTTTTCCGCTTTGGGTTCGAGTTTATCTGGTTGAAGTTTCTTCACATAAACATCGCATCCCCAAACTTTAAGAAATGACAGGTTAGGTTTGTTTCCAAACCACAATTCATACGGTGTCTTTTCAACGAATTTAAATGGTTCCCGATTTAAAGTGAATGCAGCGGTTTCTAGTGCATAACCCCAAAATGACAGTGGCAAGTCCATCAGAGACATCATAGATCAAACCATATCTAATAAAGTATGATTACGACGTTCTGACACACCATTTCGCTGTGGTGTTCCGGCAGGTGTGAGTTGTGAAACTACTCCACACTCTTTCATATGATTGCTAAACTCGTAACTTAGATACTCACCTCCACGGTCGGACCGTAGAAATTTTATCTTTCTATTACGATGATTTTCCACTTCACTCTGAAACTCCTTGAATTTCTCAAAGGTTTCAGACTTGTGTTTCATCAAGTAGATATAACTGTATCTACTCAAATCATCCGTGAAAGTTACAAAACAACGATATCCACCTCGCGCCGACACACTCATTAGACCACACACATTAGAATGTATGATTTCCAATAAATCTGTCGCCCGTTCCATTGAACCGAAAACGGCGTTCTAGTCATTTTGCCCATAAGGCATGGCTCACATGTATCAAATGATTCAAAATCAAGTGATTCCAAAAGTCCATCTGAATGGAGCTTCTTCATGTGTTTAATGCCAATATGACCTAGACGGCAGTGCCACATATATGCGGATATATCATCATTAAGTTTAATCCTTTTAGCATCAATATTATGAATATGTGTAACATTATTATCGAGATCCAACAAAAATAAACCATCCATCATCGGTGGATGACCATAAAAGATTTCATTCATATAAATAGAACAACCATTGTTCTCGGATTTAAATGAATAACTGTTGTGCATCAAACATTATCTGGATACAATGTTCATGCTCAGTGCTGGCACCAGATAACAATTATTCAATTTTATAACTAATCCCGATGGTAAGTGGACAGGTAGCGTTCCGACGGTGATCACATCAACGCTTGATCTATTGTCGGCATGCATCTTGACCTCACCCCTTGCTAGCGGTCGCTTGTTCCGCAGCCCCTGATTCGAGTTACAAATATTAGCAACTGAACCGGTATCAAATACCCATGTGCTACTGCGAGTACTAGTCAAGTACACATCAATAACATGTATATCATATATACCTTTATTTGCCTTGTCGACCTTCTTGTCTGCCAAATACTTGGGGCAGTTGCGCTTCCAATGGCCAGTCCCCTTGCAATAATAGCACTCGGTATCAGACTTAGCGCCAACTCGAGGTTTCTTTTCAGGCACGGCAACTCGCTTGCCGCCCTTATTTCCCTTTTGTTTACCCTTCTTGTCTTTCTTGAAACCAGTGGTCTTATTGATCATCAACACTTGATGTTTCTTCTTGATCTCCACTTCTACAGTTTTAAGCATTGACAGAAGCTCAGGGAGAGACTTATTCATGCCTTGCATATTATAGTTCATCACGAAGCTCTTATAGCTAGGTGGCAGAGACTGGAGAACATGATGGATGCCTAAGTCAATGGGAATCGTTATTCCCAAGGACACAAGCTTATCGGCGTAACCCAACATCTTGAGTACATGCTCACTTACGGAGCTGTTCTCTTTCATCATGCAGCTCAATAACTTTTCTGAAGCATTGTAACTCTCTACAGCAGCATGTGTGTCAAAAATCATTTTCAACTCACCCATTGTATCAAATGCATTGCCATTTTCGAAACGCTTTCGAAGTTCTTGCTCTAGCCCATACAATAAGCCGCAATGAACTAAGTTGTGGTCCTCCTGACGAGTCTAATAGACATTCTTTTCCTCGTCAGGGGCATCATCAAGTGGTGGGGGGCCTAGCGGCGCTTCTAGCACATATTGCTTTTGTGCAGCAGTGAGGAGAATCCTCAAATTCATGGCCCAGTCGGTAAAGTTGCTACCGTTCGTTGCAAGTTTCTCTTTCTCCATGAATACATTGAAATTAAAAGCAGGTGGTGCCATCTACAACAGAATTTGTAAAGTTTATACTAAGTTTATGATAGATTGAGTTCAATTAATCCAAATTAAGAATGAAATCCCACTCAAAAATGACATCCCTCGTGCCTTTTTGGTGATTACATGAACCAAATCCACTACACCAAGTCCGATCATCACGTGAGTCGGTGTAGCTTCAAAGGCGAGCATCAAATGGGCATCATATCTTCCATATGACTCATGCTTAACCTTTCAGTCCGTGTTCCGAGGCCATGTCTATACATGCTAGGCTCGCCAAGTAAGAACCTTAGTATTCGCGTGTGTAACTGTCTTACACCCGAAATATGATCGTGGATCCAAGAACACCCGATCATCACGTGATGTCTTGGAGCGACGAAACATAATCGGTGCATACTTAAGGGAGAACACATTTTTATCTTGATATATAAATGAGGGATCATCTTATTATGCTAGTAAAATGCCAAAGTAGCAATATAATATGCAACAAACATCACATGTTAATAAGTGGAATGATATGGTTCTTGCACTTGATCTCCATCATGTGCATCGTGGTATGATCACTATCATACCTCTATGTGTAAGCCCAAGGCCTATGGAACTTACACGTTGTGTGTTTTGTAAGAGTATCAACTTATACTTCTACTTACAACATCACCATATCATGACACTAGCCCAGCAACAATCTAAACTAGACGCCTCTTATCCATTGCAAGTTTTACGTGGCTTAGGGCTTTCGAAGATAGAACTGTTCTTACCTGCGAACATGAACCACAACGAGGATAACCAAATTGTTGACATCTCGTTGCAAATTAGATATTTACTATAGTAGGAGAGACAGACACCCGCTAGCCACTTATGCAAAACTAGCTGCATGTCAAGCGTGGAACAGGTCTCAAGTGCGAGGACATGTAAAGTTTGTCCGGGCCGCTTCATCCCACTATGCCACCAATATCCAAAGTACAACTCAGAAGCAATAACATGATCATCATCGCCCACATACTCATATGTGTACTACACGTGCAAAGCATCTACGCATAGATCCGGCTCTGATACCACTGTAGGGTTCACAACATAGAAAACAAAAAATTCCTACGATGGGAACAACTATGTACCAAGATCTATCTACTAGATACAAGCAACGGGAGGATATACATCCATAGAGAACATACCCTTGAAGATCTACAAAGCTTAATGAGGTTGAACTTGTGGTTGATGTATATGATCTCTTGCCGATCTCAAGATCGAGAGGAAGTCCTAGCGCCGCAAATCAGCGGCGCATCCGTTCTCGCACACATGTCCGAGGCACCGAGTAACCTCCGCCTCCTCGCTCTAGCGATGCAGCGGAAGCACAACTCTTTCCTTCCGAATAGCCACCGGGAACATGTATCTCGCTAGTCCGATACCATGGGGGATAAATACTAGAGAGGGAGAGAGATCCTTCACGAGGAGGTGTGAGTGAGAGAGAGGGAGGCGGATCCTTTTATAGGAGGAGGGGGCACCCAAGGGGGTGGCCGCCGGCCATGGGGGCTTCCCCCTCCCCTCCTTCATTCATGTGGGTGGACACTCCACTCACAAAATCCCTTTCAATTTTCTCCACTCAAATTCCCATTAAATTTCCACCAAATTTAATGCAAACTCTCATTAAATAAAACTCCTTTTATTTATTCATAATTTTGACAATTACTTGAATGACAAACATTCACATATAACCCCTTGCTAGTATTTCATTTCGCATGCAAAAACACTTTCTGCAATTTCACCCGAAAACCAGTTTAGGTATCTAGTGAAAATTCCAGCGCTTGTTATTCTTTTCAGCATGAAACTTTTTCTCCAAATGGTGTCGGTGTATCTTAAGTGTGTCACCCTACGGTTCGCGAATAATGCGGACATGATCGAGACCCCTCTCAGATCAATAATCATAAGCGGGACCTGGAGATCCATACTGACTCCCACACATTCAACGATGACTTTCTTGTGATCGTGAGAACCTTTTTACACTAGTATATTAATCCTTTTGTTTTGCGATATATTACATGTCCGAGATTCGATCATCAGTATCTCCATACCTAGTTTGATCCTGTTACTGACATGTACTCTTTTCTCGTTCCCGTGATATAACATTCTAGTGATCAAATCACTTGCTTGCAAGCTAATCAATGTGATATCACCGAGAGGGCCCAGAGCATATCTATATGTCATCGGGATGAACAAATTCCACTCTCGATCCATGGGCCTCAACATAACACTTTAGTAGTACTTAACCCATCTTTATAATCACCCTGTTACGGTGTGACGTTTGATGTTATCAAGATACTCTTCCGGTGTTAGTGATTGACATGATCTCATGGTTTAAGGATTAGGATCACTTTGTATGTTGTTATAGCAATATAAACTCAATGACTTTGATCATAATGCTATACTTCGGATGAATGTTCATCACACCATTCCAATAATGTTGTGACCTCATTATTAACAACATCCAATGTCCATGATCAGGAAACCTTGATCATCTTGTTAATCAACGAGCTAGTTTATGAGAGAGGCATAACTAGGAACTTTATGTTTGTTTATTAAACACACATGTATTAACATTTCAGTATTAATACAATTATAGCATGCAAAATAAACATCTATCATATACTTGGAATATACATAATAACCACTTTATTATTGCCCCTCAGGGCATATTCCATTCAAGCAGTAGCTAGATGGTTGTTTCTCCTATTTGTGCTGCCATGTTTAGATCTTGAGAGCTGCCTATCATGATAAAGATCATCATATTGTAATGCTACATGTTGTGTTTGTGGGGATCCAATGGATATTGAGTATTATGTCAGATTGATTATTGTTATATCATGTCTATGTTATTTGTGATCTTGCATGCTTTCTGTTGCTAGTAGTTACTCTGGCCAAGTATTTGGTTGTGACTCAAGAAAGGAGTATTTATGCTCGATAGTAGGTTTATGCCTCTAGTAATCTGGGAGAGTGACAAAAACTTCTAAGATTGTAGATGTGTTATTGCTACTAGGGAGAAAACAACAATCCTTTGTATAAGGGCAATTTATTGTTTACATTACACACTTTGCTTAATGCAATTATCTGTTGCTTGCAACTTAATACCCGAGGGTTGTTCGAATGATATCCCGGAGGTGGATTATTAGTCATAGATGAAGTTGGATTATGGTCTATGTATCATGTTGTAATGCCCAAATGAATCTCATAGTGATCATCATGTCATGTACATGCATTGTTATGCATTCTCTATTTGTAAATTGCCCCACTGTAATTTGCTCACCCGGCATGTTATTTATCTTATGGAGAAAACATCTCTAGTGAACTGTCGACCCTGGTCCATTCCTTACCATTGATATTCCATCTATTGTTTACTATTTACTTTCTGCAATTACTATAAGCAATTACTTTCTTCCACACTATATGTTAAATCCTTTGTTTTCAGCAAAACCAGTGAGCTTGACAACCTCAATAATAAGTTGGGGAAAAGTATTTTGGTTGTGTTGTGTGCAGGTTCCACGTTGCTAGCAACACCTTCAGAAGTGGTTTCTTTCTCCTACTGGTTTGATAACCTTGGTTCCATAACTGAGGGAAAACTTGTTTTTGTGCTCATCATACCTTGCTCTTGGGGTTCCCAACAGGATCTACATCAACTGAGCCATCATCATACAGTCATATTCCTAGTCCAGTCGGGGTTTCCCCTAATTCGGCCTGGTGGGGCTCAGTTCGTCCCAGTCCGAGGCAGAGCAAGGGGCCCAGCCGAGGTTCCCCGCAGAAGCCCATCCGGATCTTAGATGATCCGGCCCGTGGGATGCAGCATTGTGGAAGTGGCCCGCTATAGAGATGAGGTGGCACTGAAGATGACTTGACCTACCGAGGTGGCCCGGGGTGGCCCGGATCTGACTGTGTCGGCCCACCCAGTGGACCTAGGGAGCGAGGCGGAGCAGAGGAGCCCCCGGGTGGGCCGGTTGTGCCCTCCGCCGGCCCACCTGGCTGAAGCGGGAGCGAGGCAGGGTAGGGAGCTGGTGTCGACGTTGGAGCGATGCTGGTCGTCGAGGTGGAGAAGTGCTGGCATCCAGGTTGACCTTCTGGCGATATGAAGGTGGCCCATGGTGGGCGGAATCAGCCACTGTCAGCCCACCCGGGAGAGGAGAACTGTAACACTACAGTTCTGAAAAAATTGTAGCTTCTATGTGACACGCCAATCCCCGGATCAGTTTATTGGCTCACAATAGAATAAAGATGAATAACATAGCAAAATATCCGTGTATCATAAATAACGAAGGATCCAGAGTAATCATTTATTACAATAATGCTTAGCTCTAGGCTAGCTCAACTTATTCAAGTAGCAACATAAATAAATAACTCCTCCATTCTTCAAATTGCCCATAAACGAACAAGTGACGAGTGGAGTATCGCGACCTAATCGATCACTCGGAATCTGAATATCCTGCAACATGAAACGTAGTAGCCCCGAAGGGTCAATACATGGAATGTATGGCAAGTAGAGCTATTAAAGGAGATAACAACCTAACATCTACATGCTTATTTGGCAGGTGGAGTTGTGGCTAGCTTGCATTTGCAAATTTCTTTGTCCTACTTTCATAAACAGTTTTTTATTTTCTTTGAAAAGATAATAAATAGATTAACCCATCAACATTAAAGTAATTAGAAAATTAGAATGAGCGAGAAACATGTCATGAACTCAATATCAAGCAACTCAGATGTCCATAACCGGGGACACGGCTAATCGATTAGTTTATACACCCTGCAGGGGTTAGTACACTTTACCCATGTGACCTTGTCATCCCAGCTCGTACCACCACTCTCATATTGGGTGATGATAAGGAGAAGTCCAAGAAGGGACCGTTCGGGAAGTAGCTCCCCAAACCCGACACGCACCATACCAACCTACTACATCTCTGGCTACGTGGGTTCGAGTTGCCACAACCTACTGAGTCCAACCAACCGCCCATTTCATTATTGGCACATGGTTATACACATAAGCTACCAAATAAACAAGCCAATCATTTTCTCTTGATACCTGGATGCCTTTCTGCAACGATACCATCAAAAAAATGTCAATCTCATCACACCCAGGAGGTTCATTGATTAAGTTGTTTTTAGTTTTCGCAAACCAACACTTTTAGAAACAACTTTCAATGATGTAACCCAGCCCTCGTCTATCATAGCACGGCTAAGCATATCTACCAACGGTGGATAAACTACAAGAGATTCCTACCACATAATAGGACATAGCATAGCGATAGTAGTTCCTATTCATGCATCTAAAAAATACACCACAATGCATTGAAAATAGTAGGACAAAAATCATGAACAAATTAGCATCTACTTGCCTTGGCTACAGCGATCGAATGAACAATCCTCACACGAGCAAGTGTTGCACTCGTCACAATATACACGGCACAATTGCAACACATAAACAATCCAAACACAACCATAGATAAAAGCATAAATGCATGCATGGCATATTAATGCAAGTTTCAGTAGCATATGGGTGTTCTCTGTTGTTTATGACTACTGATGATATGCATGAAAGAATTTTGATGCATTGCAAAACATTTGATAAGAAATAGTGATCCAAATAATGGGTTCTAAGGAAGATAATAAGGCTAGGTTATGTTCTGTGTTGTAAAATCTGGGATAAATACCTACTGTATGGGCAATTTAATTTGTGACCAGGGCCAATTGGAAACACGCAAAAAGGACTTACAAAACTTTTTGTATAATTAAAATACTCCAGAAATCCTTTTAATTACTTTTGTAAATTTAAGTACTATAAGACTATCATTTTAATTCATAAACGGATTCTACAAGTTCTTGTGAATCCGTAGACATAATATTTCTAATTTTCTGATAAGTACTTATTTCATTGGAATATACTCCAGCACGAACGGTGGCGGCGGGCGTCTGACAGGTGGGCCCCACCTGTCGGCGTCAGAGGGAGAGGTGGGCCGGCTGCGGGTGGTGTGCTGCTAGTTGCACGCGCGGCGCGCGGTATCTGCCGCTCAGCTCGCTGCTGGCTCTAGTGCCGCCCAGGTGGACTGCTAGGCTGCCGCGGGCCGACGGTGGCTAGCGCGGGGGCATTTTTATTTTTCTTTTTTTTATTTCTGAACAGCACAGTTAACTGAATTTTTCTGAAGTGTAATCTGTCTATCTGAACTTTTCTGGACTGAACTTTTTCCTGAATTTCAAATGGCCATAACTTTTGATCTGCTGCTCCAAATGAAACGATTCCAATTGCTATAGGTTCATGTTGAAACCCTATATGCACCTATGCATCCAAAATGACCATAAGATGCAATTTTAATAGATGCAAGGTAAAAACCCATGCTAGTCACCTATATATGATGAGCAAGCATTTGTGTGGTGTTTTTGACAAAAGTTTTCAAAACTGAAATTTTGCAAGGATGATTATGATGCAATGATATGTATGATATGTAGTACCAATTCTAGAAATTGGGATGTGACAAGACTAAGCCCCTTAATATGAATCTCGTCCCCGAGATTCGACGTGGCTAGCAAATAGGTGTGGGTGGTCCTCTCGGAGGTCATCCTCTCGCTCCCAAGTGTCTTCCTCTTCGGTGTGATGGCTCCATTGTACCTTGCAAAATCTGATTGTCTTGCTACAGGTAAACCTCTCCGATGTCTCCAATATCTTGATCGGCTTCTCCTCATATGTCAAGTCACTCTCCAGCTGAACCTCCTCTAGTGGCACGGTGTCTCTCAATGGTGTATCCACCATCTCCGGATGGCACTTCTTCAGCTGGGACACATGGAACACGTCATGAACAGCAGACAGAGCCTCTAGAATCTCCAACTGATATGCAACTTCTCCCTTGCGTGCTAAGACCCGGTATGGTCCTATAAACCGAGGTGTCGGCTTACCCTTGATTCCAAATCTCTTAATCCCACGCAATGGTGATACTCTGAGATATGCTCTTTCGATATCATACACCACTTCCTTGCGCTTGGCGTCAACATAGCTCTTCTGTCTCGATTGTGCTACCTTCATCCTGTCCCTAATCAAAGTGACCTTCTCCTAGGCGTCCTTGATTAAATCAGGCCCAAATAGCTGGCACTCTCCTACTCCATCCCATAGCACTAGTGTCCGGCACCTTTTCCCATATAACACCTCAAACGGTGACGTCTTGGTGCTGGTTTGGTAGCTGTTTTTGTAGGAAAACTCGGCATATGGCAAATTCTCATCCCAACTAGAGCCATGATCCAAAGCGCAAGCTCTAAACATATCCTCCAAAATCTGATTCACCCTCTCTATCTGTCCATCTTTCTGAGGGTGAAATGTTGTACTAAACTCCAACCTAGTTCCCAACGACTCGTGCAGCTGGCGCCAAAAGTGTGATGTAAATTGGGTGCCTCTATCCGATACAATGCTCTTGGGAACTCCATGTAGGCACACAATCTTGTCCATATAAATCTTGGCTAACCTCGCACTCGTGTAGGTGGTCTTCACCGGTATAAAATGGGCTACCTTGGTTAAATGGTCGACCACTACCCAAATAGAGTTATATCTAGACCTGGTCCTAGGCAATCCTGTGATAAAATCCATTCCCACTCTATCCCACTTCCAATCCGGTACGGGCAATGGTTGTAGCAATCCTGTTGGCTTCTGGTGTTCCACCTTCACTCTGCTGCATACATCACATAAGGCAATATGCTCGGCGATATCTCCCTTCACGTTGTTCCACCAAAATATGTCCTTCAAATCCATATACATCTTCGTATTACCCGGATGTATAGAATATGGCGAGTCATGAGCCTCCTGAAGAATTAGCTTCCTTATCTCCGGATTGTTGGGCACACAAAGACGATCTCCATACCATAAGGTTCCTTGCTCATCCTCGCGGAATTCCTTTGCTCGATCCTCCTTCATATTTTCCTTTATCACCTCTATCTACTTGTATTCTACTTGAGCTTTCCTGATCATGTATTATAGCGTTGGTTGGACTTCCGTTGCTGCCAAATATCCTTCGGGCACTACTTCTAGTCTAAGCTCCCTGAATTGCTCACACAAATCCTCAGGTAATTCTACCACAGTCAATCCATTCGCATAGACCTTTCGACTTAGAGCATCCGCTACCACATTGGCTTTTCTTGGGTGATATTGCAGATTCAGATCGTAGTCCTTAATAAGCTCCATTGCTCCAACCATCTACTTTGCCTCATGTTTAGTTCCTTCTGTGTGAATATGTACTTCAAGCTCTTGTGGTCGATGTACACATCGTAGTGTTTTCCCATCAGATCGTGCCTCCATACCTTGAGCGCATGCACAACCGACACTAATTCTAAGTCATGTGTGGGGTAGTTCCTATCATGGTGTTTAAGTTGATGCGAGGCATAAGACACCACTCTACCATCTTGCATTAACACACTTCCAAGTCCCTGCCGAGATGCATCACAGTACACTTGGAAATACTTCTAAAGATCAGGTAAACATAAGACAGGTGCGGTCACTAGGCGAAGCTTCAGCTCCTGAAAACTAGCTTCACACACTTCGGTCCACTCAAACTGCTTCTCCTTCTTCAGTAGTTCCGTCATTGGCTTCGCGATATTGGAGAAATTCTCTATGAAGCTCCTGTAGTATCCAGCAAGTCCCAAAAAGCTCCGAATATCACCCATATTCTTGGGCGCTTCCCATTCAGTAACTGTCGACATGTTGGGGATATGCTATATGGGTATCCTCATAGCATGTCTCTTATCCGACTAACCCGGGTGGCCCATAGTCGGTAGCATGGCCTGTGGCTCTGGGCGAGTTAGGTGGATCGGAAGGAGGCCCATCTTGGGATAAAGTAAGGCTACGGTGGAGTCACCAGCGTACCCGGAGCCTTGGAGTACAAGATACACAAGACTAGTGATAGACGGTGTAGGACTCTGTAACCTGTCCGGCTAGGACTTTTCCCTGTAACCTTAGGACCTGGCGACTATATAAGTCGGGCCTATGGGAGCCTTTAGGGCACGACGATAACTTACAATCTCAGACAACCTCGCACAGCGAACCTATCTCTGTAACTCGGCGTATTGCCCTTATAGTGATTTATAGCAGGAGTAGGATTCCGCCGCCGTTGTGGGATCTGAACCTGGGTAAGCTATGTTACCTCATACCCGTCAACCGTCTGCCTTACCCCACGTCTCTAAACACACAATGTAAGGACCCCTCCATGGCGTACTCGTCGGCAATACCACGACAGTTGGCGCCCACGTGGGGCAAGAGGCGCTTCAGGCTCTTCAGCGGGCGAGGACCAAGATCTTCGCGGGAATCGGCGAAACCGTAGCCATCGGTCGCGTTCTCTTCTCCGGCAACGTTCCGATCGTCCCTCCCGACGAGTTCTGGATCCCGGCAAAGACGAACCCTACACGATGTTCGACCATTCCTATCGGAGACATCCACCTCTTCATCGGCGAAACCGACTCGGGCTCTAGTCCCCTGGAAGTCGGAGGAGCGTCAAGACCCGCACGGACCGCCTACGGGCAGGATACGTTCGCGGAAGGATCGATGCCGGATCTCTCCTCGGAGTTTGCCGGCAAAGATCGGAAAAATTCAAGACCCACCCAAACCGCCCCTGTGCAGGATATAAAGGTGGAAGATCACTGCAAATCCGTCGGCTTTGTCCGTGCGTCTGGACAGCAGAGATCCAATTTCGTCGGCGTGGTTACCATCTTCGATCTGGCGCGCTGCGTTCAGAGAGAAGGCGAAAACCCCCATGATTACCTGGCCAGATGGCTCCGTATACGAGCCGATCTGGCCCACTACCCCACTGATGATGATATCTATCACTTTGTGGAAGGACTGGACCATGGCACGCTTCTCCGACATTCTCTAAGACGGCAACAAGCGTTAGGACGCCTTACCTTCGAAGGCATTGTGAGAACCGTCAACAACTACGCGGAGGCTGAAGCGGCAGCTCAAACAGCGCTTGCGCTCATTGACGGAGTCCCTCCGATTCAGCCACCACCACCACCGCCTCCATCCGCCATCGTCGTAGCAGCACCACCACCTCCATTCATCGTCGAGGCCGTTGCACCTCCACCGCCCGTCATCGAGGAAGTCCTGGCACCCTCCGACTCTGTCATTGACGCGCTTTATGCTGATTTCAGTGCAGTTTCAGAGGAAATAGACTTCAGTCTAGAAGAGCTAGACTCCGCTATGCAGGATATGGAGGAGGAGTACTCACGCGACGAGCAAGCTAATAACACCGTCATGTCTCGAGGGGTGTTCATCACCATTGGGACAGCGATGGATGAAGATCAACCCGGGCAAGCTCCGCCTACGACGCTGGAAAAGGGGAAGGGGCCACTTATTGCTGTCGACAATGATCGCGCAAAGGTCATGCCTCCTCTGCCTAAACCAGTGCAGCAGCCACAGGAACTCGGCACCGGTCCGAGCAACAACAACACCGCAAACTTTTCGCCTCCAGCATCCACGTCGGCAGCAGCCCATGTTACTACAGCTGATAGAGTGATGTACGACAATCTCCTCGTTGAGCCACTAACCGTTGATCATATCCGGAACGTGACTCGACAGCGAGAAGCGCCGGCATTCTTTGGAGGCGCAAGCCATCGCGGAGCAAGGCTCTAAACTAGATCGAGACCTGGTCAACGCGCAGAAGTCCATAGAGAAAGCTAGAGCAATGGAAGCCGAGTACAAGACTCTGCTGCAGCAGCAGAAGGCTAAGAAGGCTCCGGCTCGCGTCATCAACGATCCTGGTGTACAGCGCAACCTAGGATGGGCTACCTCGAAGCCGGCACAGGCCAAGCCATACATTGATAGTGAAGGCAAGCAGGTGATGCCCACCCCACTCCTTAACCTCGCCATCGCCAAGAACCTTCTGGAGCAGGATAGATCGCCTGAGGCAGTAGAACGGGTCTATGACCTAGTGGACAAGGCGGTAAAGCAGCAGGAAAAGGCCACCTCTCAGAGGCTTGAGTCTGACCCAGCGCTCTGTCGATCTAGCCAGTACAAACCGCCAAGGGACAGATCTCCTCAGGATGTCGGATCACAGACGGGTTCATCAGAACGAAGACGGAGGGATGCGCGCAACAGGAAGGATGCTATCCCCATATCCTCTGACCACGGAGAAAGATCCCGACCTCACCGCCCATCGCCACTGCTCTGATCCCCCCAACGTCAGGAAGACTACAAGGCTCACCATCGCATGGATATGCCCCCACCAAAGCAGTCCGGCATCATCATCCGCGACAACGCGACACAGACCCGTCATGATGAAGAGCGCCACTAAGGACATAAGAGCAGGTCGCACCACGACCCTCCGCGTCCGACAAGCAACCGTGACAGGCGTGGGGCGTCGCAGGAGGGTAACAGCAAGAAGGCTAACCCACCGCCACCTCCGCCTCCGTCGCCGCCAAGCAGTCACCATGGCGGAAGAGGCCCGCGTCGTTCACACAGCCCGTCCCCTGTTGACAACAATAAGAAGAACCCGGAGCCGTACGATGCACGTTCGCGGATCGATAAGATCCACGAGGCCCGGGAAGGACCATACCTAGGACCACGTTGCTTTGGACCTACAATATGGTCCGCAACTTACCCCAAAGGTTTCCAGATTGACAAGACCATCAAGCCCTATGACGGCACCGCCAAGCCCGCCACATGGTTGCAGGACTACGGCAACGCGGTGGAGATTACCGGAGGCAACCCCAACGTTGCCATCAAGTACCTCCCGTTAATGTTGGCAGGAACGGCCCGTCAATGGATCGACGACTTGCCGGAAAAATCTATCTACAACTGGCTGGATATGCAAGAAGCATTCACCAAGAACTTTGAGGGTACATACAAGCGTCCCTGCACTGTGGGCGATCTACAGCGATGCGTGCAAGAGAAAGACGAGACATCTCGCGCCTACCTCTCCCGCTGGCTGGACATGAAGAATTCCTGCGCAGGAGTACACGCTCAGACCGCTATGGCCGCCTTCATTGATGGATTGGAAAGGGGCACGTTACTCCGACATAAGCTAAAGCGCTTGCAGGAAAATCATCAACTTGACTTGAATCAGATGATTCAGTTAGCTAGTGAGTTCGAATCGCCAGCGGCGATGCTCGTGGCTCTTTGCGGCAACGCGTTCCAACCAGCTCGGAGGAACAGCGGTACAAAGCGGAAACCGCTCGGAAGAAAAGCAATCTACCGACATGGTCGCCATGACTTTTGTAGGGGCGAGGAGAAGGCGGACAACATGGCCGAGGAAGGGGAGCGGCGGCAGAACGAGGAAGTGAAACCAACTCGGCGCGCTCCGTTCCCCAAGCGTCACGAGGAGTACCGCGATATGTCGTGCCTCGTACACCTCGATGTCAGCAAGGCCACCCATACCAATCGACACTACAAGTTTGTCAATGACCTCAAGGAAGACCCGAGTCCGCTACAAGCAAAGTCGGAAGAATGCAGACCACGAGGCAAGGGCAAGGGAAGAAGGAGGAGGAGTCAAGGATTCAAGTGACATGGATGAGGACGTTGACCCCAAGCACGCCGCCAAGAGCGGCGACAAGGGCAAGAACCCTTCGCAAAGAAGGCCCGATCTACACTTTCCTTGGCACCCCACCGTCCAACAACGAAGACCTCTCTAAGGATCACGATGGCCACTCTCCCCAGTTCCCCAATACTGCGCTGGTCGGAGGTTCCAATCACTAATGCAGGACGCGGACCACCTGGACCTTGTGCCCACGGAGAACGATGACGCCATGGTCATCAACCCATTGATTGACGGCGTGGAGTTCACCAAGTGCATGGTGGATAGTGGAAGCAGATCAACATCATGTACCGGATACACTGCAGAAGATGAACTTGATGGAGGCAAACCTAAGGCGGACCAACACCGTGTTCCATGGCGTAGTTCGGTCGGGAGGCTCGATCCCTTGGGTGCATTACGCCGTGTAGCCTTGGCGATGTTAATAATTACCGTAAGAGCGCATGACCTTTGAGGTGGTCCCCTTCAAGGCGTGTACCACATCATATTAGGCGCGACATATTCCACGTTCATGGCCAAGCCATGCCGTCTACAACAAACTCAATATACCTGGACCAAACGGCGTCATCACCGTATCAGGAAGCTTTACCAAGGCAAGGGACTGCAAGATCAATGAAGCGGCCGTTGCGCTATCCTCTACAGCGAAGAATTCAAGGAGATCCAGAGCAAGGTCAATGACTCAGAGATGCCCGCGTCGAAGAAGCAGATCTCCGACTCCGCTCCTGCGTTCAAGGCCGCCATCGAGACCAAGCCGGTGGAACTTGTGGTAGGTGATGCCTCCAAGACCGTCGCCATTGGGACGAACCTGGATCCCAAATAGGAAAGCGCGCTCGTCGAGTTCCTCCGCGAGAATAGGGACATCTTTGCCTAGCAACCTGCCGACATGAAAGGTGTACCTAGGGAACTTGCCGAG
Organism: Avena longiglumis; assembly: GCA_030063025.1. Classification (NCBI taxonomy): domain Eukaryota; kingdom Viridiplantae; phylum Streptophyta; class Magnoliopsida; order Poales; family Poaceae; genus Avena; species Avena longiglumis. Next base: position 478,564,590 of record CP125976.1, read on the forward strand.
CACAGCTTAAACATAGATCCAAAATGTAAAACAGTGAGACAACCTCTACGACACTTCGGAGATGAGAAGAGACGCGCCATTGGCAAAGAGATAGCTAGGTTACTTAAGGCTGGGTTTATCCGAGAAGTCCTTCACACCCGATGGGTGGCCAATCCTGTACTTGTCCCCAAAAAGGGAACCAATGAATTAATAATGTGCGTTGATTACACCAGCTTGAACAAAGCATGTCCCAAAGATCCGTTTGCTTTGCCTCGCATTGACCAAGTCATTGACTCGACGGCTGGCTCGGAACTTTTGTGTTTTCTCGATGCATACTCAGGATACCACTAGATCAAGATGAGGAAGTCGGACCAATTGGCCACTTCGTTCACTACCCCATACGGCACGTTTTGCTATGTCACAATGCCCTTTGGGCTGAAAAACGCAGGTGCTACCTACCAGCGGACAATCCAACGTTGCCTTCACGACCAAATTGGTTGGAACGTTCACGCCTATGTGGAAGATATCGCGGTGATGTCTAAAAAGTCAAACGACTTAATCTCCGACTTAAAAGAAACCTTTGATAATCTCCGAAAATACAACATGATGCTCAACCCTAAGAAGTGCGTTTTAGGGGTTCCAGCCAGCAAACTGTTGGGCTTCATCGTTTCCCAGCGCGGAATCGAGGTCAACCCGGAGAAAATCAAGGCCATCTTAAACATAAACCGTCTGACATGCCTAAAGGACATCCAAAGACTAACAGGTTGTGTTGCAGCAGTTAGTCGGTTCGTCAACCGACTTGGAGAGAAGGCTCTGCCATTGTACAAGTTGCTGAAGAAGGCGGACAAATTCACATAGACAGACGAAGCTGATGTAGCATTGAAGCAGCTCAAGGAGATTCTTTCCTCAGCGCCCATCCTTGCAGCACCCGAGCCTGGAGAGCCCCTGTTAATTTACATGGCGGCAACCAACCGGGTTATTAGCCTCGTCGTCGTGGTAGAGCGGAAGGAACCAGGCTACGAACACGGAGTTCAACGACCAGTTTACTATGTAAGCGAGGTCTTGACGGAGTCCAAGCAGCGTTACCCACACTACCAAAAGATAGCTTATGGAGTATTCCTTGCTTCTCGGAAGCTGAGGCGTTACTTTCAGGAGCACCCAATCACAGTAGTGAGCAAGACTCCACTGTCCGACATTATCAACAACAGTGACGCTACAGGAAGGGTCACGAAGTGGGGCATTGAACTTGCCGCCTTCGAGATCACCTACAAGAGACGCGACGCTATCAAGTCACAAGCTTTGGCGGATTTTATTGCAGATTGGACGGAGATGCCAGATGCTACTCCCCTGCCAGAACCAGAGTACTGGGTGATGCACTTTGACGGATCAAAGTTTCTCAACGGCTTGGGGGATGGTGTACTACTACAGTCACCAAAAGGAGACAAGCTGCACTACATTCTGCAGATCCACTTCGAGGCTACAAACAACATGGCGGAGTATAAAGCACTCATTCACGGACTGCGTGTAGCCAAGGATATTGGCATCAAGCGCATAGTTTGCTGTGGAGATTCCAACTTGGTTGCCCAGCAGGTGGCTGGCACCTGGAATGCGCGGAACCCTATGATGTCAGCATATCGCGACGAAGTGGACGAGATAGCCAAGCGCTTCTTGGGCTACGAAGTCAAGTATGTGCCTAGGGAGCAAAACGAGGCGGCTGATCTACTGTCAAAACTTGGATCAGGGCGCAACCAAATTCCGCCAGGAGTTTTCCTAGAGCATCTACGCACACCATCCGTGAAGGGCGCCGACATCGACAACCCGGATAGAGCTGACTCTTTTGTCAACATGGTGACAAAGATCCCTCCGGCTTGGACAAAACCATTCATGGAATATCTAGAACACGGAACTTTGCCCGGCGACGAGGTCGAACGACGGAAAATAGTACAACGAGCAAAGGGTTATACCATAATCAATGGGCAACTCTATAAAAGGAGCACTACTAGTGTATACCTAAAGTGCGTTTCCCAGCTAGAAGGTATGGAAATCATGCGTGAGATCCATCTCAGAGATTGCGGGCATCACGCCGCTCCTCGATCGTTGGTCGCGAAAGCCTTCCGGCAAGGATTCTACTGGCTAACCGCGAAGGCGGACGCCGACAAGCTTGTTGAGACATGCACGGGATGCCAGTATTATGCCCGACAACCACATGTTCCTGCTGAAGAACTGCGAACAATACCAATAACTTGGCCGTTTGCAGTCTGGGGGCTAGACATGGTGGGACCATTACAAACGGCACCGTGTGGATTTACGCATCTGCTGGTAGCAGTTGACAAATTCACCAAATGGATAGAAGCTAAACCCATTAGAAAGCTTGATGGGGCAACTGCCCTCAGGTTTGTCCGGGATCTAGTGGTGAGATTTGGTCTCCCACATAGCATCATCACCGACAACGGAAGCAACTTGTCACTCGGAGAAGTGGAGGCCTATTGCTGGGACAAAGGCATCCGACTTAACCTTGCATCTGTGGCACACCCACAATCCAATGGTCAAGTTGAGCGAGCCAATAGATTAATTTTGCAGGGAATCAAGCCACGTCTTGAGGCACCGCTACATAGAGTAGCTGGATCCTGGGCGGAAGAATTGCCATCTGTGCTGTGGAGTTTACGAACTACACCCAACAGATCCACTGGCTACACCCCTTACTTCATGGTATATGGAGCAGAAGCCATCCTACCTTCCGACATCCTCCACGATGCACCAAGAGTTGCCGCCTACAACGAAGATGACGCTGAAGAATCCAGACGCCTATATGTGGACCTTCTCGAGGAGGAGCGCGTTTTGGCATGCCAAAGATCCGCCATCTACCAGCAGAAGCTACGCAGCTACCATAGTCGCCGCGTTCGGCATCGCTCGTTTAAAAAGGGGGATTTAGTACTCCGACTTAAGCAGATCAAGTCACACAAATTATCACAGCCATGGGAAGGACCGTTCATCATAAGCAAGGCGCTGCTCAATGGGTATTACTACCTTGTCGACAATCGTGAGCTCAAGGATAGACCCAACGAGGATCATAAGCGTAAGCGACGTGACCCGGATGATGACTACCCGGAGCTTGATCGGCCATGGAACATAGCACAGCTACGTCCTTTCTACACTTAGCATTTTTTATCTAATCGTGTACCTCTTATATGATCAATGAAATAAAGCTCTTTGGTTCACTCATATTGCTGAGTCTTTTACCTCCTGTAGTGTTCATTTTTGGATCATATAAACCTTTATGCACAAGTCTTGCGATTGCACTTGTGAAAATTCCGCCTATGGGCGTTAGCTTAAGTTTTCTGGTCTACACATTCTTTGTCGCTTTTATGTGGATTCTGGAGTAGTGACTTTCGGCACTTATTGTCGGCGATTTTGTGCTCAGGTTATTGACGGTGCCATTGGGCATCATCACCTAAGCGCATGGCTCCGACAACGAGTCTTTCGACTCATGAAAAGTCAAGCATAAGAACCAGAGTAATGGATAAGCCAGCACTTGCTTAAAAAATATATACATGCTGAAACTTAATTCTTAAGTAGCAGGATACGACAACCATTGTTTTCCGCCTTAAGATTACATCAACAAGTTTTTTCCCGCGCACACTCCAGAGGTGAAACAGAAATTACAAAGTGTTTTTCATTCTTTGGGCGCAGGAGACTTGGAGGCCGCATCATCACCAGCCGGAGAACCACCCTCAACGTCGGCGCTGTGATGAGACTCGGAGGAGTCCTGGTTGACGTTGTCGATGAAGTTCCTGTGCACGAAGACGTCAACATCCACCAACTCGGCAACCCTGGTGTCATAACCTGCGAGTGATGACAGGATGGCTTCATGATCGATCTCCTTGCCGTCATCATCCACATCGGGGATACCAGATGTCACCGTGTCGATGTCGGCATCTTCATAGTGTTCCTTCACCATAGACAGCGCCATCCTTGCGCCAGCCCGTGCGCATGAAGCTTTCCAGCTCGCGACACGCTCGGGGGCTCGGCGCATAATCTCCGAGTACTTCATCACGGAGTCCGAGGCCTTGATATAAATCTAGAGGGGCTTGGCAATCTCCTTGGCTTGGGCGATGGCGATATTGATGAACTTGCCGGCAAGAACCATGCATTCCTTGTCCGAAGGAGGCGAGCGGGTTAAACCCATGGGCGCTGAAAATTCCGACAATGATTGCATGAGTTCAATAAATTCTAAGTATCCAGACTACAGAACTACAAGGCGGAGGACACTTACTGAAGATGCTGGCCTTAGCCTGCCAGACGGTGTCTGCCAAGGATTCCTTCTCTTGTTGGACGAGCTTAAACGCTTCGTTATGGCGAAGGTTTTGCTCATCAGCAGCTTGCTTCTGATCCTTTAGGATCGCAAGTTCCTCCTTCAAGCGATTGATCTCCGCGGAGGTGGAGTCCTGCAGGGCTTTCATGGAATCCTCGTGCATCTTCAGCATTTCTTCCCTCTCCTTCTTAAGGATCTTGTTCTCACTGTCCAGCTGTTGGATGTGCTTGGACTGCTCGACAATATCCTTGGCCTTGGCAACATGCTCTGGAAGTCGGAGAAAAACAAAGTACACATTGAGTACTCGAAGATTATGGGCACAAAATTAAGATGGAAATGCGCAAAAAGAAAACAGACTCTTGTTTTTGATGATTTGTTCCTTCAATATGGCAGTTTTACCCTTTTTGGCTTCAAGATCTGCGCGCATCTTATGATACTTGTCGTTGGCCATGCCCCTCCGAGCATTCTCATTCTGTGAAAACAAATACAAAGTTAAATCGATGTTTGGTCTGCTTGGAGCCCCTAGTCGGAGATTCTCCATCTAGGTGCTCGGGGGCTATAGAGAGTTTTTAAACTTATAAAAATGCTTAGCTTTTCTTTAAAGCATCTAGTCAGAGCTAATTCAGTTCTCGATTAGAAGCTTGGGGGCTACAGTATAAAGTTTTTAGCTCGGAAAATGCTTAGCTTTTGTTTAAGCATCTAGTCGGAACTAATTCAGTTACAACTAGAGGCTTGGGGGGCTACGTCACTGAAAAATATAAACACTATGTATGATACTCTTAAAGCATCTAGTCGGAATAATTTCTTCAATCTAAATGCTTGGGGGCTACAGTGACAGTTCTTTCTAACTTAGTCACTCTTAGAGCATATAGATGCAAAACCTATGGTTTTCCGTCTACATCCTCGGGGGCTACAGTGGGATACTCATACGAAATGCAAAAGGTAAAGTAAAACTTACAAGTGCGATGATCTTGAGGTTTGTAGCGCTCTCGGTCAGCAGCTTGCCAAAGGAAATGCTGTTTCCTCGCAATATGTCTGCTTGTCGGAGTAGCTCCTCAAGACCGCACGTCGGAGATGACGGCACTCCTCCAGGAACCATAGTTGTGTTACTCGGCATGAGCATCGGGTAAACAATCTTCGGGAACTCGAAGGGTTTATGCGGAGTAGAGGCGCCGCCTTCGGCAGAAGTACCAGCTCCCACCACCGCCTTGCCGCTACCGATGGCATCCTTAGCCGGAGCTTCAGCCATTTGAAGAGCAGCACTCTCCGGCGTCGCCTGCTCGCCGACAACAGCAAGTTCGGTAGAGGCGCCAGAGTCCACTTCCATGGCAGAAGGGCCTGGTGCCTCCTAGACTTGGGAGCTTGTCGGAGCAGAGGAGGGCTTGACGGCAGGATTAGTAGGGGCGGTGGCGGGGGAGGAGTCACGATGCATCATATCTTTGATATTTCTAGAAGCCCTAAGAGTCTTGGAGGACTTCTTGAGGCTGGTTGTGGCTTTCTTCCTGAAACGTGCAAAATGCATAAGTACAGGAATAAGACAGATAAATGAGACAATGTCGGAGAATGAGAGGCTTACACTAGGGGGCGCTTTGGCAAACATCCCGGTGGCTTTCTTATTTTCCACCTCCAGGGCGGCAGTACTCTTTTTGGAGGCTCCACCCTCCGTCTTCTTCTTCTTACCTCCGTCGGCAGCGTCAGAGGTGGAGCTCTTCCGCTTTCGCGCCAACGGGGCATTGTCGTCGGACACGACCGTGACTTCCTTCATCTTTGGATCGTAGATTTGGGCAGCCAGGTTGTCCTCATCTAGATCGCTAAGCTGTTAAGTAAGAAATCACCGTGTTAGATAAGATGGCTATGATAAGACGGTGAAACTGGAGCAATGTCATACACGGGAAATAAATACCTACCTTTGGGCACTTGCCGTCTACGTACATGTCGCAGGTGATGGTGAAGCCACGCTTATTATCCTTCACCTTCACGATGTCCTTCAGACGGAGCTTGACGGAGTCGCTCGAGAAGTTATCCACGGAGATCCGAAGGGAATCCTTTCGATCACCCGTGTACTCGTGCATGAACTTCGCGCGGTGTTGTAGGGGTTGGATTCGCCTGATGAACCAGCACATGGCTAGGTCCAAGCCGGTCAAACCCACCTCTACGAACCACTCGATCCTCCTTATTGCGCGACAATCGTTGAGGTCGGAGGGAAGGGAGGCATGGGATCTCCATGTGGAAACTTCAGCGGCGGCTCCATCCACGAAGTCCGGGTACGTCACTTCTCGGCCCGCCAAAGGAATGTCGGGGCCGTAAATACGCCTACCGATTTTGCACGACTCATGGCCGACGATGTCGGGGAACCGCCGGCCAGGTCGGATCTTGAAGCTTATGGTGCCGCAGTTCCTAAGCTCCCCCCTACTATGTCCGGCTTCACGTTTGACGGTGAAGAAGTACACGAACAAGTCTAACCTAGGCTTAATCCCTAGGTAACCCTCACAAAGTGCCGCGAAGTTTCTAAGCACTAAGATGCTATTGGGGGAGAGGCTGTGGGGTTGGACTTTGAAGTGGTTCAAGACGGACAGAAAGAAGTGGGAAATGGGCAAAGAAACGCCGCATACCAGCTGGGCCTTGAGGTACACCTTTTCTCCGACTTGGGGAGAAGGTGTCACCTCGCCGGCCGGCGCCGCCCTCCATGTGAGCCCCTCCGTCGCGGGGAGGTAGCCCTCGGCTACCATCTCTTGGATGTCACGGCCGGTGATGTCCGAGCTGCGCCAGTCGCCTTTGTGCGAGTCTGGCTCCTCTTCCAGAGGCTCCAGCGCCGCCAGATTGTGGTCACCGCCAGTGGTTTCAATCACCGCCGATGCGGGGATGACCAGGCCCTCAGGGGGCACGACGACGGAGCTCGCCGGCTTCGCCGTGGCTTCGCTCGACGCCGCCATCGAAGGGGAGGAGATGCTGCTGGCCATGGAGGATTGGGAGAACGCGACTGGTGCAGAGAGATAGGGGCTAGTGTTTCTTCGAGGTTTTCCTCGGAGGGCTCGAGGAGGCGTGCGGCTGGAGGAAGAAGATGATGACGCGAGAGAATGGGGTGAAAAAGTTGCAAGTGTCCCACGGTTACTATTTATCTTACTCAGCGTCAAGATTCGTGCAGCTAATCGGACGGTTGCCACGTAGACGACGTGTTCATGAACGTGCGCGGTAATTTCGCCATGTCTCCAACCGCCGCCGCCAATGGTTCGTATCGCTCGCGCGGGAAAATTGGATATGATTGCGTTCTCTACATGTGTGAGTTACGAGGCGTCGCTGACCTACAGCCTACGTCGTCATAACTGACATGGTAGATGAGCCGTCCCATCAAATATTCCGGCATGGACGGATTTAATCCGACAACGGAAGCGTACGATGGAAGATTCAGCATTTCTCCGACTTACTCATAGAAGACGGAGAAACCTTTGCAGGGTTCTTTGGGAGGACTACAAGATATTGCTTGACGATTTGCCGACATCCATCTAGACGGAGCATTCCACGGGAAGAGGCAAGATGGCGCAAGATCTCGGAGTTCTCCGGGGTCTACTGTTAGGGATATGCTATATGGGTATCCTCATAGCATGTCTCTTATCCGACTAACACGGGTGGCCCATAGTCGGTAGCATGGCCTGTGGCCTGTTGGGCGGCCCAGTTAGGTGGATCCAGAAGGGAGGCCCATGCCGGATAAAGTAAGGCTACGGTGGAGTCACCAGCGTACCCGGAGCCTTGGAGTACAAGATACACAAGACTAGTGATAGACGGTGTAGGACTCTGTAACCTGTCCGGCTAGGACTTTTCCCTGTAACCTTAGGACCTGGCGACTATATAAGTCGGTCCTATGGGAGCCTTTAGGGCACGACGATAACTTACAATCTCAGACAACCTCGCACAGCGAACCTATCTCTGTAACTCGGCGTATTTTCCTTACAGTGATTTATAGCAGGAGTAGGATTCCGCCACTGTTGTGGGATCTGAACCTGGGTAAGCTGTGTTACCTCGTACCCGTCAACCGTCCGCCTTACCCCACGTCTCTAAACACGCACTGTGAGGACCCCTCCATGGCGTACTCGTCGGCAATACCACGACACGACACCTTGCTTGGGTATACGACAACTCCTTCTCCTGACACCACGTGTCCGTGTCCAAGAAATCCAACAGTGTTCAACCAAAACTCGCACTTGCTGAATTTGGCATACAGCTTATGTTTCCTCGTCTTCTCCATAATCAGTCGCAGATGTTTCTCATGCTCAGCATCATCCTTGGAATATATCAATATGTCGTCGATGAACACCACCACGAACTTATCCAAGTACTCCATAAACACCTTGTTCATCATGGTCATGAAATATGCCGGAGCATTTGTTAGCCCAAAATACATAACTGTATACTCATATAAACCATACCTAGTGGTAAAGGCGGTCTTGGGAATGTCCTCCTCCCGGATCTTCAATTGGAAATAGCCAGATCTTAGATCAATTTTATTGAACACCTTTGCTCCTTCCAATTGATCAAACAAATCATTTATGTTTGGCAGGGTGTATTTGTTCTTGATGGTCACTTCATTCAGCAAGCGATAGTCCACCACCAACCTCTTGCTATTGTCCTTCTTCTCCACAAATAGAACAGGTGCATCCCATGACGACGAACTAGGCTGAATAAATCCCTTGTCCAACTGCTCTCTAAGTTGTTTCTTTAATTCCTTCAGCTCATCCACATCCATATTGTAAGCATCTTTGCTATAGTTCCCGGCATCAAGTCAATGAGAAACTCCACATCTCTGTTAGGTGGCATCCCTGGTAGCTCCTCTGGAAACACGTCGGGGTAATCCCTTATTACAGGCACTATATCCATGTTAATCCCCTTAAGAGAATTTAACTTACACCTTCCTAGTCGTACCAACGACTTTAACCTAATCCTCTTTCCATCCGGGGTTTTTGAGCAAAACCGCTCACTATGCACAATCTATGTGTCCCTCATGCATGGGAATCCAATACATGCCTAGTATTACATCTGGACCTCGTGAATCCAATATTACCAGATGTGCAATGAAATTGTGTGCTCCAATCCTCACAGTTAAGTCATGGCATCCTGCACTAGCTATCATTTCCCCTCTAGGTGAGCTTACTCTAATAGACCCTTTTAGAGACTCCGTAGGTAACTTATACTTATCCACAAATACCCTTGATATGAATGAATGTGATGCACCAGTATCAAAAAGAATAAGTGCAGGGTGGTTGTTGATTGGAAACTTGCCAACCACAAGTTCAGGCTCATCTGGGATCTCCTCCACGTTCATGTGGTTCACTATGGCCTTCTGGTTGGCGCCTGGCTTGGCTCCTAGTCCCTTCTTTTCTAGATAGTTGTCAGCATATGTCCTTTCTAGTTGCGCTTGAAGCATATCACTTCACTCAGGTCTTTCTTCACATAGTGGCGATCATGGTTGCGGTCATGTCCATTGTGTCCTCCCTTGTGGTTGTGGCGGCTGCTCCTGTGACTCTCATGGAGATGTCCATTGCTCCCATGGCTGTGGCGGTCATGGCTTCCATGGTTCCCATAGTCACTTCCTCCATGCTTGGAGTATCCATCATAAGGAGTGCAAGACTTGTGGTGAGAGCCAGAGTGGTGGTTGTTGTGCTTCCTCTTGCGGTTTTCCACCTATTTATGCTTCCCCTCCAAAATTCTGGCCTTGTACATAAGCTCTTGGAAAGTGGGGCAATAGACCACTGACAACTGTAGCAAGATCTCATCACTGAGGCCATCAAAGAACCTATCTATCCTCTTGGCATCAGTGTCAACATCTTCAGGGGCATAACGCGACAGGTTGTTGAATTCCTCTATGTATTCTGCCATAGTGCGGTTGGTCTGGTGCAAGTTGCGGAACTCCTTCCTCTTCAGACTCAGAACCCCTGAAGAGACATGGTTGGTCTTGAAGCCTTCCTCAAACATGGCCCAGGTAACTATGTCCATCAGGTGGGTGATCTGGAAAGTATCCCACCATGAAGCAGCTGGTCCCTCCAGTAGGTGAGCAGCAAACCTCACCTTTTCAGCATCTGTGCATCCAACAGTTACCAGATCCTTGTTCACCGAATGCAACCAGTCAAGATCAACCATTGGTTCAGGTGCAGTAGAGAACTTTGCTGGCCTTAGCCTCGGAAACCTTGCAAGTGAATCACCCTGGGGCTGGTTGTTCCCGTTGTTGTTGTTATTGTTGTTGTTCTGGGCATCCATGAATTAGGCCATCACCTGAGCTAGCTGCGCCTGTGCTGCTACAAGCTGCTCCATCTCAGTGGGTTGACAGCTGATGTCTACGCACGCTTATATTCTTGTAGACAGTGTTGGGCCTCCAAGTGCAGAGGTTTGTAGAACATCAGCAAGTTTCCCTTAAGTGGATTACCCAAGGTTTATCAAACTCAGGGAGGAAGTGGTCAAAGGTATCCCTCTCAAGCAACCCTGAAATCAAGATACAAGAAGTCTCTTGTGTCCCCAACACACCCAATACACTTGTCAGGTGTATAGGTGCACTAGTTCGGCGAAGAGATAGTGAAATACAAGTAGTATGGATGATTATAAGACAACGATGCCAGAAAAGAGCTTGACAGGGAGGAAGAGACTAAAGGCAATCTGAAATAAAGATGGAAGCAAGCAAACATGTAGAATGACTAGTTGTAAAAGGTGTTTCAATGCTTAGAAACAAGGCCTAGGGATCATGCTTTCACTAGTGAACACTCTCATATAAATATCTTCTCTTCATGATACTACTCTGAACTACTCTTCGGTTGGACAACTCTAATCCACGGTAGGGCTATAATAGCACACCTAAAAGTTCGCATTCCCCATCTAGATAACCCCACACTCTCACCTTGAGCGCTAGTTGGTTCCAACAAACACCACAATTTCATAGAGACATCCAACTCAAAATATAACTCATTATAAGTATTTATGTAATCTATAGCCTAAGTGCCACATGGTGTGCACACTGTCACCTTCACACACGTGGGGATAACCGGAGACTACGATTAAAGCAATTGAGTAGCAGAGTAGATCTACTTGATTATAAACACATAGCTACCGATAGAGCCTTTAGCCTCGAGGGAGAACTACTCCCTTCTCATCATGGGAGTCAGCAACGGTGATAGAGATGGTGGTAGAGATCGATGGAGATGGATCCGGGGGCAATTCCCCGTCCCGATAGGGGTCGGAATAGAGACTTTTGTCCCCCGAATCTCCTCTTCGGTGGCGGCGGCGTTGTGGGAATTTTCATGGATTTCCTCCCCCGTTAGGTTTACGTCCCGGGGAGACGTATATATAGGAGAAATGGCAAGGTCAGTGGAGGGCCAGGGGCCCACACCATGTGGCCTCCTGGCTAGGGGCCCGCGCCACCATATGGTGTGGCCGCCCTGGTGCCCTCCTCCGTCTCTCCTTTGGGATCCATGTCGTGTTGGGTAAAATATTAACTTTGGCTTTTGTTCTGTCCAATTCCGAGAATATTTCTTTTTTGGCTTTTCTGAAACCAAAAACAGCAGAAACATGAACTGGCACTGCGGCATCTTGTTAATAGGTTAGTCCTAGAAAATGTATAAAAAAATACCTCCAAGTATAGATAAAACATAAGAAAGTCGATACAAAACAAGCATCGAGCATCAAAAAATTATAGATACGTTTACGACGTATCAACAGCAGGGAGGCATCTGCGGTTCAGCATAGGTAAGCTTAGAAAGAATCAACTACGAAAATAATATTCTACCCATGCATTATGATTAAACAATAACCAAAACAATTAAAGACAAACACAAACAAGCATCACATCAGCAATCATGCAAACAAGCACAGTTCCAGGGGTTTATCCTAGCAATATACAACTACAAAACAGTTTAGAGGCAATTGCAACAGCTATAAACAAAATAAGCCATCAAAAACATAAAACAGGAAATCTGCCAGAACAGTACAACACTATTCACGATTTTTTTCCTGAATTAAACTCGTGAGCAAATTTAGCTAATTTTCGTGCATATGGTCCAGAAAGTTTTGCACCAAACCCAATTTTTCATATTTTTACCAGTTACCAGTAAAATATGTAAAATTGTACCGTACAGCAGGTTCAGCAGAAAACTGCAGCATAAATATGACGAATTTTAACCAAAACTTTGTCAAAACTGATTAAATAAATTCACACAAATATTCCTAGAACTTTAGAGTACACAATAGAACATCCCTAACACATTAAACTAACAACAACTAAGTTTTACATTGATCGGGGCCTTAAAACTAACGAAGTATCCTAATGAAGACTAATTGGTGGCCATCTAACTACTTCATGAAGAGGTTGCAGTAGGACCTTGAATTCATGCGTTGGCGCTTCAGTCCACGAACCATCCATGGCGGTGGCGTATACACCTACCATGAATCCTCGCTTGAGACCTCGAAATCCACCTCTTCGGGATCCTCTTCTTCATCATCCTCTGCTGCAACAGCAACCGCTTCATCTCCTCCACCATCGTTGCCTCCATCCTCCTCATCATCATCTTCATCCTCATCTCCGTCATTGTTCCCTCTGTCATCGTCATCATCATCATCATCATCATTGTCATCATATCCATTGTTGTCATCATCAGGTGGTGGATTCAACTGTGCTTGGAGAGCGGCAATTTGAGTTTTCATATCAACGATGGTTTGATCTCTTTCCATCACCACTTGGTTCCTCTCTTGGACAGTCCCTTGCAGCTGCTCTATGGCCTGATCCTTCTCCTAGACGGTTCCATTCAACTGCGCTATGGTCTCTTTTTTCTCCTAGACGGTTCCATCTAGTTGCTCAATGGTCTCATCCCTGTCAATAAGCGCTTGCTCCGTGACATTCACAGTGGTGTGCAAGGTATCAATCTCTTGTCCTTGAATCACTAGACCGTTGCTGGCATGATCAGCTATTCCCTTTATCTACATCACCTTTTGAGCTAGAACTCCATTCACCATCTCCATGTCCTCTATGTGCTTCTGGCGGGATGGCATGTTGTTCCTGTTGCCCGGGGTGACCAGAACGTTCCATTCTCATCACGTCTTCCAAACACATGGAAGGGGGAGTTTATTGGCAGAAGGTGTTGGTGAAGGTGGCACTGGTGCGACAAAGCTTCATGCATAGCCAAGTTTACTCCAAGCTCCTAGTTGCAATACCGCTTGGTGTAGACCAGATGCCCAGGGTTTGGCATGGCGATATCTCTGAAGATAATAGTGGTGATCTCCCAGGTGTCCTCTCCATACCCATAGGTATATAATCTCCTTCCTTTGAACATGGGCAGCAGCACACCCAATGACTGTGAGAGCTCGCACAACTGTCTTGCGAAGGGCCTTGACGAGTGGATCCCAGCATACTCAGTCCCGGTGACTTCTTCCATCTATAATTTAAAAGAGGAAAGTGTGAGAACAGCAAATGATAAGGGTTTACAAGAATGAAAGGCACAAGGATGAAAGACAGAGTTAATATAAACTGGTAATTCTATGTCTGCCTATTCCAACCTAGGTCACGATCCTACAGTCGACACGCGGGCTCTGATACCATCTTATAACACTAGAGTTCTGAAAAGATTGTAGCTTCTATGTGACACGCCAATCCCCGGATCAGTTCATATGGCTCACAATAGAATAAAGATGAATAACATAGCAAAATATCCGTGTATCATAAATAACCTAAGGATCTAGAGTAATCATTTATTAAATAATGCTTAGCTCTTGGCTAGCTCAACTTATTCAAGTAGCAACATAAATAAATAACTCCTCCATTTTTCAAATCTCCCACAAACGAACAAGTGCAGAGTGGAGTATCGCGACCTAATCGATCACTCGGAATCTGAATATCCTGCAACATGAAACATAGCAGCCCCAGAGGGTCAATAAATGAAATGTATGGCAAGTAGAGCTATTAAAGGAGACAATAACCTAGCATCTACATGCTTATTTGGAAGGTGGAGCTGTGTCTAGCTTGCATTTGCAAATTTCTTTGTCCTACTTTTATAAACATTTTTTGATTTTCTTTGAAAAGATCCCAAATAGATTAACCAATCAGCATTAAAGAAATTAGAAAATTAGAATGAGCGAGAAACATGTCATGAACTCAATATCAAGCAACTCAGATGTCCATAATCGGGGACACGGCTAATCGATTAGTTTATACACCCTGCAGGGGTTAGTACACTTTACCCATGTGACCTTGTCATCCCAGCTCGTACCACCACTCTCATATTGGGTGATGATAAGGAGAAGTCCAAGAAGGGACCGTTCGGGAAGTAGCTCCCCAAACCCGACACGCACCATACCAACCTACTACATCTCTGGCTACGTGGGTTCGAGTTGCCACAACCTACTGAGTCCAACCAACCGCCCATTTCATTATTGGCACATGGTTATACATATAAGCTACCAAATAAACAAGCCAATCATTTTTTCTTGATACCTGGATGCCTTTCTGCAACGATACCATCAAAAAAATGTCAATCTCATCACACCCAGGAGGTTCATTGATTAAGTTGTTTTTAGTTTTCGCAAACCAACACTTTTAGAAACAACTTTCAGTGATGTAACCCAACCCTCGTCTATCATAGCACGGCTAAGCACATCTACCAACGGTGGCTCAACTATAAGAGATCCCTACCACATAATAGGACATAACATAGCGTTAGTAGTTCTTATTCATGCATCTACAAAATACACCACAATGCATTGTAAATAGTAGGACAATAATCATGAACAAATTAGCATCTACTTTCCTAGGCTGCAGCGGTCAAATGAACAATCTCATACGAGCAAGCGTTGCACTCGTCATAATCTACACGACACAATAGCAACACATAAACAATCCAAACACAACTATAGATAAAAGCATAATGCATGCATGAAATCTTAATGCAAGTTTCGGTAGCATATGGGTGTTCTCTGTTGTTTATGTCAACTGATGATATGCACGAAAGAATTTTGATGCATTGGAAAACATTTGATAAGAAATAGTGATCCAAATAATAGGTTCTAAGGCAAATAATAAGGCCAGGTTGTGTTCAGTGTTATAAAATCTATGATAAATACCTACTGTATGGGCAAGTTAATTTGTGACCAGGGATAACTGGAATCACACAAAAAGGACTTACAGAACTTTTTGTATAATTAAAATACTCCAGAAAGCCTTTTAATTACTTTTGCAAATTTAAGTATTACAAGACTATCATTTTAATTCATAAACGGATTCTAAAAATTCTTGTGAATCCGTAGACATATTTTTGTAATTTTCTGAGCAGTACTTATTTTACTATGATTTTATTACTCTAAATAGGCTATTAATCTATTTAATTATTCACGGCAAAACCTTACTGCAAAAGGCTGAACTAATTCCATAGCAATGTTCTACGTGATAATATGAATTCAACGGTATATTATTCATGATTTTGGGACCTGTAGCTTATTTACTATGAATTTTTGAAGATTTAAACAATTTCTGAACCATTTAATAAATCCAGGGAATATTCCCCCGCTGACTGGGTCCACGATGACGTGGCGCTGACTGGTCATGTTGACCGGTCAGCGGGTCAAGGCAATCTGGGTCGCGTGTTGTCGATCCAACGGCTGGCGGTCAGGAGTTGGTGGTGGCGGCGGTTCCGGTGGTCCTTGGCGGCGGCGAAGAGCACGACGGGGTTCAGCGGCGAGTGGCAGTTCCTGGGGCGCGTCGGCGGCGTTCCTTGTGTTCCCGAATAGCGGCGAAGACGATCTAGAGCATGCAGTGGCGTTGGTATCTGGCGGGTCGCGCGGGTGGCTCAGGAGCTCTATGTACAATGGAAAGGGGTCAACGCGAAATAGGCGAGCGAGGGAAGAACATCCAGGGGTGAGAGGAGGCGAGGGGGTGGCCGGCGCGACGAGTCACGAGTTACCATGGCAATGGCGACGATGGCGGTCTCAAACTCCGGCGAGCAATCACCGCTTTGTGACAGCACGATTTCTAGGTTGGAAAGAGGGGAAAAGACGGCGGCGGTGGCTATAAAGGAGAGGGCAGAGGGGGTGCGAGGGCAACCGAACTCGTGCGGAAATCGGAGATCGATCGGGGGGCGACGAGGCATCCGTGTCTAGCACGAACGGTGGCGGCGGGCGGCTGACAGGTGGGCCCCACCTGTTGGTGTCAGAGGGAGAGGTGGGCCGGCTACGGGTGGTGTGCTGTTGGCTGTGCATGCGCGGCGCGTGGTATCTGCCACTCAGCTGTCTGCTGGCTCTAGCGCCGCCCGGGTGGGCTGCTGGGCTACCACGGGCTGGCGGTGGCTAGCGCGCGGGTATTTTTTCTTTTTTTTCTGAACAGCACATTTAACTGAATTTTTCTAAAGTGTAATCTGTCTATCTGAACTTTTCTGGACTAAACTTTTTTCTGAATTTCAAATGGCCATAACTTTTGATCTGCTTCTCCAAATGAGGTGATTCTAATTTCTACAGGTTCGTGTTGGAACCCTCTATGCACCTATGCATCCTAAATGACCATAAGATTTCATTTAAACAGATGCAAGGTAGAAACCCATGCTAGTCACCTATATATGATGAGCAAGCATTTGTGTGGTGTTTTTGACAAAAGTTTTCTATTGGCGTGTTATTGACGCCTCGCTGGGAGAACCCAAGAGCAAGGTGTGATGAGCACAGTAGTAAGTTTTTCCTCAGTAAGAAACCAAGGTTATCGAACCAGTAGGAGGAAGGAAACGACTCAAAGGTGTTGCTAGCAACTTGGAGACCTACACAACACAAACTCAAGACTTTGCCCCAACGAACAGTGAGGTTGTCAATCTCACCAGTTGCTGTAACAAAGGATTAATTGTATGGTGTGGAAGGTAATAGTGGTTTGCAACAAGTAAACAGTAACAGTGGAAGATGTATCAATGGCAAATATTGGAACGGGGTCCATAGTTCACTAGAGGTGTTCACCTTAAGAAACAAACATGGCATGCTGGGTAAACAAATTACAACGGGGCAATTGACAAGACTAAGCAAGGCGTAACAATGCAATATTAGACATTTTTGATCCTATGAGATTTGATTGGGCAATACAACAAGATACATAGACCGCCGTCCAACTGCATCTATGACTAGAAATCCACCTACAGGTTATCATCCGAACCCCCTCCAATATTAAGTTGCAAGCAACAGATAACTGCTTTAAGCAAAGTGTGTAAGGTAAACAATACACTTGTTCCATGAACAAGAGATCGTTGTTTTCTCCGTAGTGGCAACAACACATCTATAACCTTAGAGATTTATGTCACTTCCCTTAGATTAAATTGAGGAATGAACCCACTATCTAGCATAAATACCCCCTCTTGGAGTCACTGGCATCTACTTGGCTAAGATAGCTACTAGAAACGAAGAGCATGCAAGATCACAAACAACACAGACATGATAGAATCAATAAGACAAAACCGTTAATCAATCTGACATAGTAATCTCAATATCCATCGGATCCCCGCAAACACAACATGCATGATTACAAATAGATGATCTTGATCATGAACGGTGCTCACAAGATCTAAACATGGTAGCACAAAGGAGGAGATACAACCATCTAGCTACTACATGGACTCGTAGTCCAAGGTGGAACTACTCACGCTTCATACTAGAGGCTGGCATGATAAAGAAGAAGGCCTCCGGGATGATCTCCCCTTCGGCAGGATGCCGGGAAGAGATTCAGATCCTCCCTGATATTGGGACGATGGTGGCGGCGGCTACAGACGGTTTTGTGGAATATTGGTCGGGTACTTAGGGTTTTGGTATCGGGGGGTCTTTATAGGCGAAGAGGCGAGGAAGGGGGAAAGCTAGGGCGACCACAACCCCCAGGCGCGGGCTAGGGTTAGCCGTGCGGCCAGGGGGTGTGGCCCCCTAGTGGATCCCCTCCGTCTCATACTCTGGCTCCGTGTTCCCCACGGTAAAATATTGACTTTGGCATTTGTCCCGTCCAATTCCGAGAATATTGATTTTCTGCCTTTTCTAGAACGAAAAACAGAAGAAAATAGGCAACTGGCACTGTGGCATATTGTTAATAGGTTAGTCCAGAAAAACATATAAAAACACCTTAAAGTGTAGACAAAGCAAAGCAAAGTAGATACTAAACAAGCATGGAACATCAAAAATTATAGATACGTTTCCGACGTATCAAGCATTCCCAAGCTTAACTCCTGCTCGTCCTCAAGTAGGTAAGTGATAAAAAAGATAATTTTTGAGGTGACATGCACCATCAAAATCAAGATCAAACCATTTTCAAACATTGAAAGATAGGATCAAAGAACTCTAAACATTAGCATAAAAGATGGAGTTCTAACAGTAAGAAAAAGTAACTAAGCATGCAACATGAAAGGTTACAAACAAAGATCATGAATAACATGCATTGAAAAATGTTTGTTTGTTTCACATATAGAAAACATAGCATAGTGGAATTCAACTTGCCCCTCATGGAGTAGCAAATAGATGCATAGGACACCTTCAAAGTTCATAAGAATGACTAGATACAAATAGCACAAGAACAAGCAATATCAACAATATGCATTAATCAATAAGTTTTGGGACAATGCACATAGAACTAAGAATGGCAACTATGCTCTCTTAATTGGTGCCTAAGCATAGAAGGTGGAGACTCAATATAATGGTGGAAGAAAGGCCCTTCATAAAGGGTAGCAGGGATTTCAAGTTTCATAAATAGCTTCCAAAAATTATTGTACTTGTTAGCTTTCAGCCCTCATTTCCCCTATCATAAGCATCTTGAAGTGATTAAGGTTGAAGTGAACAAACTATGGAGTATATGTTTGACAAAATATAAGTTGGCAGTCTCATGTCCCTTGAATACGAGGGCCACACCTCATGCTACTCAACTTTAGTCACTTGCAAGTTCTTGTCATAGTAAGTACATGTGTATCATAGAGAACCGCCAACGGGGTACCCCTTGCACATGATACAAGAGCTATCCCATAATCAAAATGACAAGGCAAGCAGACAATAAGCATCTCAACAATCTTCTTATTTACCATGGGAAAATGGTGCCTTTTCTCTCTTTCCTCTTTTCAATATGTCTCTTTTTTTATAAGAAGAAAGCTTCATAGATGTCATTGTGGTGATGCTGCAAGTTTCCACCATGATTAGGCATGGCTTAGGCTAGCGGCCCAGGCGTTTCTCTAACACACATACATAACTCCATGGACTTACAAGCTCCCCTTTCATTTCACACCGACGACATCCATAGACAAAAGAGCATGATATCAACTATGTACAAAGTACAAGTGCAATATTGAAAGCGTTCCCCGTGACAACACGGTTCTGCTAATTCCAACATATAAGTGCAAGCATATACAACATATATGACACAATGATTCAAATTTATTAGGGGAAAGAAAAATAAAGTGTGCCATCAAGCTTGTGAGAGCTTTAATCACTAAGTTTTCACATAATAAAATACTTTTTAATTGGAAGATAGATGAAAACAAGAATATACTTGGAATGGTGTAACACACCACGAATAGGAATTTATAGTGGACACTTTGGAATAACTTGGTTTCTTGGGAGTTGGATGCATGAGTAGAGCTTACTCATACAAGTGGAGGCTAGCAAAAGGCTGGGAGTGACCAACTAAGAGAGCAATAATGGCCATAATCATGCACAGCGACAAAATATTACTAATCAAAGCATAAAGTGGTACTACAAGTCAAGGACTAAATGATCATATAGGCTATGGTGACTTGTTCATAGTCATAACATGGTGTGAGCATGTGCCAAGTCAACCCAAACAAAGCATCAAAGGAGAATACCATAATCCTATGCTTTTGTATGCTAAAACAACGCATGATTCCTTCAAGGCACACTAAGCAATCCCAATTGTTTGGAAAAAGTCATGCTATAGCAGTAATCACTGAGCATAAGGTTAAAATAACACCTAGCATGACATGATAAAGTCTAAGTCACATTCAAAGCAAGCTCCTCTTGTACTACTCAAGCAAGAAGTTTCTACTCTTCTCCAACACCAATCAAATTATTTGAAACAACACAGCGAGAACGAGGATACAAACTAATTTACTCAATCAAACTAAGCAAACTAAACGAAAACTAAGATGCTCCAAGAACAACACAACTTGTGCCTGAAACAATAAAAACGAAGTGTCTAGAAAGACCTGAGCTTTTTATTGATGAAGAAGGGGATGCCTTGGGCATCCCCAATATTTGACGCTTGTACCTCTTGAATATTTATTAGGGTGACATGGGGTGGCATACATAAGCTTGAGCTTTTGTCCAGTCTTCAACTCATTACATCATTCTCTCTCTACACCTGATAATTTTCCTTCATACAAAACTTCACACAATCTTCATTGGCAACATTACTGTATTCAAAAGATAATAGACCCTTGCGTTTAGCTTTATAACAGTAAAACTTTCACAAAAAACACAATATACTATAGCAATTCCCTCAAAAATCTCAATTTCCCAAAAAGAACCCAAAAAGGAATCAATAAAAAGAAAATGCAAATAATGGCAGAAATCTGTCAAAACAGACCAACAGGTAAAAACCGATTTTTTAGAAGACCTTTTGTTGCTCAAATAAAAAAGTGTTGAACTAAATAAAGTTAGCTAACATACTGGGAGATTTATTAACAAAATATCAGCTCAATCCGACTTACATAGATTCCTCACGAATTTTTACGGTAGATCACAAAAATCTGTTTCGAGACAGCAACTCCCCAAATCTTACTTCCCTCTCATCAGAGGTTATTCTTGGCACAAAAAGCAAACAAAAAGGATAAGGAGAGGTCAGTACTGAAGTAATAACTTTCAAGACTCAAGAAAACTCTTGGGTTATCTCCCAAGAAGTACTTTTCTTTAACGCCTTTAAGTTAGGCACAAGAAGCAAGAATCAAGTATTTTCAAATGAAGAAGCATTAACATTGAACCTTTCTTTCAAAGGAGGAGAAAAAATCAACTTATCTCTCCTTATAGGGAAGTGTTCAATAACTTTCTTGAATGGAAATTTATATTTAATGATGCCTTATTTCATATCAATAATGGCACCAACAGTTCTAAGAAAAGGTCTTCCCAAAGTAATAGGACAAGAAGCATTGTATTCAACATCCAAAACATAGAAATCAACAGGGACATAAGCATTGTTAACCATAATAAGAACATCATTAACACTCCCCATGAGTTTCTTCTTAGAAATATCATTAAGTGGGACATCCAAATAACAATCTTCCAAATGTGGCAAATCAACCATTTCATAAATCTTTCTAGGCATAATAGACAGACTAGAACCAAGGTCACATGAAGCTTTGAGATCAAATTAATTCACTTGCATATTAATAATGGATTCCCAACTATCTTCTACTTTTCTAGGAATAGAGGCTTTGTGTTTCAACTTCTCTTCCTTGATTTTAATAAGAGCATCTGTAATGTGTTTGGTGAAAGCCACATTCATATCACTAGCATCTTGACTTCTAGCAAGCTTTTGTAGGAACATAATCACTTCAGAAATATTGCAACCATCAAGATCAAAATCAAACTTAGCACCACTAGTAGTAGGCTCATTGGGTTTAGGCATTGTGGTAGATGAATAGGGACTTCTTGTGATTTAGTGGCATCCATATTGGTGGTGATGATAGTGCACACGCTATTGTTTCTAGCAGTTTTAGCTTCTCTCTCCCACTTACATGAAGTTGGGATAACAATCTTACATTTTCATCAATAGTAACTTGTATGGCATGAGTAGCAGCAAAGGTACTTTCCAAAGTTTTAGGTTTAGCGGCCATTTTATTAATCAAAGAGGACTGTGCTTTAGACAAAGAGGAAATATTTTTCTCAACATTCAAAAGCTTTTCCTCCACAGTCTTGTTGAAAGTGGTTTGTTTACTAATAATGTCTTTGAGCATGACTTCAAGTTCAGCGGGGGCACTTCTAGTATTGTTGTAGGAGTTTCCATAGGTATTGCCATTATTAGGAGGATAAGGCCTATAATTGTTGTTTCTACCAAAATTATTCCTATAGGCATTGTTGTTGAAATTGTTGTTTCTAATGAAGTTCACATTAACTTGCTCTTCTTGAGCAACCAAAGAGGCTAAGGGAACATTATTAGGATCTAAAGGAGCTTTCCCATTAACAAGCATAGCCAAGATAACATCAATCTTATCACTCAAAGAGGAGGTTTCTTCAATAGAATTTACCTTCTTACCATGTGGAGCTCTCTCAGTATGCCATTCAGAATAATTAACCATCATATTATCAAGGAGTTTTGTTGTAGCACCCAAGGTGATGGTCATAAAGGTACCTCCAGCAGCTGAATCCAACAGGTTTCTTGAAGAGAAGTTCAAACCTACATAAAAAGTCTAGATAATCATCCAAGCAGTAAGTCCATGAGTGGGACAATTCTTAACCGAAGATTTCATTCTTTCCCAAGCTTGAGAAACATGTTCATTATCAAGTTGTTTAAATTTCATAATATCACTACTCATAGATATAATCTTAGCAGGAGGGTAGTACTTTCCAATAAAAGCATCTTTGCACTTAATCCAAGAATCAATATTATTTTTAGGCAAGGATAGCAACCATTCTTTAGATTTTCCTCTCAAGGAGAAAGGAAACAACTTCAGCTTAATAATACCTCCATCTACATCCTTATATTTTTGCATCTCACAAATTTCAACAAAGTTATTGAGGTGGGCAGCAGCATCATCAGAACTAGCACCAGAAAATTGCTCTCTCATCACAAGATTCAACAAAGCAGGCTTAATTTCATAAAAGGTAGCATCAGGAGCAGGTGGAGCAATAGTAGTACTTAGGAAATCATTGTTGTTTGTGTTAGTGAAGTCACACAAATTGGTGTTCTCAGCATAGTTCATTTTGGCAAAAGTGGAGCAAGACAACAGCAGCAGCAACTATAGCAGGAACTAAATTTTTTGTGTTTTTGATAAGAGAAAGCAAACCAAATGAAACTAATTTATTTGGAGTTTTGATAAAAAAGGCAAACAAAACCAAGCAAAAGTAACTAAGCAAAACAAAAACAAAGTAAATAAAAAGGTTGTGAAGGACTCCCCTTGTGAAGACGTCCTTAGCCTCCCTAGCAACGGCACCAGAAAAAGCTTGTTGGCGTGTTATTGACGCCTCGTTGGGAGACCCCAAGAGCAAGGTGTGATGAGCACAGTAGCAAGTTTTCCCTTAGTAAGAAACCGAGGTTATCAAACTAGTAGGAGGAAGGAAACGACTCAAAGGTGTTGCTAGCAACTTGGAGACATGCATAACACAAACTCAAGACTTTGCCCCAATGAACAGTGAGGTTGTCAATCTCATCGGTTGCTTAACAAAGGATTAACTGTATGATGTGGAAGGTAATAGTGGTTTGCAACAAGTAAACAGTAACAGTGCAAGATGTATCAATGGTAAAGATTGGACCGGGGTCCATATTTCACTAGAGGTGTTCTCCTTAAGAAACAAACATCGCATGCTGGGTAAACAAATTACAGCAGGGCAATTGACAGGACTGAGCAAGGCATAACAATGCAATACTAGACATTTTTGATCCTATGAGATTTGATTGGGCAATACAACAAGATACATAGACCGCCATCCAACTGCATCTATGACTAGAAATCCACCTTCAGGTTATCATCTGAACCCCCTCCAGTATTAAGTTGCAAGCAATAGATAACTGCTTTAAGCAAAGTGTGTAAGGTAAACAATCCACTTGTTCCATGAACAAGAGATCGTTGTTTTCTCCCTAGTGGCAATAGCATATCTATAACCTTAGAGATTTCTATCACTTTCCTTAGATTAAATAGAGGCATGAACCCGCTATCTAGCATAAATACCCCCTCTTGGAGTCACTAGCATCTACTTGGCCAAGATATCTACTAGAAACGGAGAGCATGCAATATCACAAACAACATAGACATGATAGAACCAATAACACAAAACCATTAATCAATCTGACATAGTAATCTCAATATCCATCCGATCCCCGCAAACACAACATGCATGATTACAAATAGATGATCTTGATCATGAACGAAGCTCACAAGATCTAAACATGGTAGCACAAAGGAGGAGATACAACCATCTAGCTATTACATGGACCCGTAGTCCAAGGTGGAACTACTCACGCTTCATACCGGAGGATGGCATGATGATGAAGAAGAAGGCCTCCGGGATGATCTCCCCTCCGGCAGGGTGCCGGGAAGAGCTTCAGATCCCCTCTGATCTAGGGACGATGGTGGCGGAGGCTATAGACGGTTTCGTGGAATATTGATCGGGTACTTAGGGTTTTGGTATCGGGGGGTCTTTATAGGCTAAGAGGCGAGGTAGGGGGTAGCCAGGGCGGCCGCACCCCCTCCCCCAGGCGTGGGCTAGGGTTAGCCGCGTGGCCAGGGGGTGTGGCCCCCTGGTGGCTCCCCTCCGTCTCATACTCTGGCTCCATGTTCCCCACGGTAAAATATTGACTTTGGCTTTTGTCCCGTCCAATTCCGAGAATTTTGATTTTCTGCCTTTTATGGAACCAAAAACAGAAGAAAACATG
Source organism: Avena longiglumis (assembly GCA_030063025.1). NCBI lineage: Eukaryota > Viridiplantae > Streptophyta > Magnoliopsida > Poales > Poaceae > Avena > Avena longiglumis. Next base: position 478,589,441 of record CP125976.1, read on the forward strand.
CAACTGGCACTGTAGCATCTTGTTAATAGGTTAGTTCAGAAAAACATATAAAAACACCTCAAAGTGTAGATAAAGCAAAGCAAAGCAAAGTAGATACTAAACAAGCATGGAACATCAAAAATTATAGATAAGTTTCCAACGTATCATTTTCAAAACTAAAATTTTGCAAGGATGATTATGATGCAATGACATGTATGATATGCAGTACCAATTCTAGAAATTGGGATGTGACAACAACTCGGTCCATGCGGCCAACTTGCTATCTAATTCGAAATAGGCATATATACTTTGGCCCAGGTGCTCCTGATTTGGTCAAAGAAGCCCAGATTCGGCCTGGGAAGACTTTGACCAAGCCGAATTTGCTCATTCGGCCCACACTTATTTTCTTTCCCTTTTTCTTTATGCTGCTCACATAGATCTCTTTTTCTATGGTCTACTCGTCTACCGAGTCTCTTGACACCTCATAGATCTCTGATTCAATCATCTAAAAATTAATTAATTCTCATTAATTGGAAGTGATGACAACAAGATATAATGTGTTGTACAACTTACATTTATTTTCATCAAGATGATACAGATGGCTAAAAAACATGTCTTCTCTACCATTATACATGCACATAGACAAACGGGACATGGGTTTACCAAAAGGAAAAGGTTTGTTTTAAACCCTGAACTCGTAGTGCTCCGGCGAACAGAACCCCAACATCGAAATCCCTGTCGATCGTACCATGAACTTTGCAATCCCGGTCTAAATCGAACCCTGGAGCAGTTTGCCAAACGGGGATTGGTGACATGGCAAATGGTTGGCCAAGATTGGTGTTTCCGACGCGCGCGCGAGAGGAAAGGAAACAGGTCGGCCTAGCAAAGCGCAGCGAGGCCGACCCATTTAGCGTCTATGTGTCGCGAGAGGGATGAAACACGGCTCTGGCCCAGTGAAGCCCCCAGTCCACCTTGTCTTCTCCGTTCTCCCCTGACTCTACACCTTCTAGCGACGGCAATGGCGACGGGCGGTTGAACCGCACAACGGCGATGATCGAGACGACGCGAAGATGTTGTGTCGAGTCAGGTAACATCGTCGATGCTCTCCTTCAGTTTCCTCCTTGATTAGCATAGGATTGCTTGGGTAGGGTTAGGGTTTTTGCGGGCAAATTTGGGGGTTTCCAGTTGACAGAAAAGCTGGGGGTTTTACAGCGATTTAGTCAAACATTCCGTCTTGGATGCCAATGTTATACTATATCCTTGCACACTTGTTGTTTATTTTTAGTAAAATCATGGACCCGACAGAAATTTTGCTCATTCGATTTCACTATGGAGGAGAGTTCGCCCTCATTGGTCCAAACATGGACTATGTTGGAGGAGATGAGGCAAGGTCAGAGATAGAGAGGGACAAGATTTCTCTTCAGGAAGTGATTGGTTTTGCTAGGGATTATATTACAGTGAAGGATTCCATGAAATTTTACTTTTAGATTCCTGGGCAAAGTCTGATCGCCGGACTGCTTTTCTTGGGTGATGACAGTAGTTGTCTGAAGATGGCAGACTACATTGTACCTGGGCATGTGGCTAATGTTTTCACTGAGTACCATGGTGAAGATGACAGCCAGGACAGTAATAATGATAGTGATTTTGAGGATGAAATCTGATAATTGAGTGATGATGAAGATGTGCTAGATGTTTTTATTACAAAAGCTGAACCAGCTGAATCAGACACTGATGTAATGGTAACTGATGATGCAGGTGTTGTGACACAGGTTATGGCAAGCCAACATAAGAAGAAAGATAGGAATGCAAAACCAGTAGTTATTGTTGATGTTGAGATCCTGCCAACCCAATGTCATCTCTCACAAATTGATGATCCTAGCCAGGCAACTAAAGAGAAAGAACAGGACCAAGAAGGACCATTTTATGAACCAATAAGCATGGTTCTACCTGATGATCCTAGCCAGACTACTGAAGGGAATGTTGATTCAGATGGTTCTAGCACTGATTCAGAAGAGGATTTGGAATTTGTTCCACATAGTGAGTATAGTGGAGAGGATTCAAAGGTGGTTGAGCTCAGGAGACATGCTAGAAAGTTCAAGAAAAGGATGAGAGACACTAAGAGTTGTATTGGCAAAGATGGTATAGATGCAGTGCTAATTGATCTAATTTCCAACATGGAAGAGCAATTGGGAGTAGAAGAAGATTGGAAGTATGATTCATATGATGAGGATTACAGCTATAGTGAAGATTCAGATGGAGAACAGATAAAGAGGAAGAGCAAATTCCCAAGGTATAAGACTGACACAGAAGTACCACACTTTGCATTGACCATGTTTTTCAGAAGCAAGAACCAGTTGGTCAAAGCATTGAAAAGTTATGGGATAATCACTAAGAGGAGCATAAAGTTTGCTAAATCTGAGAATGAAAGGGTTAGGGAAGTCTGTGGGTGTCAAGCTTGTCCATGGCTTATTTATGCAGCCAAAAGGTCCATGACATCTAGGTTCCAAGTGATTACTTTAAATGATGAGCATCAGTGTGCACCTAACAGATGCAACAAGTTAGTAACTGTAAAGCTTATTGCTCAGAGATATGAGCACTTCATATTAGCAAACCCAATGTGGAAGATTGAAAGCATAAAGGCAACCGTTCTAAATGACATGTTTGCTGATGTTTCTACTTCAAAGTGCAAGCATGCTAAAAGCATTATCATGGACAGATTAATGAGTGGGATGAAGAATGAGTACACTAGGGTCTTTGATTACCAGCTGGAACTGCTTAGAAGTAACCCTGGAAGTACTGCTGTTTTATGTGTGGATCTAGAAATCAGGGATCAACACATTTTCCAGAGTACTGTGTTTATTTCAATGCACATAAGGAAGGATTCAAGGCTGGTTGTAGAAAGGTCATAGGGTTGGATGGCTGTTTTTTCAAAGGGGCAGTGAAAGGGGACCTCCTTTGTGCAATATCCAGAGATGCAAACAACCAGATGTATCCATTGTCTTGGGCAGTTGTTGAGCAAGAAACAAACATAACATGGAAGTGGTTTGTTGGACTGCTAATTAAAGACCTCGACATTAGGAATAATGGAGCTGGATGGGTGTTTATCTCTGATCAACAGAAAGGCTTAATAAATGCTATGAAGGACTATCTCCCGGCTGCAGAGCATAGGATGTGTGCAAGACACATATATGGCAACTGGAGGAAGAAACACAAATCTCATGATTGGCAGAAGAAGTTTTGGGCTGTTGCAAAAGCTTCTAATAGGCAAGATTTCAATTATTACAAGGCTAAACTTGCCCATGAGACACCTGATGGGGTAAAAGACATGATGAAGACAGAACATGTCCATTGGGCTAGAGCATTTTTCCCTGTTGGTGCAAATTATGAATCAGTTGATAATAACCTATGTGAGTCCTTCAACCATGCAATAGTTGATGCAAGATTTTATCCAGTAATCTCCATGCTAGAGAAGATTAGAAACAAGATACTTGTGAAGATACAAGAACAAAGAGAGAAGGGTGAGAAGATTACACGGAAAATATGCCCTGCCATTCTTAAGAAGCTCAAGAAATTCATTGCAAGAACACAATGGTTGGAGGTGATGTGGAATGGTGAAGATGGTTTTGAAGTTAAGCAGATCAATGGAAGAGGCAGGCAGTACATAGTTGATCTAGCCAAGAAAACATGCTCCTGTGGTTATTTCCAACTAGCAGGGCATCCTTGCCATCATGCAATTAGTGCAATCTACAAGTGTAAGCAACAAATAGATGATTATGTGGATCCTTGCTACTCTGTTGAGGTGTTCATGAAGATATATTCTCATTGCTTGCTTACTGTAGAAGGTGAAGAGATGTGGCCAGTGTCTGCTAACCCTAGGCCTCAAGCTCCTGGTTTTGTTAGAATGCCAGGCAGACCTAAAAATAATCACAGGAAAAGAGAAGAAACCGAGAAGCCATTGGGGAAGACAATGAGCAAACATGGTACCATAATCAAGTGTTCTATTTGTGGCAACCCTGGACACAACAAGTCAGGGTGTAGTGCTAATCCGGAGAAAGGAAAGAAGAAAAATCCACATCTTACAAAGACTAGCAAGAAAAAAGGTTCAACTCAGGTACATTTGGTCACTGCTATTGTTCAACTTAAGTGTTCACTACTATTGTTTAACTCAATTATTAACTGCTATTGTTCTCTTAATTGTTCACTGCAGGCAGAAGGTAGTGCAGCCGCAACAGCACCTAAACCTGCCGACGAGGTTTCGACTCGTCAATGCCCATTGTTATGGACTTGGGTTTTGGAGAAGATGGGGATGCTGGAGATCGCGGAACGGTTAGCAAACAAGCAAGGCGGGTGCGGTGACCCAGCATACCACTTCATGTTGAAGTATACTATAGTCGTGAACATAACACTCACGGGGTACCATTCCGCAAATATTACATCCTCAGAGTGGTACGACAGAAACAAAGTGGGTCCATATCATACATTATCATTATTACAACCAGAATTACATGACGACTTTGAGATCCTCCTAGGTCCATAGAGGTATCCTGATTACTTAGGCTAAACTGTAATAACTCGAAGAACAGAATAAAGAAGCAACTAAGGTTTATACAAGATTTATTTATAGATAGAGGATAGAAATCTATGCTACTAGACTAGATCTCTATATATGCTACGTCTACACTTCAGATACGTCGGTCTCCATTCCATAGATTTTTTCGTAATTGTTCCCTTCGACGCTTCCAGATACTTTTGGTTCTTCATAGCGGAATTCTTCTTGGTCTTCAATTGGATATAGTATTTCCTCTTCCTGACCATTATTGTCTTCAGAATCTAGCAAGGGATAAGAAGATACGTTGAGTACAAGCGTACTCAGCAAGTTCACTAAAAAGGAGTGTTTGATGCACTATATCTACGGCCATAGACCATAGGTCGTAGGCAATGCAGGTTTTCATAAACATTTCTTTAAAGGTTGCTTTTATTCTAAAAGGCTATGTTCGTCGGCCTTCACAGGTTTACCTGAACTTTCATGGAGTTCCTTTCCTGCAGCGTTCGCAGCTCCTTCCCGGAACAGGGGTAACAAGTTACAGTTCTTACACTCTGCAGAGGTGCGTCACTCTACCCATGAGAGATCAAATCCTTGATGCACAACCAGGCGAATCTTTCCCGTCCACACTTCCTATGGTGTGGGGACCGGTAGATGATCCAACCCAATCGCTGTCCTTCTTCGCGACCCCGCATACACCACAATTGTATGTCCAAACTCAAGGTAGACCTTTCCCCGTATAAAACGGTTATACCTTAGTTAGATACACACAGCAACCATTAGCACTAGTAATCTGTCTTTTGTAAGCCCAGATCCACGGTAGACCTTTCCCCGTATAAAACGGCTATACCCACGATCTACAACTCACAAATTCCCAGAATAGTGTACAATGCATGCAAAAGGGAGCCGATCCAGTTGACTTGTCCGTCCCATTCCAAATCTCATGGTTAACGCGTAATATACGGCGCAAGAATCACTGGCGACATTGGTTGTCAAGTTCTAGATGATATATTCCTGTGCAGTGGTATCCCAGCTGCCAGTTTTAATAGATTAGCTGATCACCCTGGATCAGTAACCGATACTTCAAGTTAATTATGAAAATAGTGTTTTCGACCTTTTTAAAATGCAGGTGATGACACACATTTTGCAATTACTCTATAGAAAATAATCAAAGGACATGAGAAAGTGTGAACTTGCCTGAATATAGCGAAGTATTGCAATCGAATGTCTCGACTTAACCCTGGACCTCGGGTTCTACAAAAATATCATCATTGCCCGGTAAGGACAATGTTTAAAGAAGCAATAAGCTGTTATTTATAAGTAATGAGATGCATAATGCAAAATCCCAAGTAATTCTTCAATTATTACCAATGAGATATATTTAGATGATTTATTTAAGATTTTCTTTAGTTTAAGTTTACTTCATAAGAAGGATAAACACATAAATATGAAGAGTAAAGTACAATCATAATATAATTCTAAGGTTCCATGATATTATGTAATTATTACTAAGTTCATGTTTTAAGTTGTTATGGCTTTAAAGAAATGCTATAGTGTTCTTTTTGAAGTGGCAAAAAGAATAACATTTGAAGAAAATATTATTTATGTTAAGCTACTCAACTTTCAAGATAAATAGGTTTGAAGCTATGGTTTTGTAATAAGTTTTAATTGATTTGAGTTATTATATATCTAGCTTAAGATATCTTAGGCCAAAGTAAACTATAAAAACATAATTGGACTTGAGATTGTAGGGGTCCCAACCTGATAAGGTAGAGTCCTCCTGTGTTTTACAATGCTAGTCCCTGGATCAATAGCTAGCATCCACAGTAAAGATGTAATATCAAGATACAAAGGTCATAATATAAATTTATAACCAGGATTAACATAATTTTATTACATCATACATAGCTCATTTGGCTATTACAATACATTGCAGCGGAATAAATATAGTTATGGGTCCTTCATCTTCATAGTGCCACAGGCAGATGTTGGTTGTAGGCTTTGAAGTCCTAGTCAATCAAACAATCTTCAATTTAAAAACAATCAACCTGCAACATTACAAGTTACAGCCACAAGGGTCAATACATTTGAATTGTATTGGCAAGTTTCACCACTTTGTATATTATGAGTGGATCCTATCAATACATGCATATTTGGCTAAGTAGAGTTTAAGGCTTATTTGCATAAAGCAATATTTTATCCTATCTTTTCAAAAATGGTTTTAGTCCTTTGTCAAATCTCTTTTTCCAAGTTCCTTGAACTCCTTGGTAGAAACACAAGTGTTCAAGTCCTTGTCAAAAATTCCTTTGAGCTACTTGGTAACCCCAAGTGCATCAAGTTTTTATCAAAATCTCATGAGTCCTTGGTAACCCCAAGTACATCATGCTCTTGAGCACCTTGGTAAACCCCAAGTGCAACAAGCTTAACAAAATCTCTTTGAATTCCTTGGTACCCCCAAGTGCATCAAGTTTTTATATTAGAAGTTGGAATGTCGAGATCTCCCATAGTTCAAACTTTAGTTGCTCAGTATTGTCCATAACCGGGGACACGGCTAAGTACTTAGATTTTATTAACTTCTGCAGAAGGAGTACACTTTACCCACATGACACAATCCCATCTTGTTGCCACCAGTGGCCTACTGGATTAGTGCTCACCAAGATGGAGATCTTGCAGGCCGAGAATGTGACGAAGTCTTTCCAAGAGGTCCTCCCATACATCATTGCTAGCTTGTCTTCAGTCCCCATGAAGCCTTCCAGATCCCCATGTCCGGTAACTAAAGACAATGTATGGGTCTTCCTAATGTAGTTGACTAAGCCAGAGCCATAATAGCATGTGGTTGTACACGAAAGCCACAATTGGAGAAACATGTTCAATCTCTAAGTTTCCTAGGTGGTTTTCATTTGGAGCACAACACAAAGTGATTGCCATAGACATGGTTCCCTTTTGTTGCCACCTTCTCCAAACATAAAGTGTCCACCACCTAGGTGGTTCATTGAGTCCTTGTTTTATTATATAAAACACAAGTCTTTTTCTCAACCTTTGTAAAATCTCAACATGTATCTCTTTTCAAAACATAGCATGGCTAAGCATGTACAACTTCAATATTTTTACTAAGGAGTGTATAGGGAATCCTATTAGGATTAGCATAGCATAAGTATAAAATATTTTCATGCATGTTTGCAAAATCCACTAAGTATAATAAAAATAGTAGGACTTATGTATGATAGTGTAACTTGCCTTTTTTTTGTTAGGGAATGATAGTCACTCCTTGATCTTGCTAGCCTCACACTTTGCTAATTTCACTACAATCAAACAAGCATAGTATCAAGTAGCATTCCAACATTCAAACAATTATTCACATACACAAAGCAATGGTTCCTAAGTCTTGTAAAATGAGGGATCTATTGCAAGGTTGGTCTCTACTAGGTTTATAAACTTTGTAAGGTCCACATTGATCTTTTACCAAAATGGCAAAGTCTTTAGTTAAAGGGTTTTGCCCAAAGTTTATTTTATAATCCATTCAACATTTCATGTGGTGAAAATCATTCTTTTTAAAGTAAAACTTTATGTTTTTCACCAAGTGAGTTGCTCTTGGCAAGGCTTGGTGTTTTTGGGTCAGTAGGTTTGGTCCAAAACATTTTCCCAAGGTTTTCCCATGCACAACTTTTCCATCATAAATTTTAATGAGTTTATTTGGCTAGAAAATGACTAAGTTAACTAATTCAACTTAATTTCACAAAAATTAATTTTAACACCATGGGTTGGTTCCTAGGGTCAGTAGGGTCACAATAAACCAATTGGCAAAGGTTTGATCTCAAAATTCATTTTTAAATGATTTTCCTAATGTTAGCAAGCACACAAAAGAGTCCAAATTCAAACAAGCTAACAAATACTATTTGACAAACTAAGGCCATGGTTGGCTAGGGCTTGTTCTCCTGATTTTATTGATATAAAATTTGTCAAATTTGGACGTGTAGATCTCAAGTTATAAAGGTTTGAAGTTTGCAATTTAAATCAGATTCAAATCTGTTTCTAATTCTAACAGACGACACGCGGCGTGTTTCTACTCGCGGGTACCGCTTCGCGTGGATCGGCATCGTGGGCCGCTGGATTAAGTTAGATTGGATGGTTCTGAGCACATACCCCTTCGAGAATAAGTGGATCTATCTCGGGCGTTGGACAGAGATCCTACGGTGTTCGCTTGCTCGACCATTCGCGAGCGGCGCCGGCGATGGCTAACGGCGGCGGTCGACACGGCGGTGCTGGCGAAACAGGAAGCAAAACAGGGAGGGAGGAAGCTCACCGAGGTCGCGAGGCTGTGGTGAAGCACGTCGTGTGGTCGGCGTGGTTCGGGGCGCACTGTGTCGAGAAGAATCTCTCGTCGGAGTTGCTCTTGGCGATGGTCGGCTCTGGTCGACGACGGGGACGTTGCTGTGGTCCACGAGAACACAAACGAAGGGCTGGGTTAGACGCAGGAGGTCACGGAGATGATGTGAGCATGCACCAGAAGAAGAGGGGCAACTGGGTTCTACCTGCGGGGCTCGTCGGAGAAGAAGGCGAGCGGCGCTTGATCCTTGTCAAGTCGACTTCTGGGACGCCCATGGATGAGCGGTTGGTGCGAAGTGCGCCAGGGAGTGGGGAACGTGCGTGCTTGGTCGTTGAAACAAGGGGAGGCAGTGTGGGGCCGGATTTGAGAGCTAAGCTCGTCGGAGCAGAGGGTGTTCGGGGAGGAATCGAGGACGGTCTAGGGCGTGCTAGCTCGGGGTGTCAGAGGGGACTTATAGAGGCGGCTTGGGCGTTTCTATCCGCGTGATCAAAGCGAGGTAAAGGCTCGTCATTAGAGCGTATTGAATCCGCGAAATCAAAGCAGCAACGGCAGCGAGGGAGAAGGCGTGGTCGTCGCGCGAGGAAGAAGGAGAACAGTGGAGGTGGGTCTACCTGTCAGTGGAAAAAGAAAGGAGGGAGGGGTCCACTTGACAGTCTCCTTGCGGGTTGATTAGTTGGTTCTAATCGTTTTCTGCGGGGAAGGAGAGTTGGGCTGGCTTGCTGGGCTTTGTTGGGCTACCTGGGTTGGGTTGCCCTCTTTGTTATTTCTTTTTCCTGTTTCTGATTTCTTTTCTTTTTCTGTTTCTATTTCCTGATTTGATACTTCAATCAAACAAATCACACTCAAATCCAATCAAACATTCAACAAACTTTGAACTTATATTTTGGTTCTGTTTAGTAACATAATCCAAATTCAAAATAATATTTTTATTTATTTTAGGATCCATTTATTATTTGAATAAAATGGATCTAGTTATTTAATAAAATATGGTTTGATTTAATTAATAAAATTTCTATTTGAAATCCAATTACTTTCAAAATCAACCAGTAGGTTTTATTTGAAAATAAGGATATTTGGAAAAAACAAAATAACCTTTTATTTTAGAGTCCTTTATTAATTAAATAACATAGACTTTCATTTTTTTTTAAAATCCACTAGGGTTTGTTTTATTGAGAATATTTATTTTAAAGTCTAAAACATTTTAGTAGATTTTATTTGTGAATATAAGATACTTAGAAAACTTATTTTAAATAAATTAATAAGTTTTGATGTTTCAATTTAAATTGGTAAGACCTTTTATTTTAAAAGGGTTTGGATATTAATTATTTTATTTAAGAAATCCTTTATTATTTTTAATTAAGCCTTTGCTATTTTATTTAAAAATAAATTGTTTTAATTCAAAAGCTTGGCCAAGTTTTATTTTGGTTTTATTAAATAACCCTTTTTTGTAAATCCATCTTTTCTTTTGATTAACAAATCCTTTTATTAGAAGATCCAAATTAGTAATTCCAAAACATTTTAATTTCCTTTATTAAATGTTTATCTTTAAGAATCCCTTTATGATTTTATTTAATTCTAATGGGTTTGAAGTCCTAATTGAATTCAAAAAGTTTCTTCTGGCTCTGAATTTTAAACAAAGTTTTAGTTTATTCATTTATTTTCACATTACAAGATTTGGAAAATCTTGGGATGTGACAGAGATATAGAGTAAACTATAAAAACTATAAAAACTATATGCTCAGGACAGAGGCTTTTTGAACGTTGCAAAAAGCAACTGTCTGCGTCGGTAGCAAAATGCGGTAGTACCGCATTTTACTACCTGGCGTGACAGAGAGTTTTTGCTCGTTTCAAAAAGCTTCTGTCTGCGCCGGTAGCAAAATGCGGTAGTACCGCATTTTACTACCTGGCGTGACAGAGAGTTTTTGCTCGGTGCAAAAAGCTTCTGTCTGCGCCGGTAGCAAAATGCGGTAGTACCGGGTTTTGCTACCTGGCGTGACAGAGAGTTTCTTGTATGGAGTTGTGCTGTTCGAAAAAGGGGTGATCTAGGTAGGTCGGTAGTGCGAATTCTCGATAGTACCAGGCCTCCGGTACTACCGCTTGATTAATCTTGCAACGGTCAGATTTTGTGGAGGGGTATAAATACCCCTCCACCTACCTTGGGACAAAGTGCTCAGCTCATTAAAGTCTTGCCCACCATTGGAGTCCTTTGGAGCCACTCAAATTCTCAAGATCTCATCATCCAACCACCCAAAGCCCTTGATCTTTGGGGAATCGAAGGAGGAGTCCCCGATCTACTACTTCACCAAAAGAGATCTTCATTTCCCCCTCATTTCATTGAGGGCCCCTTTGCTCTAGTGTTTTTTTGGAAACCCTAGCTCTCGTTTTTGTTCTTACAAGCTTGTCTTTGATTGCTTTGATAGCTTGCTTGTACTTGGGAGCCTCCGATTAAGTTGTGGATGTGTGCCCCAAACTTGTAACGGTGCCAGCTTCCACCTTGAAGGTTGCCGATATAGTGGAAGGCGAATCGATCCCATTGGGGTGAGATTCATCGGAGAACAAGGGAGGCCTCTCGTGGCGTTGGTGGTTTGAAACCACCCACTCTCCAAACGTAGACGTACTTCCCCTCAAAAGGAAGGAACTACGGGAAACAAATCCTTGTGTCTCCGCGTCCACTTTTCGGTTACCTCTATCCTTTACCGCACCTTACTTACTTGTTACTACTTTGTGTTGTGGTAGCTCTTGCATTTTGTCATATAGGTAAATTCACCGTAGTTGCATTATCTAGAGAATTTACCTTATTGTCAAACCTTAATTTGAAAAAGAAGAAAATTTGAAGTAGCACCTATTCACCCCCCTCTAGGTGCCCATACGATCCTTTCAATTGGTATCGAGCCTCGGCTCTTTATTGGCTTTCGCCTAAGAGAATATGGGTAGCCAAGAAGGGGAAGGTGGTAGTGAGTCAATCCGGTGACCATGGAAGATCTCAGAAACTTGGAAACAAGATTGAGCTCTTCCTTGGTCAACAAAGTCAAGAAGATGCTTGAGCAACTTCTTAAAGACAAAGATGGCTCATCACCCCATCCCTCAAGAGGAACTACCATCCGCACCTAAAGGGAATACTCGGTATCCCAGAAGGTATGGTGGTAGGGGATAAACTAGACACTACTAATTCCTCCACACGACTTGATGGGGGGAAGGGCGAGCACCGTGATTCTTGGTACTCTCCCGATCCTCCCATCCCTCACCCTCATGTGTACAATAGAGGTGACCCACCTAAGCTTGAAGAGTCTGCTACTTTTGCTCAATGGCAATCACTAATGAGAACTCATATGCTGACTCTTGCATTGAACTATGGAACATCATCGAGCATGGACTCTTTATTGGGGATCCAAACAACTTGACAAGAAGAGAGGTTGTCAATAGTCAACTCAATGCCACTTCTTTGCATATGATTCAACAAGGATTAGGAACAAAAGATTATCCACACATTGAGCACTTTAGCATTGCCAAGGAAGCTTGGGATGCTCTCACTGTGTTGTTTGTTGGAAATGAGAGTATGAGGAGGAACAGATATGATGCTCTAAGCAATGAAGCCGAAGGTTTCTACATGAAAGAAGGTGAAGATCACGAAGACATGTATCGAAGGCTCAAGACCACCGCCACCGCCTTTAGAAATGTGGGTGCCTCACATGTGGATGATGCATGGATAAAAAGGAAATATGTGAGTGCACTCATGCCTTTTGAGCCCACCGACTTGAAGAGCTTACAAGGAAGACACAACTACCATCTCATGACCTCAAACGAAGTTATGCAAGAGATGGCCGCTTTCAAGGTCGCCGCCAAGAACGCCAAAAGATGCCGTGCTCGTGCCCCTCGGTATGAGCAATGTGGTTAATGTTGCTTTAAAGGCCAAAGCTGTGGACTTTGAAGATGAAGATGATAGTGATGAAGGCCTCTCCTTGGACCATCCCGATGATGTCAAGATTGCTCATAGTCAATATATGGCTTTCTATGCAAAGAACTTTTGGAAGAATCCGCCAAGGCCAAGATGGAAATGCAACGAAGAAGCAATCCAAATGGGAAAGAGAGAATGCCACTAGGTTGAGAACTTGCTTCAACTGTGGTGACCGCTACCACTTTGTGGCAAGTTGCCCCTATGAGAAGAGAGAAGATAATGGTGGGAAGCTTGTGTTGAAGAAGACTCTCAAGGCACCCTACAAGAAACCTTTCATCAAAAAGAACCCCATCAACAAGAAATCGGGAGAAATTGTCTTGATCACTCATGAAGAATACTCTTCCGATAATGAAGATGATGAAGATGAGGAAGAAGAAGAAACCTCACATGGTATGGCGGCTCTAGCCACCACCTCTACTCCGACACTCTCACTCTTCGACTCTCCAAATGATAACTCTTCCTCCAAGGATGTCACTTGCCTTATGGCAAGAGGAACGGAGGTATGCTCATCATCCCACTCTACTCAATTAGATAATGATGAAATTGATGATGAAATGTCTCTTGATGTTAAAAAGGAGCTAATTGCCTTTGATGAGTTCATGACTAACCTATAAGGTGATGCTAAACTACATTTTGGGAACATCTTAGATCAACTCTCCCACACTCAAGAACTTCTAGATGTTAGATGTAAACTTGGGCATGAACATATGATTGAACTAGAGGCTTTAAGTAATGCTCTAGAAGAAGAACAAGAGACTAGGTTGTCCCTTGAGTCAAAACTTGAAGGGCTTGATGAGGCCAATGACATCATTGTTAACAAACTCATTAAAGAGCGTGATCATGCTATTGCTAAATACAAAAGAGCTAAAAAGGACAAGATTGAGTTTGGTGTGGTTCATGAAAAACTTGCCGAGGACTTTAGATTGCTTAACAAGGCCCACAAAGCCTTGGAAAGTGAACTCTTGTCACTCACAAAGTCCCATGAAACGCTTCAAACTCAATTGGCCAATATTCCTTCACCTAGTAACTTCATTCCATCGAGTAGCACGACTATCCTTGAAGAGAATGCTAGGTTGAAGGGGGTGCTTGCGAAGACCACATTTCCACAAGGTAACAAGTATATTGATGATCTTTTGAGCAAGCAAAGGCGTAGTGGTGATAAAGGGGGCATTGGTTTTGTCTCCAAAACAAAGAAGAAGAACAACAAGAAGAAGAAGGACAAGCCCGCACAAGAGACCAACAAGACCATTGTGGGAAGTAAGACCACAATTGGCAAAACTATGTCTCATGACGATTTCGCGGGAAGTGCTAACCCTCACTATGTTTTAATGTGTGACTACTATGGTGATGTGTATGCACAATATGTTGGTCCTTATGATGGTTATATTGCTTGGTCTATTTGGGTTCCCAAGACCCTTGTTGCTAACAAAGAGGACCCATTGAAAATGGGTACCTAAAAACTAGCTTGATCTTTGTAGACCTATGCTTAGGAGGTTCAAAATGGGTGCTTGATAGTGGTTGCACTTGTCATATGACCGGAAGCTCGTCTATTGTCAAGTACTTGGTGTCAAATGAAGATCAAATCACCGTCACATATGCCGACAAGTCAAAATCTACGGTAATGGGTTTCGGCAAGGTAGTGGTGGCTCACGACATTACACTCGTGAACGTCATGCTTGTTGAAACCCTTGGATACAATTTACTTTCTGTCCGTGCTCTTGGAAAGATGGGCTTTGCCGTCTTTATTGATAATGATATTGTGGTCCTCATGTGGAGCAAGTCTCTCAAGGTCGCTTTCGTTGGGTACGTTGAAAATGACTTGTATGTGGTGGACTTTTCGGGGCAAGCCACTGTAGGTTCGATGTGCTTATACGGAAATGCTGATGTGGGTTGGCTATGGCACCGCCGACTAGCCCATGTCAATTTGAGAACTTTGCAAAGTCTCCATAAAGAGGGCCATATTGTTGGACTAAAAGAAAATGTTTCCTTTGCCAAAGATCGTGTTTGCAGGGCATGTGTTCTAGGGAAGATGCATGACGCTCCTCATAAGCCCACGAACCAAATCAAGTCTAACAAGATCTTGGAACTCCTACATGTGGACCTATTTGGTCCTCCATCTCATGCAAGTCTTGGTGGGAATAAATATTGTTTGGTGATTGTTGACGACTTTTCAAGATACTCTTGGGTTTATTTATTCAAGTTGAAGAGTGAAACTCAGAGGACCTTTATCGACTTCATCAACTTGGTTCAACGGCAACACAATGTTCCCGTGTTGATTATAAGAAGTGACAACGGCACCGAGTTCAAGAACTACACCTTGAATGACTTTCTTAGTGATGAGGGGATTAAGCATCAATATTCCGCCGCATACACACCTCAACAAAATGGTGTGGCCGAAAGGAAGAACCGGACTCTCATTGAGATGGCTAGGACCATGTTGGCGGAGTTTAAATCTCCATACAACTTCTGGGCCGAAGCCGTCTCCACCGCTTGCCATGCTTCAAACTGTCTCTACCTCCGCAAGAAAATCAACAAGACTCCATATGAGATACTTACCGGTAACAAGCCCAACATATCTTATTTCCGGGTGTTCGGTTGTAAGTGTTTCTATCTCATTAAAGGTGTTCGTTTGTATAAATTCGAATCTAAAGCTTTAGAGGGTATTTTTGTTGGCTATGGTCTCGAATCTCACACTTATAGAATCTATGACAAGCTCTCGGAGTCATAGAATCTTGTAGTGAACTTCGAAGAATATGATGGTCCCCAAGGGGGGCGTGTTGATGCTTGTGATGCAGATGTTGAAATGCCTCAGGATGCCATAGGAAGAATGGGTGTGGGTTATATCCGCCCCATTGAGGAACCCCTTATGGCGGATCGAGAAGAACTATGCTCCACTCGAGTGGAGCCCTCATCTTCACATCCTCAACATGCTCCATCTACCGAGGAGGACTTTGACTCAAGCCAAAGACAAGATGTGGACCCTCAACATAGTGATCAATGTGTGAACTCTAGTCAAAGGGAGCTTGGTCCATTTGATGGGGTGTCAAGTGGAGTCAAGTCAATTTGCCAAGGAAGATCCATCCAAGCTGTTTTGAGGGGTGCTCAAGTTGAGGCTAGAAGATCACTTGATCAAGACCAAGGTCAATCCGTGCCTCCCAATATAGAGGATGAATCCAATAATGATCAAGGTCAAGTTGATGGTCAAGACGAGGATCAAAATGATGAAGAGGGTCCTCCAAGAAACAATGAGGAGATCCACGCTCGTCGCGAAGCTAGAAAGGAAAGAATGTTGGAAATAAGAGACCACTCCCTCCAAAATGTTGTTGGAGATTTAAGGAAAGGTATTTCCACACGAGCACAATTGAAGAGGTTCAGTGAACATCAAGCTCACATTTCCATGATTGAACCAAAGAAAGTGTGGGAAGCTCTTGAAGATTCGGATTGGTTAGAAGCTATGCACAAAGAGCTCAACAATTTTGAGAGAAACAAAGTGTGGAAGTTAGTTGAGAAGCCAAAGGATTGCCGAAATGTTATTGGAACAAAGTGGATATTCAAGAACAAGCAAGATGAGCATGGGATTATTGTAAGGAACAAGGCTAGATTGGTTGCACAAGGTTATTCCCAAATTGAAGGCATTGATTATGGAGAGACTTATGCACCTGTGGCTTGCCTTGAGTCCATCCGTATCCTTCTTGCTTTTGCGGCACATCATAACTTTAAGTTGCAACAAATGGATGTAGAAAGTGCATTCCTTTATGGTCCTTTGAATGAATTGGTATATGTTAAGCAACCCCCGGGATTTGAGGACCCCAACTTTCCAAACCATGTCTACAAGCTTGATAAGGCTCTCTATGGGCTCAAGCAAGCCCCACGCACGTGGTATGAGCACCTTAGATAGTTGTTGTTTGACCGTGGCTTTGAGGTTGGGAAAATCGATCCCACTCTTTTTACTAAGAGGGTTAATGGGGAGCTTTTTGTATGCCAAATCTATGTTGATGATATTATCTTTGGTTCTTCTAACAAAGCTTTTAATGATGAATTCTCAAAGCTTATGACTAGTAGGTTCCGGATGTCCTTGATGGGGGAGTTGAAAGTATTCCTTGGTTTTGAGATCAAGCAAGTTAGAGGAGGAACATTCTTCAATCAAGCCAAGTATACTCAAGAATGCTCAAGAGATTCAAAATGCAAGATTTGAATGGAGCCCCTACTCCCATGTCAACAAAGACTCATCTAGAACAAAATCCAAATGGTAAAGATGTGGATCAAAAGGTATACCGGTCTATGATTGGTTCTTTGCTTTACCTTTGTGCATCTAGACCCGATATTGTGTTGAGTGTAGTTGTGTGTGCAAGATATCAAGCGGCTCCTAAGGAAAGCCATTTAATGGAGGTCAAGAGAATCTTTCGATATTTAGTTCATACCCCATTTTATGGTCTTTGGTACCCTCGAGGCTCAACATTCGCTCTTTGTGGATACACGGACTCGGATTGGGCGGGAGACAAGGATGATAGAAAATCAACATCCGGGGCTTGCCAATTCCTTGGTAGATCCTTGGTATGTTGGTCTTCTAAGAAGCAAAATTGTATATCACTCTCCACCGCCGAAGCCGAGTATGTTGCTGCTGCTAGTGCTTGCACCCAATTGCTATGGATGAGGCAAACTTTAAAGGAATACGGTGTCCAATGTGACAAAGTGCCTCTTCTATGTGACAATGAAAGTGCCATCAAGATTGCATACAACCCCGTGGATCACACAAGGACAAAGCATATTGAGATTCGACATCACTTTATTAGAGATCATGTTGCTAGAGGTGATATTGATCTATCCTATGTATCAACCAAAGATCAACTTGCCGATATCTTCACGAAGCCACTTGATGAAGCAAGGTTTTGCTACTTGAGGAATGAACTAAATATCGTAGATTCAAGGAGCTTGACTTGATTATCTTGCATTCTCACCTAATACTCGACCCATGTTTGGTTTAGGTGTAGGCATGGACATAGGGGGAGTGTGTTCCTAATTGATTGGACTATCCCTCCCCCCATTATGCGCAAATTAAACAAATATCATTCCTCTTAATATCATTTTGTGATATGTGAGCTCAATGATGAGTTTCGGTAATGGACCCAAGATACATCTTCGTGGTGCCAAGCCGAGTATACTCAAATATGGTGGCCTAGGCCACCGCCCCCTCTCAATCGAGAGGATGATGTGCTTACTCGTGATTGTCACCTAGTTGAATTGGTTCTTACTCATGTTTGTCATCCACTAGTTGTTGGTGTTTCTTTTTGGTCATGCACTCAAGTTTGGTTCTTCATTTGTTTTTAGTTTTCTTCCTTGAGTGCATTGGCCCATTTCCGCATGTCTCTCTAAACCCAGGCCCCTCTTCTCCAACAAAACCATCTACTCTGCATAAGAACCTTCCTGTTCGCTCTGCCTCGTCTGTTGGTAACGGTACTCGGATCACACGCGGTACTACCAGCCTAGGAAGTCAGCGGTACTACCGCATCACAGGTGTGTTTCTGTGTTCTGCTGAAAACTTCCCAGAGCGCATTACCGCCGGTACTATGAGCACTACCGTCGGCGGTACTACCGCTTGAGAAGATCGGTGATTACCGCTGCGTCGGTTAAGAGAGACGAGGGAGGCACCCTCGGCCCTCATTCATCCCTCGTCTCCACTCCTCACCGCCACCACCAGAGCACGACGTCGCGGAGGAAGCCCATCCGCCCTCCTCTCCCGGATCCACACGGATTCGGTCTCCCATGGCTCCTCCCTCTTCCCCAGTCATGGACACGGTACCACACACCCTCAGATCGGACCTATGCAAGTTTGAGCAAAATTTGCCAAACCATAGAAACGATTCAAAGGTGCACTTTCGTGCGGGTGGAAATAATAACATTACACAGTCCTCGATGGGACCCACGAACAAATATATATATGACGACTCAAAGAGTCAAGAATAGATATAATATACAAGATCCAATTCACCTTTAAATGATAGAGCGTCCGACTACGGACAAAGGCAAATGGGGCTAAGAGCCAAGAATAACCAATGGCCCATAACCTAAAGCCGGAAGGGTAACCGATCTCAAACCTGCTTAAAAAGGGTGCCGAAAGGGCAAAGGAAAAGAGGAGCGTCGATCGAGGCACATAGGTATGGTGGATCAGAACAACCTATAGAGACTCGATACATTGGCGGTTATCGAGAGGATAAGAATGACCTAAGGATCCAACGTTATCACCAAACAAACCCATCTGGTGTTTCCCCTCGAGACCAAACGGGAAGTCAGGAACTCTTTATTTGTTGATTATCGTTAGCAATTACTAGTCGTTTAGATAATCATCCGATAAAGTAAAGCACTTTTAGTTAACCATTCCGTGATAGTGGCAACAATTACTAGTCGATACATTTATCATGAGATAACCCAAAACCCAACAGCTTGATGGTACTTTTATTCAGCCATTCCGTTGTAGTTGCAATACTTACTAGTACCACAAAACAAGCAATTGTGGGCAGTATTATTTAGTCATTCCATTATAGTGGAGCTGATTACTAGTCATTATAAGTCAAATTTATAGCAATAAACTTTAGTTATGCTTGTCTATGATCAAGAAGTCGTCCATATCCGCGGACACGGCTTTGGAAAGTTTTACCCGGCGGGTGCACCAATAGCAACACACGATCAACCTCGGAAAAACCAAATCAAAACCCAACGAGGCTTTGAACAATCACAGATTCAAATATTTCAGGCCACCCTTGTAGTACACCAACGGCAAGCAAGCTGAGACGGACCAAGGTTTCGGGTCACAATTCGCACAATTTAAATACGTAGCATGGCATAAGTACAGATCGTAAATAAAACCTCAAACTAGTTTGTGGCCAGAAATAAGACGGAATCAAGCTACAGCTCGGGGGTCCCATATACCTCCCGGATGTGGATAGCGCGATAAATCAAGGTATCAAGTACGGTCTTACGGGACACAAGGAAACCAAATATTATCTATCACCCACGATGCCTCGCTTATTCAATTTTAGTTGTTAAACAGAAATTAAAGTGAAAGATAAGTAAAACTAGAATCATCTCCAACATCAACATGCGGCAATACAAGTGGCATTTGACACACACATCACTTGAGCAAGTCCAACTATCTACCAAACAAGGTAATAGGATGTGTCCAAGGCAATATAGGGCTGCGGTATATCACCGAGAACTAAAGCATTAGCAATAGATCAACGGAGGGAGTAAATGCTATAAAAGTAAGATAGGTAGAAAGAGGGAGATGCTTTGAAAACATTGCGAAGGTCTTCAAGCTCACATCAACTCAACGGCCTTATCCGCGAAGAAGCAAAACACTAGAATAAACACCGGATGCACTATTTAATACTATGGCAAAAGATCGAGCATGATATATGTATGATGTATGACATGTCAAAGATGCTATGCAATTAGGCAAAGCGGAACCAGGGTTCCGACAATTATTTAGAAGATTCATGTTGTTTAGATAGCCCACAATATTAAATGTTGAATAGCATGGCAACACATGGATTAAGCGAGAGAATAACACCCACCAAATTTAAATTGAGTAGAGTGGGTCGGTGGGTCAAATAGCCAGTGGAATGTATACAGGTTTGTGTATATGATAGGATAAGATGTATTTTGAATGATCCAATCGAGCTAGCAAATAGTGAAGCAGCTGAATCAAAATGCTCATGACGAAAGCGAGCCAGCAGAAAGCCAACTTGAACATGGTACAGTGCGCGTGTCTGTGTGTCTCCAGGAAATCGAACCATGGTCTCGGTCCTGCAATGTTGTGGAACCACCGGGACAAGACTCGCTGGATGAACATAGAGGATCCATCGAGCTTCAAAGAATCATGGCGGCGGAAGTCAACTGAAAACACTGTATGTTTACTGAAATTGACCGTGAGGACTGACGAGCTTTGGCAGAATATTTCGAAGCGCTCAAGGCATGAAATCAGGAGCGGTTGGCGACGTTTGGAAGAGGGAGATACTGATATTGCAGGAGGGTTCAGACCTGCGTTGAAGGGCGGCTGAGGAGGCCGGAATTCCAGCGAGAACAGTGAGCCAGAAGAGGCTGTTGCTGTACGCGCGCACAGCAGACAGTGTCGCTCGCGTTGTTTTCTTCGAACTTACGCGGAAGAGCACGAGCTCTACAGGCCACGGCTTGATGTGACAAGAGGTGCGTTGGAGAGCCGAGGGTTCCCTCTACGCAGGTGGGTTTTGGGCAACTACGAAGGCAAGCTGAATCAACCGGAAGAACTAGTCAAACAGAGGTGCTGCGAGGCGAACTGCGCGCGTGTTTCTGTCACGACGACGGGCATGGATTGCGACGGATCTAGGGGAATGAGGGTAACAGGGAAAGACAAGGACGTGGAGAGGAGCTCACCCTCGTGCCCGGTAGGCGTAGTGCTCGATTTCGAGGTCAGAGACGGCACGGAAGGCGTGGTTGGGGAGCAGGGATGGCGGCGCTTCTCCTCCTTGTTCGCAACACGAACAGCGTGGCGCGGTCCTCTTAGCTGCAACTGCTCAGACGGTGTGGACCTAGAATTGGTTTGCGAGGAAGGAAGGAAGAAGGCAGCGCTGGATCTCGGAGCCGATGGGAGTGGTTGCTGGCTTTCTCTCAGAGAGGAAGGGAGAAGCACGACATCGCGTGGCGAGGAAGAGAAACAGGGCGCACGGGCTTCGGGTTCACTGCCCACTGGCCGGTTGGGCCAGACCAAGAGAGGGGAGGGGGTCGGTTTGGGCCAGACCAAGAGAGGGGAGGGGGTCGGTTTAGGTCCAGGGTTCGGGGACAGAGCGGGCACCATGGTTTGATTGATTGTTTGCAATTTTTCAGAGTTCCTGTGGGTTTAGCTGGTGGCCATTGTTAGAGAATTCAAGGTTTGGTGCAACGGTTGGGTCGGGGGTTTGAGCTAGCTTGGGGTGCCTGCGATCATGACCAAAAAGGAAGAATTTAACTAGGCGCATGTGTAGACATGTGTATATGGTTGTATACGCACACGGCTAGCTAGGAGTATAGATAAGGAGTGTGTATGTAGAATATCGCTGGCTAGCTTTGATCAAGGTAGAGTTTTGGCATAGGAAAAATGTGCATGTGGGCACTGCACACACTCGGGTAGGAGTTAGGAAAAATGTAGAGGACGTGTTTGTGTGGCACGAAATAAGTTAGATAGGATCTAGCTAGCTAGGTACATTTAGCTAGATTAAGATTAGGATTTAAGTAGAAGTTTTAGACAAGAGATCAAGATGTAAAAAGATTAGAGATGGATTCTTTGTTTAGCTAGCTAGATTAGCTAGAAAACATAGAAGATGGAGTATAGATAGGATGTGCCCCACACCATGTAGATATACACATGGTGTCATATGTTTGGTGGATTTGAGACAAGATCATATGGACAAGAGGTAGCAGCATGTTAGTAGGTGAAAAGGATTTAAAAGATATGCCCCAACTCAATTTAGGCATTTGGTAAAAATACAAAAGGCAAGACTCAATTAAATAAATAAATAAAAAGAAATTATGGTTCCATCAAGTATGGCACCATCTAGAGGTAGAATAGAGAGAGAGGGGGTAAAATACAAAGACAAATAACAAGTGTCAAAAAAAAATGCAAGTGACATAATTTAAATGTAGCAATTTAATTATATGTTCTATGCAAGGCGGCATGATAAACATGATGGTGACGAATGATGATGTTATGATGATGCAGAAAAGAAAATAACAAGAAATTTTCTAGATGGGGATTTCTCGGGGTGCTACAATTCGACACCACTAACAATGGATCTCGCCCTCGAGATCCGCCTCCTAGTACAGGGAAGAAAGCCGATGACCTGGATCTTTGTAGATCCTCGCGACACCACTAACAATGGTTCCTTCTTCATCTTGAAATCGTGACACCACCAACAAGGGCTCGTTGTTCTCGTCGAGAGAGCACTCGAGAAACAACAAAGGGTAGAGGTATAAAAGATAAGGCCACCTCTCACTTCCATGGAAAGAGTAAATTGCATCAATCGCTATTCCTGTACAAAAGTGAATGATAAGAGTAGTGGTATGGTACTCCATCCGCACTCAAAGCATTACTCTGTACATGAATAGAAGAATTTGCAACTATCCTCAAGATTTAGATTGAAGATCTTAACAAATGATATTCGGAAACAAAGGAGTGATGCAGGTTCTTCATCGGACCTGATGCAGATGAAGTCGGCTCATCAAAAACACCGGAAGATAGAAAGAAAAAAAGAAAAAAAAATTAGTGGATTTTTGGTCCACTAAAGGTACAACAGATGAAGGATTCATCAGATAGCATGAATGCCGGATGTTGAAACAAGAGGCGAAACCGACAAAAACCCAACCACGAGAAATCCTGGACTTGAAGAAAAGATAAGAGAGCAGATTCAAAACACGTCGAGATAAGAGGAGAATAGCAGAGGGGTAAGAAGTAAAAGCAGACCTAATCAGATCTATCCAACCGATTTTTTAAAATAGTTTTGACACTCTAAAACGACCGTTAGCTAGGTTATCCTACCAGTGGACAGTGGGGTATCAGCTCGATACCACTCAGAACACCTCGAATCGGACCTATGCAAGTTTGAGCAAAATTTGCCAAACCATAGAAGCGATTCAAAGGTGCCCGAGCACTGGGTGGAAAGCGAAGTAATAACATTACACAGTCCTCGATGGGACCCACAGAACAAATATATATGACTCAAAGAGTCAAGAATATGATATAATACAAGATCCAATTCACCTTTAAAATGATAGGCGTCCACGGACAAAAAGGCAAATGGGGCTAAGAGCCACAAGAATAACCAATGGCGTCCATAACCCTGCCAAGCCGGAAGGGTAACCACATGGCGTCGATCTCAAACCGCTTAAGCAAAAGGGGTGCCGACAAAGGGCAAAGGAAAAAGAGGAGCGTCGATCTTGAGGCCATGCAGCGAGGCTAGAATTCGCCTACATAGGTATGGTGGGAACAACCTATAGAGACTCGATACAACTGGCGGTTATCAGAGAGGGATAAGAATGACCTAACCGGATCCAACCTGAAGCTATCACCAAACAAACCCATCCTGGTGTTTCCCCCCTCGAGACCAAACGGGGAAGTCGACCGAGGAACTCACACAGTTGGCAGTTTTATTTGTTCAGTTATCGTTGCAGCAATTACTAGTCAGGTTTAGATAATCATCCTGATAAAGTAAACAGTGGGCACTTTTAGTTAACCATTCCGTGATAGTGGCAACAATTACTAGTCAGATACATTTATCATGAGATAACCCAAAAAACCCAGCAGTTGATGGTACTTTTATTCAGCCATTCCGTTGTAGTTGCAATACTTACTAGTCAGATACAATGGTCGCAAGCGACCACAAAACAAGCAATTGTGGGCAGTATTATTTAGTCATTCCATTATAGTGGAGCTGATTACTAGTCATTATAAGTCAAATTTATAGCAATAAACTTTAGTTATGCTTGTCTATGATCAAGAAACTGTGCTCCAAGTCGTCCATATCCGCGGCTTTCGAAAGTTTTACCCGGCCGGTGCACCAATAGCAACACACGCCGATCAACCTGAAAACCAAATCAAAACCCAACGAGGCTTTCACGAACAATCACAGGATTCAGAATATTTCAGGGCCACCCTTGTAGTACACCGCAAGTAAGCAAGCGAGACGGACCCAAGGTTTGTGGGGTGATGGCAACAGCAGATCCCCAAACGGCCGATACCAGGTCACAATTCCTGTGCTCCTCGACAATTTAAATACAGTAGCATGGCATAAGTACAGGATCGTAAATAAAACCTCAAACTAGTTTGTGGCCCGAGAAATAAGACGGAATCAAGCGGGGGTCCCATATACCTCCGGATGTGGATAGCGATAAATCAAGGAACAGTATCAAGTACTGGGTCTTACGGACACAAGTGGGCGTTCGAAACCAAATATTATCTATCACCCACGATGCCTCTGCTTATTCAATTTTAGTTGTTAAACAGAAATTAAAGTGAAAGATAAGTAAAACTAGAATCATCTCCAACATCAACATGCAATACAATGGCATTTGACACACGCAACATCACTTGAGCAAGCGACTACGACGCAAGTCCAACTATCTACCAAACAACGTAATAGGATGTGTCCAAGGCAATATAGGGTATATCACAGGTACGAGAACTAAAGCATCGCAACACAGATAGCAATAGATCAACAGGAGGGAGTAAATGCTATAAAAGTAAGATAGGTAGAAAGAGGGAGATGCTCGCCTGAAAACATTGCCGAAGGTCTTCCCCGAAGATCGGGGCGAAGCTCACATCAACTCAACGGCCTTATCCGCGAAGAAGCAAAACACTAGAATAAACACCGGATGCACTATTTAATACTATGGCAAAAGATCGAGCATGATATATGTATGATGTATGACATGTCAAAGATGCTATGCAATTAGGCAATATTAAGCGGAACCAATTATTTAGAAGATTCATGTTGTTTAGATAGCCCACAATATTAAATGTTGAATAGCATGGCAACACATGGATTAAGCGAGAGAATAACACCCACCAAATTTAAATTGAGTAGAGTGGGTCTGGGTCAAATAGATGGAATGTATACAGGTTTGTGTATATGATAGGATAAGATGTATTTTGAATGATCCAATCGAGCTAGCAAATAGTGAAGCGACTGAATCAAAATGCTCATGACGAGCGAGCCAAAGCCAACTTGAACATGGTACATGTGTCTCGAGGAAATCAAACCATGGTCGCAATGTTGTGGAACCACGGGACAAGACTCATTGGATGAACATAGAGGATCCATCGAGCTTCAAAGAATCATGGCGGCGGAAGTCATGTTTCTGAAATTGACCGTGAGGCGAGCTGAATATTGCGCTCAAGGCATGAAATCGGAGCGGTTGCGTTTGGAAGAGGAGATACTGATATTGCGGGAGGTTCGGACCTGCGTTGAAGGGCGGTGAGGAGGCGGAATTCGTCGCTCGTTGTTTTCTTCGAACTTACGCGGAAGAGCACGAGCTCTACAGCCACGGCTTGATGTGACAAGAGGTGCGTTGGAGGCGAGGTTCCCTCTACGCAGGGTTTTGGGCAACCACGAAGGCGCTGAATCAACCGGAAGAACTAGTCAAGCGAGTGCTGCGTGTTTACACGACGGCGGCATGGATTGCGGCGGATCTAGGGGAATGAGGGTAACAGGAAAGACAAGGGCGTGGAGAGGAGCTCACCCTCGTGCCCGTAGGGCGTAGTGCTCGATTTCGGTCGAGGACGGAAGGCGTGGTTGCCGCTCGCTCAAGGGAGCACGGGGATGGCGGCGGCGATCAGTAGCTTCTCCTCCTTGTTCCCATGCAACACGAACAGCGGGCGCGGTCCTCTTACGGTGTGGACAGAATTGGTTTGGCGAGGAAGGAAGGAAGAAGGCAAGGGCGCTGGATCTCGATCCGGAGCCGATGGGAGTGGTTGGCTTTCTCTGCTTTATAAGCAGAGAGGAAGGAGAAGCGACATCGCGTGGCGAGGAAGAGAAACAGGCGCACGGGTTGACCAAGAGGGAGGGTCGGTTTGGGCGGACCAAGAGAGGAGGGGTCGGTTTAGGTCGGGGTTGAGGCGGGCACCATGGTTTGATTGATTGTTTGCAATTTTTGAGTTCCTGTGGGTTTAGCTGGTGGCCATTGTTAGAGAATTCAAGGTTTGGTGCAACGGTTGGGTCGGGGTTTGAGCTAGCTTGGGGGTGCTGCGATCATGACCAAAAGGAAGAATTTAACTAGGCATGTGTAGACATGTGTATATGGTTGTATCTACCGGCTAGCTAGGAGTATAGATAAGGAGTGTGTATGTAGAATATCGCTGGCTAGCTTTGATCAAGGTAGAGTTTTGGCATAGGAAAAATGTGCATGTGAGGGCACCTGCACACACTCGGGTAGGGAGTTAGGAAAAATGTAGAGGACGTGTTTGTGTGGCACGAAATAAGTTAGATAGGATCTAGCTAGCTAGGTACATTTAGCTAGATTAAGATTAGGATTTAAGTAGAAGTTTTAGACAAGAGATCAAGATGTAAAAAGATTAGAGATGGATTCTTTGTTTAGCTAGCTAGATTAGCTAGAAAACATAGAAGATGGAGTATAGATAGGATGTGCCCCACACCATGTAGATATACACATGGTGTCATATGTTTGGTGGATTTGAGACAAGATCATATGGACAAGAGGTAGCAGCATGTTAGTAGGTGAAAAGGATTTAAAAGATATGCCCCAACTCAATTTAGGCATTTGGTAAAAATACAAAAGGCAAGACTCAATTAAATAAATAAATAAAAAGAAATTATGGTTCCATCAAGTATGGCACCATCTAGAGGTAGAATAGAGAGAGAGGGGGTAAAATACAAAGACAAATAGCAAGTGTCAAAAAAAAATGCAAGTGATATAATTTAAATGTAGCAATTTAATTATATGTTCTATGCAAGGCGGCATGATAAACATGATGGTGACGAATGATGATGTTATGATGATGCAGAAAAGAAAATAACAAGAAATTTTCTAGATGGGGATTTCTCGGGGTGCTACAATTCGACACCACTAACAATGGATCTCGCCCTCGAGATCCGCCTCCTAGTACAGGGAAGA
Source organism: Avena longiglumis (assembly GCA_030063025.1). Lineage (NCBI taxonomy): Eukaryota > Viridiplantae > Streptophyta > Magnoliopsida > Poales > Poaceae > Avena > Avena longiglumis. The sequence continues at coordinate 478,616,882 of CP125976.1, forward strand.
AAGCCGATGACCTGGATCTTCTCACTTCGTGTAGATCCTCGCGACACCACTAACAATGGTTCCTTCTTCATCTTGAAATCGGCGACACCACCAACAAGGGCTCGTTGTTCTCGTTCGTCGAGAGAGCACTCCAGAGAAACAAAGACGAAGGTAGAGGTATAAAAAGATAAGGCCACCTCTCACTTCCATGGAAAGAGTAAAATTGCATCAATCCGCTATTCCCTGTACAAAAGTGAATGATAAGAGTAGTGGTATGGTCGCGACTCCATCCCGCACTCAAAGCATTACTCTGTACATGAATAGAAGAATTTGCAACTATCCTCAAGATTTAGATTGAAGATCTTAACAAATGATATTCGGAAACAAAGGAGTGATGCAGGTTCTTCATCGGACCTGATGCAGATGAAGTCGGCTCATCAAAAACACCGGAAGATAGAAAGAAAAAAAGAAAAAAAAAATTAGTGGATTTTTGGTCCACTAAAGGTACAACAGATGAAGGATTCATCAGATAGCATGAATGCCGGATGTTGAAGCACCGTTACAAGAGGACGAAGCGAAACCCTGAAGGTACGACAAAAACCCAACCACGAGAAATCCTGGACTTGAAGAAAAGATAAGAGAGCAGATTCAAAACACGTCGAGATAAGAGGAGAATAGCAGAGGGGTAAGTAGCGAGACCCTAATGATCTATCCAACCGATTTTTAAAATAGTTTTGACACTCTAAATTAGCTAGGTTATCCTCTTTGGGGACGGTGGGGTATAATAGCGTGAGCTCGATACCACTCTGTAACACCCTTCGGACCTATGCAAGTTTGAGCAAAATTTGCAAACCCGATTCAAAGGTGCGAAGTAATAACATTACACAAGTCCTCGATGGGACCCAGAACAAATATATATAGACTCAAAGAGTCAAGAATACGATATAATATACAAGATCCAATTCACCTTTAAAATGATAGGCGTCTACGGACAAAAGGCAAATGGGGCTAAGAGCCACGAAGAATAACCAATGGCGTCCATAACCAAGGGTAACCCGATCTCAAACCTGCTTAAGCAAAAGGGGCAAAGGAAAAAGAGGGCGTCGATCGAGGCGATGCAGCGAGGCTAGATCCGGTCCTCGCCTACATAGGTATGGTGGTCCTTGAACAACCTATAGAGACTCGATACAATGGCGGTTATCGAGAGAGGATAAGAATGACCTAACGGATCCAACTGAAGCTATCACCAAACAAACCCATCTGGTGTTTCCCCTCGAGACCAAGCAGAAGTCGTGAGAACTCACAGTTTATTTGTTCGATTATCGTTGCGCAATTACTAGTCGAGTTTAGATAATCATCACGATAAAGTAAGGCACTTTTAGTTAACCATTCCGTGATAGTGGCAACAATTACTAGTCAGATACATTTATCATGAGATAACCCAAAAAACCCAGCAGTTGATGGTACTTTTATTCAGCCATTCCGTTGTAGTTGCAATACTTACTAGTCAGATACAATGGTCGCAAGCGACCACAAAACAAGCAATTGTGGGCGTATTATTTAGTCATTCCATTATAGTGGAGCTGATTACTAGTCATTATAAGTCAAATTTATAGCAATAAACTTTAGTTATGCTTGTCTATGATCAAGCTGTGCTCCAAGTCGTCCATATCCATGGACACGGCTTTGAGAAAGTTTTACTGCACCAATAGCAACACGCTCGATCAACCTCGGAAAAACCAAATCAAAACCTTGAGGCTTTCCATTGAACAATCACGATTGAGAAATATTTCAGGGCCACCCTTGTAGTACACAGTAAGCAAGCTTGAGACGGACCCAAGGTTTGTGGGGCGATCCCCAAGCGGGAGTATCGATACCACGGGTCACAATTCCTCAGTGTGCTCTCGCACAATTTAAATGAAAGTAGCATGGCATAAGTACAGGATCGTAAATAAAACCTCAAACTAGTTTGTGGCCCGAGAAATAAGGCGGAATCAAGCTCTCGGGGGTCCCATATACCTCCCGGATGTGGATAGCGCGATAAATCAAGTATCAAGTACTCGGGGTCTTACGGGACACAAGAAACCAAATATTATCTATCACCCACCGATGCCTCTGCTTATTCAATTTTAGTTGTTAAACAGAAATTAAAGTGAAAGATAAGTAAAACTAGAATCATCTCCAACATCAACATGCGGCAATACAACAGCAACTGTGGCATTTGACACACGCAACATCACTTGAGCAAGCGACTACGACGCGCAAGTCCAACTATCTACCAAACAACAGGTAATAGGATGTGTCCAAGGCAATATAGGTATATCACAGTGCGAACTAAAGCATAACCGAATAGCAATAGATCAGGGAGGGAGTAAATGCTATAAAAGTAAGATAGGTAGAAAGAGGGAGATGCTCGCCTGAAAACATTGCCGAAGGTCTTCCCCGAAGATCGGGGCGAAGCTCACATCAACTCAACGGCCTTATCCGCGAAGAAGCAAAACACTAGAATAAACACCGGATGCACTATTTAATACTATGGCAAAAGATCGAGCATGATATATGTATGATGTATGACATGTCAAAGATGCTATGCAATTAGGCAATATTAAGCGGAACCAATTATTAGAAGATTCATGTTGTTTAGATAGCCCACAATATTAAATGTTGAATAGCATGGCAACACATGGATTAAGCGAGAATAACACCCACCAAATTTAAATTGAGTAGAGTGGGGAATTGGGTCAAATAGCGATGGAATGTATACAGGTTTGTGTATATGATAGGATAAGATGTATTTTGAATGATCCAATCGAGCTAGCAAATAGTGAAGCGGTGAATCAAAATGCTCATAAGCGAGCCAAGAAAGCCAACTTGAACATGATGCTGGCGATGTCATGTGTCTCCGGAAATCGAACCATGGTCTCGGTCCTGCAATGTTGTGGAACCACGGACAAGACTCGCTGGATGAACATAGAGGATCCATCGAGCTTCAAAGAATCATGGCGGAAGTCAACTGAAAACACTGTATGTTCTCTGAAATTGGCCGTGAGCGAGCTTTGGCGAGAATATTTGAGCTCAAGGCATGAAATCGGAGCGGTTGGCGGCGTTTGGAAGAGGAGATACTGATATTGCGGGAGGTTCGGACCTGCGTTGAAGGGCGGTGAGGCGGAATTCCGATGAGCACGGTGTCGCTCGCGTTGTTTTCTTGAACTTACGCGGAAGAGCACGAGCTCTGGCCACGGCTTGATGTGACAAGAGGTGCGTTGGAGCGAGGTTCCCTCTCTGCAGTGGGTTTTGGGCAACTCTGAAGGCAAGCTGAATCAGCGGAAGAACTAGTCACGTGTTGGCGGGCATGGATTGCGGCGGATCTAGGGAATGAGGGTAACAGGGAAAGACAAGGCGTGGAGAGGAGCTCACCGGCGTAGTGCTCGATTTGAGGTCGAGCAGCGGGAAGGCGTGGTTGTGGGGATGGCGGCGATCGTGCTTCTCCTCCTTGTTCCCATGCAACACGAACAGCGTGGCGCGGTCCTCTTAACTGCTTTCGGCACCTAGAATTGGTTTGGCGAGGAAGGAAGGAAGAAGGCAGGATCTCGATGATGGGAGTGGTTGGGCTGGCTTTCTCTCTGTCACGACACGCTTTATGCAGAGGAAGGGAGAAGCCACGACATCGCGTGGCGAGGACCAAGAGAGGGGAGGGTCGGTTTGGGCGAGACCAAGAGAGGAGGGGTCAGTTTAGGTCCGGGCACCATGGTTTGATTGATTGTTTGCAATTTTGAGTTCTGTGGGTTTAGCTGGTGGCCATTGTTAGAGAATTCAAGGTTTGGTGCAGCGGTTGGGTCGGGGTTTGAGCTAGCTTGGGATCATGACCAAAGGAAGAATTTAACTAGGCGCATGTAGACATGTGTATATGGTTGCTAGCTAGGAGTATAGATAAGGAGTGTGTATGTAGAATATCGCTGGCTAGCTTTGATCAAGGTAGAGTTTTGGCATAGGAAAAATGTGCATGTGAGGGCACCTGCACACACTCGGGTAGGGAGTTAGGAAAAATGTAGAGGACGTGTTTGTGTGGCACGAAATAAGTTAGATAGGATCTAGCTAGCTAGGTACATTTAGCTAGATTAAGATTAGGATTTAAGTAGAAGTTTTAGACAAGAGATCAAGATGTAAAAAGATTAGAGATGGATTCTTTGTTTAGCTAGCTAGATTAGCTAGAAAACATAGAAGATGGAGTATAGATAGGATGTGCCCCACACCATGTAGATATACACATGGTGTCATATGTTTGGTGGATTTGAGACAAGATCATATGGACAAGAGGTAGCAGCATGTTAGTAGGTGAAAAGGATTTAAAAGATATGCCCCAACTCAATTTAGGCATTTGGTAAAAATGCAAAAGGCAAGACTCAATTAAATAAATAAATAAAAAGAAATTATGGTTCCATCAAGTATGGCACCATCTAGAGGTAGAATAGAGAGAGAGGGGGTAAAATACAAAGACAAATAGCAAGTGTCAAAAAAAAATGCAAGTGATATAATTTAAATGCAGCAATTTAATTATATGTTCTATGCAAGGCGGCATGATAAACATGATGGTGACGAATGATGATGTTATGATGATGCAGAAAAGAAAATAACAAGAAATTTTCTAGATGGGGATTTCTCGGGGTGCTACAACCGCCCTCCTCATCTTCCTTCTTGTTTTCTCCATTGAATCTAGGTACCTTCGATTCGTGGTTAAAACTTGCATCTTTGAGGTTGTATTGTGTGCTACTCACCCGATCTATCACTTGGCTCGATGGGAATCGTGTTTTGACAAATTATTTGTTGCCCATACTCGGATCTTAGTTCAGATCTGCACTGTAGTCGCGGGCCGGTAGTACCGGGAATCTTTTTCCGGTACTACCGCTTGTGCAGGTCCGGTACTACCGCCCCAGTACTGGCAGTAATTTTTTTAAAAAACACTCATTTCCATCATCTGTTTGCCCCAGGTTCTTGTGCCCTTACCCCTATGCTTTCTCCCTCGTTCTTTCACAGGTGCAGGGGGTTCCCAGGGATCGCGCAAGCGCTCCAAAGCTCACTATGAGATCGAGGACTATGAGTCAGAATCTGAGACTGAGTCTGAAGAGGAGGTCATGCCTCAACCTTGTGCCCGTCTAAAACTGCCAACAACTCGTGGTCATGGGGAAAGGGGGTCAAGCAAAGTGTTGGTCGTGGTAAAGCTCCTCCACCTCCTCCTCCCTCTGGTCCTCGCAAGAGTCAAAGTTCCGGGCCATCAGGGCCAAGGCTGTTGTGTGATATCTCTGAGTCTGAATTTCATGCTCTGCGAGTGGTCAGTCTGTATGGGGCGGCCCGCGCTTTTGCTCGACAGAACAGCCTCTTCTACACGGAATTCCAGGAGCGGGTGTTCCATGAGATTCTCATGAAGGATGACAAATTAGTGGTTCCTCAAAAATGGATCGAGATGAATCATGTGAGGAAGAATCTGAACTACTTTGGTGAGGCTCTTGACATGTGTACCAACTTTGGCTTGCTTCCTATTATGGAGTTCAAATGCAACTATGATCCAATGCTCATTGCTCAGTTCTATGCAACCGTTCACTTTGCCAAGAATAATGCTAGGACTCTCACTTGGATGACCGAGGGTGTTGTCAAGGAAGCACCATTGGCTGAGTTTGCGGCTATCCTCGGGTACGAAGACCGTGGCAAGGATGTTCCCGTTGGGTTTCGGTGCCATGCAAATGACAATCCCATGAAGAAAGTTAGGCTTGCCCCACTGTACATCCGGGGGCGCGGCATCCCTGGTAAGATAAAAGGGCTCCTTCCTACTTATGACATCATGCACCGCATCTATCGCGAGACTATCGCCCCTCGTGCAGGGAATGTTGATGAGATTCATGCTTACATGGTGGACATTATGATGGCCACCTATCACCATCGTGACTCTGGACTCCCTATGGATGTGATAGATATTATCTGGAATGAGATGGTCTGTGCCACTTTTCAGCGGAGGGTGCCTCCTTTTTCTCCATACATCATGGCTCTCATCAGTAGCAAGTGCCCTAAAATTGCCCGTGACTTGCCTCATCTTCGTCTTGCCACTCACCGTCACAAGAATCTGCTGATCAAGACCCATCCCAAACCCCGCAATGCGGATGGTCAGATTGTTGATGAGGATGGGAACCCGGTTGAGGACTCAGGTGATGCTGCTGATGCACCAGCTTTTGTGGTCTCTCGTCGTGACCGGACACCATCTTGGGCTAAGAGGGTTGAGGCCAAACTAAAGAAGATATTCTGCCTCCAAGTGGACAATCAGAAACGCCTGTACGAGGCTCATGTCTATGCCAAGAAGGCATGTGCTCGTCAGAAGGAAATGATGGAGGCTCAAGGATTGACTGCTTCCACGGGCTCCGAGAACAACATTACCCCAGAAGACCAATGGATCTCCAAGCACAGCAACTGGGAAGATGATGCCACCTCCTCCTTCCGTGCCCCTCCACCTCATGGTGCATGGGACGACGTTGATGATGATGATGAGTGATCTTCGGGGCGTTAGTGTTGCTCTTGCCCCTTTTTGGCGTCTTGATGCCAAAGGGGGAGAAGTTGCACATTAGGCATGCGGGAGATTTGCGAGGGAAAGTCACAAGCTCGTTCTTGCCTTGGATTTTATTCGCTTGTGAACTTTATTTGGTTTCCTCCTTCTATGTGTGAACCTAATTATTGGTGCTATGTATGTTAAGACTTTGTGGTTATCTTATGGATCCATCTTGTGTGTATTATGGCTATTCTTGTTGGATATGTTCTATGTGATGATATCCCTATTTCCTAATCTATTGGTCATCACATGTTTCTTAGCAAAGGTATGTCCTCTATGTGCGACTTCTATTCTAACTATTGGGGCTTGTTTATACATATCTAGGGGGAGCCCCATCTACATCTTGTCGTCACTAGATTTCCTTGCAAAATGTGTGTTGTCATCAAACACCAAAAAGGGGGAGATTGAAAGAGCATTTTCTATCCCTAGTGATTTTGGTGTTTGATAACAACACACATATCGGACTAATGGTTAGCTAAGTGTATCGCAGGTACATTATAAAGGTTTGCATACTTTCAGAAACTGTCTGCCTGGCGCGGTACCAAAAAGCGGTAGTACCGCTTTTTGCTACCGGACCAGACAGAAGCAAATGACTAACTGTCAAAAAGTCTCTGCCGGGACAGGTACTAAAAAGCGGTAGTACCGCATTGTGGCATCCCGCAAAACCACTACTAGAAAATCGCGTTGAATTTGTGCATTGCATCGTCATCATCATGCATTGTTCGCATAAAACTATGTTTGCAAAGCCCGTGTTGTTTTCTAAACGCCCCTCTTTATTCAAACATCAAACCGGGTCCCCGGAATATTTTGTTTTGGCCGCTATCGGTTTGCATATGGCCCGTTAAAATAAATAAAAAGGTTTAATTGTTTTAGTGGGGGCAGCCGAACGGGCCAAATCGACCCGAACGACCACCCCCGTATAAACAGATCGGCCCACCTCTAATCCTAAGGCTACCCGGAAAAACCTACCCACACCCTGGCCACCTCACCCCACCCAATCGGATCCCGCCACCTCACCTTTTCCCTAGTCTCAACCACTCCCCACCTGCCACCTCACCCCTCTCTATCTCTCTCCCTCTCTCTCCTCTCTCTCACTCAGCACACACGCCCTCACCCTGCCTCTCAAACACGACACGACACAACGCACTTTTGCGAACCCCCACTCCCACTCCGCCCGCCCCCCACACTGTGGTGCCACACACCACCAGCAGGCCCACCTGCCCGGCCCACCACAGCGCCGCCCATCCTCTTCCTCCCTCCATAGCTCTCCCTCCTCCCTAAGCCTGCACGTTCGCCCGCCTCCCTCTGGGCTCGCCGCTCTCGCCTCCACCAACCTCGCAGCTCTCCCTGCTGCCTCCCTCCCGCGCGTGCCCGCCACCGCCTGCTCCGCCACCCTCTCCGCCCGCCACCGCCTGCTCCACCATCTCCGCCCGCCGCCGCCTCGGGCCGGAGCCACCCGGCTCCGCTCGCCTCGCCCTTGGCCGCTCAGAAGCTGGCCCCGCGTCTGCCCGCCTCGAGCGCCATGCCGCACCGCCCGGCCGCTCTCCGGCGCGCCCAGCGGCCACCTTCCTCCGCCCGACGCAGCTTCCGCCGAACCGTGCGCCTCAAGCCGTCGTCGCCCTCTCGCTGCGCCCGTGCTCACCGCGCGTCGCCGCGCTCAGCGCCGCCCTCGCCGCCGGCCCGAGCCCCGCCCTGGCCGTGGCGCGTCCCGGCCCAGCGGGCTCCTCTCTCAGCGTGTCGCCGCGGGTCTCCTGCCACCGTCGAGGCCCACCTCGCCGGGACCACCGTCGGCCGTCTCCTCCTGCCCGGGCCGGGACCGCGTCGGCCTCGAACCTCCCCGCCTCGCGTTACGCACCTCCGGCGAGCCCGCAGTCGGCCCCTGCCGTCGCTGCCCTCTGCTTGAATCGTTGCCCCTAGCGGCGTTGGCCCCGCCACAAGTTACGCTTGCCACATGTTTTGCGGTCCGATGAGGCGTCAATGACCATCGGCGCCAAGCCCAAGTTCGACACCGACAAACCGAAACCGCTAGAAGAATCATCGACGGATCTTCTACAAGGGCGCCAAGCTTCGTCAAGATCCCGAGCGCCGAGGTCGTCTACGAACGCCTAGATCTTCTCGGGACATCGAGTTCGCCATCACGGAGGACAAGCACGCCTTCATGGAACCGCAGACACAGAAACCGCAAGACCTTCTGCCGGATACTGCAAGTAACCCCATCGAGGACGCCGAGATCCACAATCGGACCCAAGGACACCGAGACTCCGGTGCGACAAGCACTTCACCCCGAACGTCAAGACCGATGCAATGGCGTGGGCCCGACAAGATCCCTGCGACGACAAGAACGACAGCGTCTAGGAGAATCCGATGCGCCCGGCACCGAACCAATCCTTTCCGGAGTCCGAGAACGACCCCGTCGCAACCCAGATCCGGGCCCTGAGACCAACCCCGAACCCCGGAACCCCAAGATCGTCGAGACCCCTCAACGTGTGAACCTCTTCCCGAAACCCTAATTTCATAATATAATACAATTGTCGCACATCAAATCATTCATCTCGCATGCATATCATGTGGTTTGGGGGCCTTATGCCGATTCACCTCATAATTAAATATGGGGCCCATATGCGGGCAAATCTAGCCTTATATTGGCCTCATTTAAATTGATGTAGCGAACCGGTACCATATTTTGGCCATGTTGAACAACATTTAAATTGCGGGGGTTCTAAACAACTTGAACCACCTAACTAATTGTCGGGACCCTGGTTCCGCTTAATATGACCTAATTGCATCGCATCTTTGCCATGTCATCCATCATACATGCATCATGCCGATCTTCTGCCGTTGTATTAAATAGTGCATCCGGTGTTCTTCTAGTGTTTTGCTTCTTCGCGGATAAGGCCATTGAGTTGATGTGAGCTTCGCCCCGATCTTCGGTTGAACCTTTCGACAATGTTTTCAGGCGAGCATCTCCCCCTTTCTACCTATCTTACTTTTATAGTATTTATTTCCCCTCTTGTTGGTCTATTGCTATCTGTGTTGCGATGCTCTAGTTTCCGTACCCGTGATATCCCTTGCAGCCATATATTGCCTTGGACACATCCTATTACCTGTTGTTTGGTAGATAGTTGGACTTGCGCGTCGTAGTTGCTTGCTCAAGTGCTGATGTGTGTCGTCATATGCCACAGTTGCTGATGTATTGCCGCATGTTGATGTTGGAGATGATCCTAGTTTTACTTATCGTCACTTTAATTTCTGTTTAACAACTAAAATTGAAATAAGCAGAGGCATCGGTGGGTGATAGAAAATATTTGGTTTCGAGCCCACTTGTGTCGTAAGACCCCGAGTACTTGATACTGTTCCTTGATTTATCGCTATCCACATCCGGAGGTATATGGGACCCCACAGCGAGCTTGATTCCGTCTTATTTCTTGGGGCCACAAACTAGTTTGAGGTTTTATTACGATCTGTACTTATGCCATGCTACTTATGTATTTACGTTTGTCGAGGAGCACCTTTGTCTTTGTTAGGTAAGCGTAATGTTTTGTGTATCGACAAGCCCAGCCACACTTTGGGTTCCCGGTCGTTTCTGACCATTATGTCGCAACCTTGAGTCCGTCTCGGAGCTTGCTTACTCCGTTGCGGGATCTACTCAATGGGTGGCCCCTGAAATATTTCTGAATCTGTGATTGTTCGGTCGTGAAAGCCTCGTTGGGTTTTGATTTGGTTTTCGAGGTTGATCGGCGTGTGTTGCTATTGGTGCACCGGCGGGTAAAACTTTCTGAAAGCCGTGTCATGGATATGGACGACTTGGAGCGATATCTCGATCATAGACAAGCATAACTAAAGTTTATTGTTATAAATTTGACTTTATAATGACTAGTAATCAGCTTCACTATAACGGAATGCCTAATTAATACGCCCACCATTGCTTGTTTGGAGTGTCGCTTGCGACCATTGTACTGACTAGTAAGTATTGCAACTTCTAGCGGAATGGCTAAATCAAAGTACCAACAAGCTGCTGGGTTTTGGGTTTATCTCATGCTATCTGTACGAGTAGTAATTCGCAACTATCACGGAATGGTTAACTAAAAGTGCCTTGCTTATTTTATCGGGACAACTATCTAAACACGACTAGTAATTGCTGCGATAGCTGAATAAATAAAGCGCCAATGGTGTGAGTTCCTCGGTTGACTTCCTCGTTTGGTCTCGAGAAACACGAGATGGGTTTGTTTGGTGATAGCTTGAGTTGGATCCGGATAGGTCATTCTCACCCTCTCGATAACCGCTTGGTTGTATCGAGTCTCTATAGGTTGTTTAGTGCATCTTGCTGCTTCGATCCACCATACCTATGTGGCGAGGACCGCAATTCTAGCCTCATGGTGTCTTGGCCTCGATCTTGGCGCTCCTTCTTTTCCCTTTGCCTTGTCGGCACCTTTTTTGTTAAGCGAGTTTGAGATCGGCGTCGTTAGCGAGGGTTACCCTTCGGCTTGCAGGCGAGGTTATGGGCGCCATTGTTTATTCTTGGGGCTCTTAGCCCCATTTGCATCTTGTCCGTAGCGGGCGTTCTCGATTTCAAGGTGATTTGGATCTTTGTATATTATATCGTAATCTTGACTCATGGAGTCGCTTGTATATATATCTGTTACATGGGTCCCATCGAGGGGTTGTGTAATGTTATTACTTCGTTTTCCACCCGCGAAAGTGCTGGTGGGCACCTTTGAATCGTTTCTATGCGGGTTTGGCGAATTTTGCTCAAACTTGCATAGGTCCGATCGAGGTGTTCTGAGTGGTATCGAGCTCGGCGATTGCGATACCCCACAAGTCGACTCGTAGGATAACCTAGCTAACGGCCAAGTAGAGTGTCAAAACTATTTTGCAAAATCGGTTGGATAGTTACGATTAGGTGCGATTTTACTCCTTACCCTCTCTTGTTCTCCTCTTACCTCTACGCGTTTTGAATTCGCTCTCATCTCTTTCTTTGAGTCCAGGATTTCTCGTGGTGGGGTTTCCGTCGTACCTTCAGGGTTTCACTTCCTCCTTTGGTAACGGTGTGGCTACATCGGGTCTTCATGCTATCCGAGGAATCCGTCTACGGTGCTACCATTCTTTGTTCCTTGTTCGTGCCTTCCGGTGTTTTCCGACGCGACTACATCCTCTACGCCAGATCCGATGCAGAGACTGCATCACTCCGTTGTTCCGAACCTCGATTGTCGAGATCTTGATCTGTTTAGAGAATGGTTGCACGCTTTTCCGATTGTGCAGAGTAATAGTTTGGGTGCGTGATGGATTGGCCCCCATGCCGACTACCCTTTCTATTCGCTCTTGTACAGTGAAGTGGACGAGAATGCATCGGTTCCCCCTTTCCACCGGAAGTTAGAGGTGGCTTTGTTTGTGGATACCTCTACCTTCGCCCTTTTGTTTCCGGAGTGTTCTCTCGGCGATCACGGACAACGACCTCTTGTTAGTGGTGTCGAGAGGATCTACACGAAGCGCGAAGGATCAGTTCGCCGACCTTCCTTCCGGTACCATGAGGCGGATCTCGAGGGCGAGATCCATTGTTAGTGGTGTCGAATTGTGGCATCCCGCAAAACCACTACTAGAAAATCGCGTTGAATTTGTGCATTGCATCGTCATCATCATGCATTGTTCGCATGAAACTATGTTTGCAAAGCCCGTGTTGTTTTCTAAACGCCCCTCTTTATTCAAACATCAAACCGGGTCCCCGGAATATTTTGTTTTGGCCGCTATCGGTTTGCATATGGCCCGTTAAAATAAATAAAAAGGTTTAATTGTTTTAGTGGGGCAGTAGGCAGGCCAATCGACCAACGACCACCCGTATAAACAGATCGGCCCACCTCTAATCCTAAGGCTACCCGGAAAAACCTACCCACACCCTGGCCACCTCACCCCACCCAATCGGATCCCGCCACCTCACCTTTCCCTAGTCTCCACCACTCCCACCCGCCACCTCACCCTCTCTATCTCTCCTCTCTCTCCTCTCTCTCACTCAAACACACGCCTCCCCTGCCTCTCAAACACACAACGCACACACCTGGAACCCCCACTCCCACTCGCGCCCACGCCCCACGCTGTGTGAGGTGCCACACACCACCAGGGCCCACCTGCACCCCCACGAGCGCCCATCCTCTTCCTCCTCCCAACCGCTCTCCTCCTCCCTCTGCGCCTGCAGCCTCCCTCAGGCTCATGGCCGCTCCCCTCGCCCGCCTCTCCACCAACCTCGCACCCTCCCTGCTGCCTCCCTCCCAGCGTGCCGCCACCGCTCCACCCTCTCCGCCTGCCACTTTGCTCCATCTCCTTGCCGCCGCCTCGGGCAGCCGCAGCTCCGCCTCACTCGTCGCCTCACCCGCCAGCGCTGGCCTGGCCGCGTCTGCCCGACCTCGAGCCGCGCTGCTGCCTTGACCAGCCGCCTCGGCAGCGCCCGCGGGTCACCTTCCTCGCCGCCGCTCGCCCCCGCCGTCGCCTCAAGCCGTCGCCCTCTCGCCCTTCCAGGTGCTCGCAGCGCCGCCCTTCCGCCGCCTCACGCCGGCCAGGCCCGGCCCAGCGTGGCGCGTCCCGCGGCAGCAGCTCCTCTACTCAGGCGTGTCCGCCGCCGGGGTCTCCTCTGCCCACCGTCGAGGCCCACCTCGCCAGGACCACCCCGTCGACCGTCTCCTCCTCTGCCCCGGGCCCAGGACCGCGTCGGCCTCGAACCTCCCTGCCTCGCGTTCGCACCTCCGGCGAGCCGCGGTCGGCCACCACCTGCTGCCCTCGCTTGAATCGTTGCCCCTAGCGGCGTTGGCCCGCCACAAGTTACGCACCTGCTTACATGTTTTGCGGTCCGATGAGGCGTCAATGACCATCGGCGCCAAGCCCAAGTTCGACACCGACAAACCCGGAAACCGCTAGAAGAATCATCGACGGATCTTCTACAAGGGCGCCAAGCTTCGATCCCGAACGAGGTCGTCTACACGGAATGCCTAGATCTTCTCGGGACATCGAGTTCGCCATCACGGAGGACAAGCACGCCTTCATGGAACCGCGTAAACCGCAAGACCTTACCGGATCGCAAGTAACCCCATCGAGGACGCCGAGATCCACAATCGGACCAAGGACACCGAGACTCGGTCGACAAGCACTTCACCCCGACGTCAAGACCGATGCAATGGCGTGGGCCCGACAAGATCCTCAAGGACGGCAAGAACGAACGGCGTCTAGGAGAATCCGATGCGCCCGACCGAACCAATCCTTCCGAGTCCGAAACGACCCGTCACAACCGGATCCGGCCACGAGACCAACCGAACCGGAACCCCAAGATCGTCGAGACCCTCAGCGTGTGAACCTCTTCCAAAACCCTAATTTCATAATATAATACAATTGTCGCACATCAAATCATTCATCTCGCATGCATATCATGTGGTTTGGGGGCCTTATGCCGATTCACCTCATAATTAAATATGGGGCCCATATGCGGGCAAATCTAGCCTTATATTGGCCTCATTTAAATTGATGTAGCGAACCGGTACCATATTTTGGCCATGTTGAACAACATTTAAATTGCGGGGGTTCTAAACAACTTGAACCACCTAACTAATTGTCGGGACCCTAGTTCCGCTTAATATGACCTAATTGCATCGCATCTTTGCCATGTCATCCATCATACATGCATCATGCCGATCTTCTGCCGTTGTATTAAATAGTGCATCCGGTGTTCTTCTAGTGTTTTGCTTCTTCGCGGATAAGGCCGTTGAGTTGATGTGAGCTTCGCCCCGATCTTCGGTTGAACCTTTCGACAATGTTTTCAGGCGAGCATCTCCCCCTTTCTACCTATCTTACTTTTATAGTATTTATTTCCCCTCTTGTTGGTCTATTGCTATCTGTGTTGCGATGCTCTAGTTTCCGTACCCGTGATATCCCTTGCAGCCATATATTGCCTTGGACACATCCTATTACCTGTTGTTTGGTAGATAGTTGGACTTGCGCGTCGTAGTTGCTTGCTCAAGTCTTGATGTGTGTCGTCATATACCACGATTCTTGATGTATTGCCGCATGTTGATGTTGGAGATGATCCTAGTTTTACTTATCGTCACTTTAATTTCTGTTTAACAACTAAAATTGAAATAAGCAGAGGCATCGGTGGGTGATAGAAAATATTTGGTTTCGAGCCCACTTGTGTCCGTAAGACCCCGAGTACTTGATACTGTTCCTTGATTTATCGCTATCCACATCCGGAGGTATATGGGACCCCGAGCGAGCTTGATTCCGTCTTATTTCTTGGGGCCACAAACTAGTTTGAGGTTTTATTACGATCTGTACTTATGCCATGCTACTTATGTATTTACGTTTGTGCGAGGAGCACCTTTGTCTTATTTAGGTAAGCGTAATGTTTTAGCGGTATCGACAAGCCCACACTTTCGGGTTCCCGATCGTTTACCATTGTCGCAAACCTTGAGTCCGTCTCGAGCTTGCTTACTCCGTTGGGATCTACTCAATGGGGTGGCCCTGAAATATTTGAATCTGTGATTGTTCATCGTGAAAGCCTCGTTGGGTTTTGATTTGGTTTTAGAGGTTGATCGGCGTGTGTTGCTATTGGTGCACCCGGTAAAACTTTCTGAAAGCCGTGTCCGCGGATATGGACGACTTGGAGCACAGTATCTCGATCATAGACAAGCATAACTAAAGTTTATTGTTATAAATTTGACTTTATAATGACTAGTAATCAGCTTCACTATAACGGAATGCCTAATTAATACTGCCCACCATTGCTTGTTTGGAGTGTCGCTTGCGACCATTGTACCTGACTAGTAAGTATTGCAACTACAACGGAATGGCTAAATCAAAGTACCAACAACTGCTGGGTTTTGGGTTTATCTCATGCTATCTGTACCTGAGTAGTAATTGCTGCAACTATCACGGAATGGTTAACTAAAAGTGCCCACTGCTTATTTTATCAGGACAACTATCTAAACCTGACTAGTAATTGCTGCAACGATAACTGAATAAATAAAACTGCCAATGGTGTGAGTTCCTCGGTTGACTTCCTCGTTTGGTCTCGAGGGGGAAACACCAGGATGGGTTTGTTTGGTGATAGCTTCAGGTTGGATCCGGATAGGTCATTCTCACCCCTCTCTGATAACCGCCAGTTGTATCGAGTCTCTATAGGTTGTTTAGTGCATCTTTGCTTGGCTCGATCCACCATACCTATGTGGCGAGGACGCTGAATTCTAGCCTCATAGTGTCTTGGCCTCGATCTTGGCTCCTTCTTTTCCCTTTGCCTTGTCGGCACCCCTTTTGTTTAAGCAGGTTTGAGATCGACGTCGTTAGCAGGGTTACCCTTCCGGCTTGGCCTGGGCAGGGTTATGGACGCCATTGTTTATTCTTCAGGGCTCTTAGCCCCATTTGCATCTTGTCCGTAGCTGGACGTTCTATCGATTTCAAGGTGATTTGGATCTTTGTATATTATATCTGTAATCTTGACTCATGGAGTCGCTTGTATATATATCTGTTCTGTGGGTCCCATCGAGGACTGTTGTGTAATGTTATTACTTCGTTTTCCACCCGCACGAAAGTGCCTGGTGGGCACCTTTGAATCGTTTCTATGCGGGTTTGGCGAATTTTGCTCAAACTTGCATAGGTCCGATTCTGAGGGTGTTACACGCATTTTAGTACCTAGCGGCGAAGCTTTTTGACTTGTCAAAAGCTTACGCTCGATACTAAAATGCGGTAATCTTCCAGACGAGGCTTTTGAGCGTTGCAAAAAGCTATGCGGTAGCAAAATGCGGTAGTACCGCATTTTACTACTGGCGTGTGAAGAGTTTTGCTCGTTTCAAAAAGCTTACATGCAGTGTAAAAATCTTGGTAGTACGCATTTTACTACTGGCGTGTGAGAGTTTTGCTCGGTGCAAAAGCTTACATGCGCGATAACAAAATCTTGGTAATGCGGGTTTTGCTACAGCGTGTGAGAGTTTCTTGTATGGAGTTGTCTTTGTTGAAAAGGGGTGATCCGTACCTAGGTCGGTAGTACGGAATTCTCCGTGTACCGCTTGTACCTTCGGTACTACCGCTTGATTAATCTTTAGCGGTCAGATTTTGTGGAGGGGTATAAATACCCCTCCACCTACCTTGGGACAAAGTGCTCAGAGTCTTGCCCACCATTGGAGTCCTTTGGAGCCACTCAAATTCTCAAGATCTCATCATCCAACCACCCAAAGCCCTTGATCTTTGGGGAATCGAAGGAGGAGTCCCCGATCTACTACTTCACCAAAAGAGATCTTCATTTCCCCCTCATTTCATTGAGGGCCCCTTTGCTCTAGTGTTTTGTTGGAAACCCTAGCTCTCGTTTTTGTTCTTACAAGCTTGTCTTTGATTGCTTTGAAAGCTTGCTTGTACTTGGGAGCCTCCAATTAAGTTGTGGATGTGTGCCCCAAACTTGTAACGGTGCCGGCTTCCACCTTGAAGGTTGCCGATATAGTGGAAGGTGAATCGATCCCATTGGGGTGAGATTCATCGGAGAACAAGGGAGGCCTCTCGTGGCGTTGGTGGTTTGAAACCACCCCCTCTCCAAACGTAGACGTACTTCCCCTCAAAAGGAAGGAACTACGGGAAACGAATCCTTGTGTCTCCGCGTCCATTTTCGGTTACCTCTATCCTTTACCGCACCTTACTTACTTGTTACTACTTTGTGTTGTGGTAGCTCTTGCATTTTGTCATATAGGTAAATTCACCATAGTTGCATTATCTAGAGAATTTACCTTATTGTCAAACCTTAATTTGAAAAAGAAGAAAATTTGAAGTAGCACCTATTCACCCCCCCCCCTCTAGGTGCCCATACGATCCTTTCAGAAACAGATCTTGTGATTTCAATCTGATATTAGTGTGATGTCACACTACTGCACATATAATGAAACCTCTTCCCATACACTCCTTTAGCTTGGTGATGAATAGCTACCTGGTATGGAAGTTTGATGATGTTGTTCCTAAGATTTATGCTTGATCAGCTGGCTCTTCTTATTCATGTGCTTAAGCTGATCCTCCTTGATCTTCTGTTGGCTTGATTCTAATGATGGACTTGATCTTGATCTTGATCTTGTTCTTGACAACTTCTTCTCCTGACTTCAGATTCCTACTTATCCTACTCCTTCTAGCTTCTGCTACATATCTTGATGTAAATATTCATGTGATATTGGTGATCTTGTGGCAGTTTCCTTCAGTGGATTTGGTTTGTGTGGATGAATGAAGAACTAGGGAAGAAATGATAGTGTTGTTAACTTGTGAGAGTGTATGTAAAGGATATGGTAGCAGCTTTACCATAGCTGGTGCCTTTTTGCTTAGGTACTTCATGTGCTGGTTGTGGTGCTAACAACACAACAGCTGCATGCGGTGAGTGTGCTGGCTGCTTGCTTACTCACTCTAGTGGATCAGATCAAGTAAAATATCTTGGTCCTACTTTCTTACTTCCACTCCCTATGGTGAAACTTGCCCCTTTTGTCCACTGCCAATGAGGTTGTTCTGAGGCAAAATTTGCAATAAGAACAGATACTATTTTATTTGGTGAAACTTGCCCCATTTTAATATGCTCAATGATGTGACAAAATAGTGCATCACACTGTTACTACTGAGATCACAAATACTAACCCCTAATCCTTTTTGTTTTTGTTTTATCTTCAATTTAATTTGTTTTGCAGGAATCAAAAGATTATCCAGGAATATCAAGACTAGATATAGGAATTGTAGTTTAGATTTGAATTTCTGTAATTTTCTTATTCGTTTTTAATAACCATGTAATACTTATATATTTGATTAAAGTATTTCTTTTCTTAATAATAAATTATGTAATGATATTGTAATTCAATAATTTATATTATTTTTAATTGTATCCACCACTTATTATTTCTTCATTGTAAAAGAATAATGTAATATATATTCTTTTAATAAAGAATTCTTCTACTTGTTTTAATTATTGTAATTCATTTTCCATTTTCTTTATTCACTTATTTGTTTCATTGTAATATTCTTTTATTGTAAAAGAACATTGTAATGTTGGATTTTAATAATCTTTATACTTTTATTTATAATACTTGTATTTGTATTATTGTGAATAATTATTCATAAGTCAAATTTCTACCCTTATAAGTCAACAAAACAATAAAGGTCATGTCAAAATTCATCCCCACTCTCCTTTTGATGATTCTAAACCTAATTCATCGGAGTAAGAATTCTTATCACTCTAGTCTTTTAATTTGGCAAAAAATTTACCCGGATTTTCAGATGCATGCATGCAGATGCACAATATCTTAAATCTACCCTTCGTTTAGTCCTAAATGCTGGGATGTTACAGCGGGGACATGAGGTTTACCAGTTCAGTCCGGGCGAAAACCCTACTCCGCATGCGCTCTTGATTACAGCCAGGCCCAGAAGGTTACAGGTGCTTGATGCGATCTGGCGTGAGGTGTGTATGAGGTGAGTTGAGTCCCTCCTCGTCGTGCCCTCCTAGCCTTTATATAGATAGGCAGGTCCTGGGCGCAGGTCGAGTCGGTTACAGATTAGGGTTTGTCCCCTTTGAAATTATATCTACTCTAGTCTTGTTCTCCAAGGATCCGAAGGTGTCGTGGGCTTGGGCCACCCGAAATCTCCACAGGCCGCATATCTTTGGCGTGAGACTTCCTTGGGCTAGACTAGGTATGTCAATGTTGTGTACCCGTGGGGTATAACCATGTCAGTAGCCCCCGAGTGTTCAGTCGAATCACAGATTCGGCTGAGGACTCCTCAATCTTTCGGGTGCAATTGGACCTGTTTATAAGAGAAACTAATTTAGTTCGTAGGGATTGTTGATGCGCGTGCCTGACTCTCCTGACAGATCAGGGTCAGTTAACTGTCATAGGACAAAACAACATGATCTTCTTCATATTCGAGTCCCCGGACTCGAATCCGGAACGAATGCTGGTGTAATTTGACTCAGGCCGTTGAGGTCTTATAGGAATCGAATCCCAATGATTTTTAAGTGATGTACCCAATGCGTCCGTCGGGATTTTTCATCGTGCCTGTTGACAAAGTATTTTACTAGCAGAGTGCAGTCAGGTGCGTTACTAGGCCATCAGATGATATCTGTAGGTCTTATCCTTGTGTCGCAGACACAACATCCTAAATGTTATCATCGTGGAGGTGTTTCGGGTGGCCAAGGAGAATATTTCTCACTTAGCGTTGGTTTGGGCAAAGTTGCCAGAATTTTTTTGTTGTACTTGATCCGAAGGATCTCAGTCGAATAATTCATAGGGTGCGCGGCCAGCGCTCCCTATGGGAGTAGCCCCCGAGTGTCTGTTCGAGTCATAGACTCGAGCAGAGACTTTAGTTCAGTTGTTTTTAATTTAGGTCCAAAGGACATAATTTTTTTGGATGCTTGACCAATCCTCCCTATGGGAGTAGCCCCTGAGTCCTTAGTGGAGTCGCAGACTCAACGTGGGACTCGAAGATAGTTGAGAGCTGGAGTACCTTAATCATGCTTAAGGTGCGCGACCAGCACTCCTTATAGGAGTATCTCCCGAGTAGTTGTTCGAATCGTAGATTCGAGTAAGTATTTGATTTATCAACCAAAGATTTGCAGTCGTTACTAGATTGGTTTTGATGACATCAGTGCTGACGATCGATGATCTCAACCGTCCGCGGCGCCAGAGATGATGCGATAGGACGAACGTGGGTCCCACTTCATGACTTGGAGTTGACTAGGCATGCGCTACGTGGCGAGAATTACGGCGTATCCTCGGTTTCCATGCGTAGTGGACAACATGCTGGTGACGGTTCGTTGTTGTGCTGACACGTGTACAGTTGGATCTGACTTGCGCGTTAGGGCTTCTAGATGAACGGTTCATGTTCGTCGTCTTTGTCTTTTAATATCGTGGGTAAACAGTGACTCTGTTTTACCCTTTGCCATTTGCTTTCTCACCATTGCCTCCATTTGCACGAGCACTCCCTCTCTCGATATGCGCACTGGAAGCTCTCCGCTCATTTCCTTCTTCCTTTCTTCGCGCGCACCGCCGCTCTCAACGCCACACAATGGGCAAGTCGAAGAAGAGCATTGCTGCAGCTGGCTCGAGCGCCACCGTCGGCGGCAAGAAAGTTGCTGCTGCCGCTCGTACCGCCGATGGCGGGTGGAGGCGCACAGATGTGCGCGACATTGATCTGCGCAAGTTGCGCGATGCGAGGTTGATCCCGCGGGACAAGGAGGACATCCAGATTCCTGGCGATGAGGTAATCCCTCGCCCACTCGTAGGGTTTCGGATGATGTTCGTTGCCTTAATTCTTTGCGGCCTCTCTCTTCCTATCCACGATTTCCTTTGTGGACTCCTTTTTTCTATGGGCTTCAGATACACCATCTGTCTCCCAATTCTCTTCTCCATGTTGCCTTCTTCATGACCCTTTGCGAGTGTTGGCTCGGCATCGAGCCACACTTTGGCCTCTTCCGGAAGCCCTATTCCGTGAAGAGGCAGTCCAGCATCGACAGAGTTTATCCGCTTGGCGGCTGTATCATCTCTGTTCATCCTTTTGTCCAATTCTTCTCCTTTTCTATTTGCGAGTCCGTCCAGCAGTGGCGCCGGAAGTGGTTTTACATCCGCAACGCTAAACTGGACGGTCAGCAATATGGGCTTGCTTTGTTTGACTCCAAGCAGAAGATCATCCCGAAGAGATCGTGGAAGAACCACATCTTGTAGGGTGAAACTGCGGAGGTCGAGAGGCTCTACCAGCGGGTGGAGGCTCTTCAGTTGGTGCCAGGCAAGGAGGTCAACGGTGTCGACATCATCCGCACCTTCCTCACGCGTCGGGTACAGCCGCTTCAGGCAAAGGGCGCACCCGATGTTCCTCTACACCGGCCCCAACGACCCGACGAGGGTTTCATCCGAAGAGTTATCTTCGGGTGACCTTGATAGGGACCTTCGCCTCCTGCTGAAGTTCAAGGCCGGTGAGGACCTTCCCCCTTAGCGCCAAAAAGGGAGTTTCTCAGGTGGTGCATGTTCGTGCGCGTAGCGCTTTTGTGAGTTTGTGCTTTTTACTGCAGTTACTTATGTTCTTTTTCTTTTCCTTTTGCTTTGCAACGCCTCCAGGTCACGGGGTCCATGCCTCCTCTGCCTGAGAAATTTAGGGAGGCGCCAGACAATGAGGAGGTTGACTCCGAGTTTGAGCTTCCCCCAGCTCAGTCGCCTACTCCGGATGCTCCTGATGCGAGTGAGGAGCAGACCCGAAAGCGCTCCCGGAGCGAGTCTTTGGATGCATCTACTCCTCCAACTCCGAGGAGTCCGGCCTTCCTTGAGCGCCATGGCGAGGATAACCGTGCTTCTTCTGCACCTTTCCCTATTGTGCCGCTTCGGGCGATGGCGCCGCAGCCGCCGACCAAGAAGACGAAGAAGGAGAAGGTGGCGCCTATCTTCAATTTGTTAGATATTGACTCGTAAGTTGTTCCGTCTGTGCTATGTTCTGTCGCTTGTGTGTGTAATGTAGTTTGTTGTCCTGATCAGTCCTTTTCTTGCAACCATTCTTCTGAGGATCCCCTCAGTGAGGGTGCCCGGGAAGCTGTAGGGGAGTCGAAACTGACATCCCCTCCCCGTCAGGTGGTGGCCAACTCTAAGGACGATGCCCCAAACCTCTCTAAGTGAGAGACTCATGCAGTCGCAACTCAGAAGATCGTGCGCGGAACTTTGGAGTCCCCGCCTGAACATGTAAGTTTTTTTATTCTTTATCTTGTTGGGGAGCCCCCGAGCCTTTTTTGGGTTGACCTGTTGGTCATTTCCTCTTGTGGGCGTAGCCCCAAAGCCCTTTTCTGATGTTTTCTTTGTTCGTTGCCTCTGTTTCTTTTCCAGCCCTTTGTAAACAGCGCTAACCTCCTTATCCAACAGCACCTGGCGCTAGAGGCCAACATGCGGCAGCTTCAAGGTGCGTGGTTTGCTCACCCTTTTGTAGTTCGACTGTCTATTTGGGTTCTTCTTCTGCTAATAATTTGGTTCTTGATGTTTGTAGATGAAAACAATGCTGCTCTCCGACGAATGGACGCTCTCGAAAAGAGCCTCGGTCAAGCGGAGAAAAAAGCTGCAGATGTTGTGGAGGCGAAAGAGCGCCTACAGAAGGAGGTAGATGACACTGCTGAAGCCAGGGAACGCCTATAGCAGGAGGTTTCCGATCGCGAGGAGCAGCTTGTTGCTGCGGCTGTTGCTCGCGAGAAGGAGATGGCCGATAGGCTTATGGCTTTTGCCAAAGCCTTCTCTGATAAGTTTCCTTTATTTGCTTGTGTCTTGTATTTTTCGACTGCTCCTTGTCTTGTTTTTATTCGGGTATCTTTTATTCTTTGTTTTCAGATGCTTCAGGCATCACGTTTGATCGTGGTGCACTGGAGCATGGAGATGCTCTCGATGATGCCACTACAGCGGTCGAAGATCGCTGCGGTACTGTTGCTGGCTCCCTGGTGAAGGCCAAGGAAGTTCTCTAGTGCTTCTATAGGGAGGTCCTTCCCAAGGGCGCTGCTCTTGAGGATGCCGACGCTCTGGCAGATGCTCTGTCGGAGGATGCTCCGACAGCATACAAGCGCAAGAAGAAGGGCATCGGCGCCTCCATGGGGTTGGCGATGGCGATGGTGTCCGGAACGGAGCTGGACCTGCCGCACATTACCTCCCAGATGCCAACGGCTGCAGCTGGCTCAGAGGTAGCATTTGCCCTCTTCGCCTCTCGATGTAAGTGTTACGGGCCAAATCTCACTGATCTGCTGGCGGAGTATGCGGCTAAGCAGCAGGAGGAGGCCAAGAGCACGCAATCTGGCTTTGAGGCCACTCCGGATGCGGGTGCCTAAGCCCAAGTGGTGTAGCTAGGATAGTTTATCCTTTTGCCTTTATAATGTAATCTTTTGCTGATGAACAATCCCCACTTATGCCACGAGGTGGCCTTGATGTATATAAATTATGTTTTGATCTATCGCCAGAGATGTTTGTGATGTTCATGTCTTGATTTACTTGTCTCTAGGGTCCTTTGGGTGAGATTCCCATTGTTACTCCGAATACTCCTGAGCCGCGTCCATCTTTGGATGATGCATCTCAGCTGGTTTTTCTTCGCGACCATGTCCGCAGCCTGGAGAAGGATATCCTTGGCATTCGAGGCCATGTGGATGTGTGGAAATCGAAGGCTGAGTGAGCCACTGCCAGGGAGGAGTTCTTGATGGGGGAACTGCGGCAGATGAGCGAGAAACTGCAATGTGAATCTTTTCTGACTGCTGTTCTTTCAAGTGGATCTCTACATTCTGTTTCGTGTGTATGTTCTGCATGTGCGAATCTCGTTTAGCAGGAAGAGAAAGAGTGTGTCGCCGTTCGTATGAATTGCGTGACGCAGCAGGACCTGGAGGCTTCTTCTGGATGGACCGCGACCGGCCATCGTCCTTATGACGGTGCAAGATCGTGTGCACCAGGTTTCTCGGGTGCTGAAGCAGGCGAGGATTTCTATGGCGTCCACTTGGGCCTCCATGTTTCCCTTGGATGAGGCACCTTCCAACCTTTTTGGTCTGTCGGCAAAATTTCAGAATGTGGGGCATGTAAAGGAGTTGGTGCGGCGCCAGCTAGTCGCTGGGGTGAAGGCTGCGTTGTCCCTTGTTCGACTGCATCGTCATGATGTTAACCTTGCGGAGGTGGCTACTGGGCCACCCCTTTGGCGTGATGGCACTCTTTGGGATATGCGTCTTCATTATGCTGCTGTGGCGCAACATGCTAAGGAGATAGTAGGCTTGTTCGAGCATCGGGCGAATGTGATTCTCCAAG
This sequence comes from Avena longiglumis, assembly GCA_030063025.1. Lineage (NCBI taxonomy): Eukaryota > Viridiplantae > Streptophyta > Magnoliopsida > Poales > Poaceae > Avena > Avena longiglumis. Next base: position 478,641,230 of record CP125976.1, read on the forward strand.
ATAGGTAGTTCCTGTAAAGAAAATTTGATGTAAAACTTGTATTTTTCGAGTGGTCTCGTAGTGCCCTTTGTAAAGTTTGTATGTAGCAGCACATGGTGCTTTGTTATGTGCATGTCCTTTTCGTTAGCCTGACGTGATCAGCTACTCAGGTTGCATGCGTTGTTTTCAGTCGACTAGGTCGTGAGGTGAGGCGTAGCCCCCGAGCGTATTATAGCGAAAAGTAATGCAAAGAAAAGGAAATTTCGGCCAAGGGACTTAACTTTTATTCATAGCGTAACGAGGATGTACATTGTTCGGCTGAGTAGCCTTGGCTGATTATCCTTATTGAAAGTAAAAAGGTAGTTAGGGGTAGAAGCGTCACAGACGTGAGATGTTCCAAGGGTTGGAGTATTCGATTCCTGATGCGATGTCCATGAGGCGGTAGACGCCATTTGGGATGACTTCTGTGACGATGTAGGGTCCTTCCCAGGGTGACTCGAGCTTCTTCGGCCGCTCTTTCTTGAGTTGTAGGACGAGGTATCCTTCGACGAAGGACCTTGGGCGCAGCCGACGGCTGTGGTATTTGCGGAGGCTCTGCTGATAGACCGATGAGCGAGCCGTGGCGATGTCACGTGCCTCATCGAGTGTGTTGACGACATCTTCAAGTGTGGTCGTTGACTCGGCTTCGCTGTAGGCGACGACCCGTGGGGCCTTGTGGTGTACCTCGGCAGGTAGTACGACTTCGGCTCCGTGCACCATGAAGAAAGGTGTGAAGCCAGTTGAGCTGTTCGGCGTTGTACGCAAGCTCTAGAGGACGGAGGGTAGCTCTTCTGCCTAGGCTCCCGCAAGCCGTTCGAGTGGGCAGAGGAGGCGTTTCTTGATGCTGTTGCCTATGAGGCCATTGGCCTTTTCGACCTGCCTGTTGGTCTGCGGATGCGCCATGGAGGCGTAGGATATGTTGATGCCAAGGCCCTCGCAGAAGTCTTGGAATTCCTTTGAGATGAAGTTCGAGCCGTTGTCTGTGATGATGTTGTGTGGCACACCGAACTTGTAGACTATGGACTCGAAGAACTTGACGGCAGTTTTGCCGCTTTTGTTGGTGATGGGCATAGCCTCGATACACTTGGTGAACTTGTCGACTGCGTCCAAGAGGTAGACGTGGCCTCCTTTCAAAGATTTGGGCAGTTTGCTGATCATGTCGAGGCCCCATTGGGCGAAGGGCCAGGCCAATGTTATGGGCCTTAGCTCCAATCCTGGTGCGTGCGGCTTGTCCGTGTACCTTTGGCAGGCATTGCATCTTCGGACGATGTCCTTAGCATCATTCATGGCCGTTGGCTAGTAGAATCCAGCTCATAGAGCTTTGGCGGCAATGGCTGCATGTGGCATACTTAAAACCACTACTAGAAAAATCTCATTGCATCGCATTTGTCTATCGGTTTCGGGGCCCACTATTTCTCACTGTATAAAACTATTTCCTTTGACTGTCTATTTGTTTTCTCAATAATCATCTCGGGACAATTTTTAAACATTTGTCTCATTTATTTTTGTTGTGGCCGGTCGAGCTCAATTTATTTATTCAAGCAAGCCAATTCGTATTTATTGCCCAAGCTTGGCCAACCCCTATTCTAATCTCTCAGTACCCTTTCCACCTATTCTTAAACCACCTGTCCCCCACCCCTTTAATCACCTGCTCTACCCTATCCCCGCGCCAACCTCACCCTCTCTCTCCTCCCCCTGGCTCCATCCCCAACCTCCCCCCTAACCCCCTCTCTCCCTCACCCATGAGCCCCTCTCCTCCTCCTCCAGCCAGGACCCTCCAGACCCAGCCCGCAGCACCCAACCGCCCCCCCTCACTCCCCTCCCTCTCCCCCACCTTGACCCCAACCCTCTCCCCTCCTTCACCGCCTCGACAACGCCCGCTCCCCTCCTGTGCTTCCCGTCCGCCCCGCTCCTGCTTTCGCTTGCTCTTCCTTCGAGCCTGCATTCGCCGCCTGCCAGCCTTCCTTTCGTCGCGCGCCCCCCGCCTACTCGCCCGCGCCCTGCCATGAGGCCGCCGGCCCTCTCTCCCCCCCGCCTAGCTCGCCTTGCCTCACCTCGCTCGCCGCTGTCTCCAGCCACAGCCTCATCCCGGCCGCCCCTCTTCACGCGCACTGCTACCTCCTCTGCCGCCTCCTCTGCCCCTCAGCGCATCGCGCCAGCGTCTCTGCTCGCCGCCAACCTCCGATAACTCCCCGGAATCCCTCCGGCCCCCTCCGGCGCCCCCGTCGGGCTCCCCGGCGTCGCTCGTCGCTCGGCCCCGCCTAACCTCAACCGGCCGCAGCCCGGCGCTCGGGCCATCCCTCCCGAGCCGCGCCCTTCCACACTTCCGGCGCTTAGCGCGGCGCGTCCTCTGGGTAGCTCCTTCGCGCTCCGGCTCGTCCGGCGTCATCCCTCGCCATCGCCGAATGAACCCGCCCTCCCCTGGGCTTTTTTCCGTCTGCCTCGCCCTCTAAACCGGTTATTGGCGTGCCGCGCTCTCCGTATGCCCGCCACAGGCCGCGCCTCGGCCTTTCCGTGATACAGCTCTCGATCGCCCCTCGCCATGCCGGCCCGTCGCGGCGCGCCTCCGCTGTCCCGCCGCGCGCCCGCGTCGGCCAGGCGGCGTCGCCGCCCTTCGCAGCGCCTTCCCCCGGCCTGTGCGTCGCCGCGCTCGCTCCTCATAGCCCGCTTCCCGCACAGCCCCCACGCGGGCCCAGCCCAGCGAAGTCCGCCCCGTCGCTCCAATCCCCAAGATAACCCCAAGAATCCCTCGCCAGATACCCCCGGACCCGGGCCCCAAGACATTTGCACGGGCCGTTGCGCCGCCCGCAGCGATGAAGATGCCATCAGCACCGAAGAGAATTATCACCTGGGAAATCCCAGGCGCCTGGACGAACCCACGAATGCGAGCGGGCAAGAGCTCTTCGGCGTTCCAATCGACTCTTCGTCATGCGAAGGCCTACAGCGAACTTGGTAATTCCTCATGGCAGATGATCTCATGGCACGAAGCTTTTCACACTCGACATAAAACTCCCTCGGGCGTAAGAAGATCTTCTCCACGGAACGCATCGTCCCCGGACGATGTTACATCGCATGATGGCCGCAGATGCCCTCGTGGATGTCTTGGAGAATGGTTTTACCGTAACTGATGGTGACGCACCTTTGGAGTACACCCGAAATACTGCGTTTGTACAACTTGCCATTGTAGATGGTGAACGCTTTGGATCGGCGAGATATGCGTCGGGCATCTGTCAGGTCATCTGGCAGTTCCTTGTTTATCAGGTACCGAAGGTACGACTGCGTCCACGTCTCTTAAATCGCCATGACCTGCATCAGACTGACCAGTTCGGCCTCGGTGTCGAGCTTTTCGGGCCCTTCCTGTCCTTCGGGTGGCGTAGCCCCCGAGTGTCCCGCTTCTTCGGGTGATCCCTTGGGGAATTTCCTTTTGATAGAGGGTACACATATTTGTTTGAGGAACACACCTGGTGGCACCCGTGCACAGGTGGATCTGATGTTGGCGAGTCTATCGTCTTCCTTGTTGCTTTCTCTCCCGACGTGCCGAAGCTCGCAGCCGTTGAAGTCCCCTTCGAGTGAGTTGTAGAGCGCGCGGTACACGATCATGTTGGCACTGTGAGCGTCGCACTCGTTCATCGTCTGTTGGACGACAAGGTTCGAGTCACCGTAGATGAATAAGCGCGTTGCGTCGCGGATCTTGGCCATCCGCATTTCATGGATGGTAGCCTCGTATTTGTCCTCGTTGTTGGAGGCGCGGAATTTTATCCAAAGGACGTATTTCATCTTGTCGCCCTGAGGGGACGTCAGTATGATGCCAGCTCCTACTCCAGCCTCATGTTTTGAGCCGTCGAAGTGCATTGTCCATGATTGCGTCATGTCCGGAGTGTCCGGCAGCTGGAGTTCCATCCAGTGGACGAGGAAGTCAGGGAGGACCTGAGATTTGATGGCATTGTGCCGCTCATAGACTATGTCTAGAGGGGATAGCTCGATGCCCCACAGGGCTACGCATCCCGTGGCTTCGGGGTTGTTCAGGATGTTGGACAGTGGCGCCTCGTTGACGACCATTATCTGGTGCTCCTGGAAGTAGTGGCTCAGCCGACGAGCCGTCATGAATACGCCATAGGCGAGCTTCTGGTAGTGAGGGTACCTCTGCTTTGTTGGTGTCAGTACCTCACCGAGGTAGTAGATTGGGCGTTGGACACCATGGGTCTTGCCATCTTCGGGTCGTTCGACCACGAGTACGGTGCTTATCACCTAGTGCATAGCTGTGATGTATAGCAACAGAGGTTATCGCTCCTTTGGCGTGACCAGGATGGGCGAGGTGGAGAGCGGCCGCTTGAGGTCCTCAAATGCGTCGTTTGCTTCGGGTGTCCACTCGAACTTGTCCGCCTTGCGCAGCAGCTGGCAAAAGGGTGCAAGGCCTTTTTGCCCATGCGACTGATGAATCTGCTCAGCGTCGCGATGCGCCTAGCTAGTTGTTGGACACCTTTGAGGTTCTTCGGCTTCTCCATGGTCAGTATGGCCTGGATTTTCTTCGGGTTCGCCTCAATACCTTATTGGGAGATGAAGTAGCTGAGTAGTTGGCCAGATGGGACGCTGAAGGCACACTTTTCTGGGTTCATCTTGATCTTGTAGTGATCAAGGTTATCGAATGTCTCGTGGAGATCGTCGATTAGTGTCTTGGCTTCCCTGGTCTTGATGACTATGTCGTCAACGCAGACTTGGATGTTGCGACCGATCTGGTTTTTCAGACATGCTTGCATGCACCTTTGGTATGTGGCGCCTGTGTTCTTTAGCCCGAAGGGCATGGTGTTGTAGCAGAACACCCCGAACGGCGTGATGAACGTCGTTTTGTCCTAGTCTTCAACCTTTAGTCGAATCTGATTGTAGCCTGAGTAGGCGTCGAGGAAGGAGAGTTTCTCACATCCTGCAGTCGAATCGATGATCTGGTCTATCTTCGGTAGAGGGAAGTGGTCCTTGGGACAGTACTTGTTGAGCGATGTAAAGTCTACGCACATCCGCAGGATGTCCGTGTCCTTCTTGGGGACCAGCACAGTATTGGCCAGCCACTCGCTCTCCTTAATTTCTCGGATAAAGTTGGCATCGAGCAATCTGTTGACTTTGATTCCAACGGCTTCAGCTCTTGGTTCGGACAATCGTCAGATCGATTGTTTGACTGGCCTTGCTTCGAGGAACACATTTAGTGCATGCTCGGCGAATTCCCTGGGAACTCCTGGCATGTCCGCGGGACACCAGGCAAAGATTTCCCAGCGCTCACGGAAGAATTCGACGAGCGCGCTTTCCTATGCGGGGCTGAGGTCGTTGGCGATCAACGCCGTCTCGGAGGTATCCGTTGGGTGGACCTGCACCTTTTTCGTGTTGACCGTGGAGTCGAACGACATATCGGGTGCGTTTTGCCTAGAGACTAGGGGTGCCCCATTATCTGTCACCTCTCGGAGCCTCGTGAGCTCCTCTTGCATCCCAAACGACTGGGAGATTCTGTTGAAGTCTCTATCGCAGTGGTCTGATCGGGTGAAGCTTCCTTAAACGGTGATGACGCCCCTGGGTCCTGGCATCTTCAGTAGAAGGTATGCGTAGTGCGGTACTGCCAGGAATCTTGCGAATGCCACGCGCCCGAGGATGGCGTGGTACTGTGATGGCCAGTCCACCACTTTGAACTCCATCCGCTCGCGCCTAAAGTTTTCGGGCTGGTCGAAGATGACGTCAAGCCATATTTTTCCCAGGGGATATATGCCCTTCCCTGGTACTATGCCATGGAACGTCGTGTCGGATTGTTCCAGGCTGCACAGCGGGATCCGTATCGCTGCGAGGGTGCTGGCGAACATCAGGTTGATGCTGCTCCCGCCGTCCATGAATACGCGGCTCATCTTGAATCCTCCGATCTGCGCTTCGAGCACCAGGGCAGCATGACCTGGGCGAGGGATCTGGCAAGGGTGATCCGAACGATCGAACATGATGCAGGACTCCGAGTCGCTGAGGTACTCAGGGATGGCAGGCGGAGATGCAACCGCCAGGCTCACTTGGCGGGTGATCTTCTTTTGCACCATGTTGGTTGGTCGTCCCTTCTGAATCATCAGGGACCCTTTTTGCGGTGGATATCCTCCTGTACCATTGTTTGGTGCAGGTGCGATCGCTGGATTCGACGGTCCCATGGGTGGTGGTGGAGGAGCTCCGTGGGCGATGTCACCTGGTGCAGGTGCGGGCCCAAACCCGGGGTTTACGATCTGGCATCGCATCTGGGTGAGACCCTCGCTGAGTTTCTGGAATTCGCGGCAGTCCTTTAGCATGTGCATGTCCTTATTTTTGCCATCTTGCTTGTCGATGTAGAAGTGGATGGTGCAAGGACCGGACAACTTGTCGTATGCCGAGGGCTCGTCGTCACGGCTGCGACGCTGCCATGTTTGTGTAGGGCGCCCTCCATCGCGGAAGTTTCCGTTGCGGTATCCGCTGCAGCGGTTCCCGTCTTCGCGTCGGTCGGCGTAGCCAGCCGCAACCATGTTGACTCCGTCGCGATCGTCATAGACGCACGGCCTTTGTTTGCTACGGCGTTCGCGCCTGCGACCATAGTTGTCCTCGTCATCCGAATGCATTCGGTGGAGGAATCCTCGCCATCTACCCACCTGTTGCGATGTCCATGAGGTGGTCGAGCGTCTTGGGCTTGACGCGCCCAAGTTCTTCCTTGAAGTTCGGGTGCGTGACACCGTCCTTGAAGGCATCGATTGTCCTTTCCTCGGAGATGTGCGCGGCGGAGTTCTTGATGTGAGACCAGCGTAGGATGTACGAGCGAATGGATTCGCTAGTACGTTGGGTGCAGGCCCGTAGTTCCTCAACCGAGTCTGGCCTCTTGCTGGTGCCTTTGAAGTTGAAGATGAAGCTGTATGCTAGCTCCTTCCAACTTAGGATGGAGCCTGAGAATAGGCTGCTGAGCCAGATTCGAGCTATGCCTGTCAGCTATAGCTGAAGTCATTGCAGCGCGGTGTTCCTGTTAGCACCGTGGAGTTTGACGGATGAGAGGTGGTCACTGAGCCAGGACTTCGGGTCCTGCGTACCGTCGAGCTTCGGAGTGTCTGAATGGATCTTGAAATTTTTCGGCATCCGTGTGCGCCGAACGGATCTGCTGAAGCATCTGGCTCCGCACAGCTCTCCGTCCTCATCCTAGTCAGATTCGGTTGAACACGCGCGTTTGGCGCGTGCCTTGTCGACATTGCGTTGGGCGAGATCCTTTCGAGCGTCGTAGTCACTGCTACGACGCCTTGGGCTCTTGCGACGTCGAGGCAGATCGTGCTCGTCCTCGTCAGATGAGGGTGTAGGGCTGCGGGTGAACTTGACCGCAACTTTTTTCTTCGGCTCCGCAGGAGCTTCATCGTGGAGCGCAGCTCCAACGAGTCCGAGTTCGGCTAGCGCGGACTTGTGCATGGCGCTCTTCGGGTCATCCACCGGAGGTGGATGAGACGCGAGTTATGTGGTGGCTACCAGATCACAGCTTGCGATGTCTTCAATATGACGTTGCCGTTTACATCCATTGACATGAAGGACGTGTTGAGGGTCCTTATGATGTCGCGGCGTGCGGCGGGGTCCATGTGCTCCGTGCGGGAGCGATGCTTGTTGGCGTTGTTGCCGTGCGAGATGGAGCCGCCAGCGGCGGAGAGCGCAACTCGTCACGCACTAGACTCCAAAGCCGCCTTCTTGCATTTGTAGAGATCCTCCATCAGCTTCACCTGTCGGTTATGCTCACCGATGAGGAGGAGGTGGTATGCCATCAGCAGGTCCCGTGAAGCATCCACATGTAGGATGATGTTGCCTGCCATGGCTTCGTGTGCCTGGAGCCATCCGTCCTCGTTGAGGTTGATCTTCTGGTAGGCGTTAGAGTCGCCTTCATTGGGCTAGAGGGATGGATATCCCCCATTTCCTCCGTTCCCAGCCCGCGGGTTGGGCGGTGGATTGGGTGGTGGGTTGGGTGCACTCGTACCTGGTGACGAGGTTTAATCTCATCAATGCCCATTGTTATGGACTTGGGTTTTGGAGAAGATGGGGATGCTGGAGATCGTGGCACGGTTAACAGACAAGCAACCAGGGGACACGAGATTTACCCAGGTTTAGGCCCCGGGGAAACCTACTCCCGCTTATCGCTCTTGATTACGGCGGAACCGAAGGTTCTGAGGTCGTGATTCGATCTGGCATGGAGGTGCGTGCGAAAGTATGAGTCGAGAGATCTAGGACGTACCCTCCTGGCCTTTATATAGACTTAGGCAGGTCCCGGGCATAATCCTAGTCGGTTACAAGTTCTAGGATTTTACCCCTTTGAATTTCCTATCTATGCTAGTCTTGCTCTCCAAGGATCCGAATGCGTCATGGGCCTTGGCCACCCGAAAATTGTCGTGGGCCAGCGTATATCTGATGTGGGCCTTCCTTGGGCTGGACCAGGTATGCTGAAGTCACGTACCCGTAGGGTATAACCATGTCACCTGGTGGTAGTTCCGATTCGCCCCGAATGACCACAACGCATTGGTAACGCTCGCGGACTGGGTTCCTTCGTCCGAGGGAGGGCCGCACAGATCTGAGTTGCAGCAGCTGCTGTCATATGACTCGTCTGTCAGCGTTGACGTGCGTAAAACGTCGATGGGTGGGACCCACGAAGCGGGCCTGATGGATGGCGGTGGCACCCGCTCTAGTAGGCGGAGGGTGCCGGTCTGCCCCACCTGGAAGCAGAAGCTCCCGAACAGAATATCGAGCCCGTCGCCTACGGGCTCGAAATCCCCCATGGTGGCTGCCAAGTGGGCGGTGAAGTCGAAGGTGCCGAAGAGGATATGACTCTCCGTCGCCGATGAGTTGTAGATCGCTCCGGATGGGACCGTCACGAGAACAATCAGCGTCCCCAGTTCCCACAAACGGCGCCAATTGACGAGGTTTCGGCTCGTCAATGCCCATTGTTATGGACTTGGGTTTTGGAGAAGATGGGGATGCTGGAGATCGCGGAACGATTAGCAAACAAGCAACGCGAGGACATGAGGTTTACCCAGGTTCAGGTCCCCGGAGGGAAAACCCTACTCCTGCTTGTATGCTCTTGATTACGGTGAAACCGAAGGTTACAGGGGTGCACAAATGTGATCTGGCGTGAGGTGTGTATGAGGTGAGTTAAGGCCCTCCTCGTCGTGCCCTCCTAGCCTTTATATAGATAGGCAGGTCCCGGGCACAGGTCAAGTCGGTTACAGATTAGGGTTTGTCCCCTTTGAAATTCTATCTACTCTAGTCTTGTTCTCCAAAGATCCGAAGGCGTCGTGGGCTTGGTCCACCAGAAATCTCCACCGGTCGCGTATCTTTGTCGTGGGCCTTCCCTGGGCTAGACTAGGTATATGCCAATGTTGTGTACCCGTAGGGTATAACCATGTCACCTGCTACATCAGCACCTGCACCTGCAGCACCAAGAGCATCACCTACACCTGCAGCACCAAGAGATTCCCAACCTAGAGCAACACCAAGAGCTTCTAAACCTCCAGCAGCTGCCAGGTTTAAACCACCTAGGAAGAGAGCTGCAACATCTGAAGCTGGCTCTTCTCAAGATCATCCCGGAGCATCTTCAAGCAGAGGAAGAAAGGGGAAAAAGGCAGCATCATCATCTTACAATAGCTATTCCTTTTTCACATGTAGTGGAAATTACTAGATCGTGTTCTTGTTCAAGATAATGTCCTTTTGGTTTAGAATTAAGCCCAGGGTATATGTAATGACTACCAAATGATTATGTCCTTTTGGTTGTTTATGTTCCAGCTACTCCTATGTTCCCAGATTATGTTGGTTTATGTTCCAGGTACTCATATTTTCTTCTTTTGGTTCAGTATCCACATCCAACCATCTTATGTGCTACTTATTGTTCCAGATTATGGTGCCGCTTTTGGTTCAGTTTTTACATTTAAAATATTACAAACAAAAGGCATATATTCTTGCAGAATTTGATGCATTACATAGCACTTGCCATTACAATAGTTCACTACCTTGTTTTGAATTTAAAACATTGCAAACAAAAGGCATACATGTATTACCATTACAATACATTCTTACAGAAACAAAGCATCATCTTGCCATTACATAGCACTTGCACTACCTAACACTAACTAGTTCACTAGAAACTAGTTCACTAGAAGAACAATTTCTCTGCAACTAAACCTATCAAAAACACAACTACCACAAACAAAATGTTTTCATATTTGCACTTAATTGTAGATAACCGTTCATCCTTCTGCTTCAAATCTGCTTGCAAAGCCATGACCTGGACAGTTCCTACTTCATCTGACCGAGCCTCATTTTGTTTAGGTTCCTTTTGCTGACCACGCAACCTCCAAACATCATCCCTCAAATCACCAAGTAAATTGCTCCAAAACTCAGGCAAAGGATCATCATGCCATTCCACATACCCACATCCACAACCGTTCTGTTCATTGTCCCAACAAAGAATAATAAGATGATGAATAAGGAGGAAAATTGCAGCCAGAAAGAATGAAATTGAGGGCAATAACTCACCATTGCACCAACTCATGCATAGTACCTTCTTCCTGGGTTCTGAGAACTCCATAAAATCCATCTCAGTGTCTTCCTCCGCGGATTGCAATGGCAAAGCCTCTCCGGCTCGTAAGCCATTGGGTTCTCCCGATAGTCGACTGGAGACCTCGAATCCGTGACCCTCCTCCTTCCCGCGGCAACACGGAAGCCTGACCCTGCCGCCGAAGAACCACTGGAAGATCGAGACATTCTCCTCTACGCCGCCACTCTCCACCACCTGCTGCCCTGCCCCGACGAACCCTAATTTTATTCCCCCTCCCTTCTATTTGCCAAGCGTGTACCTCTTCATGCCCGCGCGATAAGGTTATCCCACCAGCTCTGGCCCCACAACTGACAATTATCCACGTCAGCAACTTACTCCCTAAAACTGTATTAGGGTTCGATTTAGACCGAGATTAGAGAGTTCAGGGTACGATCGACAGGGATTTCGACGTCGGGGTTCAGCCGGAGCACTACAAGTTCAGGGTTTAAAACAAACTTTTTTCTTACAAAAAAGATTGTCCATCGTTCAGACAATGACAAGACATAACCGAAGATCTGGTAAGATGTACGGTAACAATCCGAAGATCAGCAAGCCGTGTGCTGCCCGGCGCACGGGATCCAGTTCCAGGAATGCTCGCGGTCGCAGGCCGGGCTTGCTCCTCGGGCTCAGCCGTGCAAAACCCCATGACCAAACCCTAGACTTAAATACCCACCCCTCAGCGATCCACCCCTCCTTTCTCTGCCTCAAGCACGCACGGCGCGGCGCGCACGCACGCACGCACGCACCCTTCTCAGCTCCCGAAGTCACCGCGACGCCAAAAGTGGGAGGAGGACTCCGACTCTCCCCACTCGCCAATCCGCCCCCCGCCCCCGCCCCCGCCCATCGAGAACCCTAGCCCGGGGTTCCGGCCTCGCCCCGTACCGCGCCTTGCCGCTGTCGCCGCTGTTGCTCGAGGTGGGCCCGGCCGCCGGGATGGATCTGGCCAGCCTGACCTTGGTGCTGCGGGCGGCGCTCAGCCACAACCCCGAGGAGCGCAAAGCCGCCGAGGCCAGCCTTGACCAGGTTAGCGCCCCCACCGCCGCCTCGATCATGCTCTTGTCTCTCTGGGTCCGTTGCTTGTGTTGATGCGCTATGGTGTAGTTGGATTTGGGCGGTGGTTCGTCGGGTCATTGCCTCACGTCTCTCCAGTGTTGGGTTTTGCCGTGGAATCTCACTCAATTGAATCAGTCACATTAGTTTCCGTATCGAGTTGATTGCTGTTGCTATGTTCGATCTGGGGCTAGTTTATCACCGTGCTGAATCGGATCAGTTTGAACTATTGATCTGTGTATGAGCTTCACTCCTGGACTGATTTGATGCTTGATGCGCATTTTCGTGTAGTTGGATTTTGTTGTGGAGTTATGCTCGACGGAATTATTGCAGGCAGGGTTGTTTTCCTAGCTCGTACAGGTGTTCTGGTTGGCATTATTGCTCCAGGTCATCAACACCTCAGAGTTGGTGGCTTATCAACCTGTTCAATCAAGCAGCCTGTCATTACAGCTTAAAATAAGATAGTACCATATAAATTTTAAATTTTTAGATGTAATTACTTCTCATGAGTAAGCTTATCAACATGTTCAATCAAGTAGCCTGTCATTACAGCTTAAAATAAGACATTACCATATAAATTTTAATTTTTTAGGTGTAATTACTTCTCATGAGTAACCTTATTTCGCTAAACGTTTTCTCCCTTTCTTTTTTATTTCATAATATCAATATGCTTAGTGAAAGGATGCTGTCAAATAGTTTACAAATTGGAAAATTGTTGGAGCGGAGTGGTATCCGTTCTTTTAGCTATCCCCTTTCACACTTCCAGTCACGTCAGCTTTTTGTAAAGAGATTTTCTCAGCCAACCTTCATTCTGACGCTCTGCATAATGTTAATGTTACTTTGGACCCTTATACTGAAGTTCCTATGGTTGCTGCAGATTCAGTATGCGCAACAACATCTGGTGAGATTGTTACAGATCATCGTCGATGGAAATTGTGATATTGCCGTGAGACAGGTCGCAAGCATTCACTTCAAGAACTTTGTTTCGAAAGCGTGGTCACCTATTGATCCTGGTATGTGGAGGGTAGTAGATTAGCACCGACTCCCTTCTTTTTTTTTTTGATAACTAAAGTTCCTTTTCCTTTCTTCAGAAGAAACACAAACAATTCCAGAAGCTGACAAGTCTATGGTTCGTGAGAATATACTGGGTTTTGTTACTCAATTGCCTCCACTACTAAGGTAAATAATTTTCTTACAATCCACCTATCCTTTCATTAACAAGTAAACATTGTACTGTCATAGCCTCTTGATAGAGTTGTAGTGCCGTATGTATTTGGTTACTCTGGTATATTGCTAGTTCTTTTTACCAGCTAAACTGAACTCTAGGACCTGTAGTTTTCAGTTATCACCATGTTTATTACTGTTGGATGTCACTAATTTTCCTTTACCTAAGGGAGAGAAAATAATGTTCACCATATTTAGTTTCTGTCTACATATGAGTAAATTCATCTTCCAGCTTTTTGCAGTTTAAAAGGAGCAGCAATCATGATTTGAAGTTCCATTTTGTGTATAATAGAAGCAATATGTAGTAAAAGAATATTGATTGTGCCTTCATGAAACACATATAATACACGCCATCCTATTTGTTAGTTATATAAAACACTGTTTTCCTTTGTATGAAACCTCCATTTGTAGAGAATCATCATACAAATTGTTCCTCAGGTTGTAAGGTGGACACATGGTAATTTTTTTTGGCCAAGCATGCTAGCTCACATTTTTTTTACTTCATAATGCTCCACTGTTGTGGTATGCTTTCTTAATGGTAAAAACACACCACTTGGCATTATTGATGCTAGGAAAATGTATGGATAACTGACACATCTTTCACAACTATATTTAGAGCACAGCTTGGAGAAAGCATCAAGACCTTGATCCTTGCGGATTATCCTGAGCAATGGCCTAGTCTCTTACATTGGGTTACACGTAACCTGGAATCACAGGATCAAATTTTTGGAGCACTTTATGTACTAAGGATCCTTTCCCGGAAATACGAGTGAGCATACAAACCACCTTCCTTCTATTTATGTGCTTGATAATTGCATTATCAGTTCTATTTGATATGTTTCTAAATTCTGTAACTCAAAATTACATAGGGTTGCATATTTCTGTTGCTTTTGTTGTGATTTTTTTACACATACTGTTGCTTCATTCATTTCTCTGGAAAACTGATGTGGGGGTCGTTTAGAGAGAACATGAAGCTATATTGTCTAGATAACATCGTTATCCTAGATTTCTGATTTAAATGTAGGATGTACGTCATAGATCTTCTCTAATGAAGTTTTGCTGTAGTTCCTGATGCCATCAGACCACACTGCTATTGCTTTCTGTTTATTTGAGTTGGCACACTTATCCTATTTACGCCTCGTATCTTCAAGATAACATCGTTATCCTAGATTTCTGCTTTGAATGAAGGATGTACGGGCTACATCATAGATCTTCTCTAATGAAGTTTTGCTGTAGTTCTTGATGACATCACACCACACTGCCATCGCTTTCTGTTTATATGAGTTGGCACACTTATCCTATTTACACCTCATTGCTTAGGTTCAAGTCAGAGGAGGAAAGGATGCCTTTGTATCAAATTGTCGAGGAGTGTTTTCCTCGTTTGTTGAACATATTCAACACACTTGTCCAGATTGCCAATCCTCCAATTGAAGTAGCTGACTTGATCAAGCTGATCTGCAAAATATTCTGGTCCTCAATTTATGTATGTTCTTGGTCTTGTTAAGTTAATTTTCCCCAGTTCTTCTTCTCCGCTTATGCTCTTGCCATGTGCTTTCTGCAGCTTGAAATTCCAAAGCAACTGTTTGAACCAAATATCTTCAATGCATGGATTGTTCTATTCTTGAACTTGTTGGAAAGGCCAGTTCCATTGGAAGGGCAACCATCTGATCCTGATGCTAGGAAAGCTTGGGGCTGGTGGAAAGTCAAGAAATGGATTACCCATATCTTGAACCGTCTATACAGCCGGTCAGTATTGAATTAAGTTGATACCTTTTTTCTAATCATTATTTTTACTTTGTTTTCAATTCATCATTTACAGGTTTGCTGATATGAAGGTTCATAAGCCAGAGAGCAAAGCTTTTGCTCAAATGTTTCAAAAGAACTATGCTGGAAGAATTTTGGGATGTCACTTACAGTTGCTCAATGCAATCCGCACTGGTGGTTATTTGCCTGATAGGGTTATCAATCTTATTCTTCAATATCTCACTAACAGGTTTGTGGAGTCCGTTTTTGGAGCAGCATGATATACTTCCATAGGACAAACTAGCTTTTGTAATTAAATTCGCATTGTGACCTTTCCTTATTTCTTGTTTCTCTCATGTCCCACTAACCATGATCTTGCTGCAATCTCAACTATGTTAGATAATTTCGACAACACAACTTGCTTTACTGGGATCATTCCCAAGTTCTGCTCTGGTGCTGTCTTTCCGAGAACTAAATAATAGGCCAAGCAAAATATACCTTTTATTACTAGTGTTCGATATATGCATTTTAGAGGGTACTTTTTTTTGTTGAAATTTACTATTTGCATTTTGGGAACTTCTGTTCAGCATATATAGGTCACTGGATATCTCCTCCTATTCTACTGTTGCATCCCTTGCTTTGTCTACCATGTAAAAGATGTGCATCCTTGATATGATGATACTTTGTCTGGTGATATCTAAATGCGCGATGACTGCCTGTAAGTAATGGGTTACGTGTTTCTTGCAGTATCACGAAAAACAGCATGTATCAGCTGATGCAACCACAAATCGACATAATTCTTTTTGAGATAATATTTCCACTAATGTGCTTCAATGACAATGACCAAATGTTATGGGATGAAGATCCACATGAATACATTCGGAAAGGCTATGGTAAAATTGCATGATTAAATTCATCTGAATTGCATTTTCAGTTTCCATCTCTTTACTCTTGATGCTTTTTTGGTGCATATACAGATATAATTGAAGATCTGTATAGTCCCCGAACAGCTGCTATGGATTTTGTCAGCGAGTTGGTAAGAAAACGTGGAAAAGGCAACCTACAAAAGTTTATCCAATTTATTGTGGGAATATTCATGAGGTATTCATCATTCTTGTGTGATTTATGTTGTGAGTCTCAACCTTCGCGAGCTATCTAATTCTAGAATACCTTGGTAGGTATGATGAGGCATCTATTGAAGTGAAGCCATACCGCCAAAAAGATGGCGCACTTCTTGCCATTGGGACATTATGTGATAGGCTGAAGCAAACTGATCCATATAAAGCTGAGTTGGAGCGTATGTTAGTTCAACATGTCTTCCCAGAGTTCAGTAGTAATGTTGGACACTTGCGTGCGAAGGTAGTGTGCTCCAACTTGGCTAGCAGTTCTACCTTTTATTTGCTGTTACAGTTTAGACCTTCAGATCATGTAACTTCAAAACTGCGAAACTTACTTTTGATCGGAGGTACAAAATTTATTAAAGCATCTGCATTCCAGTGTTACAGATGTATATTATTGTTTTATACCACTTCAGATATCTACTTAGCTTTAATTAGAAAAGTTGGAAATATGCTTCTGTACAGAAATTTTGTACCACCCCAGGGTCAAAAAATTAACGTATTCATTATTACTTACATAATGTTTCTGTAAGATCCGAATCTGTTCACTATTTTTCTTCATAGTAGCTTGGTGAATAATTAGTGAAGAAGTAACTAGGAATTTTCTTCCAAATCCTAACACAAACCAGTTGCGTCATTTCTTGTGAACAATCTAAATACTCCTTTCCTAGTGAACCTGAAAAACCTACTACCTCTGAACTGCTAAAAAGGCTTACATTTTGGAACGAAGGTTAGTACTCATTAAGGAGAAGGGCATACTTTAGCTACAGGGTTTCCATCAGAGCTTCTGCATCGATGGCATTGGCCACCTCCATGACAGGCTTGAAACAACTGGCTGTTTCTTTCGCGCCAAACAAACCAAATTTGGAGAACCACAGTGGAGTATAAATCTTTGTGGTTTTCATTTGGGACCCCTACACAGCGCCTGCTGCCAAGCTGGGTGCAGTTGTCCCGATTTGTGATCCTGTTACCAAGCATCTTGAGATGTTCAGTCAAAGCTGAGAAACACACAAACAAGTGCTCTGGTGTCTCTGTCTCTTTTGAGTGGAGAGGACAAAAACCATGGTTCGGAAGCTGATGGCCCGCAAGGTAATATGGTTCTGTAGCTCGAGTTGAAGGAATAATTGACACGTGAGCGGTAGCTTCGTCTTACAGAAGGAATTATGAATGTTAGGTATTATTTCGGGGAAGTAATCTTTATACTTTGACTTAGCCCATGTACTGAAGGTTTGGAGAACAGTGCCAGAAAATGGCGATCCAAAATGAATATGGTCCAGATGCGGTTCAGAGTGACAGATGCTTTGTTAATAGCTTGAACTGAGAGTTTGAATGTCTTGGATCCAGTATTACTCAGCGCCTGCGTCACCATCCTAGACTTCCTGTTCTGGGCTGGACCAATGCCCAGAAGTTAGGTGCCAACAAGCTGACGGCATCGAGTCAAGTATTAGTCCAGGAGAATATGAGCTTCAGATCATTGCCAAGCTCAAAGTTCACTGCAAATTGTGACCTCAGTTGTCATATTTAAATAAATTGCTTTCTTTAGCAGACCCTTTGTTCAAGTCCTTCTACAAAGTACTCTATTTGATATGTTATAACACAAGTTTATTATCTGCTACTTAATAGTACTCCCACTATCCCGAATTAGATGTCGCAGATTTGTCTAGATTCACATGTATCTAGACATGTTTTAGTGAGTAGATACATGCAAATCTAGACAAATCCCCGATGTTTAATTCGGGACGGAGGGAGTATTACTTTTCTTAGTTTAACTTTATTTTGTGATTATGTTCTTGTTTAATTCAAGAACTCCTTTCCCTAAGTTTTTATTTGATGTACTCTCTACTTCTATGTGATATCAAACTAATATATTATATGGGCAATAGGCAGCATGGGTTGCGGGGCAGTATGCGAGCATCAACTTCTCGGACCAGGACAATTTCCGCAAAGCTATGCATTGTGTTATCGCTGGTTTGCGTGATCCAGAACTTCCTGTCAGGGTTGATTCAGTCTTTGCTCTCCGTTCTTTCGTTGAAGCATGCAAAGGTGAGCTTCTTGATACTTAGTCAGTTATTATTGACCTTTTTCTGTTTCTTCCTTACAATTTCTGTTTTATTCTACAGATTTAGATGAGATCCGTCCAATTCTTCCTCAGCTTCTTGATGGTAATAACTACTTTATTCAACATTGGTATGGACGGTGGTTTTGTCATGGTTTGGTGGTTTATTACTTCTTTTGCAGAATTTTTTAAGCTTATGGGTGAAGTTGAGAATGAGGACCTTGTTTTCACCCTGGAGACAATTGTTGATAGATTTGGTGAAGAGATGGCACCGTTTGCTCTTGGATTGTGCCAGAGTTTGGTACGTTGCCCCTTGATTTATATTCAACTCATTGTTATGCGCCACACTGAATTAACCTTCCTGAACTTCATGTTTACTAAATTTGTAGGCTGCTGCCTTCTGGAGATGCATGGCTAGTTCAGAAGCTGATGATGAAGTCGAGGACTCTGGTGCTTTGGCTGCTGTTGGTTGCTTGCGTGCTTTGAGCACTATCCTTGAGTCCATTAGCAGTCTTCCCCACCTTTTTATCCAAATAGAGCCCACTTTGTTACCCATTTTACGCAGGATGTTGACGTCAGACGGTCAAGGTACTGTGTTCTGATTATAATAATGGTGTTTTTGTGTGTGTTACATTTCAAGGATGTAGTCTCAGCTATCTGTTTGCATACCAGTTTATGGTTAAGCTTTATTGGAACTAACCTTGATTCTTCAGGATGTTGATGCCTTTTACATAAACGATTTTGAATTGTGATAGGTCTCTACTATTATACGTTCCTTTTAACAGAAGTGATAGGCCTTTTGGCTCATTAGAAACTTATAGATAGCTGCAGTTATCTTTTACCCTCCCCCCTCTATATTTGCTAGGCAAGAAGAACTCAGATAACTATCCTATCTTTGAGGGCGACAAGTTTTTGGGTTGATATTAGTTTTGACTTTATACATTTTATATATTCTTACTTCAGTTTCTGCTGATGCACTTGACTTTATTTTGCAGATGTTTATGAAGAAGTTCTGGAAATAGTGTCCTACATGACCTTCTACGCACCAACAATTTCTTTGGAAATGTGGAGCTTGTGGCCATTGATGATGGAAGCTCTTAATGATTGGGCAATCGACTTCTTTGAGAGTAAGTCTAGTGTTGAACGTTTTCCTGTTAACGTTTTTAGCTGGAAATTAAATTCTAGATCATGCACATTTCTTGCTTTTTGCGTGGATACCAAAAAAAAGGGCTTTCCAAATTTCTGGCACTTCCCCAACTTGTGAGATATTTTCTGATACCAGCCTGTTTAACTCCACCTGCACCTCTCACATTATTACCTTGCTAACCGCTCAAGATATACTGCCACTGTTTCATAATATAAGACGTTTTAGATAGGCTATTATTACTCTACCTAAAACGCCTTATATTCTGAAACAGAGGTAGTAACTGAGTTTTTTTTGGCATATTAAATACAAAATTTATTTTCCTTTTGATTGAAGGTGCTAAGTGTTTCGGGGCAAGACGCTAATTCATTGGCATAACATTTCTCTTTGTAATACGAACACCAGGAATCTTCATATCTTTTGTTGCTCTGTTTGACATAATTAGTACAATATCTGGTCTGTGGGATGTTATTATGAAGTGCTTACTTTTACGTACTAACTGCTTGTTTGCCAGCTGTTAAGATAGCAAGCTGACCTGGTAGTCAATGTCCTAGCTGTTGGAATAATTATGGTGGTTATACATTATTTTTTGCAGCATTTTAGCTCATTGTTTAATATTTTGTTGCCCTGCAGATATTCTTGTCCCACTAGACAATTACATTTCTCGTGGTACTGAACATTTTGTTAGCTGCAAAGAGCCTGATTATCAACAAAGCCTATGGAAAGCACTATCAACTGTGAGTGTGGATTAGATTCATTCTTAGCTAGAATTTGTTCTGAATGTATCTGTAGTCTTCATCTTACAGTATCATATCAACATTTTTTTAGGTTATGACAGACCAGAACATGGAAGATTCCGATATTTTGCCGGCTCCCAAGCTCATTGAAGTGTTCTTTCAAAATTGCAAAGGTCAAGTCGATCATTGGGTTGAGCCGTATCTCAGGCTTACGATTGATAGGCTCCGTCGAGCAGAGAAGCCATATCTGAAATGTCTCCTTGTTCAAGTGGTAAGAAATCTGCATCTTGCCCTTCTCTATTTGGTCTAAACAATCCAGTCATCTAAAATGGTTGATCATATAGTACAGCTGTCGGTATTTTGTTGTATTAATTTTTCCACTGTTTTTAGCTCTTCTCTATCCGTGTCTATAAGTAGCGTCATACGTCACTGTACAGTAGGATTTTGCAGCAGTACTTTAAAATTGGAGGATAGCTAAATATTTGATGCTAAACATAAATGATCAACTCGAAATGTATTCCACAGCCTGGCTTGGCAACTCTGAGCTGGGTCGAACTGGCCTGTCTTACCTTCCTTTTTTATTCTGAGGAAACACAAAGCTTGCATTTTAATATATTGAAAAGGTAGAGTTTGTAAGACTTTCGTGGGTTTGCAAGTAATCTAAATCCAAGTTACAAAAAAGTGCTAAGCGCTAAGCGAGCGGTGAGGCCCCACTTAGCATAATTGACGCTTAAGCGTGCCTAGGTGCAGCTTAACCATTTTGTGCGGACAGGAACATAACAAGAAATATTGAAAACTTCATGTAGTTCTGTGTTGTTTCCAGCCCAACAAGAAAACCTAGCTTCATTGACGCATTTCCAAATTACCAATCCAGCGATCCCCTCCTACTTCCCAGGTCTTAGCCACCACTCTGGGACGCTGCCTCTCTCACTTTGCCAGAAATCTTCCCGTGTCCCTGTGTAGCGGAGCAGATCGACATCGATCTAGACAGAGAGGGGACGGGGGGAATGGGACAGCTGCTGGAGGAAGGGGTTGATGTCCAGCGGCCTGGAGGAAGGGGTGGAGGGCTGCGCAGGAGAGCTGCCGTAGGGGCCACGGGTTTCCTTTCCCTAACCCTATCGATCCTGCACATTTTCCCTCGCGTTTCCTCCAATTTCTCTTTCTTCTGCCTGCCTTTTTTTCCGCTTAGCGCTCAATCAGCCGCTCAGGCCCAAAGCGAGGCGTTTTGCCTCCACTTCGCTTTATTTTCTGCTTAAGCAGGAGTAAGCATATGCTTTTTTTAACCAACTGGTTAGAACTGAAAATGGAAAGTAGAGTTTGTAATATTTTGAGAAATTTGGATACCACAAACTGTAGCTATTAAACTACTCCCTCAGTTCCAAATTAATTGAAGTTCTAGTGTTGTCCTAAATCAAATTACATTATGTTTGATCATTTCTATAAAAAGTTATATCAACATCTACAACAAGAAGTTAGTTTCATCATAGAAAATATCTTCATACTATGTATTTGATGCTGTACATATTTCATACATGTACTATGTTCTAGCTATTAGCATATTTTTCTGTAGACTTGGTCAATATAGATAAGTGTGAACTTCAGTTAGAATAGAGGAAGTATGGTAGTTTAATGCTGTGTATGCACACTCTTGTGGTAATTATTTGTAGGTTGGCAAGTTTACAAGAGTTTCAAAGAGTTAAGTGGATAAAATTCTCTTGTAAATACTGTAACTGCTAAAATGCAACTAGACAGCTAGCTAGCCAATTGCACTTAGGTAGTTATGTGTATGCATGCATGCAATCTTTTTTAATTATTTTTGGATTGGCTAGTTGCAGATGTTCAAAAATTTGAGTAAATAAAGTACTCTCATAAATACTCTAATTGCTAACACTTTGTTTTTGTTAATACTGCAGAAAACTGAACTATTGGTGAACTCTGGTAGTCCATAGCTACAACATATAAAATGCACTTTACAGCCTTTTCAAAATAATTTGCATCCGAATAGGGCTTCTCTAATTGAAGGAGTACCTTTTCTTGCCACTATTTCCATTGAATCCAGTCAGTTTGTTGCAACTATGTGATAAACTATCCAACTGCTTTAATATTTAGGGTATTATTGGTAGGTTATCATGCAATTCTTTCACCTACATACATGGGTGTCTCATTTATTATGCTGGACTCATTGTGTTTTTGTAGGAAATTATGTAAATCGAATCCTGATAATATATCTTCATATATTATGATCAGTCTTTCAAACTTTAGATTCATCTAGGGTTTAGTCAGCTTGCATCAACATCTTGTTCTTTCTTGTAAAGTGTTATCCTTTTCCTGTAAATGTAAAACATCACTATATGGTTTCATGTATCTTCAGTGAGCAGATCCAGGTTTTCCATTTTGCATGAAGTATCCTCATGTCCTAGGCTAGATCTGTGTTCCTTCTGATGTCTGTCTAGAATTGATTCTGCCGATTCTCTTGATAATCATGTAGCCATGTTGAGTTAAATCTCATCAGAAAAGTATGTTCTAGCAGAGATATTGTTTACTGATCACAATTATCTAATTCCATCCCTACTGCAGATAGCTAACGCGTTCTACTACAATCCTTCATTCACACTTGCAATATTGCATAAACTTGGAGTTGCAACAGAAATTTTTAATCTTTGGTTTGTCATGTTACAACAAGTAAAGAAAAGCGGCGAGCGGGCGAATTTCAAAAGGTAAGTTTTCTTATCTCTTGACTGTAAGATTATACTGTGGTGTTTATATGCTGTACTGACTCGAGAAATGGCGTTTCCCTTTTACTCGCAGAGAGCATGGCAAGAAAGTCTGCTGCTTAGGATTGACTTCACTTATTGGCCTTCCAGCTAATCATATTCTGGCAGAGGCTCTAGAGCGCGTTTTCAAGGCAACACTAGAGCTGCTTGTTGCTTACAAGGATCAAGTTGCAGGTTCAGTTCTCTTGTTGATTGTCTGATATGATGAAACACTAGCCCTTAAAAAACTTATGTCAAACACCGTGTTGATTAAGCACCTTCTGTATTTTGTCAAATCTTAATCTTTTGCATTAATAAACCAGAAACCAAGAGACAAAATGAAGCTGCTACTGATGATGTGGATGAATTTGATGCTGATGAAGAAGAGGAAGAGGAGGATGAGGATGATAGGGAGATGGGGGCTGATGATGAGGATCAGGATGAAGTAAATAGTCTTAATATACAGAGACTAGTACAGGTTTGTGTTGTGATCTTGACTTGAATGGCATTTGCATTCTGAGATCTTACTGTCATGCTTTAATTTACATTTCATTTGCCCACTATGTTAATTTTATCTAAAGATACTTGTCATGGTGGAATAGTTAATAGAAATAGTGCTGTCAATGGTGAAGAGCTTACTGATGTTTATTTCCTTTAAATAATGAGTATCAGAGAAATGTCAGTAGAAACTTATATACATATAAATACGTACAACCCTGTTTGGTAGGTCTCCAGATCCTTAATTTTCAGCCCCCAGCTCCTGATCCTCACAATGGATCCCACTCCTTTGGAGTCTTCTGGGTCAGAATCTGTCTCATGAGCATAAAAAATCCGAATATCCTAGATAGTGGAAGTTATTGCTCCCTCTGTTCCAAACAACAAGGCGTATATTTGTAGTCAAAGGTCAACGCCTTGTACGTTTGACCAGTTTTATAGACAAAGATATTTACATCTACAGTACCAAATCAATATCGATTGATCCATCATAGCCAATATTTTAATATTATATTTATTCCATTGTGTTGATGTTTATATTTTTGTCTAAATTTTTTGTCAAACTTACAAGATGTTGACCTTTTACTGAAAATATGCACTTGTTTTTTTGGAAAGGAAGTAGTAGTAGAACTGAACATTTTACAGAAAAAAGATATGTTTGGTTATCAGGTCGGCTCTAGAAAACCACTGAAAAGGGGTTTGGGACAAATAGACCACTTGGTATATACACTCTGGCTTTGATTTATCTGTGTATACGAGGTGTTGCATTTCTGCTAAACTTAGATGATACTCCCTCCGTTTCAAAATATAAGATGTTTTAGGTCTGTGAAGGTAATGTATCTAGAAATCTTTTAGTGTTTAGATTCGGAGTGAATCTATGAAACGGAGGGAGTACTATATAAAATGTTATGTCCGAGCAATGCACACACATATGCAGTAGCAATATAAGTTGATTTTCTTTCCCTAATTGCACTTCTGAAGCATCACATTAGCAATGCTCCTACGTGTACAACTTCGTGTTATGATAAGATTGTAGTCATGCAGTCTAATCTTCTACTTGGAGATACTAATCCACTAAAGTTGAAGCAGAAGAAAGATCGCTTAATTTCTTACCATCGTTGCATTTAGATGCATCATCTGTATTTGCAGTACTTAGCATGTTACATATAGACATATACTGTTCATGAACAATTATATGGCTTGATAAGGTCTAGGTAATACAACTGAGTGAATAAAAATTGCCACAAGTCTACAACTAAAACATATTGTATGGTGATTATGGAATCAGCGATACATCAAATATTGGAAAAAAAATGAGAATTCAATTTATTTACAGCCATGGTGGAATAAGCAAAAGTTCTTGTAACACATAAAAATTGAAGTGCTTACAAACTAGGTGAACAAACAATTTTTTTTTGGTTCTACTCAAGAAAACAAATCCTGCTAAGGGGGAGGATTTGGCACCGAGAGTTGGGCCTTAGATCCGCATGAATAGTATCTTCAATGATACTTTAGATGAAAAGTTGTACTCCCTCCGTTCTGAAATGGATGTCGCAGATTTGTCTAAATTCGAATGTATCTAGACACTATTTAGTGTATAGATACATTCGAAATTAGACAAATTTGCGACATCCTTTTTAGGACAGAGGGAGTGTTGGTTTTTGGGGACAATTTCTGGATGGGCTTGGTTGGTCCCTTGGACCTCCACACCCTCTTTTATATATAGCACAATCTAGCCTTACATCTTCACTTGTACACTGGAATGATCTAGACTCTAGTAGGACACTACTACTATACTAACACTCCCTAGAATACTCTAGACTCTACAAGAGTAGTACTACTACACTAACTCAGACTCCAACACTTACTGGAATACTCTAGACTCTCCTAGGACAATACTACTATGCTAACCTAGACTCCAACAGGGAGTATTAAGAATACTCTAAAAGATGCTGTGGTAATTAGCTAACACCTGACCTAATCTATGGTACAATTACTTGCCCTTGCTTGTTCCATAGGCCTCGTGACCCATCTGTATGATGTACCCTAAGCAGCTTCAGGAGCCTTTGCCTCTTTTTCTCTTCTTCATATGCTGTTAGCTGCACTGGAAAGAACACCTAAAGGTCCTCTTGTTAACACTGTTCTCTGCAAATAAAAAGTGCAAAGATGCTGTGGCAAAGACGCATCATTATTTTGGGTATAATTTTCTTTATGTTCTCTTCGTCCTGTGCTCACTCTTTACATGCTTCTCGTAATTCAGGCAAGAGGTTTCCAGCTCCATGATGATGATGACGATGATGATTCCGATGACGATTTTAGCGATAGCGAGGAGCTGCAAACACCGATAGATGAAGTGGATCCATTTATCTTCTTTGTTGAGACCATCCAAGGTAGAGAATACTCTATACATTCTTTTTTACTCCCTCTATCTAGAAATAACTGACTTGGTTTTGCCTAGATTCAAATGTATCTAGACGCATTTTAGTGTATAGATACATTCGAATCTAGACAAACCCAAGTCAGTTATTTCTGGACAGAGGAAGTACAATATTTACTTGTGCTCGAAATTTACTGACAAGGTAATAAAAATTTGTTTCAGCTATACAAGCATCCGATCCAGCCAGGTTCCAGAACCTTATGCAGACTCTGGATTTCCACTACCAGGCACTTGCTAGTGGCGTAGCTCAACATGCCGAGGAAAGAAAAGTTGAAATTGAGAAAGAGAAGTTGGAGAAAGCAAATGCACAGTGACGAGCTATATCATGTCTTCAGTTTAGTTGCTGGCCAGTATCCTCTGATTTGGTGATCTTAGGCACTGAGTTTGGCAGCAGCCTTGGTCTACTTGTTTTGGAGTCCTGAGGCACACAGATCTTGGAATAGAGGACGACGACAAAACCATCGTGGCTAATCGCCTGCGGGTATTGGCTTCTTTAGTGGATTGTGGTGTGAGCTCCCCACGGATACTACACACTTGTTACAATGCTGTTTTGGTCCTGGGCCCTGTCTTCCCTTGGTTGATGAACATTTGTTGATGAGCTCTTTGGTGGGGCGCATCCTCAAGTCCGCATATAGTCTAGGAAGGTCCGTTGTAGAGTGTATATGATTGGGTGGTTATTGGTGGGTCACCGATACGATGGTTTTTGTCGCTGCAGGGTTTAGCGAGTGCCATTTTTGTCCGGACGATTTGTTGAACATTACTGGTGCATGTCTGGTGAAATAAGCTTTGCATGCATGTGGTAACCTGGTTCTGGTTATCAGTACATGCAATACAGGATTCTCTGTGATTTTTCTGCTCAGATAACGTTTGCACGTGAATGATTCATGTTGTCTTTACCATTCTCGTGGTCGTCTTCTACGCATTGTTGGTAGCTGCAAAGGAACAACGGATCAGGATATGCTGGTAGCATCTGGCCGCAACCTATTAGCCTGATGTACATCAGATTTTTCCGTTTAGATAAATGTCAACTGCCACTAATAAAAAAAGCAGGAGCTAATGTCAACTTCACTTTGTCCAGCATGGCCTTGTGTATATAGATTTGCCTCAGCGTATCATCACGGCGTCAACTCGTCATTATTCATCAGTGCATAGTAGAACCTTCAATCCGATTTAGTATTACTCCCTCCGTCCAAAAAAGAAGAAGATTTAAGTGTAAAAAAAAGGAAGATTTAGGCAGCGAAATTTTAACCATATCATGGGCAAGTGCTAGTAGTAGTGTCACCTGTGCTGCTCTGCTTTGCACCACAGGCATGCTCTTGAACCGTACTAACCGTCAAAATTTTAGAAGTGGAAGGGTATGTAAAAAAACGGGACAGTCAGCTTGGGCTGAACACTGGCTAATCCTGCTCTCCCACGTCAACGGTGATGCTGCCGGCCTGCCGCTACCAACCCCTCTCACAATCGCCCCATAAAGGTTGTAAAGCTACTCACCATCACGACATACTACCAAATTCCGGCGACCACATAACCGCAGGAAGCCGATCCGGCCACACCCAAGAGCAGTCAGGAGCACCACCTTGCCTGCCGGTCATGGCGGCTGCTCCTATCACGGTGGTGCCACGCTTGAAGCTGGGTTCCCAGGGGATGGAGGTCTCGGCGCAGGGCCTCGGCTGCATGGGCATGTCCGCCTTCTACGGCCCGCCCAAGCCCGAGCCAGACATGGTCGCGCTTATCCACCACGCCGTCGCCGCCGGCGTCACGCTGCTCGACTCCGCCGACATCTATGGCCCGCACACCAACGAGATCCTGCTTGGCAAGGTCAGTTTTGCTTGCGGGGAAGGTGGACTTTTCCTTTTTGCGGGGAGGGTCAATTCTTTTTTTTTTTCGAAAAGGGAGGGAGGGTCAATTCTGGACTTCAAAGAATCAAAGGTGTTCGATGTTAATACTCGCCATTACAGGCGCTGCAAGGCGGCATGAGGGAGAAGGTGGATCTGGCCACCAAGTTCGGCATCTCGTTCGCCGACGGCAAGCGGGAGATCCGCGGGGACCCGGCGTACGTTCGGGCGTCGTGCGAGGGCAGCCTCAAGCGGCTCGGCGTCGACTGCATTGATCTCTACTACCAGCACCGCATAGATACCAGGGTGCCTATTGAGGTTACGGTAAGTATTATAAATGCTTTTTTTAAGGCTACTCAGGAGTCGACCTGGACGCTGAAAATCGGTCTAAATGTTCAAAATCGGTCCACCACGTAGCCAGAACCCTATTTTCGTCTAGATTTGGGCGAACTTTGGTCCGGACTTCTCAGGCCGTACCCAGGTTTCCAAAAACGCCCTGGAAAAGCCGGACACACAGAAAACGGGCGTGGGCCAGCTCTGTCGGCGAGACAGTCCCATTCCCCCCACTCCAGTTATCCAGACTGCGGCGAAGAGCTCCCAGCGCTTCTGTCGCCATGACTTCACTGGCGGAGCTCCTCCACGCCGAGACATACCCACGCCTCTAGATATGGTCGCCGTAGTTGCCGCCTACTCCGCCGCCCACTCCGCCGCCGCTTTCGCCGTCCGAACTTCGACGTAGCTCGATTTCGCTGCGAGCTCCCACCACCACGCCCGCCAAGTGTTCGGCATTTGGCCGGTTCGGCCATGGAATTCGACGGCGAGGAGATACTCGCCGTATTGCTAGAGGAGGAAAACACCAAGGAGACACTATGTTATATTTACGCTGAACTATGTTTAAAATTTCGCCCAACTATGGCCGTAAAATATTCTATATTCATAGTATGCCGAACTATGCCGAAATCTGGATAAACTTGAGCCGAATTTGAACGGAAACAGGCGTCCCGAGAACTCGGGCTGGGAACGCGAGTGGAAAACTCGGTATTCCCAGGCCAAAAACGTGTTTCGTCCGGCCAAGTTTGGTCCGGATTTCGGCCTGGATTCGCCCAACGAGTAGAGATGCTCTTAGAATTTTTTTTTGTATACTTGTGTTTTTGGAGTGTTTACAATTGGAGAGGCTGCAGGAGAGAAGTCAAATTAGTACTCCCTCTGTTTCAGGGCTTAAGGAGTCCTCGTTTTGCGTGTTTTTTCTTTGACCAAGAATTACTCTAAATACGTAAAGAGTTTTGGTATAAAACTAGTATCACTGGAAAGTATTTTTCAATACGAATCCAACGGTACTAATTATGTATAATATAATCAAGATTTTGTTGTTTAATTCTTTCGATCAAACTTTGCTTTGGAAAGCGTGTGCGCCTTAAGTGTTGAAACGGAGGTAGTACTAGTAGTTAGAGAGAGGGATGGGGGTTGGTGGCTTAATAACGACTATCTTTTTCCGAATTTTATTCCTCCGACGAAATAACTTTGAACTTACTCCCTCCTTTTCAAAATAGGATGCATACACTTTTCGGCCAATGTAAAAAAATATAAATTTTTATCATATTTATTAAAAAGAATATGAATATCTACAACACCAAATGTACAAACAATGAAAATATATTTCATGCTGCTACTAACAATACTGATTTACTATGTCAAAGAAAAACAATACTGATTTAAGTTGTAAATAGTCACAATTTTTTCTGTGTAGTTGGTGAAATTTTAGAAAAGTTTGACTTTGACTAAAAATTATATGCATTCTATTTTGGGAATGAGGGAGTGCAACATGATTCAGAAAACCAGAAACTAAGAAAAGTCTAAAGAAAACCACTCTAAACTCAGAGCTTCCTCTGCACACAGATGTGTAACTTGATTCGCCTCTCTCCTTGTAAAGCTAAGCTCAAAATCCTGGAAAAAACATGAACAAACCTCGATATCCTTTATCATACGAAATCCCTCATGTTTTTGCCCCTGTCTCTGTCTCTGTCTCTGTCTCTGTTGCCACAGAGTGTGAACAATCTGACAATCTGTCTCAGTTTGAACCTTTTGGTAACTGTGTTCTCGAGCAAACACAGTGGCATCCAGACAGGATGCAATGTAGGGGTCATTACCTGAAAGAAATCAAAAGTAGCATTCCAGAACAGCTTGGCGTGTGCACAAATCACCAAAGAGTAATAGAGTGTTTCAGACTCATTGCCACAAATCGGACAATTACCGATTTCCATAATATGTCTTCTCCTTAACTCTGCAAAGCTAGGTAACATCCCTTTCAACACCCTCCACCAGAAAATCCTAATTTTGGGCATAACCTTCAAACTCCACAACGATTTCCAAACTGCTTCAACACTCGAAGAGCTGGCTGGCTGTTGTGAGCACTATTCATCCTCAAGCAATTGTTCGTATGCTGATTTAACCGAAATAGCCATGATTTCTCCCACGACCAGGCCCAGAAATCATCACACTCATTCACAGGCCATGGTAACTGAAGTATTTGATCTGCATCCGGTGCCACCAACACAGACCTTACTCATTCTTCATTCCATAGATTTGTGTCAGGAGTGCTGCCTATTCATTAGAAGGAGTAGAGAAAAAAACATTTTGTATTCTCACCGTTGTCATAATGACTTTGTTTTTCATATTGCGAACTAAATTAGTTTTAGCTTGCTAAAACGTCTTATATTTTGCAACAGGAGTATACAAGTATGCTGTTAGTGTAAGCCATGCCTTTGTTTTTCATATCAGGAGCTAAATTTACATTCCACCTTATTAGATTGGAGAGCTCAAGAAGCTAGTCGAAGAAGGAAAGATAAAATACATCGGATTATCCGAAGCATCTGCTTCAACAATCAGAAGGGCTCATGCCGTTCATCCTATCACTGCAGTTCAGATGGAGTGGTCACTATGGACTAGAGACGTGGAAGAAGACATAATTCCAACTTGCAGGTATTGTAAAAAAAACACGCCATATTGTTTGTTGAAACATGCAGATGCTTTATTTACTAAAATGTCTTTTCCCTTGACAATTTCAGAGAACTTGGAATTGGAATTGTAGCTTACAGCCCACTTGGCAGAGGGTTCTTCTCTAAAGGATCAAAATTGGTTGACTCGCTATCAGACCAGGACTTCCGCAAAGTAAGTTTTCATGCCATTTCTGCTATTCTGTTAGCTACTTAATTTTGTATTGTCATTTGGTTTCTAAACCTGCCATCATCCGACTTATTAATCTTATATTATGTGGAACTGCTCATCTCCACCGTACATAAACCTTTTTAAACCATACATAAACGTCCTCCTCAATTTCTTCATAGAAAAGAAAATTGGAACTTCAGTGATCAGTTGGCTCTTTCACTGAGAACGTTCTACTATTGCAGCATTTGCCTAGATTTCAACCTGGGAATCTTGAGAAGAATGCCCTTATATTTGAGCGTGTTAACGCAATGGCAACTAGAAAAGGGTGCACACCATCACAACTTGCATTGGCCTGGGTTCATCACCAGGGCAGCGATGTTTGCCCCATACCTGGCACAACAAAAATCGAGAATTTCAACCAGAATGTGGGAGCGCTATCTGTGAAGCTCACACCAGAGGAGATGGCCGAACTCGAGTCCTACGCCAGTGCAGCTGATGTCCAGGGTGACCGATCCCCTGTAGTGGCGAGTACCTGGAAAGATTCTGAGACCCCTCCATTGTCATCCTGGAAGGCTGCCGAGTAGACATATTCATTTTCTTCAATGGGACCACAGGAGTTCCTGATCCAAACAGTTGAAAGGATAGCGTGATCGTATTTGTGGTTTGTGAAGTGCCAATCAGAGTTGGACATGCACTGCTGCGCATGCCCGTATGTGAACTGAGCTGCGATTTGTTGTAAAATCTTCTTGGTATATTTACAATTAGCACGTTGAACAAGCTTGTGAGCTGTGCTGCTTCATAAAGCCCTCTTTCATTCAAAGTATCTACCTTGTAATTTTGTTTCTAGTCCACGACCTAGCGCGAGAGCATGCCACAAGATATCTGAATAACATTTTTTACTCCTATAAATATTTCACCCGTGGTGTTAATCCAACTATCTGCAATTTTTCTGTAATTTCCTGTAATCTATCTGAAGCGACCCGACCCGGTAAGAGTAATATCACAAAGCAAAGGTCATAATTCTATTACCAAATGATCCAAAATATAATATAGTCTCATACAAGTTGTATAGAAGAAAGGCTAACGCTTCACAATCAAAGTTCATCAACGGAAGACTAACAGAATATAAGGAGCTCCATACAAATGCCACGGGCGAAGCATGCTGAGTGGAGACTCGCCACCCTAACATTGTACTTCACCCATCTTCATGGTAACCTGCAATATGAAATGTTGTAGCCACGAGTGGTCAATTCTTTGAATGTATTGGCAAGTGTCACTAAGGGATATAAAAAATCCAACAAGGCAAAAACAATCAGCTCTTCTTATGTACTCGTATCTAGGTCAAGTCCAAAGCCACCTACCAAAAGACTCCTCACTCCACTACTCCAAACATGTCAGTAAGGTCCGGTCGACTACACCTACCATGCTCCTCCTTAAGGGCCAAGCTCAACATGTCAGTAAGTCAGACTCCACGCCCCTACCATGACTCCATCCCATCACTCAGCTCAACATGTTAGTAAGTCAAGCCACAACCTTTACCATGCATACCATCCACACTCACCTTAACATGTCAGTAAGTCAGGCCACATCCCTTACCATGCAACTTCATCCAAGAAATCTTCTCCATTCTTCCCAGTCGATTCACTCGCTAGGTCAAACCAATCTCACAGTTCCCACTAACTCAAGGTCTTATCCTAGGTTTTCGCCCACATCTCTAATTAGGCATAGCCAACACAAACATTGGTCACACAACAAACACGTTGAATATCCATATGGCTATCATATCCGGGTTTCATAGTGTATAATTATACAAAAAATTACTTCTACGCTCACATAATAAGCGTAACATAGACAAAAAGAAAGTTCCAGTTGCCTTATTGATGATGGATGTTCACTCACTTCTTACAATCATAGGGCTTGCACACTTCACAATCTTATAAGACAAAGAATTCCAATAAACATCCAATCACATTCCAAACATCATGCACAAGAAAACTATGCATGATCTTCATACATAACATTTGGTATGTATTGCAAAATCATGAATAAGGTTTATAAAAGTTATATGATGTATGATGAAACAAGTTTCATTAAAAAAGCATATTTATAAATAAAGTTATGTTCAAATAGTTATTAAAAGGGTATAGATTCATATTTTTTTGTAAACATATTTTAAAATCTTATCCTCTGTTTCTATTGGATAGGGGACTAAAATATAAGCATTTAGCAACAAGAAGCACATTAATATCATTTTTAGAATTAAAGTTATGCTCATAATACCTAAATGTAAATCTTGCAATATTGTTCAATTTAAAATATTCATCTGAAATATAATAGTGGGAAAACATTCTACATGTCACAAGGATTCCAGAAATATATTATTTGCATTATTCGAGCTTATGGATAAAAACTTATGATACTTCTAAGTTGCAGGGGTTTTTCTGCAAAATAGCCATTTAAAATGAGCAGGAGAGCCTATTTTTAAATAGCCTATCTAGATGGAAAAATCCTACTGGACGATACCATTTCGGTGGGTTGATTAACCTAGACCATTGGATCTACTTAACAGGACGACCGCGGCTTAGGGCTCGGCTGGAGCTTAGGCTCGACTAGATTAGATCCTAGCCATCTATGATCGATCTAACGATCGAGAGGTGGCAGTGTATCACCCCTGAGATTGGGTCACCAGAGTAAAGGACGACAGTGGCGACGATGCTCGAGGTTGACGGGGACGGCATTGCAGGGGTAGGCGGTGACAGAGAAGAGGTCTATGGTGATCGAGGCCTCACGGGGATCTCGAAGGCATGGTCGACGTGCTTGGAGGCGGCTCTGAATGGCGTTGAGGGTCGGCCGGGGCAGCACAAGTCCGATGATACCCCGATTGTGTCATGGGCGAGCCCTGGGGGCGCTGTTCGAGAGGGAAAAAGGGTCAGAACAAGGAGGAGAGGGAATTGGAGAAGGTCAGTGAGAGAAAGGATGACGAGGATAGTCGGAACCTCGGTCTCCAGTGGGGGACGGTGGTGGATGCGACGAGGAAATTGCGCAGCCTGGTGGCGGGGCAGAGAGAGAGGAGGGGGAAAGAGAGGGTGGCGAGGGGATTTAAAGGGAAGGGATCCAGACACCGGGGCGTGCGGGAGTGGGGGAGGTGGGCAAGCTGGAGGTTGGGTACCAGTGGGGTGGGGCCCGAGCGTCAGTGGCAAAGAGGGAAGTTGGGCTGGTGCTAGGCCGCACGGGCTGCTGCTACACTGCTATGTGCTGCTCATGCAGGTGGGCTGCACAATAAATAGAGGGGAGACCATGGGCCGACCCAGTTGGTTGGTCTGACTTTTTTTTATTCCTTTTCAAACAAATTCTCTTATAGTTTTAGTTTTATAACTTTAAATGGAGTAAAATCAACTTCTAAAATTTTCTAAAAACGAACCACACACTACAAAATTTATAGAAACTAATTTTGACCAACAATTAAATATCAAAATTTCCATTTGCATTGAATGCACTATATGGCTAAATTTGAAAAAGTTGGAAATTAGGGTTTAGATTTTAAATATAAGAGTAGTTTTTTTTTCAAAAAAGCTATTTTTTGGGAATTAAATATGCAAATAATGCTATTAAGTTTAATATTCCAAAATTCAGAAACTTTTGGTATGCTACACTATCCATCAAGTCATGCTTTCCTGTAATTTTCAGTTTTCTTATGGTTCGTGTGTTGGAGATTTTTCTCGTGAAGGAACTAGGGTCCAATGAACCCTTGGTTCAAGAGGGAGATGAACACGCAGTTCTAAGAAGCCTCGGCGACGGTGGCGACGGCGGAGCATGCACACGACAGAGAGATGACATGTTTTTTCACCCAGATTCGGTACCCTCGTGAGGAGGTAAAGCCCCTACTCCTGCTTTGTTGTATTGCTCGCTTGCTTCGCGAGGGTACAATAGAGGGTGTATGTCTAGGGTTTACATCATAAGGGATCGACCTGTTCTAAGGTAGGAGAAGGGTCCCTTATATAGGGCGGCGCTGGGCCTCTTCCACGAAACATTAGGCGAGAAGGGATACCTCACGATGGCTCAGCTGATTGTTGAGCTTTGTTGGGATACCCCAAGAGGAAGGTATGATGAGCACAGCGGCAAGTTCTTCCCTCAGTAAGAAACCAAGGTTTTTGAACTAGTAGGAGGAATGAAACAACTCAAAGGTGTTTCTAGCAACTTGGAAACCTACACAACACAAACTCAAGACTTTGCCCCAACGAACAGTGAGGTTGTCAATCTCACCGGTTTGCTGAAAACAAAGGATTAACCGTATGGTGTGGAAGGTAATAGTGGTTTGTAGAAAGTAAACAGTAACATTGGAAGATATATCAATGGTAAAGATTGGACCGGGGTCCATAGTTCACTAGAGGTGTTCTCCTTAAGATAAACAAACATGACATGCTAGGTAAACAAATTACAGCAGGGCAATTGACAGGACTGATCAAGGCATAATAATGCAATACTAGACATTCATAATCCTATGAGATTTGATTGGGCAATACAACAAGATACTTAGACCGCCATCCAACTGCATCTATGACTAGTAATCCACCTTTAGGTTATCATCCGAACCCCCTACAGTATTAAGTTGCAAGCAACGGATAACTGCTTTAAGCAAAGTGTGTAAGGTAAACAATCCACTTGTTCCATGAACAAGAGACCGTTGTTTTATCCCTAGTAGCAACAGCACATCTACAACCTTAGAAATTTTTGTCACTTCCCTTAGATTAAATAGAGGCATGAACCCACTATCGAGCATAAATACTCCCTCTTGGAGTCACTAGCATCTACTTGGACAAGATAGCTACTAGGAACGGAGAGCGTGCAAGATCACAAACAACACAGACATGATAGAATCAATAAGACAAAACCATTAATCAATCTGACATAGTAATCTCAATATCCAACGGATCCCCACAAACACAACATGCATGATTACAAATAGATGATCTTGATCATGAACGAAGCTCACAAGATTTAAACATGATAGCAAAAAGGAGAAACAACCATCTAGCTACTACATGGACCCGTAGTCCAAGGTGGAACTACTCACGCTTCATACCAGAAGCTGGCATGATGATGAAGAAGGCCTCTAGGATGATCTCCCCTCCGGCAGGGTGTCGGGAAGAACTTAAGATCCCCCCGATCTAGGAACGATGGTGGCGGCGGCTACTGACTGTTTCGTGGAAGATTGATCGGGTACTTAGGGTTCTGGTATCGGGGGTTTCTTATAGGCGAATAGGCGAGGCAGGGGGCACCCAGGATGGCCGCACCCCCCAGGCGTGGGCCCACCTAGGCCGCGCGGCCAGGGGTGTGGCCCCCTGGTGGCTCTTCTCAGTCTCGTCTTCTGGCTCCGTGTTCCCCAAGGTAAAATATTGACTTTGGCTTTTGTCCCGTCCAATTCCGAGAATATTGATTTTTGCTCAGTGTTCCCCACGGTAAAATATTGACTTCGGCTAGATGGAGTATATGCTTGACAAAGTATAAGTTGGCAATCTCATATCCCTTGAATACGAGGGCCACTCCTCATGCTACTCAACTTTAGTCACTTGTAAGTTCTTGTCATAGTAAGTACATGTGTATCATAGAGAACTGCCAAAGGGGTACCCCTTGCACATGATACATGAGCTATCCCATAATCAAAATGACAAGGCAAGCAGACAATGAGCATCTCAGCAATCTTCTTATTTATCATGGGACTTTTTTTTTCTCTCTTTCCTCTTGTCAATATGTCTCCTTTTTTATAAGAAGAAAGATTCATAGATTGCTCACTATGGTGATGCTGCAAGTTTCTACCATGATTAGGCATGGCTTAGGCTAGCGGCCTAGGTGTTTCTCTAACACACATACATAACTCCATGGACTTACAAGATCCCATTTATTTCACACCGACGACATCCATAAACAAATGAGCATGATGTCAACTGTGTACAATGTACAAGTGCAATGTTGAAAGTGTTCCCCGTGATAGCATGGTTCTGCTAATTCCAACGTATAAGTGCAAGAATATACAACATAGATGACATAATGGTTCAAGCTTATTAGGGGCAAGAAAAATAAAGTGTGCCATCAAGTTTGTGAGAGCTTTAATCACTAAGTTTTCACATAACAAAGAGACTTTTTAATTGGAAGGTAGATGAAAACAAGAATATACTTGGAATGGTGTAACACACCATGCATATGAATTTATAGTGGACACTTTGGAATAACTTGGTTTCTTGGGAGTTGGATGCATGATAAGAGCTTAATCATACAAGTGGAGGCTAGCAAAAGACTGGGAGCGACCAACTAAGAGAGCAATAATGGCCATAATCATGCAGAGCGACAAAACATTACTAATCAAAGCATAAAGTGGTACTACAAGTCAAGGACTAAATGATCATAGAGGCTACGGTGACTTGTTCATAGTCATAACATGGTGTGAGCATGTGCCAAGTCAACCCAAACAAAGCATCAAAGGAGAATACCACAATACTACGCTTTTGTATGCTAAAACAACGCTTGATTCTTTCAAGGCACATTAAGAAATCTCAATTGTTTGGAACAAGTCATGCTACAACAATAATCACTAAGCATAAGGTCAAAACAACACCTAGCATGACATGATAAAGTCTAAGTCACAGTCAAAGCAAGCTCCTCTTGTACTATTCAAGCAAGAACTTTCTACTCCTCTCCATCACCAATCAACTTATTTGCAACAACACAACGGGAACAAGGGTACAAACTGATTTATTCAAGCAAACTAAGCAAACCAAAAACAAAAACTAAGATTCTCCAAGAACAACACAACAGTGCATGAAACAATAAAAACGAAGTGTCTAGAAAGACCTGAGATTTTTATTGATGAAGAAGGGGATTCTTTGGGCATACCCAAGCTTTGACGCTTGTACCTCTTGGATATTTCTTGGGGTGACATGGGGTGGCATCCCCAAGCTTGAGATTTTGTCCATTCTTCATCTCATTACATCATTTTGTCTCTACACCTACAAATTTTCCTTCATACAAAACTTCACACAATCTTCATTAGCAACATTAGTGCATTCAAAAGATAATAGACCTTTGGGTTTAGTTTTAAAACAAAAAAACTTTCACAAAAACACAAGCTACTATAGAAATTCTCTAAAAATCTCAATTTCCCAAAAAGAACCCAAAAAGGAATCAATAAGAAGCAAATGCAAATAATGGCAGAAATCTGTCAAAACAGACCAGAAGGTAGAAACATATTTTTTCTAAGACCTTATGTTGCTCAAATCAAAAGGTGTTGAACTAACAAAAGTTAGCTAACATACTGGGGGATTTATTCATAAAATAACAGCTCAATCAGACTTACAGAGATTTTACACGAATTTTTACGGTGGATCACAAAAATCTGTTTCGGGACAACAACTCCCCAGATCTTACTTCCCTCTCATTAGAGGTTATTCTTGGCACAAAAAGCAAATAAAAAGGATAAGGAGAGGTCATTACAAAGGTAATAACTTCCAATACTCAAGAAAACTTTTGGGTTATCTCCCAAGAAGTACTTTTCTTTAACGCCTTTAAGTTAGGCACAAGAAGCAAGAATCAAGTATTTTCAAATGAAGAAGCATTAACATTGAACCTTTCTTTCAAAGGAGGAGAAAAAAGCAACTTATCTCTCCTTATAGGGAAGTGTTCAATAACTTTCTTGAATGGAAATTGATATTTAATGATGCCTTATTTCATATCAATAATGGCACCAACAGTTCTAAGAAAAGGTCTTCCCAAAGTAATAGGACAAGAAGCATTGTATTCAACATCCAAAACATAGAAATCAACAGGGACATAGGCATTGTTAACCATAATAAGAACATCATTAACACTCCCCATGAGTTTCTTTTTAGCATTATCATTAAATGGAACATCCAAATAGCAATCTTCCAAAGGTGGCAAATCAAGCATTTCATAAATCTTTCTAGGCATAATAGAGACACTAGAACCAAGGTCACATGAAGCTTTGAGATCAAAGTCATTCACTTGCATTTTAATGATGAGTTCCCAACTATCTTCTACTTTCCTAGGAATAGAGGCTTTGTGTTTCAACTTTTCTTCCTTAATTTTAATAAGAGCATCTGTAATGTGTTTGGTGAAAGCTACATTCGTATCACTAGCATCAGGACTTCTAGCAAGCTTTTGTAGGAACATAATCACTTCAGAAATATTGCAACCATCAAGATCAAAATCAAACTTAGCATCACTAGTAGTAGACTCATTGGGTTTAGGCATTGTGGTAGGAGGAATAGGGTCTTCTTGTGGTTTAGTGGCATCCATATTGGTGGTGGTGATAGTGTACACACTATTGTTTCTAGCAATTTCAGCTACTCTTTTCCACTTAGCATGTAGTTGGGCTAACAGTCTAACATTTTCATCAATAGTAACTTGTATAGCATGATTAGCAGCTAAGGTACTTTCCAAAGTTTTAGGTTTATCAGCCATTTTATTAATCAAAGAGAACTGTGGTTCAGGCAAATAGGAAATATTTTTCTCAGCACTCAATTTTTTTGACTAAAGACTAGGAATTTCTCTATTCAAATTCTCAAGTTGATGACTAATATTTTTCAAGATAGCAAATTGTTCTTCCATAGTTTTTCAAGATAGCAGATTGTTCTCAAGTTGAGAAACCAAAGAGGCTAAAGGAACATTATTTGGATCAATAGGAGCTTTTCCATTAACAAGCATAGCCATGATAACATCAATCTTATCACTCAAAGAGGAGGTTTATTCAACGGAATTTACCTTCTTACCATGTGAAGCTCTCTCAGTGTGCCACTCAAAATAATTAACCATCATATTATCAAGGAGCTTTGTTGCAGCACCCAAGGTAATGGTCATAAAGGTACCTCCAGCAGCTAAATCCAACAGGTTTCTTGAGGAGAAGTTTAAACCTGCATAAAAAGTCTGGATAATCATCCAAGCAGTAAGTCCATGAGTGGGACAATTTTTAACCAAAGATTTCATTGTTTCCCAAGCTTGAGCAACATGTTCATTGTCAAGTTGTTTAAATTTCATTATTTCACTTCTCATAGATATAATCTTAGCAGGAGGATAGTATTTTCCAATAAAAGGATCTTTGCACTTAATCCAAGAATCAATACTATTTATAGGCAAGGATATCAACCATTCTTTAGCTTTTCCTCTCAAGGAGAAAGGAAACAACTTGAGCTTAATAATATCTCCATATAAATCCTTATATGTTTGCATCTCACAAAGTTCAACAAAGTTATTGAGGTGGGCATCATCATCATCAGAACTAGCACCAGAAAATTGCTCTCTCATCACAAGATTCAACAAAGCAGGTTTAATTTCATAAAAGGTAGCATCAGGAGAAGGTGGAGCAATAGGTGTGCTCAGGAAATCATTGTTGTTTGTGCTAATGAAGTCACACAACTTGGTGTTCTCAGCAGGGGCGGATCCAGGATTTGACCATAGGGGAGGGGGGGTGAGATGATAGTGACGATAAAATAGGTATACAACAATACTATATCGATTCTTAAATTTATGTAGTTTTGTTATCCAACAACATGTTCTATAATTAAAGCTTCATTTTATTTGATCTAATATATGAGCATGTCATTTGATCTAATATATAAGCATGTGGGGTAAAGAGAAAATTCACCATGAAAGAGATAAACATGAAAATATATCAAGTCTTCTAGTGTATACTATGGATATCAAACTATAACATTATATGTTTTGCAATGAAAAAGCAAGATACATTATACTAGTTTGAGTGTAGGTCTATGCCCATAGCTATCAAATAAGTCAGTAACTCGATAGTTAGTTAATCACTAAATAGTTCATAAAAATGTATAATCTAAAATTTATTATACAAAACAATTTCTATTAGATAGGGTAATCAACTAGCAATTATATTAGACAACATGCAATATATCTGAGATCATATGTTAGCACGATCAATTAACAAATTGGTCATGACGTGGGGCAGTGGCATGCCATAGTTGATAGTTCCCAGACCCACGGGAGTTTTGTTTTGTGCCTTTGCTAACTGGTAAATACGAACACGGCAACGCTTGAATGCAAAATTCCGATCCCCATGGTGACGCTGATCCAACGAGACCCTTACCCTAGGCAGGTACCACCACGGTGGAGACAGAGTCGCAGAGAATGGATAAATAATTCGACTAGATCGTCGAGGGAAACCAAGTAGAGCAGAAATTCAGATACATCCCATGGATCAGATGGTTGACATGTGGTCTTGCCAGTGCTTCAGTAGTAGATATGTAGTATACCTTTATGGCTATAATGTTTTAGGCTTGTACCATAAAGATTCACCAATTGGCATGTTACAGACATCGGTCTAAGATAATAGACAGAGTATTACGATTAGTAGTTTAGCATCAAAACTAGTGTTAGCCCCTGCTGCATATACTTGAGGGGGGCCAAACCATAGGGGGGTCCTGGCCACCCCTCGCCCCTCCTTGGATCCACCTCTGGTTCTCAGCAGAGTTCATTTTGGCAAAAGTGGAGCAAGCCAACAACAACAACAACTAGAGCAAGAACTAATTTTTTTGTGTTTTTTGATAAGAGAAAGCAAACCAAACTAAACTATTTTTTTGGAGTTTTTGATAAAAAGAGGCAAACGAAACCAAGCAAAAGAAACTAAGCAAAACAAAAACAAAGTAAAGAGAAAGGTTGTGAAGGACTCCTCTTGTGAAGCCGTCATTAGCCTCCCCGGCAACAGCGCTAGAAGAAGCTTGACGATGGCTCAGCTGATTGTTGAGCTTCGTTGGAGACCCCAAGAGGAAGGTATGATGAGCACAACGGCAAGTTCTTCCCTCAATAAGAAACCAAGGTTATTGAACTAGTAGGAGGAAGGAAACGACTCAAAGGTATTTCTAGCAACTTGGAAACCTACACAACACAAACTCAAGACTTTTCCCCAATGAACAATGAGGTTGTCAATCTCACCAGTTTGCTGAAAACAAATGATTAACTGTATGGTGTGGAAGGTAATAGTGGTTTGCAGAAAGTAAACAATAACAGTGGAAGATGTATCTATGGTAAAGATTGGACCGGGGTCCATAGTTCACTAGAGGTGTTCTCCTTAAGATAAACAAACATGGAATACTGTGTAAACAAATTACAACAGGGCAATTGACAGGACTGAGCAAGGCATAATAATGCAGTACTAGATATTCATGATCCTATGTGATTTGATTGGGCAATACAACAAGATACATAGACCGCCATCCAACTACATCTATGACTAGTAATCCACCTTTAGGTTATCATCTGAACCCCCTACAGTATTAAGTTGCAATCAACGGATAATTACTTTAAGCAAAGTGTGTAAGGTAAACAATCCACTTGTTTCATGAACAAGAGACCGTTATTTTCTCCCTAGTAGCAACAACACATCTACAACCTTAGAGATTTCTGTCACTTCCCCTAGATTAAATAGAGGGTCTGGGAAGGCACAAAACAAAACTCCCGTGGTGGTGGACGGTCCGCCTGGATTAACTTGTCTTCTTGTGGCCGTCCGCCAACTGTGACGCCGAGGTGGTGGATGGTCGCCTTGCTGTACCGATGCTTAGCCCCACCAGCCCTAGCTTCTTTTCACCAAAGCAGCACGTCAGGCACCACCATCTGCTTGCGTCATCTCCTCCCCTTTGCACCAAAAGGGGGATGGTAGCATCTTGCTTTCCCAAGGTGGACCAGTCCTTGCGTGGACTGCCCGTTGGCATGTCGCCTAGCGCGTTGTACTCTGAGTCATAGAGCCACCCCCTCGCGAGGCCTCTGCCTGGGGGCCTCGGTCGACCTTGGAGGCGTTGGCAATCCATGTTCTCCCTATGCCCTCGTGAGGGTCACGCTCCTCGCGAGCCCCGCCAGGGTATGACCGATGGGTCTGGTGCCTCGACGGGACGAGGTACCCCCGGTGCCAATAGTACAACATCATGGTCCGTAAAATGATATTTCAACACCCTGTACCCCATACGTTGGCTTCATTAATTCAAAGTCGAAGATGAGGCCGTGGACGTGTTGTCGGGGGTCACCGGAGCTGTCGCATCCATAGTGACATGGTATCTACCTCCTAGGATGCCATAGGTGGGAGCTCGGGTGTCAAATGATGGGGAGCTTGAGCGCGAAGGTGGCACCACCACGGGGTGCATGGAGGGTTATGAGTGAGTCGAGGTGGTGGGGCTACTAGGGAAGGAGCTAGCGGCTAGACAAGCGCAGATCGACACAGTTTGCTACAGGAGCACGCAAGCTAGTGGTGGTTGGCTGGAAAATAACTTTGTCGGCTCACTGTCATGGAGAAGAGAGAGATATCCAGAGGAGAGGGTGCTTGGGAGTGGTGTCTGGGATCTGGGAGTGGAGAGGTGCCAGGACCTACTAGCATCGCCCCTAATGGATCGTGTGGCTACTATTTAGTTACAAAAGTAACCTTCCTTTACCGTGCCAGCTAGTTACCTTAGCGGTTTTTTCTCTTCGCTTTACAGCTTTCAGTACTATTAAGCTGTGGGGATCCTTCCCTTCTAGGCACCTTGTTATTTGTTAAAGGTTGTAACCCTAGCCGCCGCTGGTAGTGGTGAGGCTCCTCTGCTTGTAAACTTTGAATAACCTTTCCTTTGGAAGTTAATCAATTTGTGATGAGAGCGCTACTGAATTTCCTCTCGTTTCGCAGTCCTCACCTCAAATTAGAGTAATTCATAGGTTTAGGCCTCTCAAGAGGAGATCCATTCGAGGGAGAGGTAGGAGAGGCTGCATGTACTGGGTGCAACGACGATCGAGAAAGAAGAGGATGATAAATCCAGTAGATTGGACATGTGTGGGGAACATATGTGTTAGATGAAATGGATTTATCGTGATATTAGCCAAGTGACAAAAAAAGGGATTTCTATTTATGTTCCCTTGGTCACTTAGTTGTACTCACTTTTTCCCAGCCGCTTAAATTTTCCTCACTTTTGACCATCTCCTTCTACGAAACTCTCACATGGTCTAAAACTCGCTGTCCGTCAGCCTTGCCGTTACGTGCTGACAAGTGGGTCCGCGTTCAGTCGGATCCCGCAGTGGACCCTCGCCGTTACATGCTGACAAGTGGGGCCACGTTCAGTCG
The DNA here is from genome assembly GCA_030063025.1 of Avena longiglumis. Taxonomy (NCBI): domain Eukaryota; kingdom Viridiplantae; phylum Streptophyta; class Magnoliopsida; order Poales; family Poaceae; genus Avena; species Avena longiglumis. The sequence goes on from CP125976.1 coordinate 478,684,713, forward strand.
GGTCCTGTAGTGGACCCTTGCCGTTACATGCTGACAAGTGGGGCCGCGTTCAGTCGGTTCCCGTAGTGGACACCTCTGTCCACTTATCCAGATCAGCATGGGACCCACAACTTATCCACGTGAGCGCCGGACCCACATCTTACCCAGGTTGGCGTTGCAAGATGGGACCCCAAGCCAGCCCCGCACCCACGCCCATGCCGTTGCCTCCCCTTTCTTCTTCTTCTTCTTCTTCTTCTTCTTCTTCTTCTTCAACAACGACGACGTCCCTTCTCCGGCGACAGCGGTCCTTTGTATAGCTTCACTTCGGCCTCCCGTTCATCCTCGATGCAGTATGGTGCCATCCTGTTGACCTATATGAAGGATGACAATGGCAACCGTACGCATGGAAGGTTAAATCTCGCACCAAAATGTTTCGATTAGACAAGGGCTCTTGCTGCGGACAATCAATTGGTGCAATTCGGGAGTTCAATTGGGTGCGCCCTTGCTATGGAGAATGTGGCCGGTGAGCCGTTCCGATGATTTAATTGGTTTATCAAGTTAATGTATCGGCTGCAATCAAGTGAATCTATGAGGTGAAAGTCAAACTTGGAGACTTAGGGAGATGGATGTATAAGAAATAATAAAATGACACAACTATTGAACACTTTCAAATTTAAAATATTATACAAATCTTAATGTAAAAGTGTCTTTATAATTGACACAACTCTTAAACACTTTCAGATTGCAATTTTGACATGATAATGTTGTCCTAAGAAAATCTTGAGAGTTTACCATTTTTAGAGCATGAAAATTGATCCCTAAACTAAAATCTTTATGCCTCGTGCATATACGAAAATTATACACCTTCGAACACTGTGAAATCGCACTTGGGACATGATAATATTGTGCTAATAAAATCATGATAATTTATCATTTTCAAGGAGTGAAATATAATGCATGAACTTGCGTATACGAAAATTATAAACCTTTGAACACTGTGAAATCGCACTTAATACATGATAATGATGTGCTAACGAAATTTTGAGAGATTATCATTTTAATATAGTGAAATGTAATGCATAAACTTGCATATACAAAAATTATACAACTTTGAACTCTTTGAAATCGCACTTAGGACATGATAATGTTGTACTAATAAAATCCTGATCATTTATCATTTTCATAGACTGAAATATAATGCATAAACTTGCGTATATGAAAATTATAAACCTTTGAACACCGTGAAATCGCACTTAATACGTGATAATTATGTGCTAACAAAATCTTGAGAGATTATCATTTTCTCCCCATTTTCATAGAGTGGAATGTAATGCATAAACTTGCATATATGAAAATTATACACCTTTGAACTCTTTGAAATCGCACTTAATACATGATATTGTTGTGCTAAGAAAATATTGAGAGACTATTATTTTCACACTTTCCTTCAAATTATATTCAAAACCAGCTGTTTATGGAGTGAAAGTATCGGTGGCAAACTCGTTATTTTGCATGGATAGAGGGGTGTCCCCTGATAGATATAGGGGTTATCCTGTCCACTGGATCACAGAGGATCAACGGTTGGTGGACACGATATGCATGACAACTGTCTCGAGCAATTAGAGCGTAGCAGCCAAGATAAGCACATGTGTGAGAGTTTGTGACTAAGAGAGAGGGGAAAACTGGGTAGAACTTAAAACCAAGGGCAAAACTGAGTAAAACTTAAAAACCAAGGACAAAACTGACAAAGGGATTCAGATATAAAATAGAAAGAGATTTAGAAAAATGGAAAATGCATCTTTTATACAATAAAATACATCTTGACATACATCAAACTATTTGCAATTCAAATATACATTAGTTTGACAATTATTGCTTCATTCAGACAAACTATGTTTTGGGGAGCGATGTTTTGGGAAGATGCTTGAGTAGAAAGCCATGAACCTTCATAGATAGTAGGTGATTTAGGTTAAAACTTGATTTTTATACATTTCTTATGGTGGTATGTCACATAATTAGACTCTTGAATGGATTCGCGACATAGTAAATCTAAATTTTCTACGGATGCCAACAGAGGAAAGCCAAGATCTAATCTAGGAGATGCAAACAACGATATAGATTGGATTAGATCTTCATACTCTTTAAGATTCGCACAGCGGAACGTTCGTCGGAACGTGGGTGATGTAGTCGTACTCGCTTCTCCTCCTCGCGATCCGATCCGATCTAGCACCGCAAGTGGCGATGCCTCCGTGAGATGCACACGTGCAGCACCTCGACGTCTCATCCTTCCTTGGTCCAGCAAGTATGGTGGAGAGATGGATTGGATCTACAACGCGACGGCGCGGTGCAAGTGGTGAAGAGTTTCTGCAGCAGGGCTTCGCCTACACGCAGTCGGGAGGGAGAGAGAGAGGAGGGCAGCAGGGCGACTAGGCTTGAGGGGAAGGTGTGTGGGGGGGTGGTGCGCCCCAACCCTCTATATATAGAGCGGTGGGCGCCAGCCCTAGCCCCTCCCCCAAGCCTAGGCCGGCGGCCCAAGGAGGGAGGAGTGGGGGGCAAGGAACCCCCCCTTATAGAAGCTCCAAACTAGGGTTTCCCCTTGTTTGGCCGGCTAGGCCCTATGGGGCCTTGTGCCCCTGGCCCAATGCGGCCAGGGAACTCCCTTATAGGCCCATGCCCCCTCCCGACATGTGGGACCACATTGGCCCCCTTCTGGAAGGTTCTAGAAGCTTCCGGTACAATACCGATTAACCCGGAACAATTTCGAACTCCAAAAACTGCACTGCCTTATATGAATCTTGTTCTCCGGACCATTCCGGAACCTCTCGTGATGTCCCGGATCCCATCCGAGACTCCGAACAAAAACTCATAAACCAATTATCCAACCTATCCTAGCGTCGAGACACGTTAAGTGTGTGACCCTTCGGGTTCGAGAATATGCGGACATGATCTTCTATCAATAATCAACAGCGGGGTCTGGAAACCCATATTGACTCCCACACATTCATCGATGATCATATCGGATGAACCACGATGCCAGGATTCAATCAATCCCATATATATATTCCCTTCGTCTCGCGATATTTTACTTGCCCTAGATTTGATCGTCGGTACCGTCATACCTAGTTCAATCTCGTTCACAGCAAGTACTTTACTCACTCCGTAATACGATATCACTTTGTGATTAACTCCTTAACCACATGCTTGCAAGCGTTGTTGATATCGATTACCGAGTGGGCCCGAAGTATATCTCTCCGACTTGGAAGGGACAAATCCCATCTCGATACATACAACCCAACAGATACTTTCCGATCACCTGAGAGACACCTTTATGATCACCCTCTCATAGGATGACGTTTGATGACCTCAAAGCTTTCTTCCGATACCAGGGAGTTGTATTATCTCATGGTCTAAGGAATACAATATTTGACATAAGAAAAGCTTCGCAAAGATGAACACGATGACACGATCTAATTGCTTCGCTTAGTTTGGGTCTGTCCATCATATCATTCTCCCAATGATATGATCTCATTATTAATCGACAACTCATGTCCATGGTTAGGAAACCTTAACCATCATTAATCAATGAGCTAGTCCATAGAGGCGTACTAGGGACACGGTGTTGTTCACAAACCACACAAGTATTAAAGTTTCCGCTTAATACAATTCTAGCATGGAATATAAACATTATCATGAACAAGAATTATAATAATAACATCTTTATTATTGCCTCTAGGGCATAATTCCAACAGTCTCCCACTTGCACTAGAGTCAATAATCTAGTTTACATTTGGCAACAATCTCACACCATTGGCACTGAGGTGCTGATCATGTTTTACACATGGAAGAGGTTTAGTCAATGGATCTGCGACATTCAGATCTGTATGTACTTTGCTAATCTTCAAATCTCCATCTGCTATATAATCTCGGATTATATGAAACTTGCGGTTGATATGCTTGGTCTTTGGATGATATCTTGGTTCCTTAGCTAGTGCTATGGCGCCAGTGTTGTCACACAATATCTCCAGTGGGTCCAATGCACTTGGAACCACGCCAAGCTCAGTGATGAAGTTCCTGATCCAAACTCCTTCACTTGACGCTTCTGCAGCAGCCATGTATTCCGCTTCTACTGTAGATCCCACGATCATGCTTTGCTTGCAGCTTCTCCAGCTCACAGCTCCTCCATTCAAAATATACACGTATCCTGTCTGAGATTTAGAATCATCCTTGTTGGTGTCGAAACTAGCGTCGACGTAACCTTTTACGATGAGCTGTTCATCACCCCCATAGACTAAGAACATTTATTTAGTCCTATTTAGATACTTTAGGATGTTCTTCACGGTTGTCCAGTGTTCCACTCCTGGATCACTTTGATATCTGCTCGTCAAACTAAGAGCATTGGACACATCCGGTCTAGTACACAACATGGCATACATGATAGAACCTATGGCCGAGGCATAAGGCACTTTGCTCATAGCTTCCCTATCATTTACCGTAGCTGGACACTGAGCCTTGCTCAATATCTTACCTGACAACATGGGCACTGAACCTTTCTTTGCCTTATCCATTCTGAACCTTTTCAGAACTTTGTCTAGGTATGTACTCTGGCTTAAAGCTATCAGGCGTCTTTGTCCATCTCTATAGATTTTGATGCCCAATATATAAGCAGCTTCACCTAGGTCTTTCATTGAAAAACACTTGTTCAAATAACTCTTCACATCGTTAAGCATGTTAATGTCATTTCCAATAATCAATATGTCATCCACATATAGTACCAGAAATGTCACCGAGCTCCCACTCACTTTCTTGTAGATACAAGCTTCGTAGCAATTTGGAACAAATCCAAAGCTCTTGATCACTTGATCAAAACGAAGGTTCCAACTCCGAGATGCTTGCTTCAGTCCATAAATAGAACGCTGAAGTTTGCATACTTTATCAACATCCTTAGGATCGACAAAACCTTCGGGTTGCATCATATACAACTCTTCATCAATGTTGTCATTGAGGAACGCAGTCTTGACATCGATCTGCCATATTTCATAATCATGAAACGCATGAATTGCTAATAAAATCCGAATGGACTTAAACATCGCTACGGGAGAGAAAGTCTCATCGTAGTCAACACCTTGAACTTGTCAAAAACCTTTCGCGACAAGCCGTGCTTTATAGATGGTAACATTACCATACGCGTTCGTTTTCTTCTTGAAGATCCATTTGCACTCAACGGCCTTTCGGTTGCTAGGAGGGTCCACCAAAGTCCATACTTGGTTTTCGCTCATGGATCCCAATTCGGATTTCATGGCTTCTAGCCATTTCTCAGAGTCTGGGCTCATCATCGCTTCCTCATAGTTCGTAGGTTCACTGTCTTCTACTAACAAGAAAGTCAAGACAGGGTTGCCGTACCACTCAGGAGGGGCACGCGACCTTGTCGACCTGCGACGTTCAGTAGCAGCATCGTCCAAAGCTTCATGATCCTTGTCATTAGCTTCCTCTATTGTTGGTGCAAAGCCTTTGGAACAATTTCAGGTGCTGCGCTACACTCCAATTCAAGAGAAGGTTCAATAACCTCGTCTAGCTCTACTTTCCTCCCACTCACTTCTTTCGAGAGAAACTCCTTCTCAAGATAGGATCCGTTCTTTGCGACAAACACTTTGCCTTCGGTTCTGTGATAGAAGGTATACCCAATAGTTTCCTTAGGGTATCATATGAAGACGCATTTCTCCGCTTTGGGTTCGATCTTGTCCGACATCAACTTATTGACGTAAGCTTCGCATCCCCAAACTTTAAGAAATGACAACTTAGGTTTAGCACCAAACCACAGTTCATACGGTGTCGTCTCAACGGATTTAGATGGTGCCCTATTTAAAGTGAATGCAGCGGTTTCTAATGCATAACACCAAAATAATAATGGCAAATCAGTAAGAGACATCATTGATCGGGCCATATCTAATAAGGTTCGATTCCGGCGTTCAGACACACCATTGTGCTGTGGTGTTTCGGGTGGCGTGAGTTGCGAAACGATTCCGCTTGCTTTAAGATGCGTGAGAAAATCATAACTCAAATATTCACCTCCACGATCGGATCGTAGAAACTTAATCTTTCTGTTACGATGGTTCTCCACTTCATTCTGAAATTCTTTGAACTTTTCAAATGTTTCAGATTTATGTTTAATTAAATAGATATACCCATATCTACTTAAGTCATCGGTAAAAGTGAGAAAATAGCGATATCCACCGCGCGTCTAAACACTCATCGGTCGGCATACATCGGTATGTATGATTTCCAACAAGTCCGTTGCTCACTCCATCATACCGGAGAACGGGGTTTTGATCATCTTGCCCATGAGGCATGGTTCGCATGTGTCAAATGATTCAAAATCAAGAGACTCCAAAAGTCCATCAGAATGGAGTTTCTTCATGCGTTTTACACCAATATGACCTAGACGACAGTGCCACAAATAAGTAGTATTATCACTATCTACTTTGCATCTCTTAGCCTCAATGTTATGGATGTGTGTTTCATCCCTTTCGAGATTTAGAAGAAATAAACCATTCACAATAGGTGCATGACCATAAAAGATGTTACTCATATAAATAGAACAACCATTATTCTCCGATTTAAATGAATAACCGTCTTGTAATAAACAAGATCCAGAAATAATGTTCATGCTCAACGCAGGCACATAATAACATTTATTGAGGTTTAAAACTAATCCCGAAGGTAAAACTAAGGAGAGCGTGACGATGACCATCACATCAACTCTTGATCCGTTGCCAACGCGCATCGTCACCTCATCCCTCGCAAGCCGCCGTCTATTCCGTAGCTCCTATTTCGAGTTACAAATATTAGCAACTGAACCAGTATCAAATACCCAGGCACTACAACGAGGGCTAGTAAGGAAAACATCAATAACATGTATATCAAATATACCTTTGATGGTGCCAGCCTTCTTGTCTGCTAAGTACTTCGGCATTCGCTTCGGTGACCCTTGTCCTTGCAATAGAATCACTCGATGTCCGGCTTAGGACCAGACTGAGCTTCTTCTCGGCGAGGCAACGCTTGCCGCCTTTCTTGAAGGGCTTCTTTGCACCTTACCTTTCTTGAAGGTGGGGGCTTGTTGACCATCAACACATGATTATCCTTTTGATGTCCACCTCCGCAGCCTTGACTTTGCGAAGAGCTCGGTGATATCGATGGAACCAATGATTGTGAGTCACTACAAAACTTTTGTAGCTGGGAGGGAGTGATTGCGAACCACATCAATCTTGAGCTCCTCTGGAATCTTGCGATCCAGCTTGCTCAAGGCGTTGAGTGTAGCCCGACATCTTAATGGCGTGCTCACTAACGGAACTCCCTTCCTCCATCTTGCCGTTAAAGAACTTCTCAGAGATCTCATATCTCTCAGAACGGGCCTGAGTCTAAAACATGGTTTTCAGCTCCTCGAGAATCTCAAAGGGCCAGGGATAGTCTTCAAAACGATTTTGAAGGTCCGATTCCATAGCAAACAACATGGTGCTATTTATCACACCATAATCATCTTTCTTGGCGATAGACAGCTTTCTCATCGGTAGGCAGATGGCAGCAGGGTGTCACCTAACGCATTCTCAAGGACATAGTCCTTTTGACCGCCAGAGAGAATGATTCTCAGATTGCGGAACCAGTTGGTGAAGTTAGACCCATTGTTTTTAAGCTTTTCCTTCTCAGCAAAAATGTTGAAGTTGAAGTTGGACTTAGCCATTTGATCTACAATATTTGCAAGTACAAATTAGACTATGTTCATGATAACTAGTTCAACTTTTAATCAAATTACTAGATGAACTCCCACTAAATTCAACATCCCTCAAGTTGTTTAGTGAACACGATCCAAATTCACCACACCTAATCTGATCTTCACGAGAAGAGATGTGGTTTCAATGGTGGACAACGAAGTGTCGATCATATCATTCATATGACTCATGCTTAACCTTTCGGTTCATGTGTTCCGAGGCCATGTCTGTACATGCTAGGCTCGTCAAGTTAGACCCAAGTATTTCCGCATGTGCAAAACTGGCTTGCACCCGTTTATGTGAACGTAGAGTCTATAGCACCCGATCATCACATGATGCTTGGACACGACGAACTTTCGCAACGGTGCATACTTGGGGAGAACACAATTTTTATCTTGATCTTTAAGTGAGGAATCATCTTATAATGCTACCGTCCCGATCTAAGCATAATAAGATACATAAAAGGATAAACATCACATGCATATAACTTTATGTGACATGGTATAGCCAATCTTCGCGCAATGATCTCCATCTTGTGCGTGCCGGCATGATCTCCATCACTCCACCATGATTGCCTCCACCACGAATAGCAACTACAACTATTGCTAACTACTTAGCGATAAAGTGAAACTATTACATGGCGTATAAGAAGTTGACACACAGGTCATACACAATTATAAAGACAACCATAAGGCTCCTACCGGTTGTGTACTCATCGACATGCAAGTCGTGAAACATTACAAAACATGATCATCGCATACATTATACACATCACATCTTGGGCCATACCATATCACAGAAAACACTCCCTGCAAAAACAAGTTAGACGCCTCTACTTTGTTGTTGCATGTTTTACGTGGCTTATGGGAGTAGCATGCTAAGAACAATTCTTACCTACGGAAAACCACAACAGTGATATTATGGTTGCCAAACTCCGGTGTAAATCCCATGACAACTATAGTGAGAGAAACTGGCATCCACCAGTCGCATGTGTGGAACAAGCCACACGTCATGTGCGGAGCCGGTCTCGCGAATGACGCCGCGTAAGGTTGGCCTGGACCGCTTCAATCTCACTATCCCGCGTCATAAGAAGAACACAAACAAGAGGCTTGCAACAGAAAACATCAATGCCCGCAACAACCATGTTGCGTTCTACTTGTGAAACACATCTACGCATAGATCTAGCTCTGATATCACTGAAGGGATTCGCGGCATAGTAAATCAAAATTTTCTACGGATGCGAACAGAGGAAAGCCAAGATCTAATCTAGGAGATGCAAACAACGAGATAGATTGGATTAGATCTTCATACCCTTGAAGATTCGCACAGCGGAACGTTCGTCGGAACATGGGTGATGTAGTCGTACTCGCTTCTCCTCCTCGCGATCCGATCCGATCTAGCACCGCAAGTGGCGATGCCTCCGTGAGATGCACACGTGCAGCACCTCGACGTCTCCTCCTTCCTTGGTCCAACAAGTATGGTGGAGAGATGGATTGGATCTACAACGCGACGGCACGGTGCAAGTGGTGGAGAGTTTCCGCAGCAGGGCTTCACCTACACGCAGTCGGGAGGGAGAGAGAGAGGAGGGCAGCAGGGCGACTAGGCTTGAGGGGAAGGTGTGGGGTGGTGGTGCGCCCAGCCCTAGCCCCTCCCCCAAGCCTAGGCCGACGGCCAAAGGAGGGAGGAGTGGGGGGCAAGGAACCCCCCCTTCTAGAAGCTCCAAACTAGGGTTTCCCCTTGTTTGTCCGGCTGGGCCCTATGGGTCCTTGTGCCCCTGCCCCAATGCGGCCAGGGCAATCCCTCATAGGACCATGCCCCCTCCCGACATGTGGGACCACGTTGGCCCCCTTCCGGAAGGTTCTAGAAGCTTCCGGTACAATACCGATTAACCCGGAACAATTCCGAACTCCAAAAACTGCACTGCCTTATATGAATCTTATTCTCCGGACCATTCCGGAACCTCTCGTGATGTCCCGGATCCCATCCGAGACTCCGAACAAAATCTCATAAACCAATTATCCAACCTATCCTAGCGTCGAGACACGTTAAGTGTGTGACCCTTCGGGATCGAGAATATGCGGACATGATCTTCTATCAATAATCAACAGTGAGGTCTGGAAACCCATATTGACTCCCACACATTCATCGATGATCATATCGGATGAACCACGATGCCAGGATTCAATCAATCCCATATATATATTCCCTTCGTCTCGCGATATTTTACTTGCCCGAGATTTGATCGTCGATGCGTCATACCTAGTTCAATCTCGTTCACAGCAAGTACTTTACTCGTTCCGTAATCCGATATCACTTTGTGATTAACTCCTTAACCACATGCTTGCAAGCATTGTTGATATCGATTACCGAGTGGGCCCGAAGTATATCTCTCCGACTTGGAAGGGACAAATCCCATCTCGATACATACAACCCAACAGATACTTTCCGATCACCTGAGAGACACCTTTATGATCACCCTCTCATAGGATGACGTTTGATGACCTCAAAGCTTTCTTCCCATACCAGGGAGTTGTATTATCTCATGGTCTAAGGAATACAATATTTGACATAAGAAAAGCTTCGCAAAGATGAACACGATGACACAATCTAATTGCTTCGCTTAGTTTGGGTTTGTCCATCATATCATTCTCCCAATGATATGATCTCATTATTAATCGATAACTCATGTCCATGGTTAGGAAACATTAACCATCATTAATCAATGAGCTAGTCCATAGAGGCGTACTAGGGACACGGTGTTGTTCACAAACCACACAAGTATTAAAGTTTCCACTTAATACAATTCTAGCATGGAATATAAACATTATCATGAACAAGAATTATAATAATAACATCTTTATTATTGCCTCTAGGGCATAATTCCAACAACTCTATGGGTAGATGCCATTATGTTTTTATTTTTTTGAATTTGTTGTGCATAAAATGACTCAATTAGCTAGCTAAAACCCATTCATTGACTCTCTATTGACCAACCACTGGAGGGTAAAACTGAGTATATTGCACATGGCAGTGTTAGTACTCGAGGGAAAAATAGAGTACAACCAAACTGCCAATGTTACACTCGAGTGTATAACTGAGCACAACTAAGTCGCCAGGGTTAGACACGAGGGAAAAAGTGACGCACGATACGTGTGTCGTGGTGCACGAGGCAGTAGTGGACGCGTGTGGCCGTGCACGGTGAGTAGTGTACGCGGTTACGCGGTGCACGATGGTGCAACGAAACGTCCCTTTCCTTACCTTTATTAGAGACGCCTCCTCACTCTCACTCGTCACTCACTCGCTCACTCATGCCACCGTCACCATTGTCGCATCACCTTCTACAAACCCCCAAGAAAACTCCAACCATGCCGGCGATGGAGAAGAATGGCGCGATGGCCATCGTCGACTCCAAGGCCGCCGACGAGGAGGCCCCCGTCCCCGTACATGCCCCTGTCGAGGCATCAAAGGTAGCCGCCATAGCCGCCGGCGAGGAGGCCCCCACCGGTCTCGGGCAGATCCCGCTCGGCTAGGACCCCTATGGGGAAGAGGATTACATCAGGCTGAAGAACCCATACGACACCAGCCTCGTCGACCCATGGTCAGGGGTAACTAGGGTTTTCTCCCCTTCCCTTGCTCTTCCCCCATTCCCATCATCGGATGCTAGATCGTGTGTTATTAGGGATTAACTGTTTGTATTTTCAATCGTTGGATGCTAGGTATTTTTACAGTAGCTAATCCTCTTGTGTTAGATCTCGTATTTCGATGAATCCCCCTGTTAGTATTTCAATCCTATTTTATTTGTCCTCCGAGTTGCAGTTAAGGGATTCCCTAGTTAGTACTAGTGCCAATCTATAGTTGGGATCAATATTCAATTTGGTTTGAGATTTGGAGATTGGGGAATAATCAGGGGATCTCAATCAGTTAATTTATGCAAGCAATCAATCCCGATAATAAAGGTATCTCAATCATGTCCTTATTGCACTCTACTGTTTGTTCCAACAGATGGATAGAAGCGACGTCTGCAGCGACGACAAGTCCATGGACACCAAGGCTCGTTAGGTGCTGAGGAGGCTGAAGTCTGGCCAGTACGACAACTTCTTCGCCGTCGACGTCTACAGGTGCCCCTTCTGCATCAAGAGCCTCACTACCGACTTCAACTCCCTCGTGAAGCATGCCGAGGACGTGAAGACATGCAGCCTGTCCGTAAACATCCACAACTTCAGAGCCAAGCACCAGACGCTCGGTTTTGACCTCCGCAACCTCCAGAAGGCCGCCATCAAGGAGGGTCGAATGCCCCCGATCAAGCCCAAGGCGCCCAAGGTCAAGGGACTGGGAAGCAATAAGTGGAGGAAGCACTAGAGAGAGAAGGCAGAGGCCCCCCGGGCTCCAGCCTCCGCCCACGACCTGGCCTCAGCTCTGATCGTGTCGACTAGGGAGGGCACCGAGGGGATCTCGTTGTTGAAGAAGATCGCGTTCCTATGCTTCCAAATCCACCACACCATGAGCATGAGCACCGACGAGGTTCCTTTGCGCATCTGACGTGGGATGGACTGCACCACCAGCTCCCACCACTCCGCGAAGGGGCCTTCAACAACTGGGGGCCCCGTAGTAGATCTGATCCATGACATCACCTCATGCTAGATAGTCCGATAAAACAGAAACCCGATGAGGATGTGTGACATGGTCTCCGCAGCCTGGTCGTAGAGCGCACATGACGGCCTATGGGGAAGGCCCCGGCGCTCCAACCTCTCACCCGTCCAACATTTGTCTTGGCATGCAAGCTAGAGGAAGAACTTCACCCTAGGTGGCGCCCAAGATCTCCAAATCAACCTCCAAGGTCCTGAGACTATGGATCCCTGAAACAAGGCATAGTAACAGGATTTGAAGGAGTATTGGCCATCCGTCGTCCACCGCCAAACTAGTCTGTCTGGCACACCTCCAAACTGCATGCTCTATAGCTTGATCCATAATTGGACATACTGCCAGAGCGCAAGGGGGTTAACCACACCCGAGATTTCAGAGATCCATGAATGGTCAACAACCGCCTACCGGATCGTCCGTGTTCTCCAGAGTCATCGTGGGACCAGCGCTAGAAGGTCTGGCGCTATCTACCCAACCGACTTCCCATCCACCCATCTATCTGTCCAGAATAGCGCGGTGGCCCTCGCCCACCACCATAGAGGTGGAGGCGAAGAAGATTTCGCACGCTCATCCTTGGTGAACTGCATATCCAGCCCATTCCAAGGTCGCGAGGGGTTTGTATGCATTTGCCACATCCATCGGGTCCGGAGACAAGTGGCCGTGCGGGCCATGTACGGAATCCCCAGCCCTCCAAAACAGAGGGGACTGCACACCTTTGCCCAGTTGACATGGCAGTGCCCACCCTCGGCCTCCTTCCTGCCCACCTAGAGAAACCCACGCAATATCTTATTCACCTGCTTGAGTGCTTTCTTGTTTAGGGAAAGCACTATCAGCTGGTGAAGAGGAATCGCCGCGAGCACCGACCGGATCAAGGTAAGACGCCCTGCTTTGGGCATCATAGAGGCCTTCCACGTGGGCAGCTTATCCGCAATACGGTCGATGACCGGTTGGTAGGCTTTAGTCGGCAGCCTACGTATCACCAATGGTATGCCAAGGTATTTGACGGGGAAGGGGGCCAACTGGCACCCCATCATCGTTGCCGCCACATTGGCAACCTCCTCCGAGTAGGCGATCAGAGAAACTGAGCATTTCGCAAAGTTAGTGCCCTGACCAGAGGCCTGACCAAAAGTGTCGAGGATGCTCCGGATCGTGCGCATCTCACCCTCATCCGGGTGACAGAAGATCACCACATCATCCACATAGAGCGAGACCGAGGTCGTCAGCTCCTATCGCGCAAGGCGCTTCAGCACACCCCACTCCATAGCTTTGGCCATCACCCTACTAAGCGTATTCATTATGAGGACGAATAGCGTGGGGGAGAGAGGTCCCTCTGCCTGAGGCCCCTCCGATGCCAGATGGGGGGTCCTGGCTCGCTGTTAAGCATCACCCGTGTGCTGCTCGTCGAGAGCAGAATTGCGATAAGCTCACAGAACCTCGGACCGAATCCCACTTTGCGGAGGACCTGGAATAAGAACCCCCAGGAGACCGAGTCGAAGGCCTTGGCTATATCAAGCTTCAACATCACCCTAGGTTCCTTCTCCCGGTGAAGGAACCTCGCCGTATTCTAAACCAGCATGAAGTTGTCGTGGATGCTGCGCTTCCTAATGAAAGCGCTCTTGTTGTGATCCACCAACGACGCCACCCTCGGAGCCACCCTGTTAGCCAAGGTCTTCACCACCAACTTTGCGAAGATATGGACCAGACTAATGGGGCGGTATCCCCCAGCGTGCTCGCATCCGGACGCTTGGGCAGCAGAATGAGGAGGGCCTGGTTAAGTCCCTGAAGACTGCGCCCGCACATCGCGAATAACTTGGTGAACACCGCCATGAAATCATCCTTCACCGTGGCCCAGCAGTTCTGCAGGAATTCCGATGTGAACCCATCTAGGCCCGGCGCTTTCCCGTGAGGGAGGTCTTTCACCACTCCCCAGATATCATCCTCCGAGAACGGGGCCTCGAGCTTAGCCAGGTCTTCCGAGGGCAAGCCTAGGAAGTACCTGTTGAGCGAGTACTCCCGGTTTAACGAGGTGCACAGGAGCCTCTAGAAGTGGTCAAAGGAGGCCTCAGCCATGGCCGCATGGTCCGAATTACCGCGCCATCAACCTGCAAACTATGGATCACGTTCTTCTGCCTCCGATAGGAGGCATGTTGGTGGAAGAACGATGTGTTCGCATCACCCTCGCTCAGCCAAGCAATCTTGGCCCGCTGTCGTACCATCGTACGTTCCAGGGAGGCCAGCCCTAAGTAGGTTTGCTTGAGGAGCGCCCTGAGGCGGCGCTCATCAGGGGAGAGCTGCCTAGACTCCCTTGCCAAGTCCAGGCGCAAGACTACCTCTCGCGCTGTCATCAGCTGAAGCTTGATGCACCCAACCTTATTGCCGCTTAAACTCATGAGCTGACGAGCCGTGTGCTTCAGCTTGGCCGTGAGCCTCCTGAAGGGATCTGGGTCACCGTCGATCGCACCCCAAGCCGACTGGACCACCTCGCCGAAGCTGTCGAGCTTCAGCCAGTAGCGCTCGACCTGGAAGCGCTTCCTACCCACCGTCTGCATGGTGTAGTCGAGAAGTAGGGGCTGTGGTCAGCAATCACCAAAGCCAAACAACGTAGGGAGCAACTATTATATAGCTCCTCCTCCCAGCCGTGACAAACACCCTATCCAGCCTCACCAGCGTGGGGTTGTCCCGCTCGTTCGACCAAGTATATCGGCTCCCATGCAGGTAAACCTCCTTGAGCTCACAAACGTTGATGAATCACCTAAACCTCCCCACCATCCTCTTATCAAGGTTGCTGTTGTTCTTATCTTCATCCTTGTAGATCAAGTTAAAGTCCCCATAGAGCATCCAGGGGTGTGGCCGAGTGGAGTGAAGGGTCCGCAGCTCCGCTAGGAAGGCGACCTTGTCGGCATCTTCCTGTGGACCATAGACACATGTCAGCCACCACACAGCCCCCCACCTGGCGGGCACACCCTTGCAATAACACTATTAGTGTCAACATGTGCGCTATCAAGCTGCACCTTGCGGTTATCCCAAGCCACTATGATCCCTTCCCTCATGTCGGAAGCCGGCAAGCAGAAACAATCGTCAAAGACCGCGCCTAGGGTTTCCATTACAATCAAGCGAGTTACAACAGATAGTTTGGTCTCCTGCAAGCATACAATCGAAGCACCAGTAGTGTCCACTACACTCCTAACACCCGTGCGCCGTGCGCGGCTGTTAAGGCCTCGCACATTGCCTATCATGACCTTAGGTTCGTAGATCATTGGGAAACGATCTTCACCCTAGGCCAGGAGCAATCCCACGGTCAAGCCGCCACGAGATGTCCACCCTGGTGCCCCACCACTGGCGGGGAGCACCCTCTGATCATAGACAGCGACCATCCGTATAGCTCGGCCACCGCCTATATCATATCATCCGTCATCGGCAGCTTGTACATCTTGTGGTAGGCCGCCAGAGCTGCCTCAGAAGGCGCTTCATCCCCGCTGATCAGCCCAAGCTTCCTCATCAGGTTCCGGACGACCTTCATATCTGAGTTGAGCCCGTTCGGTTGGCCCGTGATCCTCGCGCTACGACGTGGTGGAAAGTTCATGGCAAGCAGCCGACGTCGAACCGATGAGGTATGGAGTAGAGCATCGGAGCGGGATTTAGCCGCTTCCAGAAACTCCCCTAGAGTACGAGGTCTCGCAGCGACCGGAGGTCGCGCGGCACCCATGGCGGTGAACCGAGAGCGAGAGAACGTGAGCGGAGGGTCAGCCAACAACGGCGACATAATGGCGAGCATCATAGGGAGTATGGACCTCAGCCATGCGGGTGGAGGTGAACCTTGAATAGTCAGTAATGCTGAGTTGCTGACATGAGTCTACCACCCGCCGGCATCAGACAGATGCTGTCAGCGTTGACACTATATAAACTTACTGCCTGCTCCACAATCGGCCACATTGCCACACCATACTACGGTGACCACCAGACGTCAGCCGATCCGGCCAGAGCACAACACCTTGCAAGTCATGGCAGCCGCTCCTGTCAGGGCTGTGCCACGCGTGAAGTTGGGTTCCCAGGGGATGGAGGTCTCGGCGCAGGGCCTCGGCTGCATGGGCTACGGCGAGCGCAAGCCCGAGACGGACATGATCGCGCTCCTTCACCACGCGGTCGCCGCCGGCGTCACCTTACTTGACACCTCGGATGTCTACGGGCCTCACACCAACGAGATCCTGCTCGGCAAGGTCGCTTCTCGACTTCAAACTTCTAAACTGGTCGTCTAGTCCCATCTTGATTGTGTTTTTCAGTTTATGGCTGTGCGCTGAGGGTGTTCGGCGTAATGCTCGTACGTGACAGGCGTTGCAAGGCGGCGTGAGGGAGAAGGTGGAGTTGGCCACCAAGTTCGGCATCGCGTTATCCGGCGCCAAGTGGGAGGTCCGTGGGGACCCGGCGTACGTGCAGGCGGCATGAGAGGGCAGCCTCGCCCTACTTGGCATCGACTGCATTGATCTGTACTATCAGCACCGCGTAGATACCAGGGTGCCTATCGAGGTCACGGTGAGTCTCATGTGTATAATTGGTTTCTTTGTGGTTTTGGAGTGCCTTTTGTGTTTGGGGTTGGTGTCTTAGATGACTATATTTATCTCTACACACCGTCGCGCCAGGCTAGGCCTCCCGCACCCGCGCGGCGGTGCCGCGCCGCGCCGGGCGGACTCCCCTTTCCGCCGAGTCCTCCCTTCCGTGGTCTCTCCTCCTCGCCGTCGCCGTCCGGATCGTCGCCAGACAAAGACCTGGGGGCGTGCGGCGGCGGCGGCGTTTCTGATCGCGATCTGGCAGGAAGGCGACGGTGTCCGTCCCGGCTGTTTTGGTGGCGGTGTTACGGCGAGCGGCGGCCGGTGATCCTTGGCCCAGATGGCGGCAGGCGGCGGGGATCTGGGCCTAGCCACGATCTGTCCCGTACGTTGGTCTCGACGTCGGCGCCCAGGCGACCCGGGCCTTGTCCGTGACACTAGGGCGCTTGGGGCATCTGCCCCCGGCATGGTTGTGGTGGCCTCCTTCTCCGCCGGAATGGTCGACCGGGTGGTCTTGCCGTCTTGTGGCAGATCCTACTAGTTTCCGGCGGGTGGCGTGGGGGCTGCTGACACAGTTTCAATAAAGGAGGTGCTCCTGAATCCCTCTCAAGCCAAGACGATGATCTGCCGGATGTTGGTCTCCATTGATCTGGTTTCTATGTCTGTTCCGGAAGGCTCCACCGGCGAACTCCATAAGTGCTATCATGCCGTGAGTTTGCTAGAAGGATTGAATTCGATCGTACGCACCCATGTTTTATCCTGACCGTTTGGTTTCAGAAGGTGTGCTTCGAAGCTTTGTTGGCTGTTATTATCATGGGGCATGTTCTCGTTCCATGGTGCTGATGGAGAAAGTCATGGAGACCGATATCTGAGGACGGACAATGGTGGTTCGAGTCTGGGTGGTGATGAGGAATTGGCTAGGTGACTTGTGAATTGGAGCAGTGGCATGCAAGCGAGGGCGACTACACAGGATAGGTTCATGATCCTACCTCTCAGGGTGAAAACTCAGGGTCTGGCCTTAATTGGTTGTCCCTGGCAATGACCTTGTTAAAGGTATTGTTTTGAGAGCACAGACTTTTTTCAAGGTGAAAACCTAGATCTTTGATCGAACGATGACGGTGTTTGTGCACTGTTCCCTTCTTGGAGGCGTCGTTTTTGGAGAAGCTGAACTTCTGGTGCTGTCTTGGTGGTGGTAGTACCGCCGTTTCAATGAATGAGTCACTCTAGCGGGATTTTTCTTTTTTGTAATTTTTTTTTGCCGTGTGCATCCATGTGGCCGCTAGGGCAATGTGTTGTTGCAGGTGTAATTGATATCATCTGATATTAATATATGCTTCTTTCAAAAAAAAAGTTGTTATGATGTAAGCCATGCCTTTGTTTTTATATTGGAAATTACTTCCTCCATTTTAAAATATAAGATGTTTTAGCTTTGTGAAGCAATGAATCTAGACTACTTTTAATACGTATGTTCACTCGGATTTGGAGTGAATCTACATGCTAAAAGAAGTCTAGATTCATTTTATGCACAAACCTAAAACATCTTATATTTTAAAACGGAGGAAGTAACTTACATTCCACCTTATTAGTTTGGAGAGCTCAAGAAGCTAGTCGAAGAAGGGAAGATAAAATACATTGGATTATCCGAAGCATCTGCATCAACAATCAGAAGGTCCCATGCCGTTCATCCTATCACTGCAGTTCAGATGGAGTGGTCACTATGGTCTAGAGACGTGGAAGAAGACGTAATTCCAACTTGTAGGTAGTGTACGAATACCACACCATGTTGTTTTCTTGAAAAGTCCGGAGGCTTTTATCTACCAAAATGCCCTTTTCTCTTGACAATTTCAGAAAACTTGGAATTGGAATTGTAGCTTACAGCCCACTCGGCAGAGGGTTTTTCTCTGAAGGATCAAAATTGGTCGAGTCACTATCAGACCAGGACTTCCGCAAGGTGATTTTTCACGTCATTGCTGTTATTCTGGTAGCTACAGAATTCTGTATTGTCCTTTGGTTTCCATACCTTCCATCATCTAACTTATTAGGCTTATATTTTATGGAAATGTTCATTTTATCCACTGTACAGAAAACTGTTTAGACTATACATAAACGCCTCGCCAGTTTCTTCATAGAAAACAGAATTGGAATTTCTTTGATCAGTTGGCTCTTTCACTGAGAACGTTCTACTATGCAGTATATGCCTAGATTTCTACCAGAGAATCTCGAGAAGAACGCCCTCATATTTGAGCGTGTTAATGCGATGGCAATAAGAAAAGGGTGCACACCATCACAACTTGCATTGGCCTGGCTTCATCATCAGGGGAGCGATGTTTGCCCCATACCTGGCACAACAAAAATCGAGAATTTCAACCAGAATGTGGGAGCACTAACTGTGAAGCTAACACCAGATGAGATGGCCGAACTCGAGTCGTACGCCACTGCAGCTGATGTCCGGGGTGACCGGTGCCCTCCAACGATGAATACTTGGAAGGATTCCGAGACCCCTCCATTGTCATCCTGGAAGGCCAAGTAGCCATTTTCATTTCTTCAATGGGACTACAGGAGGACTATACGAGTCCACGAGCCAAAGAGTAGAAAGAAGAGCGTTATCGTGTTTGAGTTTTGTGAGGGCCAATGAGAGTTGGGCATGTATTGCTGCGCATGCGGGTATGTGAACGGAGCTGTGACTCGTGAGCTTCTTGAATTCAGGAGTAGTAATTTTGTTTCTAATCCTTCGAATTTTTTTCCCATGTTGTTTGGTTTGTAAAATTACATAGTAAAAAACAGGCCTTTCGTCCAGGCCATTAGTGCCGGCTGTAGCTGGGTCCAGGACTAATGGCCCTGGCCGGACGGCCCGAGCCACCCAGAACCATATGTCCCGGCTCGTTAGACCCCATTAGTCTCGGTCTGAGGCTCAAACCGGGATTAAAGGGCCCTGCCGCTCGCTGGGGGCACCCCTTAGTCCCGGTTTGTATCTCCAACCGGGACTAGTGGTCTGGCCCTATATATACGTACAGCCCCCTCCCCCTCTCAACTGTTTTTTTCCTGGTGGGAGAGAGTGTTGTTGTGCTATTTTTTTTCTTGTTCATACATATGCAGTAGAGGTGTTCGGTGAAATGTCTATTAGAGCGATGCAAGTTTAGGTCACACAAGACAGACATGATATGAGGTGTTCGAGCCACACTTAAGTTTTCTCATCTTTGTTTCCAAGTGTAATAAAAGGTTAGCAACTATTTTCTCGTTAAGACCGTCGTGCGGTACTAATTTTAGCATAGTGATTGCGTTTGACATATATTTGAATGATACAGATGAGCCATCCATGGATGTACGGTGACCGACGCTCTGCTGCTTTCAGAGAAGGCGTGCGTTCTTTTCGAGTTATGGCTGAGGAGAACAAGCGACAGGATGGTTTTATGTGTTGTCCATGTGTTGACTGTAGGAATGAGAAGGCTCACACTTCCGCAAGAGTCATTTAAAGCCACCTTCTTCGGTCTGGTTTTATGTCCATCTATAATGTTTGGACCAAACATGGAGAAAGAGGGGTTGTGATGGAAGACGGCGATGAAGAAGAGAACGATGATGACAACTACCGATCTATGTTCCCTGAATACGCTGATACCGCAATGAAAGACAATGAAGAAGAAGGAGGTGAAGAACGGGAACCAGACCGGCCCGCTGATGATCTTGGTCGGGTCATTTATGATGCAAAGCGAGACTGCGACACATAAAAGGAGAGGTTGCAGTTTGAGCAGATGTTACAGGACCACAACAAATTGTTGTACCCAACTTGTGAAGATGGCAAGAAGAAGCTGGGTAGCACAATAGAATTGCTGAAGTGGAAGGCAGAAACCGGTGTGACTGACTCGGGATTTGAGAAGTTGCTGGTACTCATGAAGAGGCTGCTTCCAAGAAATAACGAATTGCCCACCAGTACATACGAAGCAAAGAAGCTCGTCTGCCCTCTAGGATTAGATGTGCAGAAGATACATACGTGCCCTAATGACTGCATCCTCTATCGCTGTGAGAAGTACGAGAATTTGGATAAATGCCCGGTATACACTACATTGCGGTATATGATCAGAAAAGATGACCCTGGTGATGTTGATGGCGAGCCACCCAGGAAGAGAGTTCCTGCCAAGGTAATTTGGTATGCTCCTATAATACCACGATTGAAACGCTTGTTCAGAAACAAAGAGCATGCTAAGTTGTTGTGATGGCACATGGAAGAACATAAGAAAGATGGGATGTTGAGGCACCCCGCTGATGGTCGACAGTGGAGAAAAATCGAGAGAGACTTCCTGGACTTTGCTGGTGAAGCAAGAAACTTATGGTTTGGTCTAAGTACAGATGGCATGAATCCTTTTGGGGAGCAGAGCTTCAGTCACAACACCTGGCCCGTCACTCTATGTATCTACAACCTTCCTCGTTGGTTGTGCATGAAGCGGAAGTTCATTATGATGTCAGTGCTCATCCAAGGCCCGAAGCAACCCAACAACGACATTGATGTGTACCTAAGGCCATTAGTTGATGAACTTTTATAGTTGTGGGCCGAACCAGGTTTACGTGTGTGGGATGAGCACAAACAGGAGCCATTCGACCTACGAGCGTTGCTGTTCGTAACCATCAATGATTGTCCTACTCATAGTAACATCTCAGGACAGACGAACAAGGGATATAATGCATGCACACACTGTTTAGATGAGACTGAAAGTATATATCTGAATAAATCTAGGAAGAATGTGTACCCGTACAATCGTCGTTTTCTTCCGCCCAGACACCCCTTAAGGAAAAAAGGCAAGCATTTCGATGGCGAGGCAGATCATCGGAAGAAGCCTGCCCCCCGTACTGGTGCTGATGTATTTGGTATGCTTAAGGATTTAAATGTAATATTTGGAAAGGGTCCCGGAGGACAACCTATTCCGAAAGACGCCGACGGACGCGCACCCATGTGGAAGAAGAAATCTATATTTTGGGAGCTACCCTATTGGTAAGTCCATGAGGTCCGCTCTGCAATCGACGTGATGCACCTGACGAAGAATCTTTGTGTGAATATTCTAGGCTTCTTGGGCTTGTATGGGAAGTCAAAAGATACACCGAAAGCACGGGAGGACCAGCAACATCATCAAGGACGAGACGACAAGCATCCAGGGCATTTTCAAGGGCCTGCCAGCTACGCTCTTACCAAGGAAGAGAAGGAAATCTTTTTTGAAGTCCTTTTCAGTATCAAGGTCCCGTCTGGCTTCTCGTCTAACATAAAGGGGAATAGTAAATATGAAAGAGAAAAATTCCAAAACCTAAAGTCCCACGACTGCCATGTGCTTATGACACAATTGCTTCCGATTGCATTGAGAGGGATTCTTCCGGAAAATGTGCGGCTGGCCATTGTGAAGGTATGTGCATTCCTCAATGCAATTTCTCAGAAGATAATCGATCTAGAAAGTCTATCAGGGTTACAGATTGATGTGGTCCAATGTCTGGTCAGCTTCGAGTTGTTGTAACCTCCATCTTTCTTCAATATTATGACACACCTTCTAGTTCACCTAGTCGAAGAGATTAGAATTCTCGGTCCTGTGTTTCTACACAATATGTTCCCCTTCGAAAGGTTCATGGGAGTCTTAAAGAAATATGTTCATAACCTTGCTAGCTAGAAGGAAGCATCTCCAAGGGCTATGGAACAGAGGAGGTCATTGAGTTCTGTGTTGACTTTCTTCCTGACCTTAAGCCGATTGGTGTTCCTGAATCTCGGTATGAGGGGAGGCTGACTGGAAAAGGCACACTAGGAAGGAAAACAATGGTATGTATGGACAAAGATTCTTTCAATAAAGCACACTACACAGTTCTACATAATTCCACCTTGGTGGCTCCGTATATCGAGAGACACAAGATTATTGTACGCTCGGAAAACCGGGGGATGCCTGACTCCTCAATTAAAGTGGAACACGAGGACACTTTTGGAAGTTGGTTGTAGAAGCATCTCATGAATAACAACACCGTTGATTATTGTACTTGTTGGCACGGTTACCATCTTCGACTATATGTACTTTCCAAGGGTACGAGATAAATGGTAATATGTTTTACACGATCGCCCAAGATAAAAAGAGCACCAACCAAAACAGTGGTGTCCTCTTTGATGCAACAGATGACAATGGGCAGAAGGACACATATTATGGGTACATAGAGGAGATATGGGAACTTGAGTATGGACCTACTTTAAGGTCCCTTTGTTTCGGTGCAAATGGGTCAAGATGACAGGAGGAGGGGTACATGTAGACGAAAAGTATGTCATGACAACAGTGGATCTCAACAATCTTGCGTACATGGACGAACCATTCGTCCTAGACAACGATGTGGCTCAGGTTTTCTATGTGAAGGACATGTCTACGAAACCAAGAAAAATAAATCAACAAAAGAATACATCGTCCGATGAGCCAAAGCGCCACATAGTTCTTTCAGGGAAAAGAAACATCGTGGGAGTGGATGACAAGACAGATATGTCAGAAGATTACAATAAGTTTCATGAAATCCCGCCCTTCAAAGTGAAAACTGACCCAAGCCTCTTGTTAAATGATGAAGGTTCTCCATGGCTACGGCACAGAAGAAAACAACAACACTAGATAGGGATGTTGGTGTAATATATTAAACCTTTTATGTAATCATATTATTAAATGCTGAAGATTCTCCATGGCCATGATGGCCGCACTATAAATAGAGGGAAAGGGCAGGGCAGGCTGGGCCAGGCAGCACCAATAATAGGGGTTGAACCTTTAGTCCCGATTGGAGAAACCAACGGCGACTGAAGGGATTGCGGCAGGCTGGGCCAGGTAGCACTAATAATAGGGGATGAACCTTTAGTCCCGGTTGGATGAACCTTTAGTCCCGGTTGGAGACAACAACCGGGACAAAACACGAGTGAGCGCTAATAATAGGGGTGAGTGTCGACATTATGTCGTGAGTGTCGACACTATGACGAGCTTCTTGTACTATAAATAGGCCAGTCCTCCAGCCAGTTTGAGGCATCTCCAAGATCGATGGTTTTCGAGAGTAGGGACACCACTATGGCCAGTTTCAGGGAGATGTCGCCGGAGCCCAGTTCTCCGGCATCTCCAAGAAACTGGTCATAGAGGCACTCCCTAATATGTGAAATTAGGTTAGCTCCCAGGCATATTGATCTAGTTAGATAAGTTACAAGATGCAAGATGGTCTTCGAGAGTAGGGACACCACTACGGCCAGTTTCAGGGAGATGCCGCCGGAGCCCAATCCTCCGGCATCTCCAGGAAACTGTTCATAGAGGCACTCCCTAATATGTGAAATTAGGTTAGCTCTCAGGCATATTGATCTAGTTAGAGAAGCTACAAGCTGCAAGATGGTCTTCGAGAGCACGGACACCACTACGGCCAGTTTCAGGGAGATGCCGTTGGAGCCTAATCCTCCGGCATCTCCAAGAAATTGGTCATAGAGGCACTCCCTAATATGTGACCGCACGTGTTTGGAGATCAAATCTTCATGGTAAGTACGAATCGGAACTAAAGGTCCCCCTTTAGTCCCGGTCCAACCATAAAACGAGACTAACACTCAAGACATTTATTAATATTTAAAAACCGAGACTACGGAATCGGGACTAAAGGCCCCCTTTAGTCCCGGTCCATCCACAAACCGGGACTAACACTCAATACATTTATTAATATTAAAAAACGGGACAAACCGGGACTAGCAAACACTCAGGACTAAAGCCGCCCCTTTTAGTCATAATCATGCCTAGTCCTATAGTACACAACTTTAGGGTCTTCTTCGTCATCGTCATCATCATTGTCATCGTCACCTGCCACTCTGGGGATCCTGAGCCCAGCCATGGCATATACCGGGGGCACCTGCCACTCTGGCCTCGGATTCACGGCGGGCGGGTGGACTTGTGGGCACCGCAGGCGAGGATGGTCTTCCCCGGCGATGTAGCTCATCACGCCTATGATAGTACGGTTCGCCCACCACAGACGACGGCCGGCTTCATTGTGGTTCACCGGGGGCGGGCCATCACCATTGTTGGGGAGGTGACCCCGGATAGGGTCAAGACAGGGGAAAGACGAAAGGAATCTACCTTGTCATGAGCCGAGTTATTGTTTGTGTCGGCCGGGTCATATAAGAGTCGACTGAGATAAGCAGGGCCATGGCAAGTGTAGAATGAGTAACACCTTATCCGGCCGACATATGAGTTAAATCGGCCGAATGAGTCTGGCTAACTTGAATACAGGTGAAGGCCGAGCCGAGTTATGCGAGACAAGGCCAAGTAACACGAAGCTTGCAGGAGAAGGAGGTGCCTATAGTCAAACCCTAGTCACTGGCTAGGAGGAATCTAAACAGAGCCAAGCACAAAGGACAAGGAGTAGAGCAGCAGAAGGGCAGAAGAAGGTCACGGAGGTGACAGTCAGGGAGCCCGATGCGCGCATGTGAAGGTCTCTGGAACATTGCCGCCGATAGAAGGGGGACACGGAAAGGAGGCCGCTGAGTTACCATATTGGGACAAGCATATTCCAAGGATATGCTTGCCACGTCAGCCCTAGAAGGAACCAATGCACCTCTTTATAAGGGGGGACGATGGCTCCTGAGAGGGGGATCGATTCATTCTACGTTGTAAGGCCCGTGTAGTAGTGTTCTTCCTCTCTATGAGAGTGCTCTTGGAGCACTTGTATTCATTGAGGAGAGGAATAGAGATTTACTTGTTGAGAATTTGAGTGTAGAAATCACTACATCTTCCCTCCCCGGATCCCTCTAGCATCCATTGGCCCCTTACTTTAGCCTACCCATGGCATCTGCCGTGCCACCCCCACGACAGTTGGTGCCCACCGTGGGGCCAGCAGCGGTGCTAGCTGGAGTCAAGATCCGGACGGGAAACTTCATCCACACTGGCGAGCGGGTTGTCTCTGGCTTAGTCCAGAGATTTGATCTCTGGGACTATGTCAGTGATAACGCATGTAGCTTCAGGAGGAAAGCACCTCCGCGTAATGGCGTCTTCATCAACCTGGGCACGCACAAGGCCTACGTCAGCGTCGACACTTCATGCGTCTATCCTCATCGAGTTATTGATGCAGGAGAGCCCCCCCTCAATACTGCCAACGGTCCGCGTGGAGCACGCCCCGTCCGCAGCGTCGAGGTGATGGTGACAGCCGCAGCACAGGCGGCAGGAGCAGGTGCCGGACCAAGCAAGGACCCGACGACAGGAGGACAGGCCACCACGAAGCAAGCAGCTCCACAGTCTACCGAGGTAGATCCGCCAGCAGCCAAGTCAGCCGAGGTGCAGGAGACAACCCCAAAGGCAGCAAGGGTAAGATGGCCGCCTCTGGAAAGACCAGAGAATATTCTCCAGGCAACTATAGATAATATAACCACGCCTGTGGCGTCGATACTTGATCCGGCTAACGCTCAAGCGGAGTTAGAAGAGACTAGACAAAAAGTACTGGTAGAGGAAAAAAAGGTGTCAGCCTTGCGGGAGTCCTTGAACAGGACCCTGCGAGAATATGCTAAGGCAAACAAGCTGGATGTGGCCCCCGAGCGAGTAGGTGAGTTGATATTAAGAGTAAAAAACCTCATGGACGATATCAACAAAGAGCATGAAGCCCGTGAAGGTGATCTAGTCGATCTAGGCTTGCCGAGGTATAGTACCCCGACAAAGAACCTAAGGGCGGCAAATGCCGCTGCTTTGGATCTAAAAGGATTAACCGGCGAAGCCCGGCAGAAACAACAAGAAAGAGTGAATGAGCTAGTACGCATTGCGAACCAGCAGAATGAAGAAATGCTTAGGGCTGGCCCTGCAATACCGGGAGCCTCGCGTATGGTTCATTCGGCTGGAGCAGCACCCGCACTATCTACGACAACAGCATCCTCACCCGGGAACAACGCGCAAAAATATAGAGCTGTGACCTCAGGAAAAAGAAATAAGCAAATTGTTCCATATGATCCGGCGGTGGCCGGAAAGGTCAATGATAACAGAGGCAACGGCGGCCGAGGTAACAGTGGAGATAGAAACCCCGACCGTGCTAACAAGGGGCACGGAGACTTCGGAAGGGGAAATCATGAAAACAATGACCCGGCGGAGGGAAGGAGAAACCCTCCACCAAATCCTCAGCCGAGATATGAACCTCGGAAAGATCGAGAAGTGAGACCAGCCCAGCATAATCAGACAAATGATAGGTACAATGATGGTTACTCGGATATGGAGCATGCATGACATGGTGGGAATATCCATTATGGAATACGGGAGAGAATCATTTACAGAAACTTGCCGTCAAATGATGCAAGGCTAAAGATCGATAGGTTATATCGGTCCGAGCTATTGGAGGAGCAGGGTCCGCCTAGTCCGGCGTGCTTTGGACCTCGGATCATGGGCGAACCACCAGCGCCGAATTTCCAATTGGCAAGGGGCAAAAAAACATACAATGGGAGCACAAAACCACAAGATTGGTTGATTGACTATGCCACTGCAGTAAAAATAGCTGGTGGAAACCTATGATGGGCGGTGAGATACGTCCCGCAAATGCCGGAAGGACCAGCCAGAGTATGGTTGAACAATCTGCCGACAGGTAGTATCAACTGTTGGTTAGATTTTGAAGAAATGTTTGTCAGCAATTTCACCAGTACATATAAGAGGCTGAATAGGCCTCAACAGCTCGCTATGTGCAAACATAAGCCGAATGAAACAGATAGGGAATTCTTGACTCGGTGGTGTAACCTCAGAAACTCATGCGAAGGGGTCATAGAGTCTCAAGCGATAGCTTGGTTTGCTCAAGGCTGCCGATATGGGAGTGTGCTATGGCAGAGGCTGCAAAGAGATATGCCGACCACCTTGGCAGAGACCATCGGGATAGCAGATTCGTATGCATTAGGGGATCCGACGTAACTAGAGTTAATGTCGGCAGAGCATCGGGAGCACCAAGATCAATATGCAAGAGATGCAGCCGGATCATCGAGGCGCAACGAATTCCGAGGTAGAAGGGAGGAAAGACCGGATTGCAGATATGCATTCAATCAGGTGGCAGCGGTAGCACAAGACCAGCCAAGTCATGGAAACAGTCAGCGACGGAAGAACAGTTCTCAGCAATGGACGCCGAGGAATGAAGGGAAAAGGCAGTGGACACCAGAACAGAAGAAACAATGGCAGGAGAGGCCGAAGTACACATTGGAATCCATGCTGGATCAACCATGTAAATTCCACACTCCAAACCCAGCCAAGCCGGCTAATCATACGACTCGTCAATGTGCTTGGATGAAAAACGCAATGGGGAACCCGGCGGGCATGCAAGCGCCCCCTCATCAAGCGCACCAGCAGCCACAACTAACTGGAGCAAATACGCAGCAGCTAATGTTACCACCACCTCCTCCGATGTATGATAACTCGGACCAGAGGGATGTAGTGCATCAAATGATAAATCAAGGTCAGGATGGAAGGACAAACCCCGGAAACAACGGACGTAATGATTACAGGGAACATCATCAATCATATTGTGTGTTCACAACAGAACAGCAAGAAACGCAAAGTGTACAACACCGGCATATGGAAGTGAATGCTGTTGTGCCGGCAGTACCAAGATACGTGCCTTGGTCCGATCAGGAAATAACCTGGAGCATTAAAGACCACCCGAGGATAATGCCGAATCCAGGATCGTATGCACTGGTACTAGATCCGACGTTTGTCGGACCCAGTATTAACGTCAAATTCTCAAAAGTGCTCATTGATAATGGGAGTAGTATCAACATTATGTACAAGGACACAATGCACAAACTTGTCATAACACAGAATATGTTACAATCCACAAGAACAATGTTCCATGGAATAGTGTCGGGTCTTTCATGCGAACCCATTGGAAAAGTCCGAGTAGATGTGTTATTCAGCACAAGGGAGAACTGCAGAGCGGAGAATTTGGAGTTTGAGGTGGTGGACCTAGAGAGTTGCTATCATGCTTTACTCGGACGGCCAGTGCTGGCTAAATTCATGAGTAGCTGTCATATTACTTATCTGAAAATGAAGTTACCCGGGCCACAGGGGTGATAATAGTAGCTGGAGATTACAGAAAGTCAATGGAGTGTGCTTCGGCCGGATCTAATCTGGCCGAGTCATTGGTAATCGCGAGAGAAAAAAGAAGGATTCAGGAGTTAGCGGCTCTGCTCGAAGACAAATTGAATATGCCAAGACCGCCAACCCCCATGGAAGTGTTTCTTTCCAGCCGACTAAAGAGACAAAAAAGATTCATATAGATGAGCAGTTCCCAGAGCGCACCATCACGATTGGTGCCGGCCTAGATGCCAAATAGGAAGGCGAGCTCACCAACTTCCTCCGTGAGAATCGGGATATCTTTGCGTGGTCAACTCAAGACTTGCAAGGTGTGCCAAGGGAGTTGGCTGAGCACTCTTTGCATGTAAGGCCAGGAGCAAGGCCGGTGAAGCAACCTCTCCGCCGCTTCGTCGAAGACAGGAGAAAAATAATAGGGGATGAGATAGCTCAGCTTCTTGCGGCCGGGTTCATCATGGAGGTGCTTCATCCGGATTGGCTATCAAATCCGGTGTTAGTGGAAAAGAAAAAGGATGACTCGAATGTAGCCGTCGTATGACGAATGTGTATCGATTACACGAACCTAAACAAGGCGTGTCCCAAAGATCCTTTTCCTTTACCTAGAATAGACCAAGTCATTGATTCGACCGCTGGTTGTGAGCTATTGTCATTTGTAGACGCTTATTCTGGTTTCCACCAGATACCGTTAAATCCGCCGATCAAATAAAGACTGCGTTTATTACCCCGTACGGGGCTTATTGCTATCGCACCATGCCATTCGGCCTGCGTAATGCAGGAGAAACATACCAAAGATGCATGCAAAAGTGTCTACATGACCAGATAGGAAAAAATGTACAAGTATATGTAGACGATGTGGTTATAAAAACCAAAGAGAGCAAAACGCTCCTTGATGATATTCGGCAAACATTCAAAAATTTCAGAAGATTCCGAATGAAGCTTAACCCGGAAAAATGTACCTTCGGTGTGTTGGCTGGAAAATTACTCGGTTTCCTCGTGTCCAGCCGAGGAGGCAAATCCAACTAAAATCCGAGCAGTTGAAAAAATGGAACTGCCGAGGTGTCTAAATGATGTACAAAAATTCATGGGCTGCCTGGCTTCGCTGAGTCGATTCGTATGTCGGCTGGGGGAAAAGGCATTACCTCTATATCAACTGATGAAAAAGTCTGATAAATTCATCTGGACACCGCAGGCAGATAATGCGTTTCATGAGTTAAAAAAGATGTTGGTCACAACACCAATCTTGGCTTCTCCACTGTCAAAAGAACCTATGTTACTTTATGTAGCTACCACTAACAGAGTGGTAAGTGCAGTGGTTATCATGGAACGAAATGAGGGGTATAAGTCAATACAAAGGCCGGTATATTACCTAAGCGAGGTACTATCAGCCTCAAAACAGAACTACCCGCACTACCAAAAGATGGCTTATGGAGTATACATGTCGGCTAAAAAACTTAAACATTACTTCGAAGATCATCCGATAAAAGTGATTTGTGAAGCGCTCGTAGCCGAGATATTGAGCAACAAAGATGCAAGTGGCCGAATAGCAAAATGGGAAATCGAGTTGTCACCTTATGCTCCGCAGTTCGATAGGAGAGATGCAATCAAATCTCAGGCAGCGGCCGACTTCTTTGTGGATTGGGCCGAGGTATAATATGAGCCGCCATTACCAGATCCGAATTATTAGACAATGCATTTTGACGGATCCAAGCTGAGAAATGGCTTGGGGGCAGGGATAGTGTTAACTTCGTCGAAAAAAGATCAGCTGAAGTATGTGCTGCGGATACATTTCGCCGCATCAAACAACGTAGCCGTGTATGAAGCACCCGTCCATGGGTTAAAGGTGGAAAAAGAGATTGGTATATGTCGAAACTTATGCTACGGGGATTCAGATCTGGTAGTACAACAAGTATCAGACAATTGGAACGCATTAGATGCAAATATGGTCCTATATAGATTTCATGTGCAAAAAATCAGTGGTTACTTCGACTGATGCAAGTTGCATCATATACCTCGGGCGGAAAATGACGCTGAAGATACACTATCGAAACTCGGATCAACTAGACAGTCAATTCCCCCAGGTATCGCCCTAGAGCATCTGAGAAAACCATCAATTACACCATCACCAGAGTCCGAGTCAATTCGTATCTCGGCAGAATTGAAAGAAGGAAGTGTGCCAATGGAAATCGACAAAGAATGCAAACCGGACTTTATGAAGATGAAGCCGGCCATCGCACGAACGAACACAGAAAAATCCGAAGCTGTTATGTCGGCGGAAAATATGGAAATCGACAGCGAAAATATCCCAGAGAAAGTCACGCCGATATGGGCACAACCCATATTCTCATTCCTTAAGGAGGCAATCTTGCCGAGTAATGAAGTACTGGCTAGAAAAATAGTAAGAAGAGCAAAAGCTTACACAATCATAAACAATGAGCTATATAAGAGAAGTGTCATGAATGTACTACAAAGATGTGTTGACTCGATAGAAGGACAGGAAATACTCCTGGATATACATCAGGGAGAATGCGGGCATCACGCCTCATCCAGAGCTTTAGTGGCCAAAGCATTCAAGCATGGGTTTTATTGGCCGACGACATTAAAGGAGGCAAAAGAGTTAGTGGAAAAATGCAATGGTTGCCAGAGATACGCCAGCAAGATACATCTGCCCTCGTCCGAGTTAAAGACAATACCAATCACTTGGCCTTTTTCTGTATGGTGTTTGGATATGGTAGGACTGTTCAAACCAGCCCGAGGCGGAATGACTCACATTCTAGTCATTGTAGACAAGTTCACAAAGTGGATTGAGGTGAAACCAATAAGAAAATGTGATGGACTAACAGCGGTAAACTTCCTAAAATATATTATCTTGAGATATGGATATCCACACAGTGTTATCACAGATAATGGCACAAATTTTGCTGAAGGAGCCTTTGCTAGATTTTGCCAAGAAAATCACATAAGACTAGATGTTGCCTTGGTGGCTCACCCAGCTTCAAACGGGCAAGTAGAAAGATCAAATGGACTGGTATTGTCAGGAATAAAACCTCAGTTTGTCGAACCACTACAAAGGTCGGCAGGATGCTGGATTGAGGAACTTCTAGCAGTACTATGGAGCCTCAGGACCACCACAAACAGGTCGACAGGGTATACCCCTTTCTTTCTGGTATACGGGGCAGAAGCTGTGCTTCCGGCCGACATAATGCATGACTCGCCAAGAGTAATCCAATACACAACGGCCGAAGTAAACGAAGTATCACGACAAGATGACATGGATCTGCTAGAGGAAGCAAGGGAATTGGCATTATCAAGATCAACTGTTTACCAGCAAAACCTCAGACGATACCATAGAAAAAAGTAAATCCAAGAGTTTTTAAAGAAGGAGACTTGGTTCTTCGACTAGTGCAACGCACAACCGGCATGCACAAACTCTCACCTCCATGGGAAGGACCATTCATTGTGAGTAAAGCATTGCACAATGATGCATATTACCTGATCGACGCTCAGCCACCAGAGAAGAATAAGGCAAATAAGGCCGGAGACGAATCAAAAAGACCATGGAACATAGCCTTACTTCGCCCGTTCTACACTTATAAGCCACATGTTGTACGTCGTGAGGCGACGCATCAAGTTGAAGTATCAAGCATGTATTAAACCTCGGCACTTCGAGCAGCGACTCGGGGACTGCACAATGTTGTTTCTATTTTTTAAGACTATGTAGTAAACCTCGGCACCTCGAGCAGTGACTCGAGGACTGCATCGTGTTGTTTCCTATTTTGAATTATGTATTAAATTTCGGCACCTCGAGCAGTGACTCGGGGACTGCACCATGTTATCCCTTATTTCGGATTATGCATTAAACCTCGGTACCTCGAGCATCGACTCGGGGACTCCCCCATGGTTGTTTCTTGTAATGAAATATGCATTAAACTTCGGCACCTCGAGCAATGACTTGGGGACTGCCCCGTGGTATTCTCTGCATTGAATTATATTTCGACAACCCAGTTTGTAACTCGGGGACTGTTTCATGTTATTCGAACAGATATAAACCTTCCGTGACCCAAGGGATAACTCGGGGATGACTTACACCACCCGTTAATTTCTTCCATTCATATAAGAGCTCGATAGCTTCAGCAGAAACTCGGGGACTACCCCAATCTGCTACTCATAACTCATAAGAGGCAACATAAGCTTGCCTTGATCGACAAAGGAATAACAAGGATAAAACAATTAACGATTCCTAAGAAGTAACAACCTCAGCGAGTCGAGGTATGATAAGGGATACAAGCCAATCTATAAGAGCATTGTACTTCAAGTAGAAATCGCGAAAACAACAGTTATACAACCAAATCTACAAAGGGCAAGCAAGATAAATGCCGGACGAAGGTCAACCACATGGGAGAATACGATCCGGCGTTATGAAATTAAAGTGGGACAAGGCAAAGATATGAAACAGATAGCTTAACTTAGACGAAATAACAATAGTTACCATCACCAACGCCTCAGCGGCGCAAGGCAAAAAGGTTCGCACAACACCAAAAGACGAACAATTGTTTCACAAACGTCATACGCCCGACATGCCGGGGACTTAAAGAAAATTGAACTTTTTTCAAGTCGAAACACCAGAAGAGGCCAAATAACCCTTAATGAGCAGTAGCATGGTCAGGAGCATTGGACATGGGTATCTCGGATGATGGAGGAGGGACCTCGGTCTCCTTCAGGAGGGTATCTTCAGCAACTAGGTGCTCCGAAGTACCTGTCGCATCAGCCGACGTTACCTCGGCTTCAACGTAAGCCATAGTAACCCCGGGCATAAGCTCCGGCTGCTGAGGGACATCAGTCTGAGCGCGAGAGTTCTCATTACCCTTAGAGGACGACCGCGCGTCGCCATCCCCGCCTGAGTTGTCGTTTGAATCACGGGAGTTATCCGAATCACCCTCTGATTCATCCTGATCAACCGAGTCATCGCCTGATGCATCTTCAGCTTCGACATCATCCGCCGAGTTGGGAAGAAAACTCGGACCTTCGATCCAATTATGCACGTCAGCATACTCAATAAGCAGGAAGGCACGAGCTTGGCGGCGAGCGACGAACTCAGGATTCTCAACCCAACGAGATCCAGTGCGCAAATTCATCAGAGTATCGAGTGAGATATCCTCGTACCAAGACAAAACTGCTGTAAGTGCCATATCAGCACCAACCCTCCCAGCACATTCCCTCCAAAGATTTAATTGGGTCTGAGATGCCATTAGCCTTGCCACAAGCACTTTAACTTCATCAATATCAGGCGTTCCAGGGGTATTTGGCCAAAGAACATGGTAGGCCCGAATGGCTGCTTGTACCAGATCTCTTTCCACAATCTTCATTGGTCCAATAGACGCACCGACGATAATCAGGAAATCTTACATCGAGTATTCTGGACTCGAGTCTGCGGGACACCTCGACGTTGACGAGCAGAAATCACTGCCTTAGAGCTCACTGGTCTCTCTTCCGGAAAATGATCTACACGAAAGGAAAACATATCAGTTAAAAATAAGAAAGAGAAGAAAATAACTCGGCCACGGTCGGAAACTTACGATGAATGTAACTCAACATTTTCTGGAGATCCTGGGTCCAGTCGGCCTTATTGTTCTCAAAGCGAGTGATTTCCTCGCTCATCGTCCAGTTCTTCAGCTCGGCAGCATCGAGGAGTTCCTTATCTTTCTGCAACTGCAGGCTCAGTCGATTCTTTTCTTCAGAAAATTCCTGATCAACTTTTTCCAATTCGGACTTCTGGGAAAGCTTGAGAGACTCAACCTCGGCGCGTAACCGGGTTATCTCATCATCCCTCTCTTGGAGTTGCGTCGAATGAGCAGCAGCTTGTTCTAAAAAATGCAGCATCATATCAGGCATAGGTATGCATTCTTCATGCAATGCTGCAAGTGTTTATAGCTCGGCTATACCAAAGCCGAAAGATTGTAAGAGACCCAATATTTATCTCGGACAAAAATTAATAGGTTAAAGACCAGAGAGGAACCAACCTTCAAGAGCGGTAACCTTCTTGGTAAGGCGGGTATTCAGATTGTTGATACTAGTTGCACGCCAACAAGGAGTAAATTAGCACGACAAGCCAAAAGTATTATGAACCTAAGGAACAGTACACGGATTAGTTAAATTACTAGTCTTTTTCACCACAGGAACAACCTTCTCATACTTCTCTTGCAGTTTCTTGTGGGTGAAGAGCAACCTTTGAAATTCGGACGTCCGCCGATCATGGGCAACCTAGATATAATGGAAGGTCAGAAGACTAGATATTCAAAGTTAAAGCAGATCCGAATCAAGTAAAACTTGACTCGGATCTAGGTGACTGGATATTGAAAGTTAAAGCAGATCCGAATCAAGTAAAACTTGACTCGGATCTAGGTGGCTGGATATTCAAAGTTAAAGCATATCCGAATCAAGTAAAACTTGACTCAGATCTAGGTGGCTGGATATTCAAAGCTAAATTAATCCGAATCATGTAAAACTTTACTCGGATCTAGGTGGCTGGATATTCAAAGTTAAAGTAGATCCGAATCAGGCAAAAATTAACCCGGATCTAGGTGGATGGATATTTAAGGCTAGAACATATCCAAATCAAGTAAAACTTGACTCGGATCTAGGTGGTTGGATACTCAAAGTTCAGGAAGATCCGAATCAAATAAAACTTGACTCGGATATGCATGGACCACGGCTAATCCGAATCGCAAAAGGATTAAGTTAGAAAGAAACGCAATTGAAGCCTAATAAAGCTTCCAAACGAACAACAAGTTATCCGGTTGCAAGCTTCGGGGACTAGTGCATATATAGTACCACTTGAATAACAGACAAAGTATCAACGAAAGCACTTACCTTGTTCATCTTGTCGCTATCAAGAACACTCTTAGCAGCCATATGCAAGCGACTGCTGATGTCGGAAAGATGAAATGGTTGGCTACTCGGATTGCCCTCAAGTTGATCGGCAGCGTTCCAGTTATTGGCATACTCCACCAAAGAGCCGAGGCTGTTTCCGCTCTCAGTACGGGTCAACACTTTACCTCGGGCCCGTTGTGTAACTACCGTCGTCACAGGACTCTTGTGAAGAGTAAGTTGGGTGTCGACGGCCGGGGTGACAACAGGCTTAGTAGAGGAAGCCCCCTTGCCAAGTGCATCAGCTATGTTGGGCTGAGAAGAGCTAGCCGACCCCTTCTGAGATGCTGAAGGTTTGGTGACAACAACCTTCCTATTCTTAGGAGAGGCTTCGGCAGGGGCAGCAACCTCGGCACTAGGAATCACATCCTGAGGAGCAGGAGGAACTATGGTTTCCAAGGGGGCCGAGATGGTGATATCTTCGGCTGGAGCGGGAGTAGCAGCTGGGATCGTGGTGATCAAAGGGTCGTTGGGGGAAAACTCGGCAGTCTGAAGAGGGGAAACAGGTTCAACAGGATGATCTACTGGCGGCGTTATGTCGGCATTAACGGCGGGAGCAGTGGGCACATCTCGCTAAGGCGATGTATGGGTCGGCGCTGGAGGAGAGTCAAAACGAGAGGGACTGGGAACCCGAGTATCCCCCGGGGGCGGAGGAGAAGGCTGCCGAGTAGTATGGCTTGTCATACTCGGACCGCTTGGCTTCGCAGAGAGAGGAGCTCCGCAAGAGACAAAGAGTCGAGTCAAAAGACAGAAAGAGAGAAACAAGAAGTACAAATGAAAATAAACTCACCCAGTAACCCCAGTCATGGTCTTACGCCTCGGAATATGATGGGCAGACTTCTTCAGTCGCTTCTTGGGAGCAGCGTCAGAGGGATCTGCCGGAGCGGTGCGTTTCTTCGAGGGAGCATGAGCTTGAGAAGCAAGAGGCTCGGCGTCGTGCACCTGACCGACTGGATTAGCTGGGAAAGTAGGAGCCGGAAATGCATAAGAGATAGGCATCATGACAACTACCTCAAGAATTTGGACGTCGTCCGAGTCACCTTCATCCCCATGGGCCGAGGTCTTGCCACGGGCGCGAGCCGGAGCAACATCCGAATTAGGGACAAACTCTTCCGAGTCAGGTTCCCTACTATCCGGGGTATTCCAATTTGCAGTCCACGAAAGAGCCAGAACCTCAGCATCCTCGGTCTTTTGCTCCGCAAACCTCTGCGAGAGAAGATACAAAGTAGGATTAGCAAAAGAACAGTCACAAAGGCGACTCGGAAACAAACACCAATGCGTATATTTACCTGAGGAGGGGGATTCCCGCGAGTGAATGGCCTCACTCCCGATGCCCACTCCTCCGGCATATCGGTCTTGAAGATAGCACGGACACGCTTATATATGTGATAGTCGTCGAGCTCAACCGTCGAAACTCGGTTGGGATCGAGAGGACCACTCATGTAACAAAGCTTGTGAGAGCAAAGCTGAAAAGGGCAGATTCGGCTACTGATGAATGCAGTCATCAGGTCCTCACCACGGAGCCCGGCGCGGATCAACTCCTTCAGCCGAATCTCGAATGCCTCGGCCAAAGCATGGCTCTTCCTAGGATTGTAGTTCCAGTTCTTCTTGGAAGGGGGGCCAATAGAAAAGGCAGTGCGCCGAATCTTATCTTCTTTCCCAGTATTTTTGACATAGAAAAATGATCTATGCCATTTCTTGCAAGACTCGAGGCCGGCGACACGAGGGAACTCGAAGTTTCTCCGAGGTGTAATAGACGCAGCCCTGCATTGGGTAAGGGATTTCTCGGAAGGGTGAAGAGATTTGTCCGGTACGACATTAGATCGGATTTGGAAGAATTTAGACCAGACAGGTACGGAGGGCCAGAGGCCGAAGTACCCCTCCGAGGCCAAGATGGAAGCTGACAAAGAGGCGATAGCATTGGCCAGCAGATGATGCGGCTGGAGGCCGAAGTAATCGAGGAACTCCCTAGCGAAATTGCTAAGGGGGAGGCCAAACCCACGAGAAAAATGGGACATGAAGATTACGTACTCTCCCTTGTTGAGCACTGGAGAGGATTCATTGCCGGGCAAGCGACAACTTACCTCGGCAGGGATCCGGCGCATCTTGATTAACCACTCTACCTCACGGCGAGTGACAGTGGACCCCTGCCAAGAACCCCGTTATGGACCGGAGGCAAAATCCTCCTCCTCGACGAGGGCTCCGCTGGCAGAACTAGACATGGGCTCGTCGGAGGAATCAACGGAGTAGAAACTAGCGGCGGGGGAAGGCCTAGAAGTGCAGATCCCCGTCGTGGTTCTAACGAGCGCGGCGGCGCAACGAAGAAGAACCGCCGCGAGGAATCTAGGAAACTGAGGGATTGCCTAGGGCGGAAATCTAGCGGCGGTGCTGTAGGATAACTCACTAGCAGAGGCGGCGAAGAAGGGCACGACGATGAGGTCGTCGGAGCAGAAGAACTGCAGCGTCACCGTTGAGGAGATCGACAATGGAGCAGCCGCCAACACACGAACAGAGGCACATACACGAGGAAGAAGAAGGGCAAACAAAGGGGGAGAGTAAAATCATCTAGCCCCGTTCCCCTCCTTATAACCGTGCAGTCCTAGAGGTAGTGGGATCATGGGTGCGCCACGATAACTGTGTAAATCACGCGTGCGACGGAACCGTTCGCTACTAGTGGAGCCACACCGAAGACCACACGACGCAGGAGGGGATCCGGCCTCCTGACCGATGCGGTACTCGAGGCGTCACTTCACCGACGCGACGTGCGCAGTAATCACTGTAGCTTGTCAGTGGGCACTATAGAGGAATAAAAAACTAGAAGAATAATGATGAGTGGTACACGTAGGACGAGGCGTGTTCAGGAAGCTGCACGGGTACCTCGAACAGAAAGAAGTAACTCGGAAAGAAGGAGAGAAGTATGTTGGGAAACTGATGTGGCCTGACCGAGGTTTCAGGCAGGACCACACCAGCTTCGGGGACTAATGTTGGGGAGGTGACCCCGGATAGGGTCAACACAGGGGAAAGACGAAAGGAATCACCCTTGTCATGAGCCGAGTTATTGTTTGTGTCAATCGGGTCATATAAGAGTCGACCGAGATAAGCAGGGCCATGGCAAGTGTAGAATGAGTAACACCTTATCCGGCCGACATATGAGTTAAGTCGCCCAAAGGAGTCTGGCTAACTTGAATGCAGGTGAAGGCCGAGCCGAGTTATGCGAGACAAGGCCGAGTAACACGAAGCTTGCAGGAGAAGGGGGTGCCTATAGTCAAACCCTAGTCACTGGCTAGGAGGAATCTAAATAGAGCCAAGCACAAAGGACAAGGAGCAGAGCAGCAGAAGGGAAGAAGAAGGTCACGGAGGTGACAGTCAGGGAGCCCGAGGTCATGAAGGTCTCTGGAACA
Organism: Avena longiglumis; assembly: GCA_030063025.1. Classification (NCBI taxonomy): domain Eukaryota; kingdom Viridiplantae; phylum Streptophyta; class Magnoliopsida; order Poales; family Poaceae; genus Avena; species Avena longiglumis. The sequence continues at coordinate 478,724,021 of CP125976.1, forward strand.
TTGCCGCCGATAGAAGGGGGACACGGAAAGGAGGCCGTCGAGTTACCATATTGGGACAAGCATATTCCAAGGATATGCTTGCCACGTCAGCCTTAGAAGGAACCAATGCACCTCTTTATAAGGGTGGACGCTGGCTCCTGAGAGGGGGATCGATTCATTCTACGTCGTAAGGCCCGTGTAGTAGTGTTCTTCCTCTCTATGAGACTGCTCTTGGAGAACTTGTATTCATTGAGGAGAGGAATAGAGATTTACTTGTTGAGCATTTGAGTGTATAAATCACTACATCTTCCCTCCCCGGATCCCTCTAGCATCCATTGGCCCCTTACTTTAGCCTACCCATGGGATCTGGCGTGCCACCCCCACGACAACCATCATACCTGGTGAGCTCCCTTTCCTGCCGGTTAGCGAATAAGGCATTCCAGGTGTCGTAGTTGTCGGGATCCCACTAGGGATCCATCCTCTGCTCCGGCGTGAGCTCGTGGTAGAAGTGGTTCGTGATGGCCGCCTGTCGGGCGGAGCCTTGAGGCACGGGAGGGACAAGAACACCTCCAACACTCAGCATCCAACCAGCGGGCGGCCGATATCCTGGTGGGCAAGGGTAGCTTGAGGCGCACAGCGCCTCCGTCTCCTCGAGGGTCAGAATAGCCCATTGGGCGATGTCCATTTCTGTGAGAGAGGAAGGTGTGGATGTGTGCATAACCATGGCGCGGTCGGCCTATATATAGATGGAAAGGTGTGGATGCGGTGGGAAATGGCAGGAAATATCTTTAGTCCCTGTCAGTGGCTACAACCGGGACTAAAAGCTCGATTCAGAGGAAAGGGCAGAAAAATTGGCGGGAAGCGGTGAGAAATGGCGGGAAAAATCTTTAGTCCCTGTTAGTGGATACACCGGGACTAAAGCTTATTCAGAAAATGGATTTTGATTAATTATTCAAATTCAAGAACTTTTCATGTTGAAAGTTTAGTGAGATTCAAAAATATGCAAAAAATAATAGTTAATGCATTTTTAAATTGATAATGGCAAAATGGTTAATAATTTGACTATTTAAAATAATTATTTGATAAAACAGAAAATGGATTTGGATTAATTATTCAAATTCAAGAACTTTTCATGTTGAAAGTTTTGTCAAATTCAAAAATATGCAAAAAATAATAGTTAATGCATTTTTAAATTGATAATGGCAAAATGGTTAATAATTTGACTACTTAAAATAATTATTTGATAAAACAGAAAATGGATTTGGATTAATTATTCAAATTCAAGAACTTTTCATGTTGAAAGTTTTGTCAAATTCAAAAATATGCAAAAAAGTATAGTTTAAATGTTTTAAATGATATTTTTGAAAATTTGAAAAAAAAGCACACGCGCCGTGAGGTTTTTGGCCCAGCGCTCGCAAATTTGGGCCTTTAGTTCCGCCCATTACGTAGGGACTAAAGGTCCGCCTAACAGCATAAAGCAACGCCCCTCTAGTCCCGGTTCGTGGCACGGTAGGACTAGAGACCCTTTAGTCGGTGGTGCCACACACGGGACTAGAGGGGTATAAATAAGCTTCTCCGGTGCATTCCAGCGGGGAGGCGAGGCCAGCAGACGACCAGAGACACGGCCATGCTGCCCAACTCCGGAACCGACGAGCACGTATGCCTCCCTCCGCGCCGACCACGCCTAACTTCGGCGCTGACGAGCACGTACGCCCGTGCCTGCGCCTGCGCCGCCCCCGCGCCCCTATCGTGCCTGCGTCGCCCCTGTGCCCCCCGTCATGGCGCCCTCTGCCCGGCCGCACCTCTTGTGACACCTCCGCCATGCCACACCTCCGACCTCCGGCCACGCCCGCCACACGAGTAAGATTAATTTGTTAGTGCTTAATTAGGATTTGTTTAGGTTAATTTGTTTATAGGATTTGTTAGTGCTTAATTAGGATTTGTTTAGGTTAATTTTTATAGGATTTTTTTAGGATTTGTTTTGGTTAATTTCTTTATAGGATTTGTTATTGCTTAATTAGGATTTGTTTAGGTTAATTTTGTTTATAGGATTTGTTAGTGCTTAATTAGGATTTGTTTAGGTTAATTTTGTTTATAGGACTATTATTTTGTTTAGGATTTGTTAGTGCTTAATTAGGATTTGTTTAGGTTAATTTTGTGTTAGTGTTTAATAATAGGGTGATTATTATTAGGATTTGTATGTAGAATTTTTTGGATTTTTAGGATCTTCGATCTTTAGTGTATATAGGATTTTTTTTAGTCTAGTGTAAGTTTATCGGTGAAGGGCATGGGCACGGCTAGGTGTCGAGGCCTAGGGTTAGGGTTAGGGTAATTATTGTAAGAACCTCTTTGTAACCGGAGTTAGAGTTAGGGTTAGGGTGTTGGTGCTCGGTGGTGACCGGAGTTAGGGTTAGGGTGGTGGTTCTCGCGGGAATCCACTTAGTCGCTTGTCTCTCCCGCGGCGACCATCACCAGCCACCGCCACCGCACCTCCGGGTTTAGGGTTCAGGGTGGTGACCGAAGTTAGGGTTAGGGTGGTGGTTCTCGCGGGAAGCCGCTTAGTCGCCCGCCTCTCCCGCGGCCACCATCACCGGCCAACGCCCACCGCACCTCCAGGTTTAGGGGTTTAGGTTTTATTTTGTTAAGTTCAAATAAATATTATGTGCATTTTGCAGGAACTATGGATCCACCTAGTCCCCCAGTCCGCAGAGACCTAGATTTGGAACACTTGCTCGAGGATATGATTCACGATGCCGATGAGGGATCTCCCTCGAGGTATCTGAACTCATCCGGTGAGGGAGAGGAGACCAACATACAAGAGGAAGAAGCTCATGGACGCGTAACGCAGACCGACAAGGTATATATATACGATGTCTGATGATCGTCACTAGATGTACCTAGTTGTATATATATAATGTTGACGAATGTTTCTTCTCTTAGGCCTCTACATCGAGCAAGAAAACCAAGCGCGGCCGAGCCAAAAAGTTGCCCATGGGTACTGTTTATGAAATTACAGAGGTTTTAGGAGACGGCGAACCATTGGAACCAAAGAAAACAAAATAACTATTTTGTACAACAATGCGGAGTTGTTGCTAGAGATCGCACCCGGATCACTGTTCGGGAGTGGAATAAGCCCAAAGAGGCGGAATGGAGTGATGTGTATATTGACGATAGGTTCAAAGATGAACTTTTTAATGACCTAATGGGACAATTCAAGCTGCCATAATGTGACACTGAGGACGAGACTGCTGAAATGAGAAAGAAAGTCAAGCAGTTCGCACTAAAGAAGATGACCGAACTATTCAAGAACTGGAAGAAGTCATTATGGCAACAATATCAGAAGGACAAGAAAACCCCATTATTCGAAGGCTATCTAGCGAAGCAGCAGCCTTACTGGGATGCATTTGTGCTGTATAGGAGGTCAGGAGTTGCAGAGGAAAAGTCAGAAAAAAATAAGATAAATGCTGCGAAGAAGAAATATCACCATAACTTGGGGCGGGGGCTCTGTGGCTGCCAGGCCTAAGGGGGATGCAAAAGAGAAAGAGCTTCATAATAAAGGGATCATTCCAGAACCAATTTGCGAAGAATGGGATTTGAGGGCAAGAAATTGGTTCCTTGGGCATGGGAGTACATATGACAAACTTCTGAGGGACCTTGTTTGCGGTGTGGGATAAAGGTACCGTGGACTGCATGGCTAAAAGTGGTCAAAGATATTAAAGATGGAATAAAACAGTTTCATCCCGATAGAGAGAATGACTTGCTGACCTTGGTCCTCGGGAATCGCGAACATACAGGACGAGTCCGAGGCCTTAACGGGAGTTTCACGTGGGAGAATGGGTTTCCTAAGGACCAAGGTACCTATAGAAGCCGATCAAGAGCAAAGCAACGACGGGAGGAGGAGGAGGCAGAAAAGTTCCAGCAGGTGCTAGGAAGACTTGACAAGCAGCAGCAGATCGACAAACTTAGATGAATAGTGCGCTTGCAGCAAGATCCTCCACTCGATATTACCGCCAACCCATCTCAGCAGAGAAGCAGCATCGCTGAATCGAAGGTCCCGTCTAACAATGCATCCTATACTACAGATGGCAGTCCCGGCTACCCCGTGGATGGATTTAAGGAGCAGATACCTTGTGAGCTCCATAAAAAATTGAAGAACGTATCTGTGAAGGTGGTGGTCGGATCGGCTTTGCCTTGTCCGCCTGACGCACGTTGGCATGGCCGTGAGATTCCACCTGGCTATGCAAAAGTCGGGGTGGATCAAATCGTAAAGGAGTGGGAGTCAATGGAGCTTGACATCCCTGGACCTGAAGGTGAGATCACACTGGGAGAAGTACTTGGTGGGATCATTCTCTGGGAAAAGAACAACATACAGTTTCTAGGCTCGGCTCCAAGGATAACACTACCACCTCCGAGTCGTCGCAGGTATCCTTCACCTCCACCTCCACCTCCATCACCTCCAAGAAGCCCACCCCATGATGACTACGACCACCACATCCCGAGTCCATCTCGATCTCCGCCGCAGGCTCAGCAGTCTTCGCCGCCCGCTAAGGACAATAAGCGTAAGCGTGCTCCGTTAGTGAGTACTAAAGGATGCGGCAGCCCAAAATGGAAAATGTCGCCCCTCCCAACAGTGCCTCATCAGAATCTTCCCATCAGACCTTACGATCGTACTGATGCGGAATCTGCAACGATATCAAAGGCCGAAGTGGCGGTGCATTTTGAGAAGAAGAAACCCGAGCCCGCTCTGGTATACACCGAGAAGCAAAAGGTATATGCACTTGATTTTCTGAACACACCATCGCAATATGAGTTGCACCATAAGCTAGATGACTATCTACGCACACATCAGAAATAAGTGGCAAAGAGCAAATCAAGCAAATCAAGTGCAAGCGGTAAAAAATCAGCAAGCACAGGTGCAAGCGGGACCAAAAATTCAATCAGTAAAAAATCAGACGTTCCCCTTCTCGGACAACAGGCCAAACAAACGATCGCACCCCTCAAGGTGGTTTCACAAAACGTTCCACTCCTCGCACAACAGCCATTAGATATGTCCATACTGCAGAGTTGGCGGCCAACATGGAAATTACTCTTGATGAACTGTTAGGCCCCCAACTCGACCATCTACCCAAGATGCCACTAACCCCTAAATATGTCACAAGTGAGGATTTTGTCAGCAAAGAGAGGCTGAGAGAACTTCCAACACAAATGCGGAATCTCCATCAATGCTACTCGGCGGTCATGAAGCAGGGGAGAATAATGATCGTAGCCAAAGTCCCACATGAGTACTACTTTAGACCCGAAGAGGTACATATTGAGTTTCCAGAACTATTTCAGTTATACCATCTCGACGCCTTGGACAAATCCATCCTCAGCTGCTATTGTCTATAAGTTGTTGAATTCATTGTCTATATGTTCAGTTTTCAGTTGTTCAGTTCAAAACATGTGATTATCCTTATTATGCAAAATGAAGATCCTGGAATGTAAAAGAAAAAAAATCTACAATATTGGGTTCATTGACCCAGATAAAGTGCATATAGCCACGCTAACGGATAAGCTCGAGGAGACGGAGGAAAACCTTCTAAGGTTTCTAATGGAGCAAAATTTCTCTGACCACATACTGTTTTCTTAAAATTTCAGGTGAGGGTCTTACTCTGTTTTACACATTCACTTTTGATTAGTCGATGCTAATAAGTGTAACTGATGTATATATAAATGTTTGCAGCTTCCACTGGGTTCTGCTAGACATTTAACTTGATAAGGGAAGAGTTGATGTCATAGACCCATCAAAGAGAAACCTGAAGATTTCCGGAGCATGCAGGACATGCTCCAGAAGTAAGTTTCGCGCTATATCGGTATCTTTCGTTGATTTCCTGAGATATCAGGTAATGAATAACTCATTCATTCATTCATTTTCTTCATCGGGCAGGGTTTGGATCCGGTTCAAGCGCGAGGTTATAGGTGTATTTAGTGAGAAGCTGACGTTTAAGGCGGTCCTGGTAAGTAGCACATGATATGTCCGCACATCTCTTTACTTATAGTTTCAATACAATAATGATGCTCTAGATTATTGTTTTGATTGAATTCTATTCTCGTAAAGTGCGCGAGGCAGCCACGGGGGTCGAATCTATGTGGATTCTATGTTTGCGAGTTCATTCGCACGTCTACAACCGAACACAACGATTATAGAGTCGACATAAGCAATGCATTCACACCATCATTTTATTGTCGTCACATTTTTTTATCATGATTGATACATATTGATCTCCTTTTTATTACATATAGTTCGAGAGAATGTGGGATCAACTACTACCAGAGTGACGTGTACTAGCAATTGCGAAGGAGCTGGCGGGATTTATTTTCAAAGAGATCGTAGACGATGCCGGAGAATTTAGTGCGAATAGGCTCTACTGATCTTCATGTAATCGAATTATTTTGTGCTCTAGTCCCGGTATTCTGTGATCTCCATGTAACTATGTAAATTGTATATATTTGTATGCTTGATTTCGTAATACAAGTTATCTTATATATATGCAAGAACGTGTACGATATGTGGTGGCGTACAAATATTCAAAAACCATTTTGAAATGAAAAATAAATAAATAAAACAATACGAAATGAATTCTCTACCGCGGCAGAGAAAGGGAACAAAATGCTGCCGCGGCAGAGAAATCACTAGTCCAAGGTAATGCTCTGCCGCGGCAGAGACCCACTAGTCCTGGTCTGTGGCACCAACCGGGACTAGTGGGGGTGCATCCTGAGCGCGCAGGGGCAGCCACGTGGGCACCCACTAGTCCCGGCTGGTAACTGGGTCGGGAGTAGTGTTGGGCCTCTAGTCCCGCTTGATTAGTCCCGGTTTAAAAACCGGGACTAGAGGTCCTTACGATCCGGGACTAGAGGCCCTGTCTCCACTAGTGTTAAAGGCGAAAGGAATATTTCCTTAGGATTCCTTTGCACTACATTTAAATAGAAATTATAAATTTTCCATCTACTCAAAGAATTTGAAAAAATGTTGCTTTTTTCCTTGTCCAACAAAAGAGCTTGGTTGCAAAGATAATCCTGGAATCCATCATTGTTTTGAATCATGGAAATTAATGACGCCATAAAGGAGTGATAGAATTCGTGTTGGAAGAAAGAATAACCATGTATAAATTATCCTTGGGATATCTTTTGTGAAAGTATATTGAAAAATGCTTATACAAAAAGTTTACGACTTATTATTGTATCTAAGTAGTATACCAAATGTATGCGGGAATATGAATGTGAGTGACTTGTGGGTACCTTCCGCTACAGTCAAAATGGGTAAATCAGACCAGGTGGTCAAAATTTACCGAGTTGTCAATGTTTTCAAAATGATTCAAAAGTTTGCATAACTTTTTTGGTTGTTTCCTGAATTCGACAATCTTTGTTGGCGACCAAGCTTTCTTGATCCAAGCTGGCAGAGATCGAGCCTGGCATCAAACTCAGAAAACTAAGGCTTTCTCAAGCTTGAATTGGTGAATCATATGCTCAAGGTTAGCACTTCCCTTCGCTCATGGGATAAAAAAGATTAATTACAATTTTTTTCGTTACTAGTTCATATAGACGATTAGTTTATCTTGATTCCTTAGGTGAGACGATTAGGGATCTATAGAGATAGATCAAGACGGATCATTGGATTGAGTCATAGTACATATTTGGACAAAGTGTTGAATAAGTTTAATATGAAATCGGCTAATAAGGGGTTCGTACCGATTTGACATGGTATCTTGCTTAGCAAGATTCATATCCTTAGATGACTAATGAGTGAAGCCATATGACTGCGATCGCATATACTTTAACAATCCGATCAATCATGTGTGCCATGATTTGTACTAGATCAGATGTTTTCTATGATGTAAGTGTTACGAGCAGATACTAGGGTGATTTAGACAAAATCCACTAGATAATAGTTAAGAATATCCTGAAGTATTTAAGAAGGACTAAGGATGTGTTCCTAGTTTATGAGAATGAGGATGGACTCGGTGTACATGGTTACATGCATGCGAGTTACCTTACTGACTCGGGATGATTCTTTTTTGCAATCTCGATACGTGTTCGTGATGAACGAAAGTGATGTAAGCTAGAAGAGTTCTAAGAAAAAAACGATGGCCAACTCTACACCAAATGTTGAGTATACTGCTCCCTCCAAGGTAACAAAGGAAGGTGTTTTGATCAGGAATTTCCTGATAGATCTTGGCGTGGTTCACGAAGCATCTAATTCTTTGGACATATATTGTGACAACAATGGGGATGTTGCAATACTAGAAGAACAAACACATACTCAAGCATTACCACTTTATTTGATAATTCATGGAGATTGGTGATATCAAATTGTGTAAGGTACACACAGATGCAAATGTTGATGATCCATTGATAAAGTTACTTCCACAACCTAAGCTTGAGACACACACAATATATATGGGCATTGGATTCCTAGGCATGTGATGTCGGGATGATTGACTCTAGAGGCTATTGGAAATAAACCCTAGAGGCAATCATAGATAATGTGTTTCCCAAAGTATTCATAAAGTTGTTTAAGTTGTCCTTGTATGAACTTTTATATGTATCATAAAATATGTGATTCGGTTGTGAAACTATATATTTATATTGTTCACATTAAATTTTCCTTAGGCATCGAGGATAATGTGTTAGTCGGTTGATGACTCGATTACACTTGTCATGGGTAGGGTGATGCTAATCTGACTTGCACTAACTTAGATAAAGTGTTTAGCAATCCAGACATACCCATATAAAGACACAACAAGAAAGTTATCATTTGTTAGTCTTAAGCAATGGATTTCTTAAACCCGAGAGGATCGTACGATATGAGTTATGGATCAGCTAGATTAGGGTTTTCCAAACGTTGTTCCGTAAATGGGAAATTATAAAGGTTAATTTTGGGTTAGCTATGAGTCAAGTTGTGTGATATGGATAACCAAGATAAGAGTTGTCCCTCCGTTATGGATATATTCTCTGGATCCTCTCGGATGATATGTTTCGGAAGCATGGCCATGCACAACTCGGTTAAGTGTTAACTAAGGAGTCAGACTAAGTGTCAGTCCAATAAATAACATATCATGAGACGAGATGTGAGTTAAGCTATTAAAGGGATGGATAACTCGCAATATATATCGTGAGGAAAAAGGACTTTAACGAAAGTTACACCAGAAAGGTTCATCTTATGTCATTGTGTCACTGGAGTTAGTACGTTCTGTTAGAAACCACTACCAACTATCGACTTGAGTATGAGTGTTCATGGAAGCGAGTTGGACTTGTAGCCATGACAAGATACTTGGAGGAGCAACTCTAGTCATTTATAAGTGACCGTCAACCTACAAGGTCACACACTTAAGGATAAGGAGACCATATGAATGAGATCTATATGGACAATGGGATAGGGTCAGTATGGGCCTCAAGAGTTGAGCCCATCAAGGCCACCTATATAAGTGGATCGGGAAAGAGTTTCCTGACCTAGCCGTCACTTTCTCCACCCCGAAATCGTGTAAAAGGGGATGTAGCAGTCCTTAGCCCTGTGGTCCTCACGTAGATGTGGATATCGTTGTAACATCCCAGCATTTAGGACTAAACGAAGGGTAGATTTAAGGTTTTGTGCATCTGCATGCATGCATCTAAAAAAACGGGTATTTTTTTTGCCAAATTAAAAGACTAGAGTGATCAGAATTCTCACTCTAATGAATTAGGTTTAGTGTCATCCAAGGAGGAGTGTGATGAATTTTGACATGACCTCTATTGTTTTCTGGAGTTATAGGGGAGAAATTTGATTTATAAATAATTATTCACAATAATACAAATACAAGTATTATAAATAAAAGTATAAAGATTATTAAAAACCAACATTACAATGTTCTTTTACAATAAAAGAATAAAGTAATATTACAATGAAACAAAAAAGTGAATAAATAAAATGGAAAATGAATCACAATAATTAAACAAATAGAAGAATTCTTTATTAAAAGAATATATACATAAATTACATTATCCTTTTACAATAAAGGAATAATAAGAGATGGATACAATTATAATAAGATAAACTAATGCATTACCATATATTTACAGAATTCTTGTTAGAAAAGAAATACTTTAATCAAACATATAAGTATTACATGGTTATTACAAAAGAATAAGAAAATTTCAGTAATTCAAATCTAAACTACAATTCCTATATCTAGTCTTGATATTCCTGGATAATCTTTTGATTCCTGCAAAACAAATTAAATTGAAGATAAAAACAAAAAGGATTAGGGGTTAGTATTAGTGCTCTCAGTAGTAACAGTGTGATGCAGTGTTTTGTCACATCATTGAGCATATTAAAATGGGGCAAGTTTCACCAAATGAAATAGTAGTTGTTCTTTTTGCAAATCTTGCCTCAGAACAACCTCATTGGCAGTGTACAAAAGGGAAAAGTTTCACCATAGAGAGCAGAATTAAAAAAGTAGGACCAATATATTTTAACTTGATATCATCCATAACATCACAACAAGCAACCACACAGCTCACACACACATGCATAACTATGTGTTGTCAACACAGGAGGCACTGTGTGAGAGAGATAAGTACACATCCGAAGCAGAGAGAGTTCCAGGATGAACTTTCTTCACCATAGCAAGAACAACAAATACACCCAACACATATCAACCAGCCATGCACCACAACCCCATAATACACCACCATCATACACCATTACCCTGGTTTCTTGAGAAAGCCATCCAAGAGCACCAGGAGGAGGTCAGGAGCATAAGGAGTAGACCAAGTGAGCAACAAGGAGGAGCAATCCAGGAGTGAAAGGGGGAGCAGGACAAACACTAGATCTTGCAACAAAACAACATCATCACAACATCCACAACCAAGTCATCTATCTCCACTGCAAGCATCAGGTTGGATATTAGAATCATACTAATACATGTTCTTGTCAAATTAAAACAACCATCAGTTGGGGAAGGGAGATAGAGCTCTCAGTATAGTGTAGAAGTGCTACACTAGTTCATCCTAGAGCTGTTTAGGCCAATAAATAATCTATTTTTATCCAAGAAGATTTGGTCTCGGTCTTTGCATCACAGACCAAACCAAGAAATTCAGCAGACAACATCTGAGATGTTACCACTGTGCACACTCCTAGTGGAGGCACCACAGTGGTAAACTTAACAGTTTTGGCCAACAAAAATAGCTTCAACCTTTTGCATCATGAGCTAGATTTCTATCTTTTGAACACCAACACCAACTACTTCACTATTACTACAACATCAAGTCATGCTACCTGGGCTACCACTATGCACACTCCAAGATTGGAGGCACCACAGTAGCAGCCCAAGCTAGCAAAAGCCACTATATAAATTGTTCTTCATTAGCTAGCCTCTAGTTATATAAACAAAATAGTTTATATAATTTTCCTAGAAAATAATCCAGGAATCAAATATGCATATCAGTTCTCAGTCTATTTGATCAGGAACTCAATTCTTCTCTAGATATCAAGAAAGCATTACACTTGGATCATCTTTAAATAAAACAAACAAGATAAATCATTTCCCTAGTATATATTAGGAATCATATTTTTATAGATGCTGCTTGATTAACAGCCAATACATAATTCTAAATCTCATCATTTAGGAAAAATAAACAAACCATAGTAATTGTTCTTATTATCATCTGAGCCTCATCAGTGCATGAAGCATTGGCAGCCAACTCTAAACTTCTATGCATTTTTTAGAAGGTACCACATCAATAAGACACAAGTCCATAAGCCACCAAAAACATTTCTGGATAGAAAGGTTCAATATAAATGAATGCAAACTCAACTGAATAATTCATTCAGTAAGCATCTGCAGCTAGCCACTAATTGATAAAGCACATAATTCATATGCTAATCAGCAACAACTATAATCTGATCAATTTCCCAGTAAACACTTAGGAATCATGAAAATGGTTATTTCTCTGCCAAGATAACATAGTGGTTAATTACTCCAAATCCATCACAATTAATCAACATCTTAAAATCACCTTCCCTGTTTATACTTTCTAGACTCAGGGATCATTTCAAATTAGTAACTTCCATTTTAACAATATGTGGGAAACACCACCGTATTTCCATCAGAAGGGTATCCTACATGAATGGAATTCCAGCATCTAGTTTGAGAGCAAGCATATATCATAAGTAACACATCTTGCAACAATATGTTGCAACACATTAACCAATTATACTCCACGACAATGGCTAGAGCAATGTACTGTGACAGAGAGGTTTGAGAGAAAGGAAGAGGGGGAGGAAGATAAGCATCTGGGCGTGTACCTGGCGCCCGAGGCACAGCCACATAAGTGTGGCGAGGTAGGGCTCGCGTGACCGCAGAGGCGTACACACGGGGAAACTTCACCGTGCACAAACACCATCACCACGTCCACCTGCGGCACGACGGCACATAGATCGCCCTTGCTCTGCACTGTGCCGAGCCCCAACGCTGGAACCTGCACACCAACATAATTGACACCGTCATCTACACATTATCAAAGCCACCATGAACCAGAGGGCATCAGGGTTGCGGTTGAGCACCGTCGTCCCACTGAATAGGAAAAGGAGTAATAGAAGGATTCGGTGGAGAAGGAAAAAGGGCGGAGCCACACCGACAGAAGGGGCGTCAAGGCGAATCCGCTGCGGCCGGAGCTGGGGAAGAAACCTAGGGTTAGCCAACGCGTCGCATTTGGGGACAGAGAGAGAGGGCGTTGGTGGGGATAGAGCAGAGGAGGAGGTGGCGAGATAGCGCCGACGAGCGGTTGCGCCGGCCATCACCAGCGATAGCCGGAGTAGCGGCGGCGGCGCATACGTATGAGGCTGAGGAAGGGGATAGACAGAGAGGGGTCGCGTGCGTTTGTGTGTACTAAACAAGATAAGGAAATGAAAAGGAAAGAGGTGAATTGGGCCGGTTTGGGCCATCGATTAGATTTAGCCTAATAGAAAGTAATAAGGAAACAAAATAAAGATAATATGATAATTAAGGGAATTACCATAATGACCCTAAAAGAATTTTAAGTCCTAGAAAAATGTAGAAACATCCTAAAAATATATTTAATACATCAAAATGTTTATTAGAATAATATCTATCTAAGAAAAATATAATACTACTTATTTGAGTGAAATAAAATGCAACTAAATAATTAACACCCTTAAATATCTAAATGAAATCTAGTAAATTTGGAAAAATTCCTAAAAATAAATAAAAATCACTTTTATGCATAAAGAGAAATCTCTTATCTCATAAAAAATACTAACTTAAAAAGTCTACAAATAAAACTTAAAAAAAATATTTAAAGACATTCAATAATTGAGAAATTTTATAAAAAAATCAAGATTATACCTAAAAATAAATAAAATTCATTTTTAAGGAGTTAAGTAAGAATACTTACTAGGATAATACTAAATATATTATTCCAAAAACATTTTAATTTTTTTAGATCATATATCTTTAATTATTTAAATTATTAAAATGAAACAGTTGCTTTGTTAATTAATTAAAATTATTTCCTAAGTAAGAAATAATCATATTGAAAACACAATCCTTTAACTAGTTTAAACACATAATTATAATTTAATATAAAATCCAGGTGTAACTAATTAACTTTATAATATTCTTTTAAAATCTTTAACTAACTATAAGTCCAAGATTTACAAATTTAGTTTTGCAAATCATTAACTTATATTAGAAGTAAGTGATCTCAATTCATATATAATAATATTTAGAAAACTTGGTATTAACTAAATAAATTATAAAACAAATTCATCTATTTTTCTTTATATAGAAAAATCTCATAAGTATAATCTATAAATATTACACATGCTAAAGTTAAATCTTTAAAACAAAGTTCCATAATTATAAGATTTCATCCTTGATTATGTTAGGAAAACCCTAATAATTGGTAATGCTACAAATTCTATATCTCTAGACCAATTATATTTTTATAGTTTACTTTGGTCTGAGATCCCCTAAGCTAGATATATAATGACTGAAGATCATTTAAACCTTATTACAGAACCATAGCTTCAATCCTACTAATCTTCAGAGTTGATTATACCATTTATTTTAAACCATAACAACTTAAAACATGAACTTTGTAATAATTACATGATACCACCCAATCTTAGAATTGTAGTATGATTGTACTTTATCTTCATGACTTATATGTTTAACTCAAAATCCTCACGACCACACTCTTTTGTGAAGTAAACTTGAAGTTAAACCAAACCTTAAAATAAATCATCTAAGTCCATCTCACTTGTAATTAATGGGGAATTACTTGGGGTTCTACATTATGCATGTCATTACTTATGCATAACAGCATACTGCTTCTTTAAGCATTGCCCTTACCGGGCAATGATGATATTTTTGTAGAACCCTAGGTCCAGGGTCAAGTCGAGACATTTGACTACAATACTTAAATTTATCAAGGCAAGTTCACACTTGCTCATGTCTTTTGATTATTTTCTGTAAGTATTTTGCAAATTCAGTGTTGTCATCACCTGCATTTCAAAAAGGTCGAAAATACTATTTTCATAATTAACTTGAAGTATCGGTTACTGATCCAGGGTGATCAGCTAATCTATTAAGTCTGGCAATTGGAATACCACTACACAGGAATATATCATTTAGGACTTAACAACCAATGTCGCCAGTGATTCTTGCGCCGTATATTACGCGTTAACCATGAAATTTGGAATGTGACGGAGAAGTTAGCTGGATCGGCTCCCTTTCGCATGCATTGGATAGTGTTCTGGGCGTTTGTAAGTTGCAGGTCGTGGGTATAGCCGTTTTATATGGGGAAAGATCTACCGTGGATCTGGGCTTACAAAAGACAGATTTCTAGTGTTAATGGTTGTTGTGTGTATCCAACTAAGGTATAGCCGTTTTATACGGGGAAAGGTCTACCTTGAGTTTGGGCATACAACAATTACGGTGTATGCGGGGTTGCGAGAAGGACAGTAATTGGCTTGGATCATCTACCGGGACCCACACCATAGGAAGTGTGGACGAGAAAGATTCGCCCGGTTGTGTATCAAGGATTTGATCTCTCATGGGTAAAGTAACGCACCTCTGCAGAGTGTAAGAACTGTAACTTGTTACTCCCTGTTCTGGGAAGGAGCTGCGAACGCTACAGGAAAGGAACTCCATGCAAGTTCTGGTAAACCTGTGAAGGCTGACAGACATAGCTTTTCAGAATAAAAGCAACCTTTGAAGAAATATTTACGAAAACCTGCATTGCCTACGACCCATGGTCTGTGGCTGTAGATATAGTGCATCAAACACTCCTTTTAGTGAACTTTCTAAGTACGCTCGTACTCAACGTATCTTCTTAACCCTTGCTAGATTCTGAAGACATTAACGGTCAGGAAGAGGAAATACTATATCCAGTTGACGACCAAGAAGAATTCCGCTATAAAGAACCAGAAGTATCCGGAAGCGTCGAAGGGGACAATTACGAAAACATATATGGAATGGAGACCGAAGTATCAGAAGCGTAGATGTGTCATCTATAGTGATCAAGTCCAGTAGCATAGATCTCTATCCTCTATATATATTCACTCTCGTATAAGCCTTAAAGTTTAGTTGTTGTTTTATCTTGTTCTCCGAGTTATTATAGTTTAGCCCTGAGTCATCGGGATACCTCAATGGACCTAGGAGGATCTCGAAGTCGTCATGTAATTTCTGGTTATAATAATGATAATGTATGTTGTGGACCCACTTTATTTCTATTGTACCACTCTAAGGATGTAATATTTGCGGAATGATACTCCGTGAGTGTTATATCCACGACTATAGTATACTACAACATGCAGTGGTATGCTTGGTTGTAACACCCCCGGTCACTCCGGACCGACGGCTGTCACTTCTGGCAGCTCAATAGGATCACTAGACTAACCCCACAGACCAACACTAGTCTTTTCTGCGCACTTTGTCCTCACTTGTGCGCACCCGGTACCCACTTCCCGGCCGGTCACCCATCCTAGAATTGCTCTAGGCCAAGCACAATTAACCTTAGAGTTCTTTTTAAATGAGCTTCCGGAAAAGAAGTTGCAACATCTTGGTATGGGTTTCCTACAATCCTATTGAGCCATGCGCCAGGGTCTCACATACACCCACCCTTAGAAGATCAACTGTAACATCCTAGCATTTAGGACCTAACGAAGGGTAGATTTAGGAATATGGATTGTTGCATGCATTCATCTGTGAAAATGTGGGTAAATATTTCGCCAAATAAAAAAACCTAAGTGATCAATGTTTCTTTCATACTTTGAGATTAGGTTTAGTCTTAAAGGATGATTGTTATAAACTTTGAGATGATCTTAAGGAGCTATGTGTTTTCAAATGAATTTGAAATATTAGACTTGAGTGTTTGAATTATAATTCAAATGAATTAGATATAAGTTTTGAATCTTAATTCAATTAAGAGATAAATATTACAATTTGAATTCTATTCAAAGAAAAACAATAATGAATATAAAGTTTATTTCTTATCATCAATATAAATAATCAAGTTATAAAATTATAACTTATTTGAATCATCCACACAACTTAAAAAAGTAAATATACAAAGAATAGGAATATTCTTTATTAATAATAATATAATATTTATAACAATTGAATGAATTAAAGATTACAAGAATAATAAAAGAAAATTACAAAAGAATAAGAAAATTACATTGGAATATTTACTAAGTATCCTATATCTAAATATAAACTAAATCTTCATCTTGTCTTTGTACCTGCAAAACAAAGACTAAATAAAAACAAAAGAAGATTAGTGTTAGTATTATTTCTCTCAGATATGCAAGTGAAATGCACTTGACAAATTCATCATTGAGAAATGTTATAAAAGGGGCAAGTTTCACCAATAGGAAAGATTCCATCTTTCATAAATTCAAATCCAGAAGTCAGATGACAGCCAAGAGGGACAAATTCACCAGCCAGATGAAAGTAACCAGGTAAAAGTAAATATCCAGATTCTGAACATATCCACAAGTGCATAGCAGGCACACAAGCAGGACACACACCAACATGCATATGGTGTGCTGTCGACCTCACAAGCACAACCCAATCTCACAAAACCACAGCACAGCCGTGGGGGGGCACTAGTGCATCACCCCACTGCACAACACACAAGAACAACCAATGTAGAAAACAGCTAAACCAAGCACCACAGCCAGCAACCACACCAACTAAGGATCAACCAAACATCACCAGGATGGTGACATAAGGAGGGGGATGAATCAGGTGGACAACAAGATCAAGCCCAGGAGCTAGGAGGAGCAGGCTAGCTCAAGAGCAAGCAAAGTAGTCCAGCAAAACCAGATCAAGATCATCATCACCAATTTACTACACCATCATCAGATTTTGTGGTGAGTTTCATAAAACCTTCACATGATCTAATCATCTTATTCAGAGAGAAACATGTGTTGTTTAATAAAACAAAACCTCAGAAAGCACCCAAGAGGGGTGGATCCATCATAGGGATTTCTTAAACTCTAAAGGCAAACCACTAAGTAACAAGGTTCAACCAGAGCTCAGAGCAACATCCTTGCTCTGGTTGTCCAACAATATTTTACCAATCAATCATGCATATACCTATGATCTATTTCTAGGCACATCCCTAAAGGAAGGGTAGCACCTTAGGAACAAATCCATAGGATCCATAACATGATCAAGCTCACTATCATTTTTCCAAGCTTTGAATCAATCAAGAATAACTGTTACTACTACCAGAACTATCTAGTTGAACCAATTAGATAAGATTTGAATTCCTAAGCCTCAGACCAACGTCATTGGTCTTAGGAGATTCAGATAAGAGCATCTATATTTATCTTTCAAATCCAAGATTGTCTTAAGCATAAACTAACCAAATCCATGGTTTTGAATCAAACTTGTGTGCCATACATGACGGTGTCACAAGAATAATCCAATATGAATCAGGAAAGACAGTAAATCATCATAGATTCAGACAATCAACTAACTAAACATTTTCCTGTAAAACGGGAATCATAACTAGGATATTCCTATAATACACTTCACTGTTTGAGATCATAATGATCTCAAACCACATGTTAATTCCCAAGCTAACAACACTAAGACAGTAGTTGTATCTTATCATAATCATGACCATGAATCAAATAAACAGTGGAAGGCTATCAGATCATTAGCTTAACCAAGCAGGCTTCCCAAACAACTACATCACCTGAATCAGATGCAATCCCAAGCATCAAATCATCTAGTAAATCACCAGAAACATCATAGATCATTTTTAACAACAAGCCTCGGGCCAATAAGCATTTAGCATGTGTACAGACCATCCAAACATGAATCAAATCATCCAATACATGCTCAATCACATAACAGAAACCCTAAATGGATAATCATCCTAAACTGAATCATAAAATAGACAGAGAGGACACTGCCAGCCTCTAACATCGAATCAACAAGCACATAAAGCACCAAGGGAGAAGAATCAAACTCATCGTAGGTCCTCGCAAAAGAAATTGAAGAGGAAGCAGATTGGCCGACGAACCCGCGGCGACACAGGGAGCACCCAAGGGTCGCTGCAACCTGCACCAGCCACGGCGGCGGCCACAGCAGCACCCGAATCCACCACACCATCACAAACGGGACCACAGTGGCGGCGACAGCGCTTTTCCCTAACCCTAGGGTTCGGGAACGGGGTGAACCCGGCCACGGAGAAGCCTCGAACTCAAATCCAATTGGATAGAACAAGCAAGCATCGTCGATAACCCCCTAATGCACCACGGCGGCGGCCGAAACGGCCGATGGCGGCGGGAATCGACGGTGGCGGCATCGCCGGCCACGGGATCAGGGTCAGAGGAGGAAGGATAAGCTCGAGGGAGAGAGAGAGGCAGTGAGGAGTGGGCCGAGCTGGGCCAGACCCTTCGGGGTGGCTCTTTTGTCTAAAACTAAATGGGCCACTAGGGCGCAATAAGAATAATCAGCCCAGAAACAATTCCAGGCCTGTTTTAATAAATAGGAAAAGACCAAAATACCCTTAGACTTAAATAAATTCTAGAAAATAAAATGTAAGTCCAAAAATTATAAATTAAATCCTTTTGGATTCACAATAATCCACTCTATCCAAATAAAATGAAATATAAAATTTTAGACATTTAAATTTTATTAGGAATTTTGTAAATTATATATTCCTTATGGAATTTTACAAAATTATTGAAGGATGATAAAATTAATTAAAATTCACGTTCATTATGTATTAATATTGTAGTATTTTAGAAAAATACTAAATAAATATTTAATCACTATTTCTAATATATAATTAATAATTCTTAAAAGAATTATTAAATCAATAAAGGTCAAATAAAAGGGAAATAAAATAAAATAGCTCAATATATGTTATAAATATTAAAAAGTAATATTTATAAATCCTTTATTACTAAAAAGGAACTTTTGGGGGTAAATGCATATAAAAATAAATAATGCATTACATTACTTGCATAATCATTTTTGCTTCCTTAAATATTGTCCTTACCGGGCAATAATGATGTTTTTGTAGAACTAGGAGCTCAAGGTCCAGTGCAAGCATCAGACTTCACTACCTTGCCATCACAAGGCAAGTTCATCACTTGCTCATGTCCTTTGAAGAGTCTTTATCAAAGTATTTGCAAATTGTGTGTTATCATATATGCTATAAAAGAAAGAAAATATTATTTACACAAATAAAGAAATCATAGATATCATCCTAAGTGGTGATATAACGGAGCAATAGAACTTAGGGTTCTATTTGCAACAATGATGATCAAGTAGGGACTTAATAACCCCTGACATCAGTGATTCTAGCGCCGTATATTACGCGTTAGCCATGAGATTTGGAATGGGACAAAGAAGTCTAGCTGTGTCTTCTTCCTCTCGCATGAAGCCGGATGTGCAGGTCGTGGATATTATCCTCGTAGCGTGCATATTAATTGGTAATTCGTAGAGGATATGCAGCATATGGGTGGGAACCCTCATCGTCCCACGATAGTTCTGGCATCTAACGGTTTGTACAAACCATTGCCGTAATTCATTATGTGGGCATGGTGTACACCAAGATTGGCTTGGACCAACTACTGGGCCCCACATCATGGAATTGTGGACGGGAAAGTACGCTCAGTTGTGCAACAAGGAGTTGATCTCTCATGGGTAAAGAAACGCACCTCTGCAGAGTGTAAGAACTGTAACTTGTTACTCCCTTTTTCGGAAAGGAGCTACGAACGCGGAAGGAAAGGAACTCCATGAAAGTTGGTCAACCTGTGAAGGCTGATTGTCATAGTTTTTCAGAATAAAATCAATTATTGAAGAAAGATTTACAAAAATTGCATAGTGCCAAGGATTTCCAATCCGAGGTGGGAGTTAGAGCATCAAACTTTCCACCTTGCATATAATGAACTTGTTGGGTAACGCTGTTACTCATTCTTTCCTTTGATCCCTTGCTTAGACTCTGAGGATTCCTAAGACGTGCCAATGTATGCAGCTGAATGCCAAGAAGATGTGTTCTATGAGGAACCTGATCTGTCCGGAGGAGTTGAAGGAGTGGATTACGAAATACGCTATGGTGTCGATGATAATGAGTCCAACTAAGTATCCCTAGTTAATAGTAACCAATGGAACCGAGCAGCATGAACTCTATAGAATAAGCTGTTGAGCTCAACTCCTAGTCGGAGTTGCTACTTTGAAAATTTCTGCTGAACACTTTATATTTTGGTTTGTAAGTTGGATCTTTTGGAAGTCTTGAAATTCCGGTATTGTAATAATAATAATATGTGTATATTTGTAATATGGACCCGTAATGTTTCTGTTGTACCACTCTGAGGGATGTGATATTTACGGAATGGTGTTCTGTGGATGTCATGTCAACGACTATAGTGTACTACACATGCAGTGGTATGCTGGGTCACCGCATTGACGTCCTCGTCGATCAACCACAAGCCAGGAACGTCCCCTCTTGGCACACGTCTGTGCGTCCAGTGCCGACACATTGTCATGCCGTGTCCACTCCGGGCCACACGTGCCATGCTACACATGTCCGCCACTAACCCGCACACGCCCATGTAACCGCGAGGGTCGGCTCTGATACCACTTGTAACACCCCCGGTCAGTGCGGACCGACGGCTGTCACTTCTGGCAGCTCAATAGGATCTCTAGACTAACCCCACAGACCAACACTGGTCTTTTCTGCGCACTTTGTCCTCACTCGTACGCATCCGGTACCCACTTCCCGGTCAGTCACCCATCCTAGAATCGCTCTAGGCCAAGCACGCTTAACCATAGAGTTCTTTTCGAATGAGCTTTCGGAAAAAAAGTTGCAACTTGTTGGTATGAGTTTCCTATCAATCCTGTTGATCCATGCGCCAGGGTCTCACATGGGTCACCACAATCGTAGAGGCATTGCACGTGTGATGCTCACAAAGGAGTTCATGGATTTGAGGAGCCTTTTGTGGGGTGGGACTGCATTCTCCGACATGCCACATCAAGTTTCGCACATGCGCGTCTGGTGGTAATCCTGTGGCCTATCTCCCCGGCTAGTTCTTGGGATCTCCATCTAGAGAAGTTTTTGTTTATCTCTACGAGGCCCAACATCCACTTACTTTCCTCCTCTGCCACAGAGATCTGGAAGAAAATCGAGAAGATGAACACCAACCTCAAGGTTATTGGAGTTGATAGTGAGCTTGCGTGCCACATATGGATCCCATCTCAGGAGCGCCACGAGCCAAATCAGAATCAACGCCACATCCCTGACACCACTTGAATGCATCTGGAGCACCCTCAACACTGGCATGAAGCCAAACGCCACCCGGGCAACCCTTGATCTAATGCTACTAGTACTACTATGATGTACGGAGTCTCCATGTGCTACACTCCCTTCACCACACCGGTTGGATCGACGTCTGGAGGGGAAGAGGAGCAAGCCGGGTGTTGATCTTCGACTTCTCCATTTGGGAGATGGGAGAAGCTGGGTGTCGAAATATTCCCCTGATTTCTGATATACAAAATGCTACCGTATCAAATTACGACCGAGCCTTGCAACTACTATGCATTATAGTAATATACTTATACACATATTTATACATGCCTACTAATTCATGCCATGTAGTTACTGCCTTATTTATTTATTTAACTTGTGTCTAAAATTGTAAGGCAATTGTACCAGTCGTGAAGTTAGTGAACATTCGATCTATATCCGTATTTCATTAATATCTATTCCATGTTCATATTCGATGACATACATATCTGTATTGGTTCTTTTAAAAATATGAAAGGGAAGTGGGAATGTCACCATTGGATCTGCATCATATCCATTTGCACCCCTAGTTACAATCCTTTGGGATCTGCATAATGCATGGCATGAACCGGTATAAATCATCGTGTGTACTCGATAATGCACTTTCAATCCTCGCAACATATCCCTCCTCTCTCTTTACATATATTTGTCGGCAACTACGTTAAAAACAATTCTGAAATATTGGAATTGGTAGTGATAATCCATATATCATGCCATATGCCACCTCCTCCGTTCTATCAAGCTTCATGCACTAGACAACGCAACCAAAAGCCTGAACTGATGGAAAGAGCTAGTGCAATCCACTTATACACTTCAACACCCCCTCTCACGTGTGACGGGGAGAGAAGTCAGCACGTGCAACCGGAAGAGAGCGACGACGCGTGAAACTCACATATGACTCAAGATGCCTATACCTGGACATAGAGGGGTCAACAACAATTTTAGGATAAATTGCGAAAGCCAGGACTCGAACTCGAGACCTTAGGCTCTTATACCATGTCAAGCTTCATGCACTAGCCGACGCAACCAAAAGTCCGAACTGATAGAAAGAGCTAGTGCAATCCACTTATACACTTCAACACGTTCCACCAAAAGTAATCTCTTGATTGATGGATCTGGTGTCTTGTTTCAGGGTTTGCAAAATATATTGTGCTTTATTGTTTTGCTAAATCTAATTAAGTTGTTATTTTTACTCAAGTTAATTATGACCATGCATGAATCTGTATGATGATGATACCGAACCGGTACGGGACCTAGAGAGCTCTCCCAAGAGGCGGCGGCAAAACTCATCTAGGGTTCCTTCCCTCTGCCGGCGACGCCATCGGTCTGTCCTGTCTTCGGCGGCCTTAGGGCCTTGGAGGCGTGGCGGACCACGGCCCCTCGCTGGCGGAAGGTCTTAGTGTTTTGTTTAGACTTTTTAAAGTGTCTTTTTTAGGATGTTGAGGAGGCGGCTACGTCTTAAAGTCAGAATAAGGTACTTCCCGTTCTATCCTCGTTCCGGTGGTACGTCTAGCATCGACGGAGGGCGTGTGGATTCGTGTGTCCGACAGATCCCTTGGGATCTGATCGTTTTTCGTTGCTGTGTTTTGAGGCTAGTCTCTTTCGATCTATGTTGGTCATCTTCGGCGATGGTTGTTGCTCTGATGCGCTGGTCCTTTGGGGTGTTAGCACGACGACTTTCCATCTGTCTACTACAACAAGCTCTAGTACGATAAGTTTTGCCCGTCTCCGGTGATGGAGGGGCGAGGACGGTGGCGCGCCTTCGGCTCGTGCGAGTGTTTGTAGTCGTCGCTAGGTGGTCCATTGACCTATTTGTAATTTTTATTACTTTTAGAATTTTTTATACTGCTAATAGATCGGTGAAATTTCGAAAAAAAAATGAATCTGTATGATGAGCCGATGACTTGTACTAACATGAGGAATTGTACAATGAGTCGATGACTGACGCAACTTACTCTGAGAAGTCACCCAACTTACTCTGAATAGTCACCCAGAAAACAAAGATTTGGAGTATCCCACCGGAGTACTGACATACGCGGTGACGCTACCATCATCCCGCCGGCCTCAGAGGCTCAGACAGTCACGCTGACACTATATAAACCTACAGCCTGCTCCACAATCGGCCACACTAAACTACGGTGGGACGTCAGGCGATCTATCCGGCCAGAACCAAGAACACACCACCACCTTGCTGGCTGGACCTGGACATGGCAGCCGCTCCTGTGACGACGATGGTGCCACGCGTGAAGCTGGGCTCCCAGGGAATGGAGGTCTCCGCGCAGGGCCTCGGCTGCATGGGCATGTCCGCCTTCTACGGCCCGCCCAAGCCCGAGCACGACATGCTCTCGCTCATCCACCACGCCATCGCCGCGGGAGTTACCTTACTCGACACCTCCGACGTCTACGGGCCGCACACCAACGAGATCCTGCTCGGCAAGGTTGGGCGCGCGGCCGGCTAGATTAAGATTTTATGATCGACCGCCTTCGTGCTTTGATTCACTCGAGGCGTTCGATGTTATGCGCGTGACAGGCGCTGCTGCAGGGCGGCGTGAGGGAGAAGGTGGACCTGGCGACCAAGTTCGGCGTCGGCGTCTCGTACCCACACGGCGGCAAGTGGGATGTCCGCGGGGACCCGGAGTACGTGCGCGCGGCGTGCGAGGGCAGCCTCAAGCGACTCGGAGTCTACTCTATCGATCTCTACTACCAGCACCGCATAGACACCAGGGTGCCTATCGAGGTCACGGTCAGTATCCTTTTGTTTTTTGTTTCTGTTTTTGAGTTTGTGCTTTTGGAGTGGTTATTACAAGTGTAGGGGTTGTTTTTCTTTCCTCCTTACTACTGTATAGATTGGAGAGCTCAAGAAGCTAGTCGAAGAAGGAAAGATAAAATACATTGGATTATCCGAAGCATCTACATCAACAATCAGAAGGGCTCATGCCGTTCATCCTATCACTGCAGTTCAGCTGGAGTGGTCACTATGGTCTAGAGACGTGGAACAAGACATAATTCCAACTTGCAGGTAATATTCTCTACAAAAACCGCGCCATTTTGTTTGTGAAAACTATGTACCCTAGCTAGCTTTATATACCAGCATCAGCATGTCTTTTTCTTGACAATTTCAGAGAACTTGGAGTTGGAATTGTAGCTTACAGCCCACTTGGCAGAGGGTTCTTCTCTAAAGGATCAAAATTGGTTGACTCACTATCAGACCAGGACTTCCGCAAGGTGAGTTTTCATGTCAGTTATTCTGGTAGCTACTTATTTCTGTATTGTTTTTTGGTTTCTATATCTTCCATCATTTAACATTTGTAGAAATGTATCTTTCCACCGTACACAAACCTTTTTAAACCATGCATATATAAACGCATCATCAGTTTCTTTATTGAAAAAAAAGAACTGGAACTTCTACGATCAGTTGGCTCTTTCATTGAGAACATTCTACTATTAATAATTGCAGAATATGCCTAGATTTCAACCAGAGAATCTTGAGAAGAACGCCCTGATATTTGAGCGTGTTAATGAAATGGCAACAAGAAAAGGGTGCACACCATCACAGCTTGCATTGGCCTGGGTTCATCACCAGGGCATCGATGTTTGCCCCATACCTGGCACAACAAAGATCGAGAATTTCAACCAGAATGTGGGAGCACTAACCGTGAAGCTCACACCAGAGGAGATGGCCGAACTCGAGTCCTACGCCGCTTCAGGTGATGTCCAGGGTGACCGGTACCCAGCGTACCCTCAAATGGCGAATACATGGAAATATTCCGAGACTCCTCCATTGTCGTCCTGGAAGGCCGAGTAGACATATTCGTTTTCTTCAATGGGGAACTAGTACAGGAGTCCCGGGTCCAAACAGTCGAAAGAAGAGCGTAATCGTATATGTGTTTTGTGAGTGTCAATCAGAGATGGGCATCCATTGGTGCGCATGCTGGTATGTTAACTGAGTTGTGATTTGTGTAGTGTATGCTTTTGTTCTTGGTATATGTACAATTAGTACGTTGAATAAGCTTGTCCTCTTTCGTTCTCTGTGTCCTCCTAGTGATTTTGCTTCTAAACCTTAGGAAACTTTCCTACATGGCTTGTTTGATTCGTAAGATTATATCTAAGAGGAGCTTAATTATAAAATTTCCACCTACTCAAAGATTTTGTAAAAAACCCTGTTGTCTTTCTATGTTCGATAAAAAAAATGTTGCACACAAAATGCTGGAATCCGAAGCATGTTTTAGAATCATGCAAACCAAGGAGGCCATAAAGGTGTAGTATAAATTATGCCTTGGGATATCTTTTGTGGAAATATACGAACAAATTTCTCACACAAAACGTTAACAAACTATGCATAACAGGAAAATGAATGTGAGCGACTTGTGGGTACTCTCCACCTTGAGACACAATCCATAAATCAGACCAAGTGGCATGAATAATATAAAAATTTACGAAATTGGGTTGCAATGTTGTTAAAATGATTCAACATTTTTCATGTCTTTTTGGGGTAAATTTTTTGCGTGAATTCAACAAATTGTGTTAGTGATCAAGCTTTCGAGCCAAGTTGACTAAGATATTGAGCCAGACAACAAACTCAAAGACTAAGGCCGACCGTTGTGGTCGTGTCCAGTGCATGACGCTTCCGGCAGTTGTGTGTCTGTACGCGCAGTTGCATCTGTTGGAACACCCCCTGCCGACTGGCTGGTCCCGAGGCTGTTCCACACCCGAGAAGAAGACTAGTAGAAGGCACACACAATACACAAGTAGATGACACAGGGAACAAAAGGGAACTTTATTAAAACTCTCTCGGTAAACTCCCGTACACAGATTGTTCCTCTATTTATAGACTAAAGGGGGATATGATACTCACATGGGCCAACCCTAGCCTGGTAGAGGCCACACCGAGTGGGCCTCTACCGGCCCAGTTTCCCAACACTCCCCCTGGGTATCTTATCTGTATAACCATGGCTTAAAACTCCGAAAAACCCAGTGGGAAAAATATGGAGAAATACACACGGTATACTTCTTGCTATGTTGCACGAATTGCCTCATTAAAAACCTCATGTGAAAAACTTCATAAAAACTCACTAAGGGAAAAAGAGTACAATTCACTTAACTATAGAGTTAAGCACTCAATCCTCGGGATCAAGATTTCAGCGATGAGTTTGTGAAGATTCTCCCCCTGAACCTTGCATCTCCCTAAGTCTCATCATGCCGATCCCACGGACACATCTCTCGAAAGAAGATGCTAGCAATGATTTAGTGAACAAATCAGCGAGATTTTCACACGACTTAGTATGCAAGACTTTCACTTCGTTCATCTTTTGCAGTTCATGTGCATAGAAGAACTTGGGGTTTATATGTTTTGTGAGATTGCTCTTCACATAACCCGTCTGGACTTGTGCAACACAAGCGGCATTATCTTCATAGATAATTGTTGGGGTTTGTACGGTGTTCAGCCCACATGACATCTGGATGTGGCTGACTACTCGTCGAAGCCATACACATTCTCGTGATGCTTCATATAATGCTATGATTTCCGAGTGGTTCGTCGAAGTCGACACAAGAGTTTGCTTAGACGATTTCCAGGAAATTGCCGTTCCACCACAAAGGAAAACATATCCAGTCTACGACTTGGATGTATGCGGGTCTGAAAGGTACCCAGCATCTGCATAGCCTACAACAGATAGGTCTTGGTTCTTTTGGTAAAACAAGCCAAGGTCCTTTGTCCCTTGTATATACCTAAAGATGTCCTTAACGCCTTTCCAATGTCTCTTGGTAGGCTCAGAACTGTACCTTGCAAGCAAATTGACGGCGAATGCAATATCCGGCCGTGTACAATTTGCGAGATACATAAGTGCGCCAACTGCACTTAAGTAGGGGAATTCCGATCCCAGAATTTCCTCCCCCTCTTCTTTAGGCCTGAACGGGTCCTTGTCTTGCTGCAAAGATTTTCCGACCATCGGGGTCTTAGAAGGATATGCCTTTTCAAACCCAAATCGTTTCAACACCTTCTGGGTGTAGGCCGACTGGTGAACTAGAATCCCAGTAGGGGAATGCTCAATTTGCAGACCGAGGC
This sequence comes from Avena longiglumis, assembly GCA_030063025.1. Taxonomy (NCBI): domain Eukaryota; kingdom Viridiplantae; phylum Streptophyta; class Magnoliopsida; order Poales; family Poaceae; genus Avena; species Avena longiglumis. The sequence continues at coordinate 478,751,916 of CP125976.1, forward strand.
AGAACTTGGTTTTGCCTAAGTATTTCATCTCGAATTCCGACATCATGTAGGAACTCGCTTCCTCAATATCGTCAGGTGTACCGATTATATTCAAATCGTCCACGTACACCGAGATAATACAGAAACCATCCTGGGATCTCCGTATAAAAACACATGGGCAATCTTCATTGCTCGCGTAGCCCTTCTGATGAAGAAAATCACTTAAACGATTATACCACATCCTACCTGACTGTTTTAGTCCATACAATGACTTCTTAAGCTGAACACTGTATAAGCTCCTGTTTGCTCTATCCTGGTTCGGGACAGGGATACCTTCTGGTACTTTCATATATATGTCCGAATCCAAGTTACCATATAGGTAAGCGGTGACAACATCCATTAGTTTCATTTTTAAGTCCATGTTTACTGCCATTGAGATCAAGTATCTAAAGGTAATTCCATCCATGACTGGGGAGTAAGTTTCCTCAAAGTCGACACCTGGTCGCTGAGTGAAACCTTGAGCAACGAGCCTTGCTTTGTATCTTACTACTTCATTATTCTCGTTTCTCTTTTGAACAAAAACCCACTTATGGCCAACGGGGCGAATGTGGGGAGGAGTTAGACAAACAGGTCCAAATACCTCTCTTTTGTTTAACGATAATAATTCAGCAGTAATTGCCTTCTGCCAGTCTTTCCAATCCGACCTTTTCTTGCAATCAGCGAGCGTGTTAGGCTCAGTGTCAAGATCTATGATTGAGGCAATTTTCTTGACAAAATTAACGTCGACATTTGACATGGCTCGGTTGTATGACTCGCCCGAATTAACATAGCTAATGGCCATTTTGTCATGGAGTGCATCAGGCACATCCTCTTGCTCCACTGGATTTCCCAATCCAGGAGCTAGGTCCTTTAGCTTTCCCGCTCCGATGTGTGCGCACACAACTTCACTGGGTATTTCCGATATAGGAAAGTTCAAGTCCGGAATTTCGTGCACTGAAATATCCGTACTCGTGCCAGGTCTCAACTGGCTCCCTTCAACAGGGGCAGACTGTAATAAATCTCTCTTATCCTTTTTCTTCGGACGTCCCCGGGTACTTGGGATTTAAGAAACTGGAATCCGCTTTCTCTTAGGCCTTGGAGCAGGAGCGGGTATACCATCATTTTTATTTGGTATTTCAACCCTTTTCGATGCATTGCGTGCATGCAGATGCGACTTTGTCACAGTCTTTAAATCACTAAAATGATCGGGCAGTTGATCCGCTAGGGAGTGCAAATCTAGTATCTTTTAGACTTCTCTATTAGTCTCAATAGTGCGCGGGTCATGAGCGTGGATCCCCGTGGCTTTCCACGTGATTTCTCGACTTTTGTCATCCAGGGGTTGATTACCTCCCCCCAAAGTCGGAAAAAGATCCTCGTCAAAAATGCAGTCAGCAAAACGGACCGTGTGACAGTCACCTGTCAAGGGGTCCAAGAACCTGATTATGGACATAGTCTCATAACCAACGTATATCCCCGACTTACGGAGCGGTCCCATTGCTGATCGCTGGGGTGGTGGTATAGGTACATATACCTGGCAGCCGAACCTACGGAGGTGAGAAATTTTCGGTGCCGACCCTTGCGCAAGTTGGATGAGAGAGTGGATGTTGTAAGCTGATGGTCGAAAGTTGATTAGTTTAGCGGCGTGTAACACCGCGTGTCCCCAACATGTAGTTGGTAAATTACAACCCTGAAGGAGTGGTCTGGCAATGAATTTAATCCTTTTAATCAATGCCTCCGCAAGTCCATTTTGAGTGTGGACATGCGGTACAGAGTGCTCAAGTTTGATTCCAGTTGCCATGCAATAATCATCGAATGCCTTTGAAGTAAATTCTCCGGCATTGTCCATTCGAATAGACTTTAAACGATAATCAGGGAATTTATTCCTTATTTGTATGATCTGGGAGATCAACTTTGCAAAAGCATGGTTCCTTGTTGACAGCAGGCAAACATTGGACCATTTAGAGGAAGCGTCGATGAGCACCATGAAGTACCGAAACGGCCCTGAGAGGGGCTGAATTGGACCACATATATCCCCTTGAATACGTTCCAAGAACGCGGGGAGTTCATCCTTCACCTTTAGGGGGGACGGTCTAATGATCAATTTCCCCGTAGCGCATGCGAAGCACACGAAATCATCGGGATTCGGGAAATTTTTCACATTAACATTATGACCATTCGAGTTGTTAATTATATTTATCATCATCCTAAGACCGGGGTGGCCTAACCTATCATGCCAAAGGCAGAATAGTTTGGAGCTTCTAAAGACAGTCTTAAGGGTAGTGTAAATAGGTGGTGCTACTATCTTAGTGTAGTACAGCCCAGTAGCTAATGAAGGGAGTCTTTCGACAACATGTTTACCATTTTCGTCGCGCTTGGTAATGAGTAGGAACTCCTTTCCATTCTCATCATCATCGGTTTCGACATGGAAACCATTTGCGCGGATGTCTCTAGAACTTAAGAGAGTACGAGTCGACTCCGGATACAACAATGCCTCTTCAATGATCAGAGTTGTTCCATTTGGGAGTATGATAGTTGCTCTTTCGGAACCAACTACATTTGGACCGTAGCCGGCGATCGTAATTATGTTACTAGGGTTTTTGGTAATGGACTCAAAATACTTTGTTTCTCTCAAGATGGTATTTGTGGTGCCGCTATCAGCCAGACACGTTTCCTCCATTTGGGTGCCACACGCGTTCTAAAATATAGTGCCTAATTAATATAATGGAGCGAGGAAGATGCTACATCAAGTAAGTAAAACACATAAACATTTCAGAACATCACATAATCAAATAATAGAATAAATGAATGAAATAAATGTCATCCAATCGCCGAAAACAAATAAGTGTTATGCTCTCATAGAGCTTACAACCATATCGGAAAATTGTATCTGATTATTTCGGAAAAGGAATCATCACAACAAAAAGGAGCTCAGGTGGATTATGCAAAGAAACCATCAAGCTCAGCCTGTATCTCAAGGTCAGTGAGCTTCTCTTCGCACAACGTGCTCAACCTCCATGGGCACAGCGGCGTTCGTGGGAACCGCCGAGGGTGCTGCCACTTGTGCCACGTCCTGCGCCACTACGGGCGCGACGTTCTGCACAGACGCCGCTCTGGGCGCCAGTGGTGCCTCAACCTGGACAAGGTGCGCCTCGCGCGCCTTCTTGTTGGCCTTGAACGCGTCCACGGCGTGTTTAGGCGCCAAACACTGCCTAGAGAAGTGAGTCTTGGAGCCACAGCGGAAGCAGTCCTGGGGCCTCGCCTCCCCCTTGCCCGCCTTGCGTTGCTTGGCTGGGTTGGAGGAGTTGGGGCCCTTCTTGCCTCTCTTCTTGTGGATGGGCTTGCGCACCTTGTAGGCACCGGCATTGGCCTCATGACTTGGGCCCCTCGTGAAAGGTTGCGCGGAGAAGTTCTTTTTCAGAACATTATCCTGCGCTTCGGCCACCTGGAGAGCATCAATAAGAGCTGCATATTCCGTGAATCCTTCCTGGCGAAAGTTTCGCGAGGACTGGATGTTGTCCGGATAGAATGTGGAGAGGGTTTTGTCTATCTTCTGCTGATCGGTGGTACTGGTCCCACACAGCTGAAGAATAGTACAAATCCGGTGCAACCTGGAGTTGTACTCTCCCACCGTCTTGAAGTCCGCAAACCTCAGACGAATCCAATCTGCCTCCGCCTGTGGTTGAATGGTGTACTTCAGCCTAGAGAACCGCTTGTGAGGACGGTCCAAAGGGCAGAAGCACTCCGTTCTGCCATGTACTCATTCTTGAGAGTCTCACACATGTGATGGCGGAGGAAGTGCAGGGCTTTGGTGTTATCCGCCGGGATGGTTTTGCTGGGGGCCGTCGGGGTCCCCTCAATCAACGCATCCTTGATGCATCGGCCCTCGAGGACGATCTCAATGTCCGAGGCCCAAATCAGGTAGTTAAGCCCATCCTGGGTCAACTCCGGGAACTCGCGGCTGACGATTCCGGTCATCTGCAATTTATGCAAAGTGTGTAAGATTACAGCAGGTAATCAGTTGCATAAATGCGATAATCGATACAATAATTCAAATATGACGGCGTTCCAAAATTTAATGTAAAAACGGTACAAGCTATCTATGAGATACAAAGTATTAAAAACATGCGTTAATTAATAACTATAGTAAAACATAGTTCAAAAACTTGTGTAAAATCGGACCGAAAACAGTGAAAAAACGGTCCGACCCCCTCATTTTGTATACCGCCTGGGCCGAAAAACGGCCCAACTGGACCGGCCCACCCTAGACTGTCCAGCCCGGCTAGCGGGGTGGACGGAGCTGTGAGCTCCCGACTAGGGCGGGGTGGCGGCGGCAGCAGGCCGGCGACCTTGGACAGGTGGCGGGTGGAGGGGGGTACGGCGGCGGCAGCAGTGATGATGACGGTGGCGAGGCGGCGGCAGCGCTCGCGGCAGCTCGGGCGCGGCTCGGCCAGCGGCGCCGGCGGCGGCACGCGCCGGCCAGCCGGCGGCACGCAGCGCGGACGCTTTCGGCTAGCACGCGCCACGCTGGCGGCGGCGATCACGTCGGCGGCGCGCGGCACGCGGGCGGCGAGCACGCGAGCAACTAGGTGCGGCGCCGGCGCGAGGCGCGGCGCTGCCAGCGGCGCGGCTGGCCGCGGCGAAGCACGCTGGCGGCGTGCGGCGTGGCAGCACGACGGTGGCGGCAGCGCGACGGCCGACGGCCATGGCCTCGTCCACGTACAGTTCATAAAAAAAACTAGATCGATTTTGATCTAAAAAAAGTCAAGATCAGCCCGATCTACTAAGAAGAAAAACCATATCGGCACAGCGGGTGCACGCATCGACAGTACAGTCAACAAAATTCTAATCCGAGAGTGATTAGATCGACATTGGTCAGCGACAGCAGGTCAGCTTGACTCCCGGAAAGAAAAATCCGCGTCTTAGATGGGATCTGATCTAAAATCTGAAGCAAATCTAGAAAGAAAATTTCGAGACGGATCCATTTTTGCGGTCAGATTGGGGTTACCTTCAACGAAAACCTGCGCGATGCAGACTTGACGGTGGCTTGACGGAGGCTCGATGAAGAGACACGTGTTGATACGTGTTGGAACACCCCCTGCCGACTGGCCGGTCCCGAGGCTGTTCCACACCCGAGAAGAAGACTAGTAGAATGCACACACAGTACACAAGTAGATGACACAGGGAACAAAAGAAACAAAAGGGAACTTTATTGAAACTCTCTCGGTAAACTCCCGTACACATATTGTTTCTCTATTTATAGACTAAAAGAATACTATACTCACATGAGCCAACCTTAGCCTGGTAGAGGCCACACCGAGTGAGCCTCTGTCGGCCCAGTTTCCCAACAGCATCTGCTGTCGTTTGTTCAGGCCCCTCTTTCTCTCTCAAAGAAAAAGACCTCTCTGTTGTCAGGGCTTGAGCGTCCAGAGTGGCAGAGTCGTCCCTAGTTGATTAAATGGCTCAAAAATATGTTATCTTGGCTCAATGAATCCAAGGGTACTTAATTCCGTTGTTCGTCCTGGTGCTGTTTGTGACCTCATGTGCGACATCCACGACACCATCGCTTGTCTTCAAGAGACAAGATTGCAACACGTCGATGATAAGATCATCCACTGCGCCATTGGACCTTTGATGCGGTGGTTCCGTGTCGCCTTGTTCTTTGACGGACGCTTTAGTAACAGTGGAGATGAGCGGCCCGTGACGACAATGTGCACTGGACGAGAATAGAGGTTGGGCTCACTAATTTGAATTCAGAAAAATAGGTACTTTTTTCGGTCCATATTAATTGTTTTAACTTTAACTAAATTTATATATATCGAATTTAGTATTTAGACTAGATACGTTCATATCCAGATAAAGTTGAAGTCGTTAATATGAAAGGGGGATAATATGGCTTTATCGGGATTAGATCATCCACTACATAGCAACCCTTAATGCCTGTTAGCCACCGGAAAAAAAAACTAAATTATAGTAAGCGAACGTGAAAATTTTAGTTCAGCGGAGTGAACGCTCGCCAGCCATCGGATCTTCCAATGTACGGTGAACGAAAATTTGAAAAAAAAAAGTTGCCAGCTTGTAGACTTCATGCAGAACTCGCGAGAAACTTCTCGGGCCGGCACTCGTAGACTCTTCATGCAGAACTCGCTGAAGAAAATTCTTCATGGCACGCACGCACGGAGCTTGTTGACTTGAGCTGAAGCTGATGTGATGGGCATGGGCATGGGCATCCAAGAAAACAGTGTTGACCGAAGAAAGTTCTATTGACGTACGTACGCCATGACGCTCTACCCCGGTTTATGAGAGACCAGCTGTCGAGCCGGACCGCACTACAAATTAATAGCATATCGCAGCATTGCACTGCACTGGAAGCTCCCCTACTGATCTGCGTGCTCATCACGCTGAAAAAAGCGCGCGCGCGCGCGACGCACGTACGCCATGGCTGCTGCCGCTGCTCCGGTGTTTGTTGTGCCGCGCATGAAGCTGGGCTCGCAGGGGCTGGAGGTCTCGGCGCAGGGCCTCGGCTGCATGGGCTACGGCGAGGGCACGCCCGAGCCGGACATGATAGCGCTCCTTCACCACGCGGTTGCCGCCGGCGTCACACTGCTCGACACCTCCGACATCTACGGGCCGCACACCAACGAGATCCTCATCGGCAAGGTCGGTTCTGGATTCTAATCAAAATTAATCTTTCGATTTGTGTCTGGTCAATATAAGGTGTTCGATACAATGCCCGTACGATGTGATGTGACAGGCGCTGCGAGGCGGCGTGAGGGACAAGGTGGAGCTGGCCACCAAGTTCGGCATCACGTTGGCCGACGGCAAGTGGGGCATCCGCGGGGACCCGGCGTACGTGCGGGCGGCGTGCGAGGGCAGCCTCGCTCGCCTCGGCGTCGACTGCATCGACCTCTACTATCAGCACCGAATGGACACCAGTACCCCCGTCGAGATCACGGTCAGTACGCATTCGTCCATTCATTCCGTGTACGTACAGCTTTTTATTTCTTTTCTAAAACACGAGGTAGTTGTAGATATTGACGAGGAGTTTTGCTTTCTCGACCACGGGCGGCAGATGGGTGAAATCAAGAAACTGGTCCAAGAAGGAAAGGTCAAATACGTCGGATTATCTGAAGCCTCGGCGTCGACGATCAAAAGGGCGCATGCAGTTCATCCGATTACCGCCGTCCAGCTCGAGTGGTCTCTATGGTCAAGGGACGTTGAAGAAGAAATAATCCCCACTTGCAGGTATTCTGCAAATAACAACGTCCTACTTTTGTCCTTCGTAGTGGTTAGATACCGTTCTCCTCTTTGTAATCCCACAAAGGACTTACAAATTGCCTTCTGTTTCAGAGAACTAGGAATCGGAATTGTGGCATACAGTCCACTAGGCAAAGGTTTTCTATCCCGTGGAGCCAAAATGGTGGACACGTTACCACAAGACGATTTCCGCAAGGTGAATGAAATGAACATCTGTTGGTCCAACTACATATGGCTAGTTTGCTACAGCATTTTCTGACAAAGATATCCTAATGCATTCCCAGAGTCTCCCGAGATTTCAACAGGAGAACATGGAGAAGAACGCGGCCATATTCGAGCGCGTGAGTGGGATGGCTGCGAGGAAAGGATGCACGGCGTCGCAGCTCGCGCTGGCATGGGTTCACCACAAGGGGAGCGACGTGTGCCCCATACCTGGCACCACAAAATTTCAGAATTTCGATCAGAACGTGAGAGCCTTGTCCGTGAAGCTCACGCCCGACGAGATGGCTGAGCTCGAGTCCTATGCCGCCATCGATGCCGTGCGAGGTGATCGCACCAACAGCAATTTTCTCAACACGTGGAAGGACTCCGAAACCCCTGCCCTCTCAACATGGAAATCTACTTAGATATTTCTTGCAGATGATTACAATGATAGCCGTCTTTCAATGATGTAATAGAAAGTACTGATCGTCTAATGGTAGAGGATTTAAGCGAAAGATAGTATAGCTGGTGTAGTTATTACCTTAAAGATCCTAGCTGTGAAAGGCTAGAATGGTTTTGATTTTCAGAGGAGGTGTGCTTCGGTGTCCCCCTCTCCCTCCCTCCCCCCCCCCCCCCCCCCACCCCCCTAAACTTAAGCTGTATGGGCCGTTTTATTTTTTTGACCCGTCGAAACTTATATCGAGGCCACGTATATCTCCGTATATGCGTACTCGATCGAACTGGGTATAATTCATGTTTCGATCGGCTGATCCCACCTCCCATTATCGTGATCTACGTCTTTGCATGTCATATTTTAAATTTTTTTATTGCTCTTATATAACTTCCGATTTTAGCCTTCCGCAGACACATAAGTATACATATACGATGAGTATCCGTCTAAGAGGACCATACGGACTTCAGGTGGGTACGTACGGTCCTCTAAACAATCGGTATCGAATTTTTGTTTGTCAAAGTTTGAAAGAAGGGGGGAGGAGACCAAGCAAAAGTGTTTTCAGAGAACTTTATCAGGCCATAGTACTATCTTACCTAAAACCGCAGGAGATGAAAGGGAATGCCCTCCAATCCTGTATTTGAGAATTGTTGGTTCAAAGGAGGAGGTTTGGCTGAACTTGTATCTAATGTGTTCAACTAACGAGTTAGCTCGGCTCGACTAATCGAGTTCGGAAATGAAACACCGCTCGACTCGCAAAACCCACGAGCAGCTCGCTAAAAAATGCCAACAAGCAACAAGTATGAATGTACGATGTAATTTTTTCCTTATTATTTGGGCTTGTATGATGCAATCATCACAACAAGCAATAACAATATCCACAAAAATATAGTCGATAAACCACTACAATCAATAATCATACTGTGGAAAATATTGAAATCCAAGAATATTGTGTTGTATTGCAATAACCATTGTGGGAGTTTATATAGAGTTACACCGGGTAGGTGGAGACTTAGAGTACAAGATGTAGAGTTCTAGTCTATCTCTAATCTATACATGTATACGTACTCTAACATCCCCCTCAGTCGGAGCAGGAGTGAAGCGAACGCTTGCGACTGGATTTAAAGTCTGACGCTTCTGTCGTCTTCACCTCCTTGTCATCATCACCTGTGTGGACATGATGTCAACATCCGGATTTTTAATTCTAGATGCCTATTATGCCATACATCGCAATTCCAAGATTACCATTTTTGCGAGACATAACAAATTGGATATCACAGTACATCATCCATTACAAACCATACATAAGGTCTTACAATAATTAAAGGATCTCACAATCCAGTCTTAATAAAATCATAGAAGCGGAATAATATAATAATAACGGTAGCATGAGCGAGACTCCATCTTCATGGTCACAGGCAATGCTGGCGATGGGAGATGATCCTAGTTGTCGTAACCATCCTGCGGTTCATCCTCCTGATAGTCCTCTTCATAGTATGGCCACGGGAATAGCCAGAGACAAAGCCATGAGTATTCTTTAAGTACTCTCAAACTAAGAATAACAGAAGTGGGTTTGAATAGGAATACTAAGCTCTAGGTTGTTTTGCACGAAACCAGGTTTACCTTAACTGAGTTCAGAAGCAAAGAAAACTAGTTGAAAGTTTTATAACAACTAAGTGGGAATTGGAATTTTCATATCACAACCCTGTTGTGGTCAAGTCAGAGTCATGATTCATTTCATAAGTCATTTTGAAAACATCTGAGGACGTAACAGTATGGCCACTCCAACTGTCCATAACCGCGGACGCGGCTATTCGAATAGTTTGTCACTCTGCAGAGGTGGTACACTTTCACCACAATATTCGATACATCTGTCAGGAATAATCCTGAATTCACCACACTCAGTATGCAGATAATCAATCCTAACATTTTAATTACACGCCCTAGTATAGGCACCTCTTCTATGAGTTTGGCCTCCCAACCATGACCAACTGTCATCTTGGGAACTGCACAGGTGGACAATCTTCACAAGGTAGCCTCAGCTCAAACCTTGGCCGCAAGGGAACCCATACTAAGGTATATACATTTTCAGTCAAACCCTACCCAAATTTCGGGTATTGTGGTTGTACGATAAAATTGGAATGGTATCGCATCCAGACAACCATCAGTTTTATAAAGGGCTAAGGCTCATGCCTCAACACTTTCATCATCAAAATCATCTGGTGTTCAAGAACACATGTCAAAACATTTCAGTAGAATGACTCATAATTCTAAGGTTTTCATGACCATTTTCACCAAGTATTCCCATCTAAAGTGATCAAGTTTTATGCTTAGCACTAGCCACTAAAGTTGGGGGTAAAGACTAATGAGAGGTGATAATCAAGTGTGGTTTATCTAAGTTCATTCTCATGCCTTAGGATGACATCAAGCTTTATCTAACTTAGGCCAAATTTTATGCTCTTTATGCTATCTTTAAAAGTCTTTCTTAACTCAACCAATTACTAAGTAAACACAAACAAAAGCTTTGATAAAGAAGTAAAAGAATCAAGCTTGCAAGTAAAATTGGGTTTGGTATAATCAAGTGGTGGAACTAATGCATGTTTAATGCATCTAGTTTGCCTAGTTATAATGCAAGGGTTAACTTGCAAAGTTCTATCTTGCTAGGATAACTTGCCTTGTGCAAAGCAGTGGTTGAAGTTCTTATCTGCTTCTTCCTCGTAGTATCCACCTTCCTCTTCGTATCCTTGGTCGGTACTAGCGTCTATAAATAAATACGAGGTACACAATCACCAAACAATACTTAACTAATTCTATTTATCACACCAGGGTTTTCACTAGATGATCTAGCATCATCACAAACATCACAAAGATTAAGGCACTAGTTTCATTTATTTTATTTTAGAAAAGTAATTTATACTCACTAAAAACTACTTAAGATTTAATATTCTCCAACTAAGACATGGGATCATGTTGACACATGTCATCACCACATATTTCAGCACTTGGGAATGTGATTTAAAGTGGTGTCACAATTTAATAAGGATTAAACTTTTTATTTTAATTAAATAAAGTGACTAGAAATGCCTATGGGACATTCTTTTATTACTTGTCCATTATTTCTGCAAGTAAACTGATGTGTTGGAAACGTATCAATAATTTTTTATGCTCCATGCTTGTTTTGCATCTACTTTGCTTTACTTGTCCACATTTTGAGGTGCTTTTTACATATTTTCGGGTACTAACCTATTAATAAGTTGCAACAGTGTCAGATGCCTGTTTTCTACTGTTTTTTGGTTTCAGAAAAGTTAGTAAAGAAATATTCTCAGAATTGGACGGGACAAAGGACAAAGTCAACTACTTTCCGTGGGGAACAAGAAGTCTAGAGGAGAGCCCGGGAAGCCAGCCAGGGGGCCAGACCCACCCCAGGCACGGGTGGGCCCACCCTCGCCCCTGGATAGGGTTTGGTGGCCCTGGCCGCCTCCTCGGTCTCACCCTTCGCCTGTAAGAAGCCCCCAATGCAGAAACCCTGAGTACCCGATCAAAAATCCACGAAACCGTCTGTAGCCGCCACCATCATCCCTAGATCGGGGGGATCTGAAGTTCTTCCCGGCACCCTTCCGTAGGGGAGATCATCCCGGAGGCCTTCTCTCTGGTATGATGCGTGAGTAGTTCCACCTTGGACTATGGGTCCATGTAGTAGCTAGATGGTTGTATCTCCTCCTTTGTGCTTTCATGTATCGATCCTGTGAGCTCTGTTCATGATCAAGATCTAATCTATTTGTAATCATGCATGTTGTGTTTGTGGGGATCCGATGGATATTGAGATTATTATGTTGGTTTGATTAATGGTTTTTTTCTTTATGATTCTATCATGTCCGTGTTGTTTGTTATCTTGCATGCTCTCCGTTGTTAGTTGTTGGAATTATGCCCTAGAGGCAATTATAAAGATGTTATTATTATAATTCTTGTTCATGATAAAGTTTATATTCCATGCTATAATTGTATTAAGAGGAAACTTTAATACTTGTGTGGTTTGTGAACAACACCGTGTCCCTAGTATGCCTCTATGGACTAGCTCATTGATTAATGATGGTTAAGGTTTCCTAATCATAGACATGAGTTGTCGATTAATAATGAGATCATATCATTGGGAGAATGATATGATGGACAGACCCAAACTAAGCAGAGCAATTAGATCGTGTCATCGTGTTCATCTTTGCGAAGCTTTTCTTATGTCAAATATTGTATTCCTTAGACCATGAGATAATGCAACTCCCTGGTATCGGAAGAAAGCTTTGAGGTCATCAAACGTCATCCTATGAGAGGGTGATCATAAAGGTGTCTCTCAGGTGATCGGAAAGTACCTGTTGGGTTGTATGTATCGAGATGGGATTTGTCCCTCCCAAGTCGGAGAGATAAACTTCGGGCCCACTCGGTAATCGATATCAACACCGCTTGCAAGCATGTGGTTAAGGAGTTAATCACAAAGTGATATTGGATTACGGAACGAGTAAAGTACTTGCTGTGGACGAGATTGAACTAGGTATGACGGTACCGACGATCAGATCTCGGGCAAGTAAAATATCGCGAGACGAAGGGAATATATATATATGGGATTGATTGAATCCTGGCATCGTGGTTCATCCGGTATGATCATCGATGAATTTGTGGGAGTCAATATGGGTTTCCATACCCCGCTGTTGATTATTGATATAAGATCATGTCTGCATATTCTCGAACCCGAAGGGTCACACACTTAACGTGTCTTGACGCTAGGATAGATTGGATAATTGGTTTATGAGTTTTTATTCGGAGTCTCGGATGAGATCCAGGACATCACGAGAGGTTCCGGAATGGTCCGGAGAATAAGATTCATATAAGGCAATGCAGTTTTTGGAGTTCGGAATTGTTTCGGGTTAATCGGTATTGTACCAGAAGCTTCTAGAACCTTCCGGAGGGGGACCAACGTGGCCCCACCTTCCGGGGGGGCATGGGCCTATGAGGGAGTGTCCTGGACGCATTGGGCCAGGGGCACAAGCCCCATATGTAGGGTTCGCAACATAGAAAACAAAAATTTTCCTACGATGTGAACTATATACCAAGATCTATCTACTAGATACAAACAACGGGCGAATGTAAATCCGTAGAGAACATACCCTTGAAGACCGACAAAGCTTAACGAGTTCAACTCGTGGTTGATGTAGACGATCTCTTGCCGATCTCAAGATCGAGAGGAAGTCCTAGCGCCGCAAATCAGCAGCGCATCTGTGCTCGCACACACGTTCGAGGCACCGAGCAACCTCCGCCTCCTCGCTCCAAATGATGCAATGGAAGCACAACTCTTTCTTGCCGAATAGCCACTGGAACATGTATCTCGCTAGTCCGAGACCATGGGGGATAAATTCTAGAGGGGGAGAGAGATCCTTCACGAGGAGGTGTGAGAGACAAGTGAGGAGGGAACCCCAAGGGGGTGGACGGCGCATGGGGCTGCCCCTTGCCCTCCCCTCTTCATGTGGGTGGACACTCCACTCACAAATCTCCTTTAAATTCCCTCCACTCAAAAGTCCACTCAAATTCCCATTAAATTTCCACCAAATTTAATGCAAACTCTCATTAAATAAAACTCTTTTATTTTATTCAGAATTTTGTCAATTACTTTAATGACAAACATTCACAAATAACCTTGCTAGAATTCTATTTCACATGCATAACCACTTTATGCAATTTCACCCGAAAACCTGTTTGGTATCTAGTGAAATAAATTCCGCGCGCTTGTTCATTCTTTTCGGCATGAAACATTTGCTCCAATTGGATGTCGGTGTCTCTTAAGTGTGTCACCCTACGGTTCGTGAATAATGCGGACATGATCGAGACCCTCTCGGATCAATAATCGAAGCGGGATCCGGAGACCCATCTTGACTCCACACATTCAACGATGACTTTCTTGTGATCGTCGTAACCTTTTACGCTAGTATCTTAATCCCTTTGTTTCACGATATATTACATGTCCGAGATTTGATCATCGGTATATCCATACCTAGTTTGATCTCGTTACCGACATGCACTCTTTTCTCGTTCTGTGATATAACATTCTAGTGATCAAATCACTTGCTTGCAAGCTAAGCAATGTGATATCACCGAGAGGGCCCAGAGTATATCTATCCATCATCGGGATGAACAAATTCCACTCGATCCATGAGCCTCAACATAACACTTTATTAGTTACGAATCCATCTTTATAATCACCACATTACGGTGTGACGTTTGATGTTATCAAGAAACTCTTCCGGTGTTAGTGATTGACATGATCTCATGGTCTAAGGATTAGGATCACTTAGTAAGTTGTTATAGCAATATAAACTCAATGAATTTAATCGTAATGCTATACTTCGGATGAATGTTCATCACACCATTACACTAATGTTGTGATCCCGTTATTAACAACATCCAATGTCCATGATCAGGAAACCTTGATCATCTTGTTAATCAACGAGCTAGTTTATGAGAGAGGCATAACTAGGAACTTTCTGTTTGTTTATTAAACACACATGTATTAACGTTTCCGTATCAATACAATTATAGCATGCAAAATAAACATCTATCATATACTTGGAATACACATAATAAACACTTTATTATTGCCTCTCAGGGCTTATTCCCTTCAGTCTCCCACTTGCACTAGAAACAATAATCTAGTTACATAGTGATAAATCTAACACCCATTGAGTTCTGGTGTTGATCATGTTTTGCTCTAGGGAGAGTTTTAGTCAACGGATCTGCTACATTGATATCGTATGTACTTTACAAATCTTTATATCTCCATCCTTGACATGCTCGCGGATGGAGTGAAACCGGCGCTTAATATGCTTGGAATGCTTGTGAGACCTTGGCTCTTTGGCATTGGCAATGGCACCATTGTTGTCACAATAGATCACCATTGGGTCCAACGTTTGCCACCACTCTAGTTCGGATATGAACTCCTTCATCCAAACCGCTTCTGAGCCACTTCAAGCGGCAACATATTCGCCTCGTTGTTGATCCGCTACCACAGGTTGTTTGGAGCTCCTCCAACTAACCGATCGCCATTCATGAGAAATACGATCCGGATTGAGACTTAGAGTCATCCGGATCGGTGTCAAAGCTAAGCGTCGACATAACACTTAGCGACGAGCTCTTCTTCACCTCCGTATACAAGAAACATATCCTTAGTTCTTCGTAAGTACTTAAGGATATTCTTGACCGCTATCCAGTGTTCCGAACATGGATCCGATTGGTACCTACTAGTCAAACTAATAGCATGTGCCACATCCGGTCTTGTACATAGCATGGCGTACATTATAGAGCCTATGGCTGAAGCATAGGGGACTTTGTCCATGATCTCTCTTTCTTCCGCCGAAGCCGGACTTTGAGTCTTACTCAATGTCTTGCCTTGCAACATAGGTAAGAACCCCTTCTTACTTCCGTCCATTTTAAACTTCTTTAAAATCTTATCAAGGTATGTACTTTGCGATAGCCCTATTAGGCGCCTAGATCTATCTCTATAGATCTTTATGCCTAATATGTATGACGCTTCACCTAGGTCCTTCATTGAAAATTTGCTGTTTAGATAACTTTTAACACTGTTTAAAAGATCTATATCATTTCCGATCAATAATATGTCATCCACATATAATATCAGAAATGCCATATTGCTCCCACTCACTTTCTTGTAAATACAAGCTTCTCCATAAGTTTGGACAAATCCAAACTCTTTGATCACCTCATCAAAGCGGAGATTCCAACTTCGTGATGCTTGCTTCAATCCATAGATGGATCGCTGAAGCTTGCACACCTTGTTAGCATCCTTAGGATCGACAAAACCCTTTGGTTGTATCATATACAACTCTTCTTCAATATTACCATTGAGAAACGCGGTTTTGACATCCATCTGCCATATCTCATAATCGAAATATGCAGCAATTGCTAACAAAATCCTAACTGACTTTAGCATCGCTACGGGAGAGAAAGTCTCATCGTAGTCAACTCCTTGAATTTGTCGAAACCCCTTTGCGACAAGTCGAGCTTTATAGACGGTCACATTACCATCAGCATCAGTTTTCCTTTTGAAAATCCATTTGTTCTCCACGACCTTTCGGTCGTGAGGTAATTCCACCAAGTTCCAAACTTGATTTTCATACATGGATTCCATCTCGGATTTCATGGCTTCTAACCATTTGTTGGAATCCGGGCTCATCATCGCTTCTTCATACGTCGCAGGTTCATCATTTTCATCAACCATGAAATTCATGATGGATTTCCGTCTGACTCGGAGTTGCACGCGTCCTGTTTGACCTGCGAGGTTCGGTAGTACTCTCTTTCGGAGTTTCATGATCATTATCATTAGTTACCTCTTCAACAGGTGGAACCAACTCCGGAACAACTTCCGGCGCTGCGCTACCCGCCATACTTTGAAGAGAAGGTTCCACAACCTCTTCGAGTTCTACCTTCCGATTACTCACACCTTTCGCGGAAACTCTTTCTCTAGAAAGGATCCATTCTTGGCAACAAAAACCTTGCCCTCAGATCTGTGATAGAAGGAATACCCAATAGTTTCTTTAGGGTATCCTATGAAGACGCATTTTTCCGCTTTGGGTTCGAGTTTATCCGGTTGAAGTTTATTCACATAAACATCGCATCCCCAAACTTTAAGAAATGACAGCTTAGGTTTGTTTCCAAACCACGATTCATACGGTGTCTTTTCAACGGATTTAGATGGTGCCCGATTTAAAGTGAATGCAACAGTTTCTAGTGCATAACCCCAAAATGACAACGGCAAGTCCGTCAGAGACATCATAGATCGAACCATATCTAATAAAGTACGACACGACGTTCGACACACCATTTCATTGTGGTGTTCGCAGGTGTGAGTTGTGAAACAATTCCACACTCTTTCATGTGAGTGCTAAACTCAGAACTTAGATACTCACCTCCACGGTCGGACCGTAGAAATTTGATCATTCTATTACGATGATTTTCCACTTCATTCGAAATTCCTTGAACTTTTCAAAGGTTTCAGACTTGTGTTTCATCAAGTAGATATAACTGTATCTACTCAAATCATCCGTGAAAGTAACAAAATAACGATATCCACCTCATGACACACTCATTGGACCACATACATCGAATGTATGATTTCCAATAAATGTCGCCTGCTCCATTGAACCGAAAACGGCGTTCTAGTCATCTTGCCCATAAGGCATGGCTCACATGTATCAAATGATTCATAATCAAGTGATTCCAAAAGTCCATCCGAATGGAGCTTCTTCATGCGTTTAACGCCAATATGACCTAGACGGCAGTGCCACATATATGCGGATATATCATCATTAAGTTTAATCCTTTTAGCATCAACATTATGAATATGTGTAACATTATCATCGAGATCTAATAGAAATAAACCATTCATCATCGGTGCATGACCATAAAAGATTTCATTCATATAAATAGAACAACCATTGTTCTCGGATTTAAATGAATAACCACTTCGCATCAAACACGATCTAGATACAATGTTCATGCTCAGTGCAGGCACCAAATAACATTTATTCAAGTTTATAACTAATCCCGACGGCAAGTGGAGAGGCAGCGTTCCGACGACGATGACATCAACGCTTGATCCATTGCCGACAAGCATCTTGACCTCACCCCTTGCTAGCGGTCGCTTGTTCTGTAGCCCCTGATTCGAGTTACAAATATTAGCAACTGAACCGGTATCAAATACCCAGGTGCTACTGCGAGCACTAGTCAAGTACACATCAATAACATGTATATCATATATACCTTTGTTTGCCTTGCCGGCCTTCTTGTTTGCCAGATACCTTGGGGCGATGCCCAAAGGGTCACCCCTTACAATAGTAGCACTCGGAATCGACTTAGGTCCAACTCGGTTTTTTTTCAGGCGGCAACAGGCTTGCCGCCTTACTTCCTTCCGCTTTCCTTCTTGTCTTTCTTGAAACCAGTGTTCCTATTGATCATCAACACTTGATGTTCCTTTTGATCTCCACTTCGCAGTTTTAAGCATTGTGTAAGCTCGGGAGAGACTTCTTCATGCCTTGCATATTATAGTTCATCACGAAGCTCTTATAGCTAGGTGGCGAGACCATGAGAACACGATGGATGACTAAGTCAATGGGAATCGATATTCCCAAGGACACAAGCTTATCGGCGAACCCGACATCTTGAGTACATGCTCACTAACGGATTGTGCTCTTCCATCATGCAGCTAAAGAGCTTTTCGAGCGTTGTAGCTCTCTACAGCAAAGATGTGTGTCGAAAATCATTTTCAACTCACCCATTGTATCAAATGCATTGCCGTTAAACGCTTTGAAGTTCCGCTCTAGCCCATACAATATGCCGCAATGAACTAAGTTGTGGTCCTCCGACGAGTCGATAGACATTCTTCTCCTCGTCAGGGGCATCATCAAAGGTGGGGGCCTAACGGCGCTTCTAGCACATATTGCTTTTGTGCGCAGAGGAGAATCCTCAAATTCATGGCCCATTCGGTAAAGTTGCTACCGCTCGTTGCTAGTTTCTCTTTCTCCATGAACACATTGAAATTAAAAGGTGTGGTGCCATCTACAACAGAATTTGTAAAGTTTAGACTAAGTGTATGATAGATTGGGTTCAACTAATCTATATTACGTAATGAACTCCCACTCAAAACGACATCCCCGTGCCTTTTGGTGATTACATGAACCAAATCCACTACACCAAGTCCGATCATCACGTGAGTCGGTATAGCTTCAAAGGCGAGCATCAAATGGGAATCATATCAACTATATGACTCATTCTTAACCTTTCGGTCCGTGTTCGAGGCCATGTCGTACATGCTAGGCTCGCCAAGTTAGAACCTTAGTATTCGGTGTAACTGCTTTTACACCGAAATATGGTCGTGGATCCAAGAACACCGATCATCACGTGATGTCTTGGAGCCGATTTAAAACATAATCGGTGCATACTAAAGGAAGAACACATTCTTATCTTGATATTTAAATGAGGGATCATCTTATTATGCTAACAAAGCGCTAAACAAGCAATATAAGATGCTATCAAACATCATATGTTTATTAGTGAAATGATATGGTTCCCGCAGATGATCTCTATCATGTGGATCGTGGTATGATCACTATCATACCTATATGTGTAAATCCAAGGTATGTGTGTTGTAAGAGTATCATCTCATACTTCTACTTACAACACTACCATATCATAACACTAGCCCAGCAACAATCTAAACTAGACGCCTCTAATTTATCCATTGCAAGTTTTACGTGGCTTAGGGCTTTCGAGATAGAACCGTTCTTACCTACGAACATGAACCACAACGAGGATAATCAAATTGTTGACAACTCGCTTGCAAAATAGATATTGACTATAGTAGGAGAGACAGACACCCGCTAGCCACTTATGCAAACTAGTTGCATGTCAAGCGTGGATCAGGTCTCATGTGCGAGGACATGTAAAGTTTGTCCGAGCCGCTTCATCCCACTATGCCACCAATATCCAAAACTACAACAAAGGAGCAACAACATGATCATCATCGCCCACATACTCATATGTGTACTACCCGTGTAAAGTATCTACGCATAGATCCATCTCTGATACCACTGTAGGGTTCGCAGCATAGAAAAAAAATTCCCTACGATGTGAACTATATACCAAGATCTATCTACTAGATACAAACAACGGGCGGATGTAAATCCGTAGAGAACATACCCTTGAAGACCGACAAAGCTTAAAGAGTTCAACTCGTGGTTGATGTAGACAATCTCTTGCCGATCTCAAGATCGAGAGGAAGTCCTAGCGCCGCAAATCAGCAACGCATCCGTGCTCGCACACACGTTCGAGGCACCGAGCAACCTCCGCCTCCTCGCTCCATCTATGCAGCGGAAGCACAACTCTTTCTTGCTGAATAGCCACCGGGAACATGTATCTCGCTAGTCCGAGACCATGGGGGATAAATTCTAGAGGGGGAGAGAGATCCTTCACGAGGAGGTGTGAGAGACAAGTGAGGAGGGGCTCCTTTATAGGAGGAAGGGGAACCCCAAGGGGTGGCAGCATGGGGCTGCCCTTGACCTCCCTCTTCATGTGAGTGGACACTTCACTCACAAATCTCCTTTAAATTCCTCCACTCAAAAGTCCACTCAAATTCCCATTAAATTTCCACCAAATTTAATGCAAACTCTCATTAAATAAAACTCTTTATTTTATTCAGAATTTTGTCAATTACTTTAATGACAAACATTCACAAATAACCCCTTTCTAGAATTCTATTTCACATGCATAACCACTTTATGCAATTTCACCCAAAACCTGTTTTGGTATCTAGTGAAATAAATTCCTGCGCTTGTTCATTCTTTCGGCATGAAACATTTGCTCCAATTGGATGTCGGTTCTTAAGTGTGTCACCCTACGGTTTGTGAATAATGCGGACATGATCGAGACCCTCTCGATCAATAATCAAAAGCGGATCCGAGACCCATCGACTCCCACACATTCAACGATGACTTTCTTGTGATCGTCGGAACCTTTTACGCTAGTATCTTAATCCCTTTGTTTCACGATATATTACATGTCCGAGATTCGATCATCGGTATCTCCATACCTAGTTTGATCTCGTTACCGACATGCACTCTTTTCTCGTTCCTGTGATATAACATTCTAGTGATCAAATCATTTGCTTGCAAGCTAATCAATGTGATATCACCGAGAGGGCCCAGAGTATATATATCCGTCATTGGGATGAACAAATTCCACTCTCGATCCATGAGCCTCAACATAACACTTTATTAGTTCTGAATCCATCTTTATAATCACCCTGTTACGGTGTGACGTTTGATGTTATCAAGAAACTCTTCCGGTGTTAGTGATTGACATGATCTCATGGTCTAAGGATTAGGATCACTTCGTAAGTTGTTATAGCAATATAAACTCAATGACTTTGATCGTAATGCTATACTTCGGTTGAATGTTCATCACACCATTACACTAATGTTGTGATCCCGTTATTAACAACATCCAATGTCCATGATCAGGAAACCTTGATCATCTTGTTAATCAACGAGCTAGTTTATGAGAGAGGCATAACTAGGAACTTTCTGTTTGTTTATTAAACACACATGTATTAACGTTTCCATATCAATACAATTATAGCATGCAAAATAAACATCTATCATATACTTGGAATACACATAATAAACACTTTATTATTGCCTCTCAGGGCATATTCCCTTCACCATAGGGCCCAGCCGGCCAAGCCTAGGGCAAAACCCTAGGGGAGCTTCTAGAAAGGGGGGAAACTTGCCCCCACTCCTCCCTCCTTGGCCGCGGGCCCTAGGGCTTGGGGGAGGGGCAAGGGCCAGCTGCCCACCCCTCTATATAAAGAGGGCTGGGGGTGCACCCTCCCCACACCTCCTCCTCAAGCCCTAGTCGCCCTGCTGCCCTCCTCTCTCTCTCCCTCCCGACTGCGTGTAGGCGAAGCCCTGCTGCAGAAAATCTCCACCACTTGCACCGCGTCGTCGCGTTGTAGATCCAATCCATCTCTCCACCATACTTGCTGGACCGAGGAAGGAGGAGACGTCGAGGTGCCGCACGTGTGCATCTCTCGGAGGCATCGCCACTTGCGGTGTTAGATCAGATCGGATCGCGAGGAGGAGAAGCGAGTACGACTACATCACCCACATTCCATCGAACGTTTCGCTGTGCGGATCTTCAAGGGTATGAAGATCTCATCTATTCCCCCTCGTTGTTTGCATCACCAAGATTAGATCTTGGCTTTATCCGTTTGCATCCATAGAAAATTTTGATTTACTATGCTACGAAACCCTTCAGTGGTATCAGAGCTAATCTATGCGTAGATGTGTTTCACGAGTAGAACGCAACATGGTTGTTGTGGGCGTTGATGTTTTCTGTTGCAAGCCTCTTGTTTGTGTACTTCTTATGACGCGGGATAGTGAGATCGAAGCGGTCCAGGCCAACCTTACGCGACCTCTTTCGCAAGACCGGCTCCGCACTTGACGTGTGGCTTGTTCCACACATGCGGCTGGTGGACGCCAGTTTCTCTCACTATAGTTGTCATGGGATTTACACCGGAGTTTGGCAAGCATAATATCACCGTTATGGCTTTCCGTAGGTAAGAATCGTTCTTAGCTTGCTACTCCCATAAGCCACGTAAAACATGCAACAACAAAGTAGAGGCGTCTAACTTGTTTTTGCAGGGAGTGTTTTCTGTGATATGGTTTGGCCCAAGATGTGATGTGTATGTTGTATGCGATGATCATGTTTTGTAATGTTTCACGACTTGCATGTCGATGAGTACACAACCGGCAGGAGCCATATGGTTGTATTTATAATCGTGTATGACCTGTGTGTCAACTTATTATACGCCATGTAATAGTTTTACTTTATATCTAAGTAGTTAGTGACGAGGTTTAATCTCGTCAATGCCCATTGTTATGGACTTGGGTTTTGGAGAAGATGGGGATGCTGGAGATCGTGGCACGGTTAACAGACAAGCAACCAGGGGACACAAGATTTACCCAGGTTCAAGCCCCCGGAGGGAAAACCCTACTCCTGCTTGTCTGCTCTTTGATTACGGCGGAACCGAAGGTTACAGGGTGCACAGGTTCGATCTGGCGTGGATGCGTGTGCGAAAGTATGAGTCGAGGCTGGTTGAGTTACCCTAGGACGTGCCCTCCTGGCCTTTATATAGACTTAGGCAGGTCCCGGGCATAGTCCTAGTCGGTTACAAGTTCTAGGGCGTTTGCCCTTTTGATTTTCCTATCTAAACTAGTCTTGTTCCCCAAGGATCCGAAGATGTCTTGGGCCTTGGTCACCCGAAAATCTTCATGGGCCAGCGTATGCCTGCAGTGGGCCTTCCTTGGGTTGGACTAGGTATGATGAAGTTACGTACCCGTAGGGTATAACCATGTCAGTAGCCCCCGAGTGATCAGTCGAATCGTAGATTCGGCTGAGGACTCTTCAATCCTTCGGGTGCAACTCTGTCTTTCAAGAGAATATGTAGGGATTGTTGATACGCAGTTCGACTCACCCGACGGATCGTGGTCACTTAAGCATCTTAGGACGAAACAACACGATCTTCTTGATTCGGGTCCCTTAACCCGGCCTGGAACATATCTTTGGCGTAATTCAACTCAGCCGGAGGACTTACAGGAGAGGATTTCCAGTGATTTTAATTGGTACCCAACGCGTCTGTCAGATTTTTCATCGTACTGCACGGATTCATGCTAGCAGAGCAGCCAAAGCGTTGCCGTGCCATCGATGATATATGTAGGTCTTATCTTTGCGTCGCAGACGCAGCATCCGAACATTTATCACCTCGGAGGTGCTTCGGGTGGCCAAGGAGATTGTTGCTCACTTAGCGTTCTGTTGGGGCAGAGTTGCCAAAAAGTTTTTTGCGTGCAGATCCGAAAGATCACAGTCGAAGACTTCATAGGGTGCGCGACCAGCGCTCCCTATGGGAGTAGACCCCAAGTGTCTGTTCGAGTCGTAGACTCGAACGGAGACTTTTAGTTCAAACATTGTTTCGGTCTTTAGGTCCGCAGGACTCGAAATTTTTTGGATGCTTAAATCCATCCTCCCTATGGGAGTAGCCCCCAAGTCCGTAGTGGAGTCGTAGACTCGACGTAGGACTCAGAGAAGTAATTTTGTCCTCATTTGTCTGTCGGGTGCGCGGCCAGCGCTCCTGATAGGAGTAGTCCCCAAGTATTTAGTCGAATCGTAGATTCGAGTGAGTACTTTTAGCTGTGGAGCCGAAGTGGTGCTAGTATAGCTTTTGATGACGTCAGTGCTTACGATTGATGACCTCAAGCGTCTGCTGCGCCAGAGATGACTTGACGGGACGAAGCGTGGGTCCCACTTGCTGACTTTGAATTGACTGGTCACGCGGGGCGTGGAGATGATTACGGCGCCTCCTCGATTTCCGCGTGTAGTGGATGGCGTGGTAACGACGGTTCATTGTGGTGTTGACACGTCTACGGTCAGATCTACCGTTGGCGTTAGGTCTTCTCGATGGATGGCTGGTGTGCGTCGTCTTCACTGTTATAATCCTGGGTGAAATCGTGTTTTGTTTTTCACCGCACCAGTTCATCTGTTTGCTGCCTTCTTGTTCTTGAGCGATTCTTACTGCGCGCTGAGCTTTTCTTCCATACTTCCTTTGTTCTTTGTTGTTGCCAACGCCACCACCACTGCAGCGTCATGGGGAAGACGAAGAAATCCTCGTCCGCGGTTGGGACCAGCGCCGCCGGAGGCAAGAAGGGCACCGCCGCTGCTCGCGACACCAATGGTGGCTAGCGGCGATCGGAGATGCGGGAGAGCGATCTCCGCAAACTGCGCGAGCGGAGCCTGATCCCGCAAGATGCGATGGCCGTGAGACTCCCCGGCAATGAGGTAATCCCCCGTCCCCCAGCTGGGTACCGGGTTATGTTTCTGGCCTTTGTCTTGCGTGGGTTCTCGTATCCAGTCCATGACTTCCTTCATGGACTGCTCTTCTTCTATGGGGTTCAGTTGCATCATCTGTCTCCCAACTCCCTTCTCCACATTGCGTGTTTTATCACGCTTTGCGAGTGTTGGCTTGGCATTGAGCCGCACTTTGGCCTCTTCCGGAAGCTTTATTCCGTGAAGAGGCAATCTGGTTCGGATGGTGTGTATCCCATTGGGGGTTTCATCATCTCTCTCAGTCCCAATGTCCAATTTTTCCTTTTCGATGTCCGAATCATCCCGATCAAGTGAGGAAATGGTTTTACATCCGTGACTGCATCTGCTCGGCAAGATTTTGGTCTCGCTCCTTTGACCCTCCCGCTTGATTGAGAAGAAAAGATCCTGGAAAAACCAGATCTTAGACGGTGAGGTGGCGGAGATAGAGGCCTGCATGCCGGGTGGAGGATCTCCAATCGGTTCCTGAGAAGGAGGTGAACGGTGTCGACGTCATCCGAACGTTTCTTGAGCGTCGGGTACAGCCTCTCCAAGCGAGGGCGCATCCGATGTTTCTTTACTCTGGGCGCCGTGATCCGACGAGGGTTTCGAGTGAGAAAATCTCCGAGGCGGAACTTGACAAGACTCTTCGCGCGCTGTTGAAGTTCAAGGCAGACGAAGAAATTCCGGGGAAGTCGCAGACTCCTCCCTTTTCTTCGACGTTGGCCGTACCAAAGGTGTAGATTTGCGCACATAGTGCTCCCCTTTTGTTTTGTCAATTGTGTACTTTTTCCCTTTGTTTGCTTAACAAAGTTCCGTCTCCTTTTGTAGAGCTTCAAAGTTCCGGGCATGGCACCACCATTGCCCGAAAGGTATCCGAATGCCCCGGATAATGAAGTCGTGGACTCCGTGTCCAAGCTACCGTCAGCGCGATCTCCAGCGGAGGATGCCAACGAGTCGAGTGAGGACCATTCGTGCAAGCGATCACGGAGCTCCAGCGAGTCTTCGGATGCCTCGACTCCTACGACTCCCAGGAATCCTCTGGGCCTTGAGCGTCAGGGTGATGTTCATGAGGGTTCTTCCTCTCCTCTTCCTGCCGTTCCTGTGCGAGCTGTTGCTCCGCACCCGCCAGCAAAGCGGAAGAAGGAAGAAAAGGAGGAGAAGAGGGAAGAAAAGAAGGAAGAGAAGAGGGCCCGAAGGGCTTCTCCTATCTTCGACCTGAGCGCGTTGGGCTCGTAAGTTTTCTTGTTGCCACTGTTTTCCTTTGTTCCCTTGTTGTTTTTGCACCTGTGTTGATTGGTTTGTGTGCAGGCAATCTTCCGACGGCTCTAGTGATGGAGCACACGAGATGATGGGGAGTCGAACATTGCATCGCCTCCTCCTCAGACTGTGGCGACTTCTGGCGACGTTGCGCCAGTTCCTCCGGTGCAGGAGAGGCTGGTGGTTGCGCCTGCATTCGCAGCGGCCTTCGGGTTCGCCTTCGGAGCACGTAAGTTTCTTCTACTTGATCTTACGGGGGGAGCCCCCGAGTATCTTCGCATGGCGATGTTTATTTTTGCTTCTTTGTGTTGGGCGTAGCCCCCAAGTCCTGTTCTTACTGCTATTGCCTTTTTCTGCAGCCTTTTGTCCAAGAGGCCAAGCGGCTGGTGGAGGAGCGCCTGACGCTGGAGGCGAAACTGCGGCAGCTTCAAGGTATTCGTCTGCCTGTTAGTGCTTCTTTTGCTTATCCTGGTACTGTTCTTTGACATTTGCTTGTTGTAAATGCAGAGGAGCATAATGACTCTCTCCGTGAGGTTGATGCTCTGAAGAAGAGCCTTGGCCAATCGGAGCAGAAGGCCGAAGCTGCCGCTGGTGCGAAAGAGCGCCTTGAGCTGGAGCTGACGAAGGCAGCCGAAGCAAAAGAGCTTCTGCAGCAGGAGGCCGCCGATCGTGAGGAGCAGCTGGCCACCGTTGCGGCTGCTCGTGAAAAAGGGGTGGCAGATAAGCTCATGGCTGCTGCCAAGGCCGTTTCGGGTGAGTACAAGCTTTTGGACTTGTTTATTTTTCTGCGGATCTTCTTCTATGCTGCTGTTCTTCATGTTTTCTTCTCTTTTGTCTCAGATGCCGCAGGCATCGAGTTCGATTTGATGCTCGGAGCATGGGAGTGCTCTAGATGATGCCACTGTGGCGGTCGAAGACCGCTGCAGCACCGTCGTCAACTCCCTTGCCAAGGCGAAGGAGGTCCTTGGTCGCTTCTACCAGGAGCTCTTCCCGAAGGGCGCACCCCTTGAAGATGTGGATGCCCTGGCGGAGGCTCTGTCGGTAGCGCTGCGGCATAAGCGCAAGGTAAGGGCATCGGCGCGGCCGTCGGGCTGGCGATGGCCATGGCGTCTGGGGCAGAGCTGGACCTGCCCCAGATTACTTCTCGGATTCCTACGGCTGCGGATGGATCCGGGGTAGCTTTCGCCGCCTACTCCGCTCGCTGTAGACGATATGGGCCCAAGCTCATAGACTTGCTGCGAGTACGCCTTTGCGGCAGCGGCGAGGCCAAAGTTAGGCGATGCTGGTTACGAGGCGACTCGGTGTCCTGCACGAGGCATAGGCGTAGGGTAGTTTGTAGTCTCCCATTGTAAATATCTTTGTAGTACCATCCTTGTGCCACGTGGTGGCCTTATTTTAATGAATTCCTCGTGTTGTGCTTTTATCCTTGGTTGAATGTCATGTGCCTTTACGCTATAGGTTCCTTCGGGTGTTGACCCAGTTGGCACTTCATCCGAAAGGCCCTTGCGAGCATCATTGGATGATTCCTCGCAGCTCGCTTTTCTTCGGGATCGCGTGCGTAGCTTGGAAAGGGATTTGCTCGGGTTACGCGGTCATGCTGACGTTTGGAAATCCAAAGCAGACCGTGGTGCAGCCAGAGAGGAGTATCTGATGGCGGAGCTGGGTCGGCTGTCTGCAATGTAAGTTGATCCTTCTTCGGGTTGTAGCCCGTTCTTGGTGAGCTGCTGGCCTTACTCTTGTTTTGTGCGGTTGTCGCAGGTGCCAATATTGCTCCGAGGGAAGAAAAGGAGCGTATTGCTGTTCGAGTCAATTGTTTGACTCAACAGGACATGGAGGCCGGCGGCTTCTTCTAGATGGACCGTGATCGCGCCATAGTTCTGGCGACAATGCAGGATCGCGTCTACCAGGTTTGTGGTGCCGCGGTCAGACATCACTTTCCTCGGTGCTGCACGTCATGTTTCTGTTGGATGTCATGCCAACGACCCTTGCAGGTCTTCTGACGAAGTTTCGGAATGCCGACAATGTCAAGGAGCTGGTGCGGCAGCAGCTCGTCGCAGGGGTGAAGGCTGCCTTGTCTCTTGTGAGGGTGCACCGCATACGGCGTGAATTTGGTGGCTGTGGCGAATGGGCCACCTCCTCGACCAGATGGTGGCGAGTGGAACATGCGTATTATGCGGTAAAGGCGTATGCCGAACAAATTGTAGACTTGTTTGAGCAGCGTGCTCGTGTTATTCTTCATAGTAGATAGGACCTGAAAATAGCAGATAGATGTAAAATTTGTATATTGGCTGGCGTGCTTATGTGCCCTTTGTTGTAAAGGTTTGCTTGTTTGTGAGCACGATTGCTTTGATTGATAACACCTCGAATCGGACCTATGCAAGTTTGGGCAAAATTCACCAAACCGCATAGAAGCGATTCAAAGGTGCCCACCAGCACTTTCATGGTGGAAAAGCAGTAATAACATTACACAAGTCCTCGATGGGACACCTGCTGCAGATATATAACAGCGACTCAAAGAGTCAAGAATACGATATAATATACAAAGATCCAAATCACCTTGAGAATGGTAGGCGTCCGACTACGGACAAGATGCAAATGGGGCTAAGAGCCCCGAAGAATAACCAATGGCGTCCATAACCCTGCGAGGCCAAGCGGGAAGGGTAACCCTACTAACGACGCCGATCTCAAACCTGCTTAAACAAAGGGTGCCGACAAAGGGCAAAGGAAAAAGAAGGAGCGTCGATCGAGGCGATTACAGCGAGGCTAGAATTCGGCGGTCGCCTACATAGGTATGGTGGATCGAAGCGGCGGCATGCACTAAACAACCTATAGAGACTCGATACACCGGGCGGTGATCGAGAGGGGTGAGAGATCTATCCGGATCCAACGATACTATCATCAAACAAACCCATCTGGCGTTTCCCCTCGAGACCAACGAGGAAGTCAACCGAGGAACTCACACGGTTGGCGGTTTACTTACGATTATAGTTGCGGCACTTACTAGTCGTATAGATAATCGTCCGATAAAGTAAACATGGGCACTTTTAGTTAACCATTCGTTATAGTGGCGGTACTTACTAATCGATACGATAGCATGAGATAAACCCAAACCCAAGTTGTTGGTACTTTTATTCAGCCAATTCGTTGTAGTTGCAATACTTACTAGTCGATACAATTGTCGCGACAACAACCAAACAAGCAATTGTGGGGTATTAATTAGCCATTCCGTTGTAGTGAAGCTGATTACTAGTCATTATAAGTCAAATTGATAGCGAACTTTAGTTATGCTTGTCTATGATCGAGATCTTGTGCTCCAAGTCGTCCATATCCGGACACGGCTTTGAAAGTTTAACCCGCCGGTGCACCAATAGCAACACGCCGATCAACCTCGGAAAAACCAAATCAAACAACGAGGCTTTCACGTTGAACAATCACATTGAGAAATATTTGGGGGCCACTTAAGTAGAATCCATAGCGGAGTAAGCAAGCTCGGCGGCCTCAAGGTCTGGGTGGGCTGTGGCCAGGAACCCAAACGGGCTTGTCGACACAGCGTGGCGTGTCGATCCTAAGCAGTGAAAGAGCGTTGACTGCACAATCGTAAATAAAGCAAAAACATGGCATAAATGCAGGATCGTAAATAAAACCTCAAACTAGTTTGTGGCCCCAAGAAATAAGATGAATCAAGCTCGGCTCGGGGGTCCCATATACCTCCGGATGTGGATAGCGCATAAAATCAAGCAGTATCAAGTACTGGGTCTTACGGGACACAAGTGCGTCGAAACCAAATATTATCTATCACCCACGATGCCTCCTTATTCAATTTTAGTTGTTAAGCGAGAAAGTAAAGTGACGATAAGTAAAACTAGCATCATCTCCAACTTCAACATGCGGCAATACATCGCAATGGCATATGACGACACACATCAGCACTTGAGCAAGCAACTACGGTAGCAAGTCCAACTATCTACCAAACAACGGTAATAGGGTGTGTCCAAGGCAATATAAGGCTGCGGGGATATATCGGGCGGAAACTAGAGCATCGCAACACGTATAGCAATAGATCAACAGGAGGGAATAAAGACTATAAAAGTAAGATAGGTAGAAAGAGGAGATGCATTGAAAACATTGTCGAAGGTTTCAACAAGTTCGGGCAAAGCTCACATCAACTCAACGGCCTTATCCGAAGAAGCAAAACACTAGAAGAAACCGGATGCACTATTTAATACAACGACAGAAGATCGGCATGATGCATGTATGATGGATGGCATGGTAAAGGTGTGATGCAATTAGGTCAAATTAAGCGGAACCGGGGTCCCGACAATTATTAGATGGTTCAAGTTATTTAGAACCCCCGCAAATTAAATGTTGTTTTAACATGGCAAAAGATAGCACCGGTTCGCTACTCAGATTTAAATGAGGCCAATATGAGACTAGATTTGCCGCATATGGGCCCCATATTTAATTATTAGGTGAATCGGCATAAGGCCCCCAAACCACGGATATGCATGCGGGTATGACAAATCAATATGCAATCAAGTTGTTATTATGTTGTGAAATAGGGTTTGAGGAAAGGGTTCACACATTAGGGGTTCGATCTTGGTCCGGGGTTCGGGGTTCGACAGGTCTAGGGTTCAGGTTGACGGCCTGCGGATCATTCTCGACTCCGGGTTAGGGTCTTGGATCGGGTAGTTCTTGTCGCGTCCGGAAAGCGGACTTGGTTCGATGTCGGCATCGGGTCCTTCGGGCGGTGTCGTTCTTGTCGTCGAAGACCTTGTCGGGTCCCACGGGTCGATCTTGCGTGCGAGGTCTTGGCGGTCCGCGCCCGGATTACGTGAGGGAGATCATGGCGTCGGTGAGGTCGATCTTGTCGGTTCCACGGTTTTAGTTGTCGATTCGGACTCGGCATCCGGGGCGTCGGTCATGGCGTCGTGGGGAGTACTTGTCGCATCCGTGTCCGCGACTTGGCGTTGGAAGTACTTGGCGCGAGTGCGGTACTTGTGGTATAGGTGGCGATCTTGGCGTCCTTCGGTTGGCGTTCGAGGGAGGTACTAGACGTTCTCGGGCGTTCTTGGTGGTCATCGGGTCCGAGTGGCTGTTTTGTCGGTTTTGAGCGAGGCCTTGGCGTCCCACGCCGATGATGTTCCGCGACGGTGTACTTGGGTCCCGACGGTTGGTGACGGACATGGGCGAGGTGGACGCTCTCGAACCCTAGCGGGCGGTGGCGTGGTCGACAGGGGACACGGCGGCGGCGCCCGTTAAAGCGGATGGCTGGCGGCCCGAGAGGCGAGACGGGCTCGAGGCGGGCCAGCGGTAGGCTTTGGAGCGGCGATGGCTCGGCCGGGCGCCAGCTCTGGCGGCGGGCGGACGTCGCCAGCGGGATTGGTGGGGAGAGAGGAGGGGTGGTGGCGGCGTGGGGATAGGACAGGGTGAGGTGGCGAGGTGGGTTGGGTAGAAAGATGGTTAGGAATAGGATTAAAGGTGGGCTGGACCGATTTAGAAATCTGGGCGGTCGTTCGGGTCGTTGGCTCGACTGCCGACCAAAATAAATAAATATTTTATTTAGTTGAATTGGGCCGTTTGAAACCCGATAGCAACAAAACAAAATAGTCCGGAGACCCGTGTTTGACATTTGAATGGAGATGGGGCGTCTGGAAAACAAATAGGGGTTTGAGAAATAGTTTTTATGCAAACTATGCATGATAATGACGATGCAATGCACAAATGCAACGCGATTTTCTAGTAGTGGTTTTGCGGGATGCCACAATTCGACACCACTAACAAGGATCTGCCCTCGAGATCCGCCTCATGTCTTGGGAAGGTCGATCTGCGTCTTCTCGTTAGTGTAGATCCTCGCGACACCACCAACAAGGGTCGTTGTCCGTGATCGAGGAACACTGGGACAAAAGGTCGAAGGTAGAGGTATCAACAAATAAAGCCACCTCTAACTCCGATGGAAAGGGAACCGATGCATTCTCATCAACTTCAATGTCTGAAGCGTTTAATAGAAAGGGTAGTCGGCATGGGCCAATCCATCACGCACCCAAACTATTACTCCGCAATCGGTGAAAAAGTGCAACCATTCGGAATCGGTGAAGATCTCGACAAGCGAGGTTCGAAACAAAGGAGGGATGGACTACGCATCGGATCGGCGTGAGGATGTCGTCGTCGGAAAACACGAAGGAACAAGAGAAGTCCACAGACGGAGGATTCCTCGGATAGCAAAACCAGATGTAGCGACAATTAACAAAGGAAGAAGCGAAACCCTAAAGATGCAGCGGAACCCAACCACGAGAAATCCTAGACTCGAGAAAGATAAGTGAGCAGATTCAAAACACGTAGGGGTAAGAGGAGAACAGCGAGGGTGAGTAAAATCAGACCTAGCGGACTATCCAACCGATTTTGCAAAATAGTTTTGACACTCTACTTGACCGTTAGCTAGGTTATCCTGAACAGTGGACTTGTGGGGTATCGCTGCCGAGCTCGATACCACTCTGTAACACCCTCAGAATCGGACCTATGCAAGTTTGGGCAAAATTCACCAAACCCGCAGAAACGATTCAAAGGTGCCTGAGCACTTTTGCGGTGGAAAAGCAGTAATAACATTACACAGTCCTCGATGGGACCCACAGCAGATATATATAACTGACTCAAAGAGTCAAGAATACAGATATAATATACAAAGATCCAAATCACCTTGAGAATGGTAGGCGTCACTACGGACAAGATGCAAATGGGGCTAAGAGCCTGAAGAATAACCAATGGCGTCCATAACCCTGCCAAGCGGAAGGGTAACCCTACTAACGACGTCGATCTCAAACCTGCTTAAACAAAGGGTGCCGAAAGGGCAAAGGAAAAAGAAGGAGCGTCGATCTTGAGGCGATGCGGCGAGGCTAGAATTGGCGGTCCTCGCCTACATAGGTATGGTGGTGAGCGGCAAAGATGCACTAAACAACCTATAGAGACTCGATACAATGGCGGTGATGAGAGAGAGGGGTGAGTGATCTATCCGGATCAACGATACTATCATCAAACAAACCCATCTGGCGTTTCCCCTCGAGACCAACGAGGAAGTCAACCGAGGAACTCACACGGTTGGCTTTTATTCGATTATAGTTGCGGCACTTACTAGTCGTATAGATAATCGTCACGATAAAGTAAGTGGGCACTTTTAGTTAACCATTCATTATAGTGGCAGTACTAATCTGACATGATAGCATGAGATAAACCCAAACCCAGCAGTTGTTGGTACTTTTATTCACCAATTCGTTGTAGTTGCAATACTTACTAGTCGGATACAATTGTATGGCGACAACCAAACAAGCAATTGTGGGGTATTAATTAGCCATTCCGTTGTAGTGAAGCTGATTACTAGTCATTATAAGTCAAATTGATAGCAGTAAACTTTAGTTATGCTTGTCTATGATCGAGAATCTTGCTCCAAGTCGTCCATATCATGGACACGGCTTTGAAAGTTTAACCCGGCGGTGCACCAATAGCAACACACGCCGATCAACCTCGGAAAACCAAATCAAAACCAACGAGGCTTTCTTGAACAATCACAGATTCAGAAATATTTCGGGGCCACCCTTAAGTAGAATCATAGCGGAGTAAGCAAGCTCCGGCGGCCTCAGTCTGCAGGTGGGCGGAGCGATCGGGAACCCCAAACGGGGCTTGTCGACACAGCGTAAACGTGTCCCGATCCTAACAATGCAAGTTACAAAGACTCGCACAATCGTAAATAAAGCAATAAAACATGGCATAAGTACAGATCGTAAATAAAACCTCAAACTAGTTTGTGGCCAAGAAATAAGACGAATCAAGCTCGCTCAGGGGGTCCCATATACCTCCCGGATGTGGATAGCATAAAATCAACGGTATCAAGTACTCGGGTCTTACGGGACACAAGTGGCGTTCGAAACCAAATATTATCTATCACCCACCGATGCCTCTGCTTATTCAATTTTAGTTGTTAAGCAAGTAAAGTGACGATAAGTAAAACTAGCATCATCTCCAACTTCAACATGCGGCAATACATCAAGCTGTGGCATATGACGACACACATCAGCACTTGAGCAAGCAACTACGGTAGCAAGTCCAACTATCTACCAAACAACGGTAATAGGGTGTGTCCAAGGCAATATAAGGCTAGGCAGGGATATATCGGAAACGGAAACATCGCAACACAGATAGCAATAGATCAACAGGAGGAATAAAGACTATAAAAGTAAGATAGGTAGAAAGAGGAGATGCTGCTTTGAAAACATTGTCGAAGGTTTCAACCGAAGTTGGGCAAAGCTCACATCAACTCAACGCCTTATCATGAAGAAGCAAAACACTAGAAGAAACACCGGATGCACTATTTAATACAACGACAGAAGATCGGCATGATGCATGTATGATGGATGGCATGGTAAAGGTGTGATGCAATTAGGTCAAATTAAGCGGAACCGGGGTCCCGACAATTATTAGATGGTTCAAGTTATTTAGAACCCCCGCAAATTAAATGTTGTTTTAACATGGCAAAAGATAGCACCGGTTCGCTACTCAGATTTAAATGAGGCCAATATGAGACTAGATTTGCCCGCATATGGGCCCCATATTTAATTATTAGGTGAATCGGCATAAGGCCCCAAACCACGGATATGCATGCGGTATGACAAATCAATATGCAATCAAGTTGTTATTATGTTGTGAAATAGGGTTTGAGAAGGGTTCACACATTAGGGGTTCGATCTTGGTGGGGGTTCGGGTTCGGCAGGTCTAGGTTCAGGGTTGACGGCCTTGGCGGGATCATTCTCGACTCGGGGTTAGGGTCTTCGGATCGGTAGTTCTTGTCGCGTCCGAAAGCAGGACTTGGTTCGATGTCGGGCGCATCGGGTCCTTCGGGCGGTGTCGTTTGTCGCCGGAAGACCTTGTCGGGTCCCACGGGTCGATCTTGCCGTTGCGAGGTCTTGGCGGGTCCGGCGGATTACGTGAGAGCATGGCGTCGGTGAGGTCGATCTTGTCGGTTCCACGGTTTTAGTTGTCGGTGTCGGACTCGGCATCCGGGGGCGTCGGGTCATGGCGTCTGTGGGGGAGTACTTGTCGCATCCGTGTCCGCGACTTGGCGTTCCGGGGGAAGTACTTGGCGCCCGGGGTGCGGTACTTGTGGTATAGGTGGCGATCTTGGCGTCCTTCCGGTTCGGGTTTGGCGTTCGAGGGAGGTACTAGACGTTCTCGGGGCGTTCTTGGTGGTCATCGGGTCCGAGTGGCTGTTTTGTCGGTTTCAGAACGGAGGCCAGCGTCCCGTCGATGATGTTCCGACGGTGTACTTGGGTCCCGACTTGGGCGGTTGGTGACGGACATGGGCGAGGTGGACGCGAAACGCTCTCGAGCCCGCTGGCGGCGCGAAAAGCGGTGGCGTGGTCGGCGAGACGCGCTACGCCGGCACGCAGGCGTCGGGCGGCGGCGAGAGGCGCCCGGAAGACGCGGATGGCTCAATGGCGGGCACAGCGGCGCGAAGGACGACGGCGGCGGACGGCTCGAGGTGGGCGCACGCGCCAGGCGGTGGAGGCGGGCAGCGGCGACGTGCCGGCGGGCTTGGGGCGATGGCTCCGTGAGGCCAGCCGGGCTGACCACGGCTCTGGCGAATGCGACGCCGCCAACAAGGATTGGTGGGAGAGGAGAGGTGAGGTGGGCGTGGGGATAGGACAGGGGTGAGGTGGCTGTGGGTTGGGTAGAAAGATGGTTAGGAATAGGATTAAAGGGTGGGCTGGACCGATTTTAGAAATCTGGGCGGTCGTTGGTCTTGGCCGTTGCCCGACCAAAAATAAATAAATATTTTATTTAGTTGAATTGGGCCGTTTGAAACCCGATAGCAACAAAACAAAATAGTCCGGAGACCCGGTGTTTGACATTTGAATGGAGATGGGGCGTCTGGAAAACAAATAGGGGTTTGAGAAATAGTTTTTATGCAAACTATGCATGATAATGACGATGCAATGCACAAATGCAACGCGATTTTCTAGTAGTGGTTTTGCGGGATGCCACAATTGAGTACGTGCCCTTTTCGTTTGCCTGACGTAGTCAGCTACTCAGGTGTACACGTTTGGTCCTGAGCCAATGAAATCGTGAGGTGGGGGGAACCCCCGAGTGCGATTGTAGCATGTAGTAAAGTTGTAGAAAAATAGTCAACCGAAGGTTGGGAGCGAGACACTTAGCTTTATTTATATCGTAATGGAGTAGGTACTTGGTTCGGCTGAGTAGCCTTGGCTGAAAGCCTTATTGTAAGTAAAAGGGGTAGGTTGCTACGGGTAGAATCGTCGCAGGTGCGAGATGTTCCATGGGTTGGAGTATGCGACTCCGGACTCCACGTGCTTGAGGCGATAGGCGCCACCTGGGATGACCTCGGTGATGGGGTAGGGTCCTTCCCATGGTGAATCGAGTTTGTTCGGGCGCTTTTGCTTGAGTCGCAAGACGAGGTCTCCTTCGACGAAGGACCTTGGGCGCAGCCGACGGCTGTGGTAGTTGCGGAGACTTTGCTGGTACACCGCTGATCTAGCTGCTGCTATATCCCGTGCTTCGTCGAGTGTGTCGACGGCATCTTCGAGTGCAGCCGTGGACTCGGCTTTGCTGTAAGCGACGACTCGTGGAGCCCGGTGGCGTACTTCGGCTGGTAGCATGGCCTCAGCTCCGTGCACCATGAAGAACGGTGTGTAGCCGGTGGAGCTGTTTGGCGTAGTCCGTAAGCTCCACAGGACAGACGGTAGCTCTTTCGTCCAGTTTCCAGCTTTGTGCTCGAGTGAGCTCATGAGGCGCTTCTTGATGCCGGCGCCGATTAGGCCGTCGGCCTTTTCCACCTGCCCGTTTGTTTGCGGGTGTGCCACTGAGGCATACGTGATATTGATCCCGAGGCCTTCGCAGAAGTCCTGGAATTCTTCGGAGATGAAATTCGATCCGTTGTCGGTGATGATGTTGTTTGGTACGCCAAATCTATAGACAATGGATTCAAAGAACTTGACGGTGGTTGTGCCCTTCTGGTTGGTTACTGGCATGGCTTCGATCCACTTGGTGAATTTGTCGACTGCTACCAGGAGGAAAACGTGTCCTCCCTTTGAGGATTTTGGCAGTTTGCCGATCATGTCGAGGCCCCATTGGGCAAAAGGCCAGGCTATGGGTATGGGTCGAAGTTCGGACCTAGGTGCGTGCGGTTTGTCGGAGAACCGTTGGTACCCGTTGCATCTTCGGACGATGTCCTTCGCATCGCTCATGGCCGTTGGCCGGTAGAATCCTGCTCGCAGAGCTTTGGCGACGAGGGAGCGACTGCCTGCGTGGTGGCCGCAGATGCCCTCATGGATATCTTGGAGTATGGCCTTGCCGTCGTCGATGGTGACGCACCGTTGTAGTACACCCGTAATGCTGCGTTTGTACAGCTCGCCGTTGATGATGGTGAAGGCTTTTGACCGACGAGATATGTGTCGGGCATCTGTCGGGCTGTCTGGCAATTCTCCGTTTATCAGGAACTGGAGGTATGGACGTGTCCAAGTTTCTTCGACTGCCATGACCTGCATCAGGTTGACCATAGCAACTTCGGTGTCCAACTTTTCGGGTCCTTCATGACCTTCGGGTAGCGTAGCCCCCGAGTGTTCTGCTTCTTCGGGTGATCCCTTGGGGAATTTCCGCTTGATGGATGGCACGCAGATCTGTTCGAGGAACACACCTGGTGGTACCTTTGCACAAGTGGAGCCGATGTTGGCGAGTCTATCAGCCTCCTCGTTGCTCTCTCTTCCAACGTGCCGAAGTTCGCAGCCGTCGAATTCTCCTTCGAGTGCGTTGTATAGCGCCCGGTACGCGATCATGTTTTCGGCGTGTGCGTCGCACTCATTCATCGTTTGCTGTACGACAAGGTTGGAGTCACCGTAGATGACCAGGCGCGTTGCGCCGCATATTTTTGCCATCTTCATGCCATGGATCAGGGCTTCATATTCGGCCTCGTTGTTGGAGGCTCTGAATTTCATCCGAAGGACGTACTTCATCTTGTCACCTTGCGGGGAGGTCAGTATGACTCCTGCCTCGGCCCGGCGTTTGGAGCCGTCGAAATGCATTGTCCAGGCTGCGACATGTCCGGTGTCCAGCTGCAGCTCCATCCAGTGCACCAGGAAATCCGGAAGGACTTGAGATTTGATTGCGTGTCGCTTCTCATAGACGATGTCCAAGGGTGATAGTTCGATGCCCCACAGGGCCACACGTCCTGTGGCCTCTGGGTTATTCAGGATGTTGTTCAGGGGCGCCTCGTTGACGACCATCACCTGATGCTCCTGGAAGTAGTGGCTCAGTCGTCGAGCCGTCATGAACACGCCATAGGCTAGTTTCTGGTAGTGCGGGTACCGCTGTTTTGTTGGAGTGAGAACCTCGCCGAGGTAGTAAATTGGGCGTTGTACCCCGTGGGTCTTGCCTTCTTCGGGTCGTTCGACCACGAGTACTGTGTTGACCACCTGGTGTGTGGCTGCTATGTATAGCAACAGGGGCTCGCGCTCTTTTGGTGTGACCAAAACAGGCGAGGTAGATAGGAGCCGCTTGAGGCTTTCGAATGCGTCGTTGGCTTCTGGTGTCCACTCGAACTTGTCTGCCTTGCGTAGCAGCTGGTAGAATGGTAGTGCCTTTTCACCCATGCAGCTGATGAACCTGCTTAGTGCCGCTACTCGCCCTGCGAGCTGCTGAACGCCCTTGAGGTTTTTCGGCTTTTCCATTGTCATGATAGCTTTGATTTTCTTTGGGTTCGCTTCGATCCCTCATTGAGAGATGAAGTATCCGAGCAGCTGACCCGAGGGGACGCCGAAGGCGCACTTTTCTGGATTGAGCTTGATCCTGTAGCGATCAAGATTGTCGAATGTCTCACGGAGATCGTCGATAAGTGTTCTTGCCTCCCTGGTTTTTATGACTATGTCGTCAACATAGACTTGGACGTTGCGACCGATCTGGTCCTTGAGGCAAGCCTGCATGCATCGCTGGTATGTGGCGCCCGCGTTCTTTAGCCCGAAGGGCATTGTGTTGTAGCAGTATACTCCAAACGGTGTGATGAACGCCGTTTTGTCTTGATCTTAGACCTTGAGTCGAATCTGGTTATAGCCTGAGTAGGCGTCGAGGAAGGAGAGTTTCTCACAACCTGCAGTCGAATCGATGATCTGGTCGATCCGAGGAAGAGGGAAGTGGTCCTTAGGGCAGTGTTTATTTAGTGACGTGAAGTCCACGCACATCCGCAGGATGTCCATGTCCTTCTTCGGGACCATCACCGTATTTTCCAGCCACTCGCTTTCCTTGATTTCCCGGATGAAGTCTGCTGCGAGTAATCTGTTGATCTCCTTGCTGATAGCTTCGGCTCGTGGCTCCGACAATCTTCGGATAGGCCTTGGCGGCTTGGTGCAGGAAGACATTGAGTGCGTGCTCGGCGAATTCACAGGAACTCTGGCATGTCCGGGACACCGTGAATATTTCCCAGCTCACGGAGGAATTGACGGCGCCTTCCTATCTTGATCTTGAGATCGTTGGCGATCAGCGCCGTCTTGGGCGTCTGTCGGATGGACCTGTACTTTCTTGGTGTTGACGGTGGAGTCGAAGGACATGTCGGTGCGTTACGCCTTGTGTGAGGGGTAGCCCATTGTCCGTCTCCTCGCGAGCCTTACGAGCTCGTCTTGCATGCGAAAGGCGGGAGATTTTGTTGAAATCCGCCGCATTGGTCCGATCGGGTGAAGCTCCCGCGGATTGTGATGACGCCCCTTGGTCCTGGCATCTTGAGTAATAGGTATGCGTAGTGTGGGACGGCCAGGAACCGTGCGAATGCTACACGTCCCAGGATGGCATGGTATTGCAACGGCCAGTCCACCACTTCGAATTCTAGGCACTCTGCGAAAGTTGTCCTTCGAAGATGACGTCGAGCCCTATTTTGCCCAGGGGGAAGATGCCCTTCCCTGGGACAATGCCGTGGAACGTTGTGTCTGATTGTTCCAGGCTGCATTTCGGGATCCGCATAGCTGCTAGAGTGCTTGCGAACATTAGGTTGATGCTGCTGCCGCCGTCCATGAAGACGTGACTCATCTCGAAGCCGATCTGCGCCTCGGCACAGGGGCAGCATGACTGGCGAGGATCCGCAAGGGTGATCCGCAGTGAATGTGATGCAGGACTCCGATCCGCTGAGGTACTCGAGGATTGCAGCGAGTTGCCACGCCAAGTTGATTTGTCGGGTGATTTTCTTACGCACTCTATTTGTTGGGCGTCCTTTGTATATCATATTGAGTGCTCCTTTTGATGGGGGTATGGACCCGGCGTTGTTTTGCGGGATGCGGTGGTTGACTTTGGCCTCCAATAGGTGGCGGTGGAGGAGCTCTGTGCTACTTCACCGCAGGTGTGTTTCCGAACGCAGGGATTGGACCTTGTTGCCTCATCTGCATCATGCCTTCGCTGAGTTTTTGGAACTCGCGACAATCCTTGAGCATGTGGCTGGCTTTCTTTTTGCCATCCTGTTTGTCGATGTAGAAGTGGATGGTGCATGGACCCGAAATTTTGTCGAATGCTGAGGGTCCGTTGTCGCGGTCGCGGCGTTGCCACGACTGCGTTGGTCGTCCGTTGTCGCGGAAGTTTCCGCTGCGATATCCTCCGCTGCTGCGGCTGTTGTCATTACGGAGGTCGGCATAGCCGGCCGCGACCATGTCGGGTCCGTAGCGGTCCTCGTAGACGCGCGATCTCCTCTTGCTGCGGCGTTCGCGTCTTCGGCCGTAGTCGTCCTCTTCATCTGACTGCGGTCGCTGGATGCAATCTTCGCCGTCTGCCCAACTGTTGGCGATTTCCATGAGGTGGTCGAGTGTCTTGGGCTTTACACGCCCAAGTTCCTCCTTGAAGTCTGGCGGCAGCGCCGTCCAAGGCGTCGATGGCCCTCTCTTCGGAGATGTGTGCTGCGGAGTTCTTGGTCGTAGACCAGCGTAGTATGTATGAGCGAATAGATTCACCCGTTCTTTGAGTGCAGGATCGCAATTCTTTGATTGAGGCGGGCCTCTTGCTGGTGCCTTTGAAATTTCGGATGAAGCTGTGGCGAGCTCCTCCCACTTCGGATGGATCGATGATAGGCTGCGGACCAGCGCCCGCGCTGTCATTGCGGTGAAGGCATTGCATGGCGGTTTCTTTGTTGCCTCCATGAAGCTTGACGGATGACGGTGGTCAGAGCAGGACTTTGGATCTTGCGTTCCGTTGAACTTCGGAGTATCCGAAGGAAGCTTGAAGTTGCGTGGCATCTGTGTTCGCCGAACAGATCTGCTGAA
This sequence comes from Avena longiglumis, assembly GCA_030063025.1. Lineage (NCBI taxonomy): Eukaryota > Viridiplantae > Streptophyta > Magnoliopsida > Poales > Poaceae > Avena > Avena longiglumis. The sequence continues at coordinate 478,792,860 of CP125976.1, forward strand.
GCATCGGGCTCCGCAGAGTTCTCCTTCGTCTTCATCCATCTCAGATTCAGACGAGCATGCGCATTTGGCGCGTGCTTTGTCGATCTTGCGCTGTGTAAGCTTGTCTCTGGCGTCGTAGTCGCGTTTGTGGCGGTTGGAGCTCTTCTTCCTTCGAGGAAGATCGTGCTCCTCTTCCTCTTCGGATGAGGGTGTGGGGCTCCGGTCGCTCCTGGCTGGAGCTTTTTTCTTTGGCTCCGCGGGAGCGTCTTCGTGGAGCGCAGCTCCGATTAGTCCTAGTCCAGTGAGTGCGGACTTATGCATGTCCCTTTTCGGGTCCCCCTACGGAGGTGGGTGAGCCGCGAGATCTGTGATGGCTGCCATGATCGCAGCTTGTGGCGTCTTCGGGTGATGTTGTCGGCGTCCATATCCATGAATGATGTATGGAGAGTTGGTCACGCCACGCCGCTCCTTGGGGTCCATGTTTTCCATCCGAGAGCGATGCTTGTTTCCACGATTCTGTTTGTGCTAGAGCGGGTTCCATGGCGGAAATCACCTCGCTTGGACTCAGCGGCTGCTTGCTTGCGTTTGTCGAGCGTCTTCTGCATCTCGACTTGTTTCTTGTGCTCCTCGATGAGGAGGTAGTGGTATGCCCTCAGCAGATCACGTGGGGAGTCCAGAGGTAGGACTATTTCGCCCACGACGGCGCGGCGTGCTTCGACCCATCCTTCTTTGCTAAGTTGGATGAGGTGGCCTCTGTTTTCCCCGTTTTCGCCGTTTCCGTCCTGCGGGTTGGGGTTGGGCGGCGGGTTAGGCGTTTCCTCGTCGGCTTGGATGACCATGGCCTGAGATAGCGCTGAGATTGGTTGGCTGCTGCCGCAGCTTTCGGATCCGGAACCGTAGGTCCCTTCATTCGAAGGTGGATCGCACAGATCGGAGTTGCAATTGACGAGGTTTAATCTCACAGACGGCGCCAATTGACGAGGTTTAATCTCGTCAATGCCCATTGTTATGGACTTGGGTTTTGGAGAAGATGGGGATGCTGGAGATCGTGGCACGGTTAACAGACAAGCAACCAGGGGACACAAGATTTACCCAGGTTCAGGCCGGAGGAAAACCCTACTCGCTTATGCGCTCTTTGATTACGGCGGAACCGAAGGTTACAGGGTGCGCAGATTCGATCTGGCGTGGATGCGTGTGTGAAAGTATGAGTCGAGGCTGGTTGAGTTACCCTAGGACGTGCCCTCCTGGCTTTATATAGACTTAGGCAGGTCCCGGGCATAGTCCTAGTCGGTTACAAGTTCTAGGGCGTTTGCCCTTTTGAGTTTCCTATCTAAACTAGTCTTGTTCCCCAAGGATCCGAAGATGTCTGGGGCCTTGGTCACCCGAAAATCTTCATGGGCCAGCGTATGCCTGCAGTGGGACTTCCTTGGGATGGACTAGGTATGCTGAAGTTACGTACCCGTAGGGTATAACCATGTCAGTTAGCAATAGTTGTAGTTGCTATTCGTGGCGGAGGCAATCATGGTGGAGTGATGGAGATCATGCCGGCACACACAAGATGGAGATCATTGCGCGAAGATTGGCTATACCATGTCACATAAAGTTATATGCATGTGATGTTTATCCTTTTATGTATCTTATTATGCTTAGATCGCGATGGTAGCATTATAAGATGATTCCTCACTTAAAGATCAAGATAAAACTGTGTTCTCCCCATGTATGCACCGTTGCGAAAGTTCGTCGTGTTCAAGCATCACGTGATGATCGGGTGATATAAACTCTAAGATTCCAGAGGAGCTCAAGATTGACAGGGTTCTGCAATCACTCCCTCCCAGCTACAAAAGTTTTGTAGTGACTCATAATCAGATTGGTTCCACTAATACGATCACCGAGATCTTCGCTAAGCTGAAGGCTGCGGAGGTGGACATCAAAAAGGATAATCATGTGTTGATGGTCAACAAGCCGCCCATCTTTAAGAAAGGTAAGGGTGCAAAGAAGCCCTTCAAGAATGGTAGTGGCAAGCGCGTTGCCCCTGCTGAGAAGAAGCTCAAGTCTGGACCTAAGCCGGACACTGAGTGCTTCTACTGCAAGGACAAGGGTCACTGGAAGCGCAACTATCCGAAGTACTTAGCGGACAAGAAGGCTGGCACCATCAAAGGTATATTTGATATACATGTTATTGATGTTTTCCTTATTAGCCCTCGTTGTAGTGCCTGGGTATTTGATACTGGTTCAGTTGCTAATATTTGTAACTCGAAACAGGAGCTACGGAATAGACGGCGGCTTGCGAGGGATGAGGTGACGATGCGCATTGGCAACGGATCAAGAGTTGATGTGATGGACGTCGGCACGCTCTCCTTAGTTTTACCTTAGGGATTAGTTTTAAACCTCAATAAATGTTATTATGTGCCTGCGTTGAGCATGAACATCATATCTGGATCGTGTTTATTGCAAGACGGTTATTCATTTAAATCTGAGAATAATGGTTGTTCTATTTATATGAGTAACATCTTTTATGGTCATGCACCTGCTGTGAATGGTTTATTTCTTCTGAATCTCGGAAGGGATGAAACACACATCCATAACATTGAGGCTAAGAGATGCAAGGTAGATAGTGATAATACTACTTATTTGTGGCACTGTCGTCTAGGTCATATTGGTGTAAAACGCATGAAGAAACTCCATTCTGATGGACTTTTGGAGTCTCTTGATTTTGAATCATTTGACACATGCGAACCATGCCTCATGGGCAAGATGATCAAAACCCCGTTCTCCGGAATGATGGAGCAAGCAACGGACTTGTTGGAAATCATACATACCGATGTATGCGGACCGATGAGTGTTTCGACGCGCGGTGGATATCGCTACTTTCTCACTTTTACTGATGACTTAAGTAGATATGGATATATCTATTTAATGAAACATAAATCTGAAACATTTGAAAAGTTCAAAGAATTTCAGAATGAAGTGGAGAACCATCGTAATAGAAAAATTAAGTTTCTACGATCCGATCGTGGAGGTGAATATTTGAGTTATGATTTTCTCACACATCTTAAAGCAAGCGGAATCGTTTCCCAACTCACGCCACCCGGAACACCATAGTGCAATGGTGTGTCTGAACGCCGGAATCGAACTCTATTAGATATGGTCCGATCAATGATGTCTCTTACTGATTTGCCGTTATCATTTTGGGGTTATGCATTAGAAACCGCTGCATTCACTTTAAATAGGGCACCATCTAAATCCGTTGAGACGACACCGTATGAATTGTGGTTTGGTGCTAAACCTAAGTTGTCGTTTCTTAAAGTTTGGGGATGCGAAGCTTACGTCAATAAGTTGATGCCAGACAAGCTCGAACCCAAAGCGGAGAAATGCATCTTCATAGGATACCCTAAGGAAACTATTGGGTATACCTTCTATCACAGAACCGAAGGCAAAGTGTTTGTCGCAAAGAACGGATCCTTTCTTGAGAAGGAGTTTCTCTCGAAAGAAGTGAGCGGGAGGAAAGTAGAGCTAGACGAGGTTGTTGAACCTTCTCTTGAGTTGGAGAGTAGCGCAGCACCTGAAATTGTTCCAGTGCCGCCTGCACCAACAATAGAGGAAGCTAATGACAAGGATCATGAAGATTCGGACGATGCTACTACTAAACGTCGCAGGTCGACAAGGTCGCGTGCCCCTCCTGAGTGAATGCGGCAACCTGCCTTTGTCTTCTTAGTAGATGACAGTGAACCTGCGAACTATGAGGAAGCGATGATGAGCCCAGACTCTGAGAAATGGCTAGAGGCCATGAAATCCGAATTAGGGTCCATGAGCGAAAACCAAGTATGGACTTTGGTGGACCCTCCTAGCGACCGAAAGGCCGTTGAGTGCAAATGGATCTTCAAGAAGAAAATGGACGCGTATGGTAATGTTACCATCTATAAAGCACGACATGTCGCGAAAGGTTTTCGACAAGTTCAAGGTGTTGACTACGATGAGACTTTCTCTCCCGTAGCGATGTTTAAGTCTATTCGGATTTTATTAGCAATTGCTATGTTTCATGATTATGAAATATGGCAGATGGATGTCAAGACGGCGTTACTCAATGGCAACATTGATGAAGAGTTGTATATGATGCAACCCGAAGGTTTTGTCGATCCTAAGGATGCTGATAAAGTGTGCAAACTTCAGCGTTCCATTTATGGACTGAAGCAAGCGTCTTGGAGTTGGAACCTTCGTTTTTATCAAGTGATCAAAAGCTTTGGATTTGTAACAAATTGCTACGAAGCTTATATCTACAATAAAGTGAGTGGGAGCTCAGTGACATTTCTAGTACTATATGTGGATGACATATTGTTTATTGGAAATGACATTAACATGCTTAACGATGTGAAGAGTTATTTGAACAAATGTTTTTCAATGAAAGACCTAGGGGAAGCTGCTTATATATTGGGCATCAAAATCTATAGAGATAGACAAAGACGCCTGATAGCTTTAAGCCAGAGTACATACCTAGACAAAGTTCTGAAAAGGTTCAGAATGGATAAGGCAAAGAAAGGTTCAGTGCCTATGTTGTCAGGTAAGATATTGAGCAAGGCTCAGTGTCCAGCTACGGTAAATGATAGAGAAGCTATGAGCAAAGTGCCTTATGCCTCGGCCATAGGTTACATCATGTATGCCATGCTGTGTACTAGACCGGATGTGTCCAATGATCTTAGTTTGACGAAAGATACCAAAGTGATCCGAGTGGAACCTTTGGACAGCCGTGAAGAACATCCTAAAGTACCTAAATAGGACTAAAGAAATGTTCTTAGTCTATGGAGGTGATGAACATCTCGTCGTAAAAGGTTACGTCGACGCTAGTTTCGACACCGACAAGGATGATTCTAAATCTCAGACAGGATACGTTTATATTTTGAATGGAGGAGCTGGAGTCGGAGAAGCCGTGAGTGGAGAAGCAAGCAAAGCGGGATCGGGATCTCAAAGAGAAGCGGAATACATGGCTGTATAAGCGTCAAGTGAAGGAGTTTGGATCAGGAACTTCATCACTGAGCTTGGCGTGGTTCCAAGTGCCTTGGACCCACTGGAGATATTGTGTGACAACACTGGCGCCATAGCACTAGCTAAGGAACCAAGATATCATCCAAAGACCAAGCATATCAACCGCAAGTTTCATATAATCCGAGATTATATAGCAGATGGAGATCTGAAGATTAGCAAAGTACATACAGATCTGAATGTCGCAGATCCATTGACTAAACCTCTTCCACGTGCAAAACATGATCAGCACCTTAGTGCCATGGGTGTTAGATTGTTGCCAGATGTAAACTAGATTATTGACTCTAGTGCAAGTGGGAGACTGTTGGAATTATGCCCTAGAGGCAATAATAAAGATGTTATTATTATAATTCTTGTTCATGATAAAGTTTATATTCCATGCTAGAATTGTATTAAGCGGAAACTTTAATACTTGTGTGGTTTGTGAACAACACCGTGTCCCTAGTATGCCTCTATGGACTAGCTCATTGATTAATGATGGTTAAGGTTTCCTAATCATAGACATGAATTGTCGATTAATAATGAGATCATATCATTGGGAGAATGATATGATGGACAGACCCAAACTAAGCGGAGCAATTAGATCGTGTCATCGTGTTCATCTTTGCGAAGCTTTTCTTATGTCAAATATTGTATTCCTTAGACCATGAGATAATGCAACTCCCTGGTATCGGAAGAAAGCTTTGAGGTCATCAAACGTTATCCTATGAGAGGGTGATCATAAAGGTGTCTCTCAGGTGATCGGAAAGTACCTGTTGGGTTGTATGTATCGAGATGGGATTTTTCCCTCCCAAGTCGGAGAGATATACTTCGGGCCCACTCGTGTCGATATCAACACCGCTTGCAAGCATGTGGTTAAGGAGTTAATCACAAAGTGATATCGGATTATGGAGCAGTAAAGTACTTCGTGAGCGAGATTGAACTAGGTATGACTGATGCAAGCGATCAGATCTCGGGCAAGTAAAATATCGCGAGACGAAGGGAATATATATGGGATTGATTGAATCCTGGCATCGTGGTTCATCTGGTATGATCATCGATGAATGTGTGGGAGTCAATATGGGTTTCCAGACCCCGCTGTTGATTATTGATATAAGATCATGTCTGCATATTCTCGAACCCAAAGGGTCACACACTTAACATGTCTTGACGTTAGGATAGATTGGATAATTGGTTTATGAGTTTTTGTTCGGAGTCTCGGATGAGATCCAGGACGTCACGAGAGGTTCCGGAATGGTCTGGATAATAAGATTCATATAAGGCAATGCAGTTTTTGGAGTTCGGAATTGTTTCGGGTTAATCGGTATTGTACCGGAAGCTTCTAGAACCTTCCGGAGGGTGACCAACGTGGCCCCACCTGCCGGGGGGGCATGGGCCTATGAGGGAGTGTCCTGGCCGCATTGGGCCAGGGGCACAAGCCCCATAGGTCCCATCCCTAGGGAAAAACCCTAGGGGAGCTTCTAGAAGGGGGGAAACTTGCCCCCACTCCTTCCTCCTTGGCCGCCGGCCCTAGGGCTTGGGGGAGGGGCAAGGGCCAGCCGCCCACCCGTCTATATAAAGAGGTCTGGGTGCGCACCCTCCCCACACCTCCTCCTCAAGCCCTAGCTGCCCTGCTGCCCTCCTCTCTCTCTCCCTCCCGACTGTGTGTAGGCGAAGCCCTGCTGCAGAAACTCTCCACCACTTGCACCGCGCCGTCGCGTTGTAGATCCAATCCATCTCTACACCATACTTGCTGGACCGAGGAAGGAGGATAGGTCGAGGTGCCGCACGTGTGCATCTCTCGGAGGCATCGCCACTTGCGGTGTTAGATCGGATCGGATCACGAGGAGGAGAAGCGAGTACGACTACATCACCCACGTTCCATCGAACATTCCGCTGTGCGAATCTTCAAGGGTATGAAGATCTCATCTATTCCCCCTCGTTGTTTGCATCACCTAGATTAGATCTTGGCTTTCTCCGTTCGCATCCATAGAAAATTTTGATTTACTATGCTGCGAAACCCTTCATTAGTAGCTATCTTGGACAAGTAGTTGCTAGTGACTCCAAGAGGGGGTATTTATGCTCGATAGTGGGTTCATGCCTCTAGTTTCCAAGGGAAGTGACAGAAATCTCTTTGGTTGTAGATGTGATGTTGCCACTAGGGATAAAACAACAGTCTCTTGTTCATGAAACATGTGGACTGTTTACCTTATACACTTTGCTTAAAGCAGTTGTCTGTTGGTTGCAAACTAATACTGGAGGGGGTTCGGATGATAACCTGAAAGTGGAATTCTAGTCATAGATGCAGTTGGATAGCGGTCTCTGTATGAAAGGGTAATTGCCCCTATGTGTGGTTTTGGTGATTAATGACAATCCCTATGGACTAATGTTTTCACTGAGTTTTATATGAAGGTATATTACATAGGGCATGCGTGTAGTCCATGTGTTGGATTCAAGTATGGATGCCATGAAGATAAAGATATACCTTGAGTATTGGCATCAAAATCATCGAGTTGAAGAGAAGAATATGATATGATCAAGATCTTGAGAGTGTGATCTCAATAGAAGAATTCAAGATATGGCTCTAAGTTGGTGTCATGGTAGCCTCATTAGTTGAGCTATGGTTGACTAAGATTTAGAGCATGTAATCCAATGAAGAGTTCCTTATGTACCTCAAGATATTAAGATAGAGCACGAGAAGATACTTGGTTGACCAATACAAAGAGTGAAGATTGATTTCAAGTTGGTCAACACGTGAAGCATAAAGAATGTACCACATGGTCTTGTGGTATGGTAAGCCTTGTCAATTATGCATCATGAACTAACCCATTATATATTTTTCTTTGAGTTTTTTATATGGGACAGGTATCTTTCCATGGGCATGCTTCAAAAATGAAGATATTATATAGTCCATGAGAGGATTACATCAAGTGGTGATCGTCATCAAGGTTGATAATGGCAAGTTCAAGATAAGCATCTCGAGAAGATCATTTGCTTGAAGATTGCCGTCCATATTGGTGATAATGGACATGTGAAGACATGTATTAATGAATCTATCCCATAGTGGTGTATGGGGGAGCAAATTAGGAGTCTTCACGAAGCAACAATGATCAAGTGTTGCATTCCGGCTTGGGTGGAGCGTGAAGTGTTGTCATCAAGATCAAGCGGTATGCACAAGGCAAAGGTATGGCCTTGCTAGGTTTTCCTTTTACTGGTCTCAAGGTGGTTGTTGGGAGACCGGGTTATAGGATAGATAGCCGCACTATCAAGAGGGGCTCTCGGTTGTGTAACTTGATCACATCGTCATAGGGAGCTCAATCGTTTGCATACTTTGCATCTTCCTATTTTGTTTCTTCTTGGTGTTTCTCCATGTCTGGTTCTTGATCTTTTTTCTAGCTCTTCAACAATCCCAAGTTCATCGAAAACGGAATTCGTATGCATCTTCTATGGCGTTTTCGAGTTTGAAGGTTTTATCGGTTCTTATTTAGGGAGGCTTCTTACCTTTCTTCATTTGGTTATATCCTTCTTTGTTGGGATATGATGTTTCTCTACACAATCTTGTAGACCTTGTTGTCCTCGTCAAAACAAGCCCAAGATCATCAAAATCGGAGTCCGGATGCAAAAGTTATTGCGTTTTTCGTGAAGCCTGTTTCATCCCGGTTGTGGATTCGGTTCAACCGGCTCCCAGACCGGGTGGTCCGGTGCCAGGACCGGAAAACCAGATCTGAAACCGGGATTTTCGGTTTTTCTATACCGAGTCTATCCCATACTGTGTACTGACCCTAATCCCGGTTGAAATCTGGTTTTCTGGTCCACGAACCGAACCATCCGGTTCTGGAGCCGGTCCAACCGAACTTTCAACCGGATTCGCACCGTTTTCTCCTAACGGCCATATTTGCTTTCCACTATAAAAGAGGGTTCTTCCCCCAATGTTTTAGAGTGTTCTTGACCACGAAATTGACCTCCATTGTTGAAACTCTTGAGCTTGCTTCCTCCCCCTTCCCTCCTATGATTCTTGCATCTTTTTGAGGGCTTTGGAAGAGGAGATCTTGATCTACAATCCCCACCAACCAATTCCTCCTCTAAGTGAGGGGAACCCATTGGATCTAGATCTTGGAGTCATTTGTTGACTTCCACCATTGTTCTTCCTCTCTAATTCCTCCCTAGCACTTGTTGCTTTGGTGGGATTTGAGAGTGAAGGATTTGAGCACCCTTGGTGTTCTTGCTTTGCATTCTTGCATAAGTGTTGAGCTCTCCATTACGATTTGTTCGAGAGAGAGATCGTGAGCTTGTTATTCTTGGAGGGTGACCTCCTAGTTGGCTTGGCGGTTGGTGTCGTGGAAGATTGTGAAGAGACCCAGGCTTCTCCTTCGTGGAGCTTGTGAAGTGGTTGTGGAGCTTTCCATCTCCGGAGTGGAGGAAAAGCTAGCCATAAGGAAAGGGCCTATTCCTTCGTGGGATAGACTCGGATAAGAAGGTGCGCCTTTGTGGCTCGTGAGGAATCCTTTGTGGAACCTCACACCTCTCCAACGTGACGTAGCCCCCTTCCCAAAGGTGGTGAACACGGGAATACATCTTCGTCTCCGTGTGCCTCGGTTATCTCTATATCCGAGCTTACTTTCCTTGTGATAGCCATCGATCTTGAAGTACTTATATCTTGCTTAGCACTTGTGGTATATTTATCTTGTGCTATATTTCTTAGCTTAATTTGTTGTTGGTGCACTTATTTGAGCCTAGTGCATTTAGGTTTTGTGCTTGTAAAATAAACGTTAGTTTAATTCCGCATTCTATCAAGCCAAAAACCGTAATAGTTTTGAAATTGCCTATTCACCCCCCTCTAGGCGACATCTCTATCCTTTCAATTGGTATCAGAGAAAGGTCTCCTTTTTTAGGCTTCACCGCCTAGAGTGTAAAGATGTCGGCTAGTAGTATAGTGAACAATGACACAATTATCTTTGATGGCACAAATTATGCTTTATGGAGAAATTTCTTGCTTTGTAATCTTCGGACCTTGTGTCCAAATATTGAGCGATTTCTAGATGTAGGTTTTCTCCTCCTATGGATCCTCAAAATCTATCTTTAGAGGATGAGAAAAATTTACATCTCGAAGCTCAAGTATCTAATGAGCTTATTTTCTCTTTGAGCCCCACAGTTAATTTATTCTTGACGATTGTAAAGAGCAAGTCGTCTCATGAGAAGTGGACCAAGCTTAAAGAAATATTTGGTGGTTCCATTTCTAATATTGTCGGTGGTTTCTCCGAGGAGATCTCGGTTCCTTCACATCATGAAGAACTCCAAGTTGCTTCCACCTCCGGCCGCGATGAGTTCTCATCTTCACCCACTTCACCAATGTGTGGCAAGACACAAGGTAAAGATATGGTGAGTGGTGTTGGGAATTGCAATGTTGATATTATGCTCGCTAATGATGATCCTTCATATATATCCCATTGCAATTTTTCTTCTTTGGACTTAAGCACTTCTTGCAACAATAATGCTATATCCCCTTGTGGTGCTAGTCCTTGTATATCATCTAGAAATTATTTGAGTACTAGTGTAGATGATATGCTTGATTTGCCTTGTTCCCATGAACAAGATGCTTCTATTTCCTCTAGTTGTTTATCTAACAATGTAGAGGAAATCAAATGTTCTATGGATCAAGAAATGATCATGAATGAATATTTAAGAATATCCTCATCTTCATCCTCCCGTGCTCACATGTGCCTTATGGCAAGAGGATCAAAGGTATCTCCTACTTTGGATCCCAATATATCTTGTAAAGATAATAGCAATGATAATGACGATAGTGATGATGAAATTGATGAGGATACTAGTGCTCTCTTGCTTGATTTGAATTTTTTGTATACCTCTCTTCGTGGTAATAATAAGGCCATTACTTGTCTCAAACACGTTATGGACACCATAACTAAACAAACGGGAACCATAGAGGAGTTTGATTTCCAACTTGATGATGGGAGTCGGAGATTCAATATCCTTAAGCAAGAGCTTGCAAAGGAGATGCACACTAATTGTCTCCTCACACAAAAAATTGAATCTTATGAGCTTGAAAAGGAAAATTCCATTAATGATGCTTGTGCTACTAACTCTACTTCTTGTGAATCATCTACCCTAAAGGAGAACGTTGAGCTAAGGGCTCAATTTTAGTTGCTAACTAGCAAGTACAGGAAATTGGAAGAAAGTCATGAAAAGCTCTCGGGCTCTCACAATGATCTTCTAATCTCCCATGATGGGATAAAGTTAGCTCATGAGGCAAGTATTGCCAAGGTAACATCTTGTGAGCCTCTTTTGGACATTAGCACAACTTCTACTCAAAATGCTATTTTACCATGTGCTAGTCCTAGTAATCCATCTAGCCATACTATTGATAAACCTTGTGTTGGATTAATTTCTTTGCCTTGTTTCTCTAACAATGAAGCTTATACTTCCTCTAGTACTTGTATTTCTACTAACCATGTAGAGGAAATCAAAGAGCTCAAGGCCCAAGTCACTTCCTTGAGGAATGACTTGGAAAAGAGTTTTGAAGGGAAATCCACACTCGATAATATCTTAAGTGTGCAAAAATCCCCTAATGATAAAAGTGGACTTGGATTCAAATCCAATAACAAGAACAAGTCCAATATAAACAAGAAGAAGGGCCAAAACCAAGTAAAGAATTCGACCAAGATTATTTGCTTCAAGTGCAAGGTTGAAGGACATCATGTAAGATCTTGTCCATTGAAGAAAAAGCACTTGTGTGAGAAGCAACAAGGTAAGCGTCCACAAGCTCATGTTCAAGCCCAAGTTGAAGTGAGGCCACTTCCGAAGAAGAATCAAGATAATGCTCCCCAAGCCAAGAAATCAATAAAGAAGAGAAAGGGGAGCACTTGTTGCTACATATGTCATGTGAAGGGGCACTTTGCCTCTTCATGTTCAAACAGTACCTTATCTAACCCTATAATTGTTGATGATGATTATTCTCTTAGGAAGGATAAGGATGGAAATGTGTTTGCCAAGTTTGTTGGAACTCAAAGTGGTGTCAAGAAAATAACCATTTGGGTTGCCAAGCCTATTGTGACTAACCTCTTAGGACCCAACTTGGTTGGGGACCAACTAGCTCAAACTTGATCAATAGGTGTTTATGGAGGGCATTGGAGACTTGGCTAACTCTTGAAGAATTAAGGGATCTTCATATATTATATTTGATCAAGCCAAGTTATAAGGATTATCATTTCCCTATCGTATATCCAATGTGCCTCTTCGCGGTAACTTGTACTTAACTCATTCATATTGTAAGTTACTTGCCTCTTTACATGTTTTGGTTTTGTACCAAGTATGTGTTTGTATTTGGTGTGCCTCATGCTTGATTATTTTGTGTATTCAAGTATGTCTAGGTGTTTGGCACATCATTTACTCGTGTGTTTTATTTTGAGCCTCTAATGCATCTTGATGGTATCTTATTTGGCTCTTTTCGAGTGGTTAATGGAACATCCCATTTTGTGGGAGTAATATGCTTCTTTTGCATATCACAATCCTAGGAAATGTGAATATATGAGGTAGTGTCACTTAGAGTTGATATTATTGATTATCTTGTTTCTAGGTGGCATGTTGGCTCAAACAAGGTCCTATTTTTGTTAGAAGATTTTATTGCTCGTCTTTTTGATCTTTGTGTAAGTAAGAAATTCTTGGTGCGGTCTTTATCAAATACATATATCTATATCTTATTTGGGATACCATTTGCTTCAAGTTATTCTAATCATTGCTTTGCATGATTGTGTGACTAGTAAAGCTATCAAGAATCTCTATCTTTGCATAGTGCTTAATCTTTTTATTTCTATCCTATGCTTTTTATTGTGAAGATGTATCTTTAATATCCGTGTAATATACCACCGGAAATCTATTCCAATACACTCATTGTCTTCGATAATTGATATACTTGTGTGTGGTAGCATTTGTGGATCATCTTCAATTTGTAGTTAACCTCTTATTGCCTTATTTTCTTTCCAAAACTTTGGTGTGGCTCCCATTGTCTTCCTTGGATTTTGAACATCTCTTTGATGATGCTTTTGATTATTATCAAATGTGTTTTAGTGGAAGACAAAGCTTTTCTTCTCGGAACCTTGTGCCATTGTGAAAAGTGTTAAGGGTTTGGTTTATTTGTTCAAACCTTGCTCTTTTGGGAGTTTGTGATCTCATTCTTTATTCTCTATTTTATTTTCTTGAATGAGATAAATCTTTGAGCATTTGTGTTTTTATTTCATCTTTCATGTTTAATAGTTTTTGCTCGGTTCATTTATTGAACTTTGTTGAACAAATCTTGTGTTAATTTGATTCTTTGATATAGTTTGTACAACAAATGTGTTTTGTCACACCTTGTATGCCTTCTTGAATATTTTTGGTGATTTTTCCAAAGTATATCTTCATTGGATCTTGAAAGTCTCACGCATGCATGTTTACTAAATGTATATCCTATATCATGTTTTGCTTTCTTTGATCCAATATATAGGGTATACTCCATTAAATCCTTAAACAGCTAAGATGTGCATGAAATTCAAATTTCATCTCTAAATATGCACATATTTTATGGAGTGTATCCTATGTGTTGTGGTTATTCTAACCACTTTGGACCCAATAAGTTTGGGGACCAAGATATACTTGAATGTTGTTTTAGGTACATTGAAGATGCAATGGATGCTTGTCTCGTCTATAAGGAAAGTGTTGTCACCACATGATAATTGGATCCAAGCTAGGATGATCTAAAAATTCTTATCTACTACATCATACCATTGCTATCTCGGTAACAAGTATCTTATTTGTGCATACTATTCTTCCATCCAATCTCTTGTAGGTTGCATCTTGGCATGAACTTATTTTTTTGTAAATGTTCGATTCTTGCAATTATCTTTGAAAGACTTGTGTATCCTTATTGCTTATGTGAGTAATTTGAGATGATTCATATAATAGGGAATATATAAAATCATGTTCATGATTCACCAATTCCAAATATTCCTTCTAGCAATTTATCGCATATCCAACTCCTCAAGGTACTCTCATGTGCAATATTGTTGAAATTGCATTGAATCATTCCTTTTGATACTTGTTGCCTTTCTCAAAGTATCCCAACTAGCATTAGTTCCCTTAGTGTTAGTTGTGATGGTTTTGAGATTTTTTTTCTTTGGTGAAGTTCATTGATATACCATAAGATAAAATTGAGCCATGGGCTATATATGCAACTTTAGCAAAATATCCTTTTTTGGTATATCTTATGACTTCCGCTTGGATATCATGTATTCTTTTTATTAACCTCTTATGTGTGGATGTTTCTTTGTGGATTATTCTCATTTTTTTCCCTTAGAAACTTACATACACGAGAGTGTTAATCTCTCGCCTTGATATGCTCGCTCTTTTCCGACCATCACTCTTATCCTCTTGATTTTTAATGGTTTTTTAAGGTCTTGATTTGTGAGTGCTTGGTTTACTTTTATTGCATATTCACACACTCATATCTCATATTTGGTTTCTTTTGGACTTAAGCTTGTCTTGACAAGTGTATTGGTTTATATCTAATCCTTGTATCTTGGTTGTGTTCTAAATAATATAGAGGGAGTGAGGATTCCATGTTTGTGCATATTGTATTCAAATGAAACAACTAATTTATGCACAAACCTTGGGAAGCTTCCTTATTTCACTTAGAGCACTATTTTTTCCATTTGATTATTTGGATATTTTGATTGCTTGCTTCATCCATTGAAGTTCCTTCACCTTGTTATCCTTTTAGCAATCCTTGATCCTCAATATAGTTTGATTTCCTCCAAGTGTTCGTCATTGGATATGTGCATGTGATTTCACTCATATTACGAGTAATGCACACCTTGTGTAGGAACTCATACTATATTTTCCTTCTAACCTTGTTATCCATTTTGGCACTTGTTGTCAATGGGGGAGAAGTTTAGAGGGTTTTAAGGGAAATGGTTTTCTACTTAAGATTGGTTTGTTCTTAAGTGTTTTCCTTTCATGCATTTCATCTTTATTATGTTTTGCATGGTTGTATATATAGTGGAAACTCTCCCAAAGGCTAATCTTAATAATGTATGAAATGAAATTCAAGATCATCACACGTGCATATATTGTGGGGGAATTTTATCTATATATGTTGGTTCTACTCACATCTCCTGCATTAGTTGTAGTTTATGTGAGTAGAATCGGTTTTGATATGGGCTAGTATCTTTGTGTTACTTAACCATATCAAATACAACCTCTTGTATACAACTTATTCTCGGATAAGCTGCATACTTGTTTATAATATTCATTATATAAACGCTCTTGTTGTGATTGTCATCAATTACCAAAATGGGGGAGATTGAAAGGGTAATTGCCCCTATGTGTGGTTTTGGTGATTAATGATAATCCCTATGGACTAATGTTTTCACTGAGTTTTATATGAAGGTATATTCCATAGGGCATGCATGTAGTCCATGTGTTGGATTCAAGTATGGATGCCATGAAGATAAAGATATACCTTAAGTATTGGCTTTCAAAATCATCGAGTTGAATAGAAGAATATGATATGATCAAGATCTTGAGAGTGTGATCTCAATAGAAGAATTCAAGATATGGCTCTAAGTTGGTGTCATGGTAGCCTCATTACTTGAGCTATGGTTGACTAAGATTTAGAGCATGTAATCAAATGAAGAGTTCCTTATGTACCTCAAGATATTAAGATGGATCACGAGAAGATACTTGGTTGACCAATACAAAGAGTGAAGAGTGATTTCAAGTTGGTCAACACATGAAGCATAAAGAATGTACCACATGGTCGTGTGGTATGGTAAGCCTTGTCAATTATGCATCATGAACTAACCCATTATATATTTGCCTTTGCTTTTTCTATATGGGACAGATATCTTTCCATGGGCATGCTTCAAAAATGAAGATATTATATAGCCCATGAGAGGATGATATCAAGTGGTGATTGTCATCAAGGTTGAGAAGGGCAAGTTCAAGATAAGCATCTCGAGAAGATCATTTGCTTGAAGCTTGCCGTCCATATTGGTGATAATGGACATGTGAAGACATGTATTAATGAAGCTATCCCATAGTGGTGTATGGGGGAGCAAATTAGGAGTCTTCACGAAGCAACAATGATCAAGTGTTGCATTCCGGCTTGGGTGGAGCTTGAAGCGTTGTCATCAATATCAAGCGGTATGCGCAAGGCAAAGGTATGGTCTTGATAGGTTTTCCTTTTACCGGTCTCAAGGTGGTTGTTGGGAGACCGATTTATAGGATAGATAGTCGCACTATCAAGAGGGGCTCTCGGTTGTGTAACTTGATCACATCGTCATAGGGAGCTCAATCATTTGCATACTTTGCATCTTCCTATTTTGTTGCTTCTTGGAGTTTCTCCATGTGAGGTTCTTGAGCTTGTTGCTAGCTCTTCAACAAGCCCAAGTTCATCAAAAACAGAATTCATATGCATCTTCTATGGCATTTTCGAGTTTGAAGGTTTTATCGGTTCTTATTTATGGAGGTTTCTTACCTTTCTTCATTTGGTTTTATCCTCCTTTGTTGGGATATGATGTTTCTCTGCACAATCTTGTAGATCTTGTTGTCCTCGTCAAAACAAGCCTAAGATCATCGAAATCGGAGTCCGGATGCAAAAGTTATTGCATTTTTCGTGAAGCCTGTTTCATCCCGGTTGTGGATTCGGTTCAACCGGCTCCCAGACCGGGTGGTCCGGTGCCAGGATCGGAAAACCAGATCTGAAACCGGGATTTTCGGTTTTTCTATACCAAGTCTATCCGAGACTGTGTACGGACCCTAATCCCGGTTGAAATCTGGTTTTCTAGTCCAGGAACCAAACCATCCAGTTCTGGAGCCGGTCCAACCGAACTTTCAACCGGATTCGCACGGTTTTCTCCTAACGGCCATATTTGCTTTCCACTATAAAAGTGGGTTCTTCCCCCAACGTTTTAGAGTGTTCTTGACCACGAAATTGACATTCATTGTTGAACCTCTTGAGCTTGCTTCATCCCCCTTCCCTCCTATGATTCTTGCATCTTTTTGAGGGCTTTGGAAGAGGAGATGTAGATCTACAATCCCCACCAACCAATTACTCCTCTAAGTGAGGGGAACCCATTGGATCTAGATCTTGGAGTCATTTTTTGACTTCCACCATTGTTCTTCCTCTCTAATTCCTCCCTAGAACTTGTTGCTTTGGTGGGATTTGAGAGTGAAGGAATTGAGCGCCCTTGTTGTTCTTGCTTTGCATTCTTGCATAAGTGTTGAGCTCTCCATTATGATTTGTTCGAGTGAGAGACCATGAGCTTGTTACTCTTGGAGGGTGACCTCCTAGTTGGCTTGGCGGTTGGTGCCACAGTGTCCTCTTCGTGGAAGATTGTGAAGAGACCCGGGCTTCTCCTTCGTGGAGCTTGTGAAGTGGTTGTGGAGCTTGCCATCTCCGTAGTGGAGGAAAAGCTAGCCATAAGGAAATGGACTATTCCTTCATAGGATAGACTCGGAGAAGAAGGTGAGCCTTTGTGGCGCGTGAGGAATCCTTCGTGAAACCTCACACCTCTCCAACGTGACGTAGCCCCCTTACCAAAGGTGGTGAGCATGGGAATACATCTTCGCGTGCCTCGGTTATCTCTATATCCGAGCTTACTTTCCTTGTGATAGCCATCGAGCTTGAAGTACTTATATCTTGCTTATCACTTGTGGTATATTTATCTTGTGCTATCTTGCTTAGCTTAATTTGTTGTTGGTGCACTTAGTTGAGCCTAGTGTATTTAGGTTTTGTGCTTGTAAAATAAACGTTAGTTTAATTCCGCATTCTATCAAGCCAAAACCATAATAGTTTTTAAATTCCCTATTCACCCCCCTCTAGGCGAC
Source organism: Avena longiglumis (assembly GCA_030063025.1). NCBI lineage: Eukaryota > Viridiplantae > Streptophyta > Magnoliopsida > Poales > Poaceae > Avena > Avena longiglumis. The sequence continues at coordinate 478,810,737 of CP125976.1, forward strand.
ATCTCTATCCTGTCAATGTATATTGTTGTATTTCCCAGTCAACCTCATAGGATCTTTCTGACTAGTAATTGCATTTTTATGCCTTTCTCAGTTCTTGTCAATTGCCCCACTGTAATTTGTTTACCCTTCATGCCATGTTGTTTATTTAAGAAGAGCACCTCTAGTGAACTATGGTCCCTGGTCCAATCTTTACCATTGATACATCTTCCACTGTTACTGTTTACTTGCTGCAAACCACCATTACCTTCCACACCATACGTTTAATCCTTTGTTATAGCAAACCGGTGAGCTTGACAACCTCACTGATTCATTGGGGCAAAGTCTTGAGTTTGTGTTGTGCAGGTCTCCGCGTTGCTTGCAACACCTATATGACTTTTCCTTCCTCCTACTGGTTCAATAACCTCGGTTTCTTACTGAGGGAAAACTTGCTGCTGTGCTGCTTCACACCTTGCTCTTGGGGTTCCCAACGAAGCGCTCCTACATCAACCCAGCACAGCCAACATAAACTAGATATTTTTATATATTCAGAAAGGTATTTTTAAATGTGATTTTGAGAGTTGGAATCAACTCAAAAACTTTTATGGTTGAATTTTGAAAAATGTTTTGATGCAGAAATGTCTCTGTGTTGTTATTTTTACTATAGGTGATCTATAATTCCAAATTATTTTAGTCCAACGGGCTTGGATTAAGAATTTCAGTACCTTTCTGACAAAATTAGTTTCATGCTATTTGGTTTAGTGAATCTCTCTAAAATGATTTTTGAATCTAGGGACAGAACTAAGTTTGAAAATAAATGGAAAAACCTAAGTTTGAATTACTGGGTCGCGCGGGAGTGTATCTGGGCCGGCCCACTGCGCACAGCACGCGTGCGGGCGGGTTTAAGTGGTTTTCCCCTCCAATCAGCGAGACAGGGGGGTGCGAAGGGGTACGGGATGATTAGGGTCGTAGGATTAGAAGCTAGATCTATGGCTGAGGTTCATCGTCTAGGTCTGAACAGAATGCGGCGAGGTTGAACCCTAGCGCGGCCAGTGGGGGTCAGTGGCGGCTCACCGGGGCTCCAGTGATGGTCGGCGATGGGGGCGAACGACGAAGTCGACGACGGCGATCTTCCTGGTACCGGTGTCTCATCCTGGGGCGGCTCCAATCGACGGTGTCCTTCTCCTCCAGCAGCGGCAAGATCCCGCAAAATTCCGGCCACCTGGTACTCGCCTTGCTCCGAGGATGAGTGGGTGTGATCAGTGAGAGGTGGGGAGTGAGATCATGTGCTGAAATTGAATGGGGAAGGCCTCTATTTATAGTGCGACGAGGGGACCAAAGGGTGTGGGTGGAGCTCGTCGTAATCGTCTGCACAGCGAGCTAATGGCATGGCTGGGGGTAGGGGACGGTGCGCTGCCTCCTGGCGAAGCTCAACGGAATGGTGGCGAGGCGTGGGGTGGTGCGATGCGGTTGGAACACTGCGATGTTCTGGACGGGTCCGACGAGAAACTTAATGGTGCACATCGTCTACGGTCCGCGCGGCGGTGAACGGGCATGTCCGGGAGGTTCCTGGGGCGATGGTGATCACACATGAGGGCGGCAAAGGCGGGGCGTGGTCTGTGCTCGCGTGTCGAGCGCGGCGCTCTGGCGCGCTCTCGGCATGGTTGCAGAGAGACTAGGCGTGCTCGTTCGGAGTGGTCCAGTGGCTTGAAAGGCTTGGGCTCTGGACAGGGGGTGGCGGTGGACGGTGGCTTGTGTCCTAGACAAGTTGGATAGGCTTGGTGAGACTCCTAGCTTGTTGTCGACATTGGGGTGGCAAGTTGGGTTCGGCCATGGTCACCATTGATGATATTTTCAAGTTTATAGTGAGCTAGGGCTTGTTAAATAAGTTAGATCATCTACTGAGAGTTTAGTGTGAGCTAGAGAGGAAACAAGTTAGGCACAACACTACTCACTATAGTGTTTGATGTTTTATTTGATTTGTGTTTAGAAGGTGTTTGATGAAATGGCCGCAAGAGATTTGAATTTGAATTTTTGAGTGAAACTGTGTGGGTGTACTAGTCACATACTAGGTAGTCTATGGTTGCTTGGATTTGTCAAGGTGCACTGGTTTGGTTGGATTTAGAGAAATGGTGATCTTCCCATATGATATAGATTCAATTTTGAATTGTCATTTGAATCAAGTTGCCAAATGTTTCTGTAAGTTTGAAAAGTGGGCTTGGGTTCACTTTCACTTGATCTAGCAAGGGGTGAAAAGAAATGGATTTGTTTCTGTTTAAAATCTTGGACTAGAAACATTCAAAGTGGTCTAGTGAGCAAGATTGGCAAAAATGACCATTTGCTTGTTTTGTTTGTTTTTGAATTTCCCTTGATTTGTTTCTACTTGGTGATAGGTTGGAAACGTATCTATAATTTTCTACGCTCCATGCTTGTTTAGTATCTACTTTGCTTTACTTGTCTACACTTTGAGGTGCTTTTTACATGTTTTCTGGTACTAACCTATTAACAAGTTGCAACAGTGCCAGATGCCTGTTTTCTGTTGTTTTTGGTTTCAGAAAAGTTAGTAAAGAAATATTATCGGAATTGGACGGGACGGAGGACAAAGTCAATAACTTTCCGTGGGGAACAAGAAGTCCAGAGGAGAGCCCGAGGGGCCGGCCAGAGGGGCCAGACCGCCCTCTCCCCAGGCGCGAGTGGGCCCTACCCCATGCCTGGCTAGGGTCTGGCCGCCCTGGCGGCCGCCTCGGTCTCCCCCTTCACCTATAAGAATCCACCGATGTAGAAACTCTCAGGACCCGATCAGAAATCCACGAAACCATCTGTAGCCACCGCCACCATCGTCCCTAGATCGGGGGGATCTGAAGCTCTTCCCAGCACCCTATCGGAGGGGAGATCATCCCGGAGGCCTTCTCTCCAGTATGATTTGTGAGTAGTTCCACCTTGGACTATGGGTCCATGTAGTAGCTAGATGGTTGTATCTCCTCATTTGTGCTTTCATGTATAGATCTTGTGAGCTCCGTTCATGATCAAGATCTAATCTATTTGTAATCATGCATGTTGTGTTTGCGGGGATTCGATGGATATTGAGATTATTATGTTGGTTTGATTAATGGTTCTATCTTTATGATTCTATCATGTCTGTGTTGTTTGGGATCTTGCATGCTCTCCGTTGCTAGTGGTTATCTTGGCCAAGTAGTTGCTAGTGACTCCAAGAGGGAGTATTTATGCTCGATAGTGGGTTCATGCCTCTAGTTTCCAAGAGAAGTGACAGAAATCTCTTAGGTTGTAGATGTGATGTTGCTACTAGGGAGAAAACAACGGTCTCTTGTTCATGGAACATGTGGACTGTTTACCTTACACACTTTGCTTAAAGCAGTTGTTTGTTGCTTGCAACTTAATACTAGAGGGGGTTCAGATGATAACCTGAAGGTGGACTTCTAGTCATATATGCAGTTGTATTACAGTCTATGTATATTGTTGTATTGCCCAATCAACTTCATAGTATCTTTCTAGCTAGTAATTGCATTTTTATTCCTTGCTCAGTTCATGTCAATTGCCCCGCTGTAATTTGTTTACCCTTCATGCCATGTTGTTTATATAAGGAGAGCACCTCTAGTGAACTATGGACCCCGGTCCAATCTTTACCATTGATACATCTTCCATTGTTACTTGTTTACTTGCTACAAACCATTACCTTCCACACCATACGTTTAATCCTTTTTTACAGCAAACCGGTGGGCTTGACAACCTCACTGATTCGTTGGGATAAAGTATTGAGTTTGTGTTGTGCAGGTACCCATGTTGTTTGCAACACCTATATGACGTTTCCATCCTCCTTCTAGTTCTATAACCTCGCTATCTACTGAGGGAAGACTTGCTGCTTGCTGCTTCACACCTTGCTCTTGGGGTTTCCAACGAAGCGCTTCCACGTCAAACACCAGACGCCATCAAGCTTTCTTGTGCCGTTACTAGGGAATCTACTTCAACCTCTTCCACCTCGTCAAGCACTATCACTTGGATTTGATTTAGATGATGTTGTTTTCATCTTTAAACCATTCCTTTCTATTCACAACAATCACACAAGTTCATTCATACAATCATCACATACACACATGCATTCATATTGATTTTGATTAACAAAAGTTTTTGTTAACCCTAATTTTTGTGATTGAAATTTGATAATCCTAGATCAATATTTTTGAGATGTTACACATAATCATGGCTGACACCTAGGGGCCGTGACTGCGTCCTTTTCTAGTGCCTCTCTTCCCTCCCGCAGTCACAGCGAGAGTGTCGTGATCGCAGGTAATGACGCAGACGCTATTGACTGGAGTTGTTGTCGTTATGTAGTTGTAGACGTTGTTGTCGTTGATGTCGAGGTAGCCAATCATGATGTAGCCGTGGTCGAGGTGGTGTGGTCGATGTCGTAGTCGTCGTATGTTATGTGGCCGCCATTGCCGGAGACGCAAAAAATTGCGCGTTTTTTATTGTTGTTGTTGTTGTTGTTGTTGGAACTGCAGTTGTGAAAATCTTGCACCTTGTAGAGGTACCATCGGGGACGTCTCTTGGATGCGGTCATAAGTGAGACCATCGGTTTTGCCAGGACCGAAGGAACCCACCAAGCATACAAGGTTTTTCCAAAACCATATGCGCGGTCGTAGGGGTGTCACAATTGTGATGCCGGTTTGTTGATGCAGTCGTCGGGGTCGTGGATGTGGCGATATCGTCGTCGTGCCTTGCAGTTGTACTATCAGAGGGTGTCATAGTTGTATGTCCATCATGTGGACGGGGTATAGCGGCGGTGGCGGTGTGTCTACGAAGATGTTGATGAAGACCGCGTTGATGTAGACCTTGGCGATGATGTGTCGACGTGAAAAAGTAGGCGTGTCGGCGATGACCGTCGCTCAAAGGCGTCCCTTGTGGCGGTGATGATGTCAAAGCCTTAATGTTGGAGAAATCGGCAGTAGTGTTCCACACCCGCCTGGCGTGTGGATGATGATGATGTCGCTTCTCATACAGCTGATGTCGTGAGTCGTTGTAGTCCGGCTCGATGTGATGCAGATCTTGGCGGCTCAATGTAGACGAAGTTTTTTGGAGCATGGTGTAGTCGATGTACTCAGTTTGATGTAGATCGCGTCTGAGCACGTATGCCGGAGTCGATGACCCACAGACCCTCCCGGAGTCCTGCGGGTCATGTTCGTCCACCCACCATGTCGAAGGAGTTCCGCGCGTGCGCGTGGGCTGCCTCTGATCGCTGGATGTTGCGTGTAGCTCTCATGTTTGAGTCCTAGCCGTCGTGGAAGTGTGGAACTCAATCGGATCGATTTCCTCGAGTAGCACATAGGCGGTGGTGCATACAAGTACCTGATCTATTTCATTGCCCGTACGTGGCCATGCACAGCCGATGGAGATCCATATGGATCGTGAGTTGATAGGACTCACGCGCAAGGTTGGAGGCGCGTAGCGGTTTTTTTTACAGATATGACCCTCTATAATTTGCCATCGTCAAAAATACCTCCCTCGCGCCGCAAAAGCCAAAAATACTCTGGCGGGAGGCTGAAAAGACGACACGTGTCACCTCCCGCCACGGGGGTGGCGGGATGTTCCTTCCGCCACAGGGGTGACGGGATGTTCCTTCCGCCAGGGGGAATGGCGGGATGAGGTGGGCCCCATGGCCAGGCTAGCGGGGAGGTTCAACTTGGCGCTGGCGAGAGGTTCGACTTCGCCCTCGCACTGGTGGGCCCCACGGCGTCATTCCGCCACCGCCAAAGGCGGAAGGAACATCCGCCATACCCTGTGGCGGAAGGAACATCTCGCCACCCCCCGTGGCGGGAGGGTGACACGTGTCGCCTTTTCAGCCTCTCGCCAGGCATTTTTTGGCTTTTGCGGCCCAAGAAGGGTATTTTTTTTACGATGGCAAAATGCAGAGGGTCATATTTGTAAAAAAAAATCTCGCGTAGCAAGGTCAAGAAGGAGCCACGCGCGTCGCCGTACGTCTGGGAGCATCTGTACGCCGCCGATCGCGGTTTTTTTTAGAGATTATTTTGCACTCATTTGCACCGGATGAGGATCCTAGTTTAGGGATTTATTTTGTGCCTAATTGGATCTAATCTAGAAAATTAGAAATTTTGAAAATTGGATCTACTAAAAACTAGAATTGATCTAAAGAACCGATCCGATCTTTGATCGATACTGTGTGTCGTGCCCCCGATGAGTAATCTTCCCGGGAGGCGCATGTTGCGGAAGTGGTGGAAGAAATTAGGATCGGCGTCGTGAGGCTAACCGCTCTGATACCATATGGAAAATATTTGAAATCCTAGAATATTGCATTGTATTGTAATGACCCTTATGGGGGTTTATATAGAGTTACACTGGGTAGGTGAAGACTTGAAATACAATATGTAGAGTCCTAGTCTATCACTAGTGCACATATAGGCCTCTAACACCGGTTCAGACCAGCCTCTAACAGCGGTTGTAGAACCGCTGTTGGCGGTTCGGTGTTAGAGCCTCCCCTTTAACAGCGGTTCTTATACAAACCGCTGTTAAAGGGTGGCGATGGCTGCCGCAGGCCAGCTTTTAACACCGTTCGTGTTACGAACCGTGTTAAATGTTATCTGCCGCCAGAAAAGGCATAAATCTACGCATGTAGGAAAACAGCATAAATCTCTGCCATGGCAGAGTTACGCCGCCTGCTCGGGCGTATTACATTGCGCGCGGGACGGGAGGGGGAATCGATCGGGAGAGGTATACACATACATCGTCGGTACATATGAGTACATGAATAATTAAGCAACTATTATTATACACAAACATCGTCATTGTGGTATTCTTCGTAAACACTGAAGCATTGAGTACAAGACAAACACGTTCAGGCATATATACAATATAACATATCCGTACACGTTCATTTTGGTGGATATCTAGAGAGTTCTCCGCCAGACGTGACGACCTCATCAAGTATGAACCCCGCTAATTCCTCTTGAATGGCTCGTATGCGGTCAAATGGTAGGAGTTGGTCCCGCATCCGTTCGATCTAAATATATATGAAGAATGGGGTCAATGTATATATAAGAATGAAACTCAACACAATTGATGGTAATAAAATAATGTTGTGTACTTTGTTTACTTACTCTAAGTTGTTCTAGTGCAGCTTCGCCCGTCGCACATATCGTGTTGCGAATAAACTCGCAAACATAGTATCCACATAAGTAATTGCCAGGTCCCTGATGTAACTACCTCGGTGAACTACGCTCCTAGATACAAGCCTGGATGAGTGGTAGTGGTTGAAATAGTACGGTGGGGCCCCAAAAGCCACTCACTGGTAGTCCTTTCAGACGTCCCAACCACTACCCTCTCAACGGGACACATGCAGGCGGCGTGGTCGGCTGAAGGGATCAACTACGTACACAAGTGGGTATGTACGCAAGCCACCATACAAGAGTACATCAGAGCCATACCATCTAGAAAGAAAGGAAATATACCAACGCCATACGGCAAGATTCAAATGACCTAGATAGATCTATATTTTAGGATAATTCCTCATACATCACACATCAGAGTATCATGCGGAAGCGGCAAACAAAATCCGAGTACGGATAAGAAGCAAATCGGCATAAGATGCCATAGAAATAAGCACATCCCAACTACAGGTCTCATGGATCCCCGTTCCCGGAATCTCTACACCGAACGATCGTTGCCCACATCTTCGGCTTCTTCCACCCAGTATCCGTCCTGAGAAGGTACCTGTGCATCTGAATCAAGAATTTATCGTGTGAGACCCTAAGGGTACTCAGCAAGTCTTAATGCCTCTAAAGGGGACACAACCTGGGGGTGACGCAATTGCAGCGAAAGATAAACCCTAGCAGTTCTACAGATAAACGCTAACCATCCGCCTAACCAATGATAGACGGATGTCCGTGAATCAAGTACAACAGTTATTATGGTAATCTCATCCGATCCATCCTCCTCCCTGCTTACCAACAAGGAAGCGGACGAACAACCCCCCCCCCTTCCGTTGGCAATTTTATTAACCATTCCGTGAGTGTTGCACTATTACTAGTCAAGTTACTTAGTCAGATTAAGGCGGTACTTTAGTTATGCTTGTCTATGATCAAGAAACTGTGCTCCAAGTCGTCCATATCCGCGGACACGGCTTTCAGAAAGTTTTACCCGGCCGGGGTGCACCAATAGCAACACACGCTCGATCAACCTCGGAAAAACCAAATCAAAACCCAACGAGGCTTTCACGACTGAACAATCACAAGATTCAGAAATATTTCAGGGGGCCACCCCTTAAGTAGATCCCGCAACGAAGCCAGCTGACTCCGAGACGGGCTCAAGGTTTGGGTAGACGGCTGTGAACGACTGGGAACCCCAAACGGGGCTTGTCGACACCGCGGAATCGTGTCCCGATCCTAAACAGTACAGTGTGCAGTACCTCGCACAATCGTAAATAAAGCAGTAAAACATGGCATAAGTACAGGATAGTAATAAAGCCTCAAACTAGTTCGTGGCCCCAAGAAATAAGACGAAATCAAGCTCTGGCTCAGGGGGGTCCCATATACCTCCCGGATGTGGATAGCGCGATAAATCAAGGAACAGGAATCAAGTACTCGGGGTCTTACGGGACACAAGTGAGCAGGAAAAACCAAATAGCCGATGTCGCTCACCGGTGCCACTTTCTTTAGTTATCCCAGAACTACTCAGGTTAAGTTGTTTAGGTACCTCATTATCCAACAGACACTCACATACCCTACACATGCTGTTCTACGACTCGCATGGCTCAAGCAACTCCTATAGTAGTGGCTCATGGGATGGAGGAACAAGCTTGGTAGGGTTTAAAAGTAAAGGCTATGCATACTTGGGATTCAATTTAATGCAATCGCGACTCAATGATGCAAGAATAAGATAGAGGCAATAGGTACTGTATGTATGCAAGCATGTGGTAGTGCTTGCCTGGTATCTCAGTTGAAGCAAGGGACGGATCTGGGTAGTGCTCCTGGTTCTCCTGATATGACCCCTGCTCAGTGTCTATCCGAGAAAAACCAAACAAACAAGGCCAACATGAATATAGAGCACCAGCATATGAATAAGATGCGTCAAGCAAACTATCATGCCATGATGAATGATGCACAAGTTGCATGGCAATAGTAGCATGGCATGGGTGAGGTGTGGAGGACAAGAAATAACATTTAATTGGGTTTTAGAATCACATTTGTTGTCATAACAGTTGTTGTTCTCTATATTTTTATATGATGCATGCTGCAATTGAAGTCAAGGATAGCATAAACAGAAAGGTCTCGTCGAGCTGATCATTTTAGATATATCATTTGCTTAATTTGGAATTATAAAACTAAAGTTGTTAATTATTGAAATTCTAGTGGCAATTGGGTAATTAAACTAAACTTGGAATTTTGCTTGTGCAAAAGTCAAAATAGATGGCATATTTGGAGTCCTCTCATTTTGCTGATATCCAAACATATATTATTTGCCCAATTTGGATTTAGTATGAAAAAGTTATTTGAATCTGATTTGAAAATTTGCATTTGAAATATTTTAAACTAAATTTGAATTCTACCAGATTCTGGTCGTTTAATACTCATCCTATTCCAGCTCTAGTCACTGATAGGTGGGGCCATGGGTTCTGCCCACGCGCTGATCGAGGGAACAGGGGACCGCGGGTGGAATACTCAAAACATAAGGACCCTTTTTAGAAAAAACTCTCACTGACGCTGCCGGTGGGCCTGGGCTGGACCGCGGGTTGGCAAAACAAAAGCTGGGGGGGTTTCGCAAAAGACGGCGGTGCACTGTTTTTCTTCCACGGGCCGCGCAGAGCGTGTGCGCCAGACGCGCACGCGTCGCACGCGGCGCAGAGGGGGTTCGAACCCGCGCCCTCTGGCGCGCTAGCGGGCCGGCTACCGCTGCGGCGGGCTAAGGTTAGATGACAGGGAGGCGGGCGCGTGCTGGATAAGGTGGTCGCGTCTGGGAGCTAGCAGGAACACGCTCGCCGCCGGCGCACAGAGGCCGTTCGACGGAAAGTCCGCCGCGTCCAGGAAGCGACGGAGCGAGAGAGGGTGTCTGGGAGGTTCGTGTGCTCACCGCGGGCGTGCTGGTGTGGACGGCGTGGCGCGGGGAGCAGGCGATCGGCGGCGCGGCTCGCGGACTGGGGGCTAGGGTTTCCGGTGTGGCGCGGCAGATCCTGGTGGCTCCGGTCCTCCTCCTCCTTGCCTGCACGGATCCGGCAGAGGTCCCGCCGCCTTCTCGACCACTCCTTGTCGACCTTGACGCCCCGAGCAACGTGGTGGTGGCGAGGCTTGGCCGCAGCTAGGTGGTTGGAGAGGCAGGAGAAGGGGCAGAGGGCGCGGCCAGATCTGGCGAGGCTAGAGGATGCGTGGGGAGGGGAACATGGCAGAGAGGGAGGAAGGGGTGGCGTGGAGGAGGCGGTGTGGATAGGGATGGCCTCGGCCACCTTTATCCCTCACGTGCTCGCACGGCCAGGCCAGGGCAAGGCAGGCACGAGCGTGGGGCTGGCAGGTGGGGTAGGACGGCAGGGTCGCAGGCAGGTGGGCCTGGGGGGCGCTGGGCAGGTGAGGCCGAGAGAGAAGAAAAAGGGGAGGGGAGAGGGGCATGCTCGGGCTAGGCTAGGGTTAGGGGGTCCTGGTCGTGTGGGGGGGTAGCTAGGTGGGTGCCGGGGTGGGACATGCCTGGAAGGGAGAAGGGGCGAGCTAGGGTGGGGTGTTCAAGCTAGAAAGGAGGAGGGGTATTAGGGTTTTGCTAAGGGGAAAGTAGATTAGGGGGAAGGTGGTTTAGTGTTTAGGTTTAGCTAGGATGGTTATGGCATGGGGTAGTTTTAGGGTTTGTTTAGGAGGGGTGATCAAGATGATGGGGAGGCCACTTAGGGTTATAGCTAGAGAGGAGAGGGAGAGGGTAGATGGTAGCTAGGGTTTGGAAGCATAACAAGAGTGGCAAAAGGAAGGGGAAAGGGATATTAGGGTTTGGGTTTAGCCAAACAAGGTGGTAGTTTTTAAAATATGGTCCAAGAGATCCAAAACAAGGAGCACCTAGTTGCTCCTAAAACCAAGCTCCTACTAAGCAAATAAAACAAACCAAAAGAAGAGGCCAAGGGTTAGGGTTGCATGGCCCATGCATAACTAATAATGCTAGGTTCTATTTTGTGAAAACAAAATAGATGTCCATGGCATTTATTCATATGCATTCCAAAAAGTGGATAAGGCCAAGCAAAGATCAAGGGTGGGTTCCAACCATCTAATCATGAGCCAGAGATAAACAACAAAATGCCAAGCTCAGAATAGTTGGATGGTGGAATTATAAGGTGGTGATAGAAAAGGTGGTGGAGTCAAAAAGAGAGATGCCCCCAACTCAACTTGGGCATTTAACAGTTTATTAAGACCCAAATACAATCTCAAGAGGCAACTACAATTAATCATGCACATGAGATAAGAACCAAACAAGAAAAGGGTTTTATATGATTCTCAAATGCAAGGGGACATGATGACATGAGCATGGTATGATGATGATGCAACAATTATATGTTGGAAGTGGCCCATTTTATTATTATAACATGTAGCATTACAGGGGTTAGACAACTGGGATGCTACAACTCTCCCCCACTAAACAGGAATCTCGCCCCGAGATTCTAGGAAGAAGAAGAAGACACAAAGAGAGAAGGATGGTTGGATCGGAGTTCATCTTCACGCTCCCATGTTGCTTCATCAACAGAATGGTGTGACCACTGCACCTTGCAAAACTTGATGGACTTGTTGCGCGTCCTTCGTTCTGCGGTCTCAAGGATTTTGGTGGGGTGTTCCTGATAAGACAGATCTTCTTGGAGGTCGATTAGCTCATGATCCACGGTCTTGCCGGGATCTTTGAAGCACTTCTTGAGCTGAGAGATGTGGAAAACATCTTGGACTTTGAGTTTTTCCGGAAGCTCTAGTGCATAAGCAACTTCTCCTCTTCTACCACTTATCTTGAAAGGACCGATGTATCTAGGAGCCAACTTTCCTTTGATACCGAAGCGGTGTGTTCCTCTCATTGGAGTGACACGAAGGTAGACGAGATCACCAGGGGCATATACCATATCTGTGTGCTTCCTGTCATAGTTGCTCTTCTGACGACTTTGAGCAATCTTCAGGTTCTCCAGAATGATATGCACCTTCTCCTGCTCGAGTCACAATGTCGAGGCCAAACCATCCTTTCTCCTGCACCTGACCAACCAATCGGTGTTCTGCACTTGCGACCATAGAGATCCTCGAATGGTGCCATCTTCAGACTCTTCTGGAAGCTGTTGTTGTAAGAGAATTCAGCATATGGAAGGCATTCCTCCCACTTCATGCCAAAAGAGATGACGCAAGCTCTAAGCATATCCTCCAGAATCTGATTGATCCTCTCCACTTGTCCTTGCGACTGAGGGTGGTAAGCAGTGCTGAAGTTCAACTTTGTTCCTAAAGCTTTTTGGAAACTCTCCCAGAACTTTGAGGTGAAGATGCTCCCACGGTCTGAACTGATTTCAAGTGGAACCCCATACAAAGAGACGATCCTGTTGATATAGAGCTCAGCCAACTGAATTCCAGAAATTGTTTCTTTGACTGGGAAGAAGTGAGCCACTTTAGAAAGCCTGTCGATGACAACAAAGATTGCATTGTTGCCCTTCCACGACCTTGGAAAACCAGTGATGAAGTCCATCTCTACTTTCTCCCATTTCCATTCCGGAGGTTTCAATGGCTGTAGAAGACCAAAAGGTTTCTGATGGACAGCCTTCACTCTGCGGCAGACATCACATTCTGAGACATACTTGGCGCAATACCGTTTCAACCTGTGCCACCAAGATTGTGTTTTCAAGTCCATGTACATCTTTGTGCTGCCAGGATGGATAGAAAGAACCGAATCATGTGCCTCCTTGAGAACTTGGTCTCTCAGACCCGGGTAGTTTGGAACAAACATCCGGTGTTCAAAGAAGAGCGAGCCTTGATCATCAACATGGAAGGATTCATACTTCGGCAGGCCAAGCTTAGAGATGAGCTTTCTGGTGTGCGGATCACCAAGCTGACGAGAACGAATCTGTTCTTCCAAGAGAGGAGTAGCCAGAAGGTTCAGGAGATGCCCTTGTTCCACAATTTCCAGGTTAAGCTGACGGAATTCCTCGCACAAGAGAGGCTGCTGCTCTTCTACCATGAGGTTGTTGACATAAGCTTTACGGCTAAGCGCATCTGCCATGACGTTTGCTTTGCCTGGAGTGTAGTTGATGGTCACATCAAAGTCATTGATTGCTTCGATCCATCTCCTCTGCCGAAGGTTGAGATCAGGCTGAGTGAAGATATACTTTAAACTCTTGTGGTCCGAGAAGATCTCACAACGGTTACCAAGCAAGTAGTGCCTCCAAAGCTTCAAAGCAAAGACCACTGCTGCTAGCTCAAGGTCATGTGTGGGATAGTTGATCTCATGCGTCTTCAGCTGACGAGAAGCATAAGCAACCACCTGTCTCTCTTGCATGAGGACCGCACCCAATCCTTGCAAAGAGGCATCGCAGAATATCTGGAAAGGCTTAGATGTATCCGGAGGAACCAGGACTGGCGTGGAAGTGAGCTTCTCTTTGAGTGTCTCGAAACTTTCTTGACAAGCAGGAGTCCACAGGTACTTCTTGCCTTTCTTGAGGAGATCGGTAAGAGGCTTTGCTATCTTCGAGAAGTTCTGCACAAAGCGACGGCAATAGCTAGCCAAGACGAGAAAACTCCGCACTTCCTTGACATTAGCAGGAGGAAGCCATTCAACTATTGTCTTCACGCTTCGGTTGTTGCAATGCCCTTGGCAGAGATAACATGACCCAGATATGTTACTTCAGGTAGCCAAAACTCACACTTAGAGAACTTCGCATACAAGCGGTTCTCACGAAGCTTGTTCAGGACACACCGCAGATGCTCTTCATGCTCCTCCTTAGACTTGGAATAGACCAGAATGTCATCCAGATATACCACAACAAACTTATCAAGGTACTCCATGAAAACGGAGTTCATCAGCCTCGAAAAGGTAGCAGGTGCGTTGGTGAGACCGAAAGACATGACCGTGTACTCATACAAGCCATAGCGAGTGGTGAAAGCTGTTTTGGGCACATCTTCTTTGCGAATCTTGATTTGGTGATAACCACTTCTCAAGTCCAGCTTAGAGAACACCACAGCTCCTGCTAGCTGATCAAATAGATCATTTATCCGTGGAAGAGGATATTTGTTCTTGATGGTTTTAGCATTGAGAGCCCGGTAGTCAACACATAGCCTATCGGTTCTGTCACGCTTCTTCACAAAGATTGTTGGGCTACCCCAAGAAGAAGTGCTGTGTTGAATGAAACCCAATTTCTCTTGTTCATCAAGTTGTCGTTTGAGTTCAGCCAACTCAGAAGGACCCATTTTATATGGCCGCTTGGAGATAGGAGCCGTTCCAGGTTCAAGCTCAATCACGAATTCAACCTCGCGATCCGAGGCATACAGCAACTCTTCAGAAAGACATCCGGAACTCACGGACCACTCGGTACCCTCTGAATAGCTTCCATAGCATCATCATTAAGAGTAGCCAAGGAATAGAGCTGGACAAAGGAGTCGACTTGGAGAAAAGACTACATGGCCTTCGTGAATCTTGAGAGACACCGAGCGCTCAGATAATCAATGACAAATGCATTTGTCACAACCAATCCATGCCCAAAATGACATCAATGTCGAGTTGCCTGGAACAATCAAAGAAGCCAAGAATGAAGAGCCACCAATCTCAACTTGATTTCCATGATCGAAGCTCAGCCCTCATGTTTGCCCGGAGAAAGAACCATCAACCGCTTTTGGAGAGGAACCATGACTAACTCATTCTCATTTGCAAACTTGTGAGACACAAATGAATGCGATGCACCGTAATCAAAGAGAACTCGTGCAGGACCGAGTTAGCGAAAGCATACCCATGACAACTCCAAAGTAGCTCACTTGAGAGGCGTTGACGATTAGCCCGAACAACCGCAGACCCGGGCTTGGTGTTGATGTTGAGAGCCCGAGGCGGTGGTGCACGAACCGAAGGAGAGCTTGTTGCAGATCTTGGCGGGGGTGGAGGGAGAGCTTTGTTCTTCATTGGACAGTTCCAGTGGGGATGTCCAGGATCTCCACACGTGTAGCAAGCACCGGCTGGACGCGGAGCAGTAGCTGTACTCCTTGAGCGCCTGTGGTAAGGGTTGTAGCCCCTGGGAGCCGCAGTGGTGAAGTTTGATGGCCTTGGCGCGTAAGTTGCAGGTCTTGGTGGATCCGGGAGCGACGGTGGGGTGTTAGGAACCCAGACACGCCGCTTAGAAGGAGCTGCCATAACCGCAGAGCTTGATGCATCCCTGTTATATTTCTTGGACTCCTCGAACACTTGCCTGCTTGCCTCCTCTTGCAGTGTCGCAGTCATGTAGCTCCAGGAAGGTTGCCGGTCTTGCATGCGTGATTGCATACTTGATCGACGCATTGAGCCCTTGCCTGAACCTTTTCTGCTTCTTCTTGTCATCAGATACCTCATCACCACCATAGCGGGACAGATTCATGAAGTTCCTGATATAGGTGTTGACGTTATCATTTCCCTGCTTCAGGTTGAGGAAAGCCTCCTTCATCCTTTCCATCACAATCTCTGAGAGAAACTGCTCCTTGAAAGCTGCAGTGAACCTCTCCCAAGTTGGTCGGAACCCAAAGCAGCTTGCCTTCAAGTAGTTTTCCCACCAAAGAGCTGCATCTCCCTTGAGAAGGTGAGTAGCACACTTGACCCACTGCTCGGAACATCAGCCTCGAGCAACCTTGAGATCTCACGCAGCCAATCATCCGCTGGCGCAGGTCGGTCAGAAACATCAAACTGACGAGGGTTGAATTTGAGGAAGCTCTTGATGTCACCACGCTTGGGAGGTGGAGGAAGTGGAGCAAACTCGTTCCTTCTGACGCTCTCCTCAAAGCGCTGCTGGTTCTCTTGCATTGCCGCCAAAGCATTAGCTATGCTTGACAGCGCTGAGCCCAGTTCCGGAGGGATGTCCTCTTCAGTCCGGCGTGGGGGAGCCATCCTATCATTGATATAAAACTCAAGTCAGTACTATAATGGAGAATGATAATAATCCAAAATAGTACCAAGATGGAATTAACCAAGATTAAAGGATACAATTTACTGAGATGATATTAAAATATCAACAAAGTTCATAGCACCTAAAGATATTAAGCATATCGCACACGACTGAAAAGGAGTGTGGTACACAAATATATCAAAGAAAAATTTTCCACAATTTCGGCATTACAATACCAATAGATGCGCAAAATTACTTAACGAATCAAGATTAGTGACTCTACCGATTCAATATACAAAAGCGAATGATAAAAGTAGTGGTATGGTCGCGACTCCATCCCGCACTCAAATCATTACTCCGCACATGAACAAGTGGAACACACATCCTAACCCCTTCTTCTCACGACAAAACCTAAGATTGATAACTACGGAAAC
Organism: Avena longiglumis; assembly: GCA_030063025.1. Classification (NCBI taxonomy): domain Eukaryota; kingdom Viridiplantae; phylum Streptophyta; class Magnoliopsida; order Poales; family Poaceae; genus Avena; species Avena longiglumis. The sequence continues at coordinate 478,827,219 of CP125976.1, forward strand.
GAACACCCCAAACAAGATAGCGTCGGATACAAAAGGAAGATAGATTGCGTCAGTTTGCATAAGCATGTCGGTATGGAATGTACCAACAGTTGATAACCAAAGGCAGATAAGATAACAACTTGGATGCAACAGATAGACAAGGAATTACACACACAGACACACACACACATCCTATGGTACTACGGAAACCCCGAACACGTGAATCCTAGTTTGAACTTTGAGAAGAGGATTGAAAATGTTGCACTTCCTTACCAGAAAAGGGTGGGTGGGAGGGTAAGAAGAAAAGTGGAAGCAGTCCTACTCTCGCGTTTTGTTTTTCCCTAATATACATAACTACCAAAATATTTGCTAGACTGACAACGACTGCTTATGAAACCTCGAAGGTCGGGATGGCTCGATACCAATTGTAACTACCTCGGTGAACTACGCCCTAGATACAAGCCTGATGAGTGGTAGTGGTTGAAATAGTACGGTGGGGCCCCAAAAGCCACTCACCGGTAGTCCTTTCAGACGTCCCAACCACTACCCTCTCAACGGGACTGTCAGACGGGCGTGAGTCGGCAAGCGAAGGGATCAACTACGACACAAGTGGGTATGTACGCAAGCCACCATACAAGAGTACATCAGAGCCATACCATCTAGAAAGAAAGGAAATATACCAACGCCATACGGCAAGATTCAAATGACCTAGATAGATCTATATTTTAGGATAATTCCTCATACATCACACATCAGAGTATCATGCGGAAGCGGCAAACAAAATCCGATTACGGATAAGAAGCAAATCGGCATAAGATGCCATAGAAATAAGCACATCCCAACTACAGGTCTCATGGATCCCCGTTCCCGGAATCTCTACACCGAACGATCGTTGCCCACATCTTCGCTTCTTCCACCCAAAGATCCGTCCCGAGAAGGTACCTGCATCCGAATCAAGAATTTATCGTGTGAGACCCTAAGGGTACTCAAGAAGTCTTAATGCCTCTAAAGGGGACACAACTGGGGTGACGAATTGCAGCAAAGATAAACCCTAGCAGTTCTACAATAACGCTAACCATCCGCCTAACCAATGATAGACGGATGTCCGTGAATCAAGTACAACAGTTATTATGGTAATCTCATCCGATCCATCCTCCTCCCTGCTTACCAACAAGGAAGCGGACGAACAACCCCCCCCCCTTCCGTTGGCAATTTTATTAACCATTCCGTGAGTGTTGCACTATTACTAGTCAAGTTACTTAGTCAGATTAAGGCGGTACTTTAGTTATGCTTGTCTATGATCAAGAAACTGTGCTCCAAGTCGTCCATATCCGCGGACACAGCTTTCAGAAAGTTTTACCCGGTCGGGGTGCACCAATAGCAACACACGCTCGATCAACCTCGGAAAAACCAAATCAAAACCCAACGAGGCTTTCACGACTGAACAATCACAAGATTCAGAAATATTTCAGGCCACCCTTAAGTAGATCCCGCAACGGTGACTCGAGACGGGCTCAAGGTTTGGGTAGACGGTCATGAACGATCGGGAACCCCAAACGGGCTTGTCGACACCGGAATCGTGTCCCGATCCTAACAAGACAAAGCAAGACTCGCACAATCGTAAATAAAGCAGTAAAACATGGCATAAGTACAGGATAGTAATAAAGCCTCAAACTAGTTCGTGGCCCCAAGAAATAAGACGGAATCAAGCTCTGGCTCAGGGGGGTCCCATATACCTCCCAGATGTGGATAGCGCGATAAATCAAGGAACAGGAATCAAGTACTCGGGGTCTTACGGGACACAAGTGACCAGGAAAAACCAAATAGCCGATGTCGCTCACCGGTGCCACTTTCTTTAGTTATCCCAGAACTACTCAGGTTAAGTTGTTTAGGTACCTCATTATCCAACAGACACTCACATACCCTACACATGCTGTTCTACGACTCGCATGGCTCAAGCAACTCCTATAGTAGTGGCTCATGGGATGGAGGAACAAGCTTGGTGGGGTTTAAAAGTAAAGGCTATGCATACTTGGGATTCAATTTAATGCAATCGCGACTCAATGATGCAAGAATAAGATAGAGGCAATAGGTACTGTATGTATGCAAGCATGTGGTAGTGCTTGCCTGGTATCTCAGTTGAAGCAAGGGACGGATCTGGGTAGTGCTCCTGGTTCTCTTGATATGACCCCTGCTCAGTGTCTATCCGAGAAAAACCAAACAAACAAGGCCAACATGAATATAGAGCACCAGCATATGAATAAGATGCGTCAAGCAAACAATCATGCCATGATGAATGATGCACAAGTTGCATGGCAATAGTAGCATGGCATGGGTGAGGTGTGGAGGACAAGAAATAACATTTAATTGGGTTTTAGAATCACCTTGTCATAACAGTTGCTGTTCTCTATATTTTTATATGATGCATGCTGCAATTGAAGTCAAGGATAGCATAAACAGAAAGGTCTCGTCGAGCTGATCATTTTAGATATATCATTTGCTTAATTTGGAATTATAAAACTAAAGTTGTTAATTATTGAAATTCTAGTGGCAATTGGGTAATTAAACTAAACTTGGAATTTTGCTTGTGCAAAAGTCAAAATAGATGGCATATTTGGAGTCCTCTCATTTTGCTGATATCCAAACATATATTATTTGCCCAATTTGGATTTAGTATGAAAAAGTTATTTGAATCTGATTTGAAAATTTGCATTTGAAATATTTTAAACTAAATTTGAATTCTACCAGATTCTGGTCGTTTAATACTCATCCTATTCCAGCTCTAGTCACTGATAGGTGGGGCCATGGGTTCTGCGGCCCACGCGCCAGCGACTGAGGGAACAGGGGACCGCGGGTGGAATACTCAAAACATAAGGACCCTTTTTAGAAAAACTCTCACTGACGCTGCCGGTGGGCCTGGGCTGGACCGCGGGTTGGCAAAACAAAAGCTGGGGGGGGTTTCGCAAAAGACGGCGGTAATCGCTTTTCTTCCACGGGCACAGAAAGCGTGCGCCAGACGCGCGACGCTGCCGCACGCGGGCGAGGGTTCGAACCGCTCCTGGCTTAGCGGGCTTAGCGGCTACTGTGCGGGCTTAGGTTAGATGACAGGAAGGCGGGCGCGTGCTTGATAAGGTGGTCGCGTCTGGGAGCTAGCAGGATCACGCTCGCCGCCGGCGCACAGAGGCCGTTCGACGGAAAGTCCGCCGCGTCCAGGAAGCGACGGAGCGAGAGAGGGTGTCTGGGAGGTTCGTGTGCTCACCGCGGGCGTGCTGGTGTGGCGCGGCGGGAGCGACGGCGCGGCTCGCGGACTGGGGGCTAGGGTTTCCGGCGTGGCGCGGCAGATCCTGGTGGCTCCGGTCCTCCTCCTCCTTGCTGGCCCGTACGGATCCGCTGCAGAGGTCCCGCTCGCCCTTCTCGACCACTCCCTTGTCGACCTTGACGTCCTGAGCAACGTGGTGGCAGGGTGCTGGCGGCGGCCGGCGCAGCTAGGTGGTTGGAGAGGCAGGAGAAGGGGCAGAGGGCGCGGCCAGATCTGGCGAGGCTAGAGGATGCGTGGGGAGGGGAACATGGCAGAGAGGGAGGAAGGGGTGGCGTGGAGGAGGCGGTGTGGATAGGGATGGCCTCGGCCACCTTTATCCCTCACGTGCTCGCAGTCGGGCCAGCAAGGCACGAGCGTGGGGTGGGTAGGACGGCAGGTCGCAGGCAGGTGGGCACAGGTGAGGCCGAGAGAGAAGAAAACGGGGAGGGGAGAGGGGCATGCTCGGGCTAGGCTAGGGTTAGGGGGTCCTGGTCGTGTGGGGGGGTAGCTAGGTGGGTGCCGGGGTGGGACATGCCTGGAAGGGAGAAGGGGCGAGCTAGGGTGGGGTGTTCAAGCTAGAAAGGAGGAGGGGTATTAGGGTTTTGCTAAGGGGAAAGTAGATTAGGGGGAAGGTGGTTTAGTGTTTAGGTTTAGCTAGGATGGTTATGGCATGGGGTAGTTTTAGGGTTTGTTTAGGAGGGGTGATCAAGATGATGGGGAGGCCACTTAGGGTTATAGCTAGAGAGGAGAGGGAGAGGGTAGATGGTAGCTAGGGTTTGGAAGCATAACAAGAGTGGCAAAAGGAAGGGGAAAGGGATATTAGGGTTTGGGTTTAGCCAAACAAGGTGGTAGTTTTTAAAATATGGTCCAAGAGATCCAAAACAAGGAGCACCTAGTTGCTCCTAAAACCAAGCTCCTACTAAGCAAATAAAACAAACCAAAAGAAGAGGCCAAGGGTTAGGGTTGCATGGCCCATGCATAACTAATAATGCTAGGTTCTATTTTGTGAAAACAAAATAGATGTCCATGGCATTTATTCATATGCATTCCAAAAAGTGGATAAGGCCAAGCAAAGATCAAGGGTGGGTTCCAACCATCTAATCATGAGCCAGAGATAAACAACAAAATGCCAAGCTCAGAATAGTTGGATGGTGGAATTATAAGGTGGTGATAGAAAAGGTGGTGGAGTCAAAAAGAGAGATGCCCCCAACTCAACTTGGGCATTTAACAGTTTATTAAGACCCAAATACAATCTCAAGAGGCAACTACAATTAATCATGCACATGAGATAAGAACCAAACAAGAAAAGGGTTTTATATGATTCTCAAATGCAAGGGGACATGATGACATGAGCATGGTATGATGATGATGCAACAATTATATGTTGGAAGTGGCCCATTTTATTATTATAACATGTAGCATTACAGGGGTTAGACAACTGGGATGCTACACCTGATGCGCGCACTTTACGAGAATAGAGAGTTCAATCAAAATAATAATCAATAAAGCATGATATAATGGAATTGGAAGCAGAATCAAAGAGATACGCAGACCTAGCTAGCTAGTATTACTTACATTTTGGTCTACAAATTTTAGTAACATATAGGAAAGGGCGGGCAGAATGCGCGGGAGGAAAAGGGAGGGAAGAAAATTTTATTATGATAGAACTGAAATTAAAGTACATAATGCAACAAACAAAGCACGACTAAAAATTAAGATACATAGAAGAACTGAAAATTAAGATACATCCATATTAAGTCACAATCGGCCGAACTTGTTTTGGAATGTTGGAGTGATTCAGTCATGCTCCTGCCTACACCTATAATACTCGCCACTGTAGTCATCGTACTCGCCGTGGCCATCGTCGATGTCGTCGTCGGGGTCGCCATAGTTGAACCTTGAAGGCTGAGTACGCGTGGGCTGGACTTGAGGGTAGCGCAGACGGGGTTTAGAGTCGGTGGCGGTGTCGTAGGCCATGACGCTCTGGAGAGTCCGACCGCGCCACCACAGCCGATGGCCGGCCTCGTTGAAGTTCGGAGGAGGTGGGCCGTCCTCCTCGTGCCTGGTGAGCGCCCTCTCACACTGATCCCCGAAGAAGGCTTCCCAAGTCGAGAAATAGTTGGGATGTCATGTGGGATTCCTCCGCTGCTCCGGCGTGAGCTCGAAGTAGTAGTGGTTCGTGATGGCCATCCGGCGCGCCACACCTAGAGGGACAGGAGGAACCGGCACGCCTTCGGCGCTCAGAATCCAGCCGACGGGGACGCAGTAGCTCGGCGGGCAGGGGTAGTTCGAGGCGCCCGCCTCCCTGGGGGTTAGTGGTACGGTGGAAGCCATGGGAAAGAGTGATGAGGTTGCAGATATGAGTCTAGAGATGTGTAATGACAATGGAGGCCAACCCTACATATATATATAGTGAGAAATGGCGGGAAGATAACTGGAGGGAAGAACTGGCGGGAAAAACTGGCAGGAAAAAATGGCGGGAAGAAAAATGGCGGAAGAAAAATGACAGGAAGAAATTGCGGGAAGAAAAATGGCTCATTTAATACATATAGTGTTAACAGAAGAAATATGACATTGATTTCCATTTTGAGATACATATGTGTGCCAAAAATGGCTCAATTAATGCATATAGTCAATCTTATGATCGCGTCGGCCGTAACCATGGAGTATCGCACGCTAATGGGATGGTTGGGTCAGTCTTCACTCTGAAGGGCGGAATTTCATCAAACTTATTATAATCTTCTGACATGTCTGTCTTGTCCTCCACTCCCACGATGTTTCTTTTCCCTGAAAGAACTATGTGACGCTTTGGCTCATCGTGTGATGTATCTGTTTGCTTATTTTTTTTTCTTTTTTTCGGTTTGGTAGACATGTCCTTCACATAGAAAACATGAGCCACATTATTGGCTAAGACGAATGGTTCGTCTAAGTTCTTGTCTACCTTCATAAGATTGTTGAGATCCACTGTTGTCATTCCGTACTTCTTGTCTACCTCAATCTCTCCTCCTGTTAGCTTGACCCATTTTCACCGAAACAAGGGGACCTTAAAATTAGGTCCATAGTCAAGTTCCCATATCTCCTCTATGAACCCATAATACGTGGTCTTTTGCCCATTGTCTTCTGCTCCATCAAAGCGGACACCACTGTTTTGGTTGGTGCTCTTTTTATCTTGGCCTATCGTGTAAAATGTATTCTCATTTATCTCGTACCCTTGGAAAGTACATACAGTCGAATATGGTGTCAAGGCCAACAAGTACAGTTGATCTCCAACAGTGGTGTTATTCGTGAGAAGTCTTCGCAGCCAGCCGCCAAAACTCGCCATGTGTTCACTTATAATGCATTCATCAGACTATCCCAGGTGTTTGAGGCATATCAAATTCTTGTGTTCGTTGATATACGGGGCAATCAAGATAGATCTTTTTAAAACCGTGTAGTGTGCTTGATTGAGAGAATGCCCGTCCCTACATATCATTGCTTTACATCCTAGGGTGCCTTTTCCACGCAGTCTCCCCTCATGTCGTGATTCTGGAACACCAATCGCCTTAAGGTCAGGAATAAAATCAACACAGAACTCAATGACCTCCTCTGTTACATAGCCCTTGGAGATGCTTCCTTCTGGCCTAGCACGTTTTTTAAACATATTTCTTTAAGACTCCCATGTACCTCTCAAAGGGGAACATATTGTGTAGAAATACAGGACCGAGAATGGCAAATCTCTTCTACTAGGTGAAGCAGGAGATGCGTCATAATATTGAAGAAGGATGGTGGGAACACCAACTCAAAGCTGACAAGACATTGGGCCACATCTGTCTGTAACCCTGGTAGGCTTTCTGGATCGATTACCTTCTGAGATATTGCATTGAGGAATACACATAGCTTCACAATGGGTACTCGAACATTTTCAGGTAGAAGCCCCCTCAATGCAATCGGAAGCAATTGCGTCATAATCACGTGGCAGTCATGAGACTTCAGGTTTTGAAATTTTTTCTCTGCCATATTTATTATTCCCTTTATATTCGACGAGAAGCCAGACGGGACCTTGATATTGCTCAGGCATTCAAAAAAGATTTCCTTCTCTGCTTTGGTAAGAGCGTAGCTAGCAGGAGTTAAGTGGCATTGTTTACCCTTCTCGTTCTCAGGATGCATAGGCTCTTCAGGGTGTTTAATACGTTGTTGGTCTTGCCGTGCTTCTGGTGTATCTTTTGTATTCCCATACACTCCTAGGAAGCCTAGCAGGTTCACGCAAACATTATTCGTCACGCGCATCACGTCGATTGAAGAGCGGGCCTCTAGGACTTTCCAATAGGGTAGATCCCAAAATATAGATTGCTTCTTCCACATGGGCGCGTGTCTGGCATCGTCATTCGGAACAGATAGACTGCCAGGACTGATGGGTTTCGCGGCATAGTAAATCAAAATTTTCTACGGATGCGAACAGAGGGAAGCCAAGATCTAATCTAGGAGATGCAAACAACGAGAGATATTGGATTAGATCTTCATACCCTTGAAGATTCGCATACGGAACGTTAACGGAGCGGGTGATGTAGTCATACACGCTTCTCCTCCTCGATCCGATCCGATCTAGCACCACAAGTGGCGGTGCCTCCGTGAGATGCACACGCAAAGACTCGACGTCTCCTCCTTCCTTGGTCCAGCAAGTATGGTGGAGAGATGGGTTAGATCTACAACGCGACGGCGCGATGCAATTGGTGGAAAATTTCTGCAGCAGGGCTTCGCCTACAAGCAGTCGGGAGGGAGAGAGGAGGGCAGCAGGGCGGCTAGGGTTGGAGGGGAAGGTGTGGGGGTTTGGTGCGCCCCCATCCCTCTATATATAGAGGGGTGGGCGCAGCCCTAGCCCCTCCCCCAAGCCAAGGCCGGCAGCCCCAAAGGAGGAGGAGTGGGGGCAAGGAAACCCCCCCTTCTAGAAACTCTATCTCGAGTTTAAACCTCTCTAGGCCGGCTGGGCCCTATGGGGCCTTGTGCCCCTGGCCCAATGCGGCCAGGGCACTCCCTCATAGGCCCATGCCCCCTCCCGGAAGGTGGGGCTGAAGGGTTTCGCGGCATAGTAAATCAAAATTTTCTACGGATGCGAACAGAGGGAAAGCCAAGATCTAATCTAAGAGATGCAAACAACGAGAGAGATTGGATTAGATCTTCATACCCTTGAAGATTCGCACAGCGGAACGTTCGTCGAAACGTGGGTGATGTAGTCGTACTCGCTTCTCCTCCTCGCGATCTGATCCGATCTAGCACCACAAGTGGCGGTGCCTCCGTGAGATGCACACGTGAAGCACCCCGACGTCTCCTCCTTCCTCAGACCAGCAAGTATGGTGGAGAGATGGGTTGGATCTACAACGCGACGACGCAGTGCAATTGGTGGAGAATTTCTGCAGCAGGGCTTCGCCTACAAGCAGTCGGGAGGGAGAGAGGAGGGCAGCAGGGAGGCTAGGGTTGGAGGGGAAGGTGTAGGTGGTTGGTGCGCCCCCAGCCCTCTATATATAGAGGGGTGGGAGCAGCCCTAGCCCCTCCCCCAAGCCAAGGATGGCGGCCCCAAGGAGGAAGAGTGGGGGCAAGGAAACCCCCCCTTCTAGAAGCTCTATCTAGAGTTTAAACCTCTCTTGGCTGGTTGGGCCCTATGGGGCCTTGTGCCCCTGGCCCAATGCGGCCAGGACACTCCCTCAGAGGCCCATGCCCCCTCCCGGAAGGTGGGGCCACGTTGGTCCCCTTCCGAAAGGTTCTAGAAGCTTCCGTACAATACCGATTAACCCGGAACAATTCCGAACTCCAAAAACCGCACTGCCTTATATGAATCTTATTCTCCGGACCACTCCGGAACCTCTCGTGATGTCCCGGATCCCATCTGAGACTCTGAACAAAAACTCATAAACCAATTATCCAATTTGTCCTAGCGTCGAGACACGTTAAGTGTGTGACCCTGCGGGTTCGAGAATATGCAGACATGATCTTCTATCAATAATCAACAGCGGGGTCTAGAAACCCATATTGACTCCCACACATTCATCGATGATCATATCGGATGAACCACGATGCCACGATTCAATCAATCCCATATATATATTCCCTTCGTCTCGCAATATTTTACTTGCCCGAGATTTGATCGGCGGTACCGTCATACCTAGTTCAATCTCGTTCACAGCAAGTACTTTACTCGTTCCGTAATCCGATATCACTTTGTGATTAACTCCTTAACCACATGCTTGCAAGCGGTGTTGATGTCGATTACCGAGTGGGCCCGAAGTATATCTCTCCGACTTGGGAGGGACAAATCCCATCTCGATACATACAACCCAACAGATACTTTCCGATCACCTGAGAGACACCTTTATAATCACCCTCTCATAGGATGACGTTTGATGACCTCAAAGCTTTCTTCCAATACCAGGGAGTTGTATTATATCATGGTCTAAGGAATACAATATTTGACATAAGAAAAGCTTCGCAAAGACGAACCCGATGACACGATCTAATTGCTTCGCTTAGTTTGGGTATGTCCACCATATCATTCTCCCAATGATATGCTCTCATTATTAATCGACAACTCATGTCCATGGTTAGGAAACCTTAACCATCATTAATCAATGAGCTAGTCCATAGAGGCGTACTAGGGACACGGTGTTGTTCACAAACCTAGCACGGTATTAAAGTTTCCGCTTAATACAATTCTAGCATGGAATATAAACATTATCATGAACAAGAATTATAATAATAACAGCTTTATTATTGCCTCTAGGGCATAATTCCATCCCACTTGCACTAGAGTCAATAATCTAGTTTACATCTGGCAACAATCTCACACCCATGGCACTGAGGTGCTGATCATGTTTTACACGTGGAAGAGGTTTAGTCAATGGATCTGCGACATTCAGATCTGTATGTACTTTGCTAACCTTCAGATCTCCATCTGCTATATAATCTCGGATTATATGAAACTTGCGGTTGATATGCTTGGTCTTTGGATGATATCTTGTTTCCTTAGCGAGTGCTATGGCGCCAGTGTTGTCACACAATATCTCCAGTGGGTCCAATGCACTTGGAACCACGCCAAGCTCAGTGATGAAGTTCCTGATCCAAACTCCTTCACTTGACGCTTCTGTAGCAGCCATGTATTCCGCTTCTACTGTAGATACCGCGATCACGCTTTGCTTGCAGCTTCTCCAGCTCACAGCTCCTCCATTCAAAATATAAACGTATCCTGTCTAAGATTTAGAATCATCCTTGTCGGTGTCGAAACTAGCATCGACATAACCTTTTACGACAAGCTGTTCATCACCCCCATAGACTAAGAACATTTCTTTAGTCCTATTCAGGTACTTTAGGATGTTCTTTACGGCTGTCCAGTGTTCCACTCCTGGATCACTTTGATATCTGCTCGTCAAACTAAGATCATTGGACACATCCGGTCTAGTACACAGCATGGAATACATGATAGAACCTATGGCCGAGGCATAAGGCACTTTGCTCATAGCTTCCCTATCATTTACCGTAGCTAGACACTGAGCCTTGCTCAATATCTTACCTGACAACATAGGCACTGAACCTTTCTTTGCCTTATCCATTCTGAACCTTTTCAGAACTTTGTCTAGGTATGTACTCGCTTAAAGCTATCGCGTCTTTGTCTATCTCTATAGATTTTGATGCCCAATATATAAGCAGCTTCACCTAGGTCTTTCATTGAAAAACACTTGTTCAAATAACTCTTCACATCGTTAAGCATGTTGATGTCATTTCCGATAATCAATATGCCATCCACATATAGTACCAGAAACGTCACCGAGCTCCCACTCACTTTCTTGTAGATGCAAGCTTCGTAGCAATTTGGAACAAATCTAAAGCTCTTGATCACTTGATCAAAACGAAGGTTCCAACTCCGAGATGCTTGCTTCAGTCCATAAATGGAACGCTGAAGTTTGCATACTTTATCAGCATCCTTAGGATCGACAAAACCTTCGGGTTGCATCATATACAACTTTTCATCAATGTTGCCATTGAGGAATGCAGTCTTGACATCCATCTGCCATATTTCATAATCATGAAATGCAGCAATTGCTAATAAAATCCGAATGGACTTAAACATCACTACGGGAGAGAAAGTCTCATCGTAGTCAACACCTTGAACTTGTCGAAAACCTTTTGCGACAAGCCGTGCTTTATAGACGGTAACATTACCATCCGCGTCCATTTTCTTCTTGAAGATCCATTTGCACTCAACGGCCTTTCGGTCGCTAGGAGGGTCCACCAAAGTCCATACTTGGTTTTCGCTCATGGATCCCAATTCGGATTTCATGGCTTCTAGCCATTTCTCAGAGTCTGGGCTCATCATCGCTTCCTCATAGTTTGCAGGTTCACTGTCTTATACCAACAAGACAGTCAAGACAGGGTTGCCGTACCACTCAGGAGGGGCACGCGACCTTGTCGACCTGCAACGTTCAGTAGCAGCATCGTCCGAAGCTTCATGATCCTTGTCATTTGTGTAGCATCCCAATTGTCTAACAATTGTAATGCTACTTGGTCTAGTAATATAATGGCTACTTACTATATATAATTGTTGCATCATAATTATATCATGCTCATGTCATCATGCCACCTTGCATTTGAGCATCATATAAAACCCTCTTTCTTTGGTTCTTCTCTCATATGCATTGTAAATTGTATTTGCCTCTTGATATTGTATTTGGTTATTGATATATTGTTTAAATGCCCAAGTTGAGTTGGGGGCATATCTTTTATTCAACTCCATCACCTTTCTCTGCCACCACCTTATAATTCCACCATCCAACTAAATATGAGCTTTGCACTTTATTTGGTTTTACCTCTAGCTCATGTGGGTTGGGATGGATCCAATTCTATCTCCACATGCTCTCATATATGCACCATTTTGTTTTCACATTATTGGTTTATAAGAGCCACATGGTCACCTTAGCATGCCTTGTGGGTGGAACCCTTTTCTAGCTTCCCTATGTGTTGTTTTGGGGTTATTATCATGTTGGGATATTTCTGGGCTTACTAAATGCCTAGTGGCACATACACACTAGCATGTCCCATTTGTATTCAAATATGATCATCTCCATCTACTCCACTTGGAACTTTCATGTAAATCCTTAGCTTGGCCCTTACCCCATATTTTGGAATGCATATGTATAAATGCCATGAATAATTATTTTGTTTTCACAAGATTAAGACATGGCATTTAATGCACTTGCATGGGCCATGCAACCATCACCACTATTTGATCTCCCTTGGTTTTCTTGGAATTTTTGATTGTTTCCCTTTTGTTGAGCTCCAACCTTTCTCTCTCAATCCTCACCTTGCTCCTTCTCTCCTTGCCATGTGCATCACAAGCCACACCTCTCTCACCTCACCCTCTCCTCTCTCTAACCCGAGCCACCACCACCATGACCTACCACATCTACCTTTCCTCTCTCACCCTCCCTCTCCCTGCCAGCAGGCCCCACCTGGCCACCCTGGCCACCTAGCTACCATCCAACCCTAGCCCGAGCCTCCCCTCCAACCCTAGCTCCCACCCGAGCCTACCTTCCCCCTCTCTTTAGCTCTCTCTCTGCCACCCTAGCCCCACCACCCTCTCCTTCCTTCCCTGGGCCACCTGCCAGCTTCCTACCCTGCTCCTGCCCTGAGCTCCAGCCGAGCACGTGAGGAGGAGAAGGTAAAAGGTGACAACCGAGCCACCTTATCTACCCCCCTGCCACAGACGGCCTCCTCCTCTCCCTCCTTTTCCTCCTTCCCCACGACTCTCTGGCGTCCCCAGATCCGCCCCAGAGTCGCCTCCTTCTTCCCCTCATACCTCTCCGACCACCAACAGCCGACGCCGCCCGCCGCCAGCACCTCGTCGTCCTCGTCGTTCCGGTCGTCAAGATCGTCATGGAGGTGATCGAGGAGAACGAGGACCACCCTCTGCTTCGCCCTGTACCCGCCAGCGAGGAGGAGAAGCACCAGGCTCGCCAGGACCGGCGCCGCTCGACGAAAACCCTAGCCCGCCGGAGCGTCTGCATCGTCGACGATCCGCCACGCCCCCGCCCGATCCAACACCACCGCCGAGCTCGCGGTGAGCACCTCCTTCTCCCTGACACGCTCCGCCTCGCCGTACCGCTCTAGCTCCGCCGTTTGTTTCCTCGAACGCTCTGCGCGCGCCGTCGGCTACTGCGTTGGCTCACTCCCGCGTCGCGTAGAACCTCATCTAGCCGCCCGCCGCCCCTCTGTCACCATCCGTTAGCCTACCGCGCTGGTTCCTTCCCTTAGCGCGCGGCGCCCGCCGCGCTTCGAATCCCGTTGCGCCGCGTCGCCGAAAGCACCGATCCGTCCGCAGCGCAGAGAAGATCCACGGTGGTCGTGGCCCTTTGCGCTTAACCCCTAGCTTTTATCTCGCCAACAGCGGTACCACCGAGCCCCACCTGTCAGCCTCTCCGTCCGCTTTGCAGTAAGGCCACCGCGCTTTCTGGCTTCTCAACCCGCGCTCCCCTAGATCGCCCACGTGTCGCCCACCGGCAGGCCGTGCGCGTGAGTGGCCCCGCGGATCGGCCGGTCCCACCTGTCGGTCTCGGTGGCTAGACAACGCGTGGTAGGAAAAGTCCAGATCATTCCCCGCCATGCCGGTTGTTGCTGAGTCAGCATCGACCCCACCCGTCAGTGTCTAGGGCTAGGACGAGCTGAGTAAGAAAAGTCTTTCTGCTTGCTGTTTAATTTAAAACCTTTTCAAATTTGTTTTAAAATTCAAATTCAAATCTGTTTTCAAATAACTTTTCAAATACAATTCCAAATTAATCATGTAATATATGTTTTTGAATCAGAAAAATGTGTGGAATTCAAATCTTCCATTCAAAATAATGTTTGAACACTTTAAATTTCGAGTTGATTAAAATTACAACAAAATGCCCTTTTCCTTAATAAATTAATAACTTTTGTTTTATAACTTCAAAATTGACAAATAATATGTCTAAAATGATCAGCTCGACGAGACCTTTCTGTTTATGCAGTCCATGTTCTGAATTGCAGCATGCATCATATAAATATAAAGTATACAGCAACTTATTAGAGGATAAAATGTGACTAAAACTCCATAAAATGCCTTATTCCTGTATTCCACACCTCACCCATGCCATGCTACTTTATTGCCATGCAAATAGTGCATCATTCATCATGGCATGATTGTTTGCTTGTCGCATCTTATTCATATGCTTGTGCACTTTATTTATGTTGGCCCTTGTTTGTTTGGTTCTTCTTCGAATAGACGCTGAGCAGGGGATATATCAAGAAACCAGAGCACTACCGGATCCTTCTCTCGCGCTTCAAGCTGGCTGCAAGCACTACCACATGCTTGCATACATATAGTACCTATTGCCTCTATCTTATTCTTGCACCATTGAGTCGCGATCGCATTAAACTGAATCCCAAGTACTGCATAGCCTTTACTTTTAAACCCCACCGAAGCTTGTTCCTCCATCCCATGAGCCATTACTATAGGAGTTGTTTGAGCCATGCGAGTCGTAGAACAGCATGTGTAGGGTATGTGAGTGTCTGATGGATAACGAGGTACCTATACAACTTAACCTGAGTAGTAATGGGATAACTAATGAAAGTGGCACCGGTGAGCAATATCTGCTATTTGGTTTTTCATGCTCACTTGTGTCCGTGGGACCCAGTACTTGATTCATGTTCCTTAAATATTCGCTATCCACATCCGGGAGGATTATGGGACCCCTGAGCGAGCTTGATTCATTCTTATTTCTTGGGGCCACAAACTAGTTTGAGGTTTTATTTACTATCTGTACTTATGCCATGCTTTTGCTTTATTTAAATTGTGCGAGGTACACTGTTAGGGCGTGACACGTTTTATGTGTCGACAAGCCCAGTCACACTTTCGGGTTCCCGATCGTTCTGACCGTCCCACAAACCTTGAGTCCGTCTCGTCGGCCCAACCGTTCGGGTAGCTTAATGGGGCCCCTGAAATATTTCTGAATCTGTGATCGCTTTGTCGTGGATCGCCTCGTTGGGTTTTGATTTGGTTTTTCCGAGGTTGATCGAGTGTGTGTTGCTATTTGTGCACCCTGCAGGTAAAACTTTCAAAGCCGTGTCATGGTTATGGACGACTTGGAGACGCAGTTTCGATCATAGACAAGTATAACTAAAGTACCGCTTTTAATTTGACTAAATGCCGACTAGTAAATAGTGCAACACTCATGGAATGGATAATAAAACGCCAGCGGATGGGGTTGTTAGTCCGCTTCCTCGTTGGTAGCGAGGAGGAGGATGGATCTGTTAATATTCTTGTTATAGCTTGTTATTGATTCACGGACATCCGTCTATCTATGGTTAGGCCGATGGTTAGCGGTATATATAGAATTGTTAGGGTTTATCTTTTCTGCAATTGCGTCACCAGACTTGTGTCCCCTTTAGAGGCATAAAGACTTCTTGAGTACCCTAGGGTCTCACACGATAAATTATTTGATTCAGATGAACAGGTACACTCACAAGATGGATACTGGGTGGAGGAGACGGACGATGTGGACAACGATCATTCGGTGTAGAGATTCCGGGAACGGGGATCCGTGAGATCTGTGGGCGGGATGTGTTTATTTATGGGGCATCTTATGCCGATTTGCTTCTTACCGTACTCGGATCTTGTTTTCCGCTTCCGCCTGATACTCTGATGTTTGATGTATGAGGAGATATCCTAAACTATTATATCTATCTAGGACATTTGGATCTTGCCCTATGGCGTTGAAATATTTCTATTTCTTTTAGATGGAATGGCTCTGAGGACTGTTGTATGGTGGCTTGCATACATACTCATTTGTTTATGTAGTTGATCCCTTCGCCTGCCGATTACGCCGCCCGTTCTTGTCCCGATGTTTGGAAATGGTTAGGACGGCCGAAAGGTCTACCTGTGAGTGGCATTTGGGCCCCACCGTACTATTTTAACCATTTACGCTCATCCAGGCTTGTAACTAGGAGCGTAATTCACCGAGGTAGTTACAATTGGTATCAGAGCCATCCCGCCCTTCAGGGTCTCAGCCAAATGGTCGTTGTCAGTCTAGCAAATATTTTTGGTAGCTATGTATACTAGGGAAAAACAAAACGCGAGAGTAGGACTGCTTCCATTTTTCTTCTTACCCACCCACCACCCTTTTCTGGTAAGGAAGTGTAACGTTTTCTATCCTCTTCTTAAATTCAAACTAGGATTCACGTGTTCTGGGTTTCCGTAGTACCATAGGTTGTGTGTGTGTGTGTGTGTGTGTGTGTAATTCCTTGTCTATCTGTTGCATCCAACATGTTATCTTTATCTGCCTTTGGTTATCAACTGTTGGTACATTCCATACTGACAGGCTTTTGAATACCGGCGCGATCTATCTGACTCCTTGTTAACCGGTGCCATCTTCTTAAGGGTGTCCTTCCTTCTAGCAACTCCACATTCTGTGAAACCATCAGTTGCTAATCGCTACCTGATAAGTGTTTTTGCGCATCTATTGGTATTTTAATGCCGAAAAATGCGGAAAAAATTTCTTTGATACATCTGTGCTTCCACACTCCTTTTCAGTCGTGTGTGAAACATTATCTATCTCCCTTTTATCAGCATGTCCATGCTAACTCATTCTTTTGTCACCGGCGCTTAATCCTAGAGTTTCATTTCATCTCCAATTCTCTTGGGCTAATTACATAACATGTGTCGATCCGATGCTGGTGATTGTAATTTGGTTCTCAGCATAGCTATATGACACTTATCTTGAGTGGAATATGGAAAATGCAATCACCACTATCCTCCAAATGGTGACGGTTATCTCCTGTGATTTTGAGTACACCGCGATCATATCTATGCATATTCAAGCATATTTGGCAATCCAGAGTTTCTCCAAGCACTACGGCGGTCTATCATCTGTCCATCATGCGCATCCTTTTGAACCCCATATCCGCACAATTCTCCTGGATACGAGGGAATTGCATCTTTTCGTCTCTGATAGCTTTGCTTAAGGTATGAGCTATCATCGGTTCTTATCCAAGATCTCTTTATCTTTGTAACTGGTGATCCGATCGACAATGTGAGCCAGGTGGCATCTCTTTTTCTTCCGAAGGACCAGTTAACCTATTCTGTTAGCGCATCTTCTTCAACAGGAATCCTTACTCGTAACGTTGATCTTTCAAAGAGCGTTGAGCTCAGAAACTGTTTCGAGCATTTGTTCGTTCTCCCGCCTCTTGAACTTGGTATTCTGGGAATATCTTGTTAATCCATGGTGGTATATGTTGATAATATGCTTGCCTATTCGATATCTATGGAAGGACATGGAAGATCATCTGTGTCTCTTTCTCTCGAGCTTCGTGAGCACTGCCTGTGTGCAAAGTCTCAAAGTGAGAATTCTGACTTTTTGAAGTCACGTATCTCGACCACGTCCTTCTGCTAAATACATTACTTCAACTCTGGAATCAGCAAGTCCATTGTTAATTCCATCCTCCATCTTCAACCAATCCGGAGTTATTCCTTGTTGGCAAGTTATCGTCGTCGTTCCGCTGAAGATTTCCTCAAGGATGCTAAATCTCTCTCAATCATTTCAAGAAGAACATGGAGTTCTTTCACCTCAATCTCGTTAAGTAATCTCTTGAAACCCTCTCGCTCTATCGTCTATGCTCAATCCACCGGAGGCCATGAAGACCTTCCAGATCTTGTATTCCTTCTGTTCAAGTGGTGCTATCTTTTTCTATATCTGTGAAAATTTGCAGTTGTCTCCGTGATCTTCCTTTATATCTTTCCGGTGGCTTGGTACTTCCGACATGACGACAACATCATCACCCTTATCTACCTTGGATCCGATGAATCGTTTGCATCTATCCTTGTTTTCTAACGGAGTTCTATGAGTTTTTGCCAACACCTTCAGTCTGTTTCGGTAGTTGGGTTGCATGATTTTCTTATTCATGTGCGGAGTAATGCTTTGAGTGCGGGATGGAGTAGCTACCATACCACTACTCTTATCATTCGCTCTTGTACATCGAATTGGTGAATTAATGTGATTTCACTCATTCCACGGAAGTTAGAAGTGGCCTTTATCCCTTGATACGTTTACTTCCGTCCTTGTTTTTCCGGAGTGCTCTTTCGAAGTAAGTAATCAATAATCTCTTGTTGATGGCCTGTCTATTCTAGATGGAGCAAAATCTTCAATTATCTAGTGGAAACAGACGCAAACCTTTTTCTATCCTCGTCTTTCTACCGATGCTCGATATCCCCAAACAAGATTAAAGGAAACTATCTCTCTCTTTGTTTCATCAATTCTTTTTCTGTGGTAAAGCCAATTATGGTTGATGCCATCAGCCGCAAATCTATTGCGTTAGCCTCAAGGCTAAAGAAAGCAATAAGTATCTCTACAATAAACTCCAGATCCTCCATATTCTTTGCTTCTCAGGATTCCACCATGATATGGCTTCACATCCATCTCTGGAAGTATATCCGCGCACCTCAATTGCGTGATCCTTTGGGTCTTACCGGCACAACAAGAATCTAATCCGACGATGTCTAACTAAATCTTTATGTTGACATCAAGGGACTCTATTGTTTGAAGGCAATATTGTTTCCGAACTTCTTTTCTCAAATCCGAGAGAAGATACGATGCTATTGTAATAGTGGCTCAAAACCTCTCCAATCTAGCTCCTTTCTTCCGGCGAGATAAAGATTCATCCTCTCTCGTATCGGTAAATCTTTAATCTTAATGGTGTGTCATTCTTTATCCATGATACATCATCTTCTCCTTTTCTTTCATAAGTGGTTATATTCTTTTATCATGATTCTTGGGAAAACCGGAGCGATGTCCATCCTATCCTTCTTGTCTCGCGATAATCCTTCAATTCTTCTAATCCGTTATTCTTGAAGCAAAACGCAAGACTCGCAACAAGTCTAGCAATTTTTGCAAGGTGTAGTGGTCGCACCATTCCGTTGTTCATCAACTTGGGAACGTGAGGGTCACCTTCGTTCGAACACCCGCCTCTCCTTGTGTTGTTTTCTTTTTTCCTAGGAATCTCGGGGCGAGATTCTTGTTTAGTGGGGAGAGTTGTAGCATCCCAATTGTCTAACAATTGTAATGCTACTTGGTCTAGTAATATAATGGCTACTTCCTATATATAATTGTTGCATCATAATTATATCATGCTCATGTCATCATGCCACCTTGCATTTGAGCATCATATAAAACCCTCTTTCTTTCGTTCTTCTCTCATATGCATTGTAAATTGTATTTGCCTCTTGATATTGTATTTGGTTATTGATATATTGTTTAAATGCCCAAGTTGAGTTGGGGGCATATCTTTTATTCAACTCCATCACCTTTCTCTGCCACCACCTTATAATTCCACCATCCAACTAAATATGAGCTTTGCACTTTATTTGGTTTTACCTCTAGCTCATGTGGGTTGGGATGGATCCAATTCTATCTCCACATGCTCTCATATATGCACCATTTTGTTTTCACATTATTGGTTTATAAGAGCCACATGGTCACCTTAGCATGCCTTGTGGGTGGAACCCTTTTCTAGCTTCCCTATGTGTTGTTTTGGGGTTATTATCATGTTGGGATATTTTTGGGCTTACTAAATGCCTAGTGGCACATACACACTAGCATGTCCCATTTGTATTCAAATATGATCATCTCCATATACTCCACTTGGAACTTTCATGTAAATCCTTAGCTTGGCCCTTACCCCATATTTTGGAATGCATATGTATAAATGCCATGAATAATTATTTTGTTTTCACAAGATTAAGACATGGCATTTAATGCACTTGCATGGGCCATGCAACCATCACCACTATTTGATCTCCCGTGGTTTTCTTGGAATTTTTGATTGTTTCCCTTTTGTTGAGCTCCAACTTTTTCTCTCAATCCTCACCTTGCTCCTTCTCTCCTTGCCATGTGCATCACAAGCCACACCTCTCTCACCTCACCCTCTCCTCTCTCTAACCCGAGCCACCACCACCATGACCTACCACATCTACCTTTCCTCTCTCACCCTCCCTCGCCAAGGCCGGCCACCACAGCCACGGCCACCTAGCTACCATCCAACCCTAGCCCGAGCCTCCCCTCCAACCCTAGCTCCCACCCGAGCCTACCTTCCCCCTCTCTTTAGCTCTCTCTCTGCCACCCTAGCCCCACCACCCTCTCCTTCCTTCCCTGGGCCACCTGCCAGCTTTCTACCCTGCTCCTGCCCCGAGCTCCAGCCGAGCACGTGAGGAGGAGAAGGTAAAAGGTGACAACCGAGCCACCTTATCTACCCCCCCTGCCACAGCCGGCCTCCTCCCTCTCCCTCCTTTTCCTCCTTCCCCACGACTCTCTGGCGTCCCCAGATCCGCCCCAGAGTCGCCTCCTTCTTCCCATCATACCTCTCCGACCACCAACAGCTGACGCCGCCCGCCGCCAGCACCTCGTCGTCCTCGTCGTTCCGGCCGTCAAGCTCATCGTGGAGGTGATCGACGAGAACGAGGACCACCCTCTGCTTCGCCCTGTACCCGCCAGCGAGGAGGAGAAGCACCAGGCTCGCCAGGACCGGCGCCGCCCGACGAAAACCCTAGCCCGCCGGAGCGTCTGCGTCGTCGACGATCCGCCACGCCCCCGCCCGATCCAACACCACCGCCGAGCTCGCGGTGAGCACCTCCTTCTCCCTGACACGCTCCGCCTCGCCATACCGCTCTAGCTCCGCCGTTTGTTTCGGCCGAACGCTCTGCGTGCGCCATCGCTGGTTTCGCTCGCTCGCCGCGTAGAACCTCATCTAGCCGCCCGCCGCCCCTCTGTCACCATCCGTTAGCCTACCGCGCTGGTTCCTTCCCTTAGCGCGTGTGCCCGCGTCATGCGAATCCTCGTGTTGCCCCGCTGGCCGAGCACCGATCCGTCCGCAGGCGTAGAGAAGATCCACAGTGGCCGTGGCCCCTTTTGCGCTTAACCCCCTAGCTTTTTATCTGCTCAACCCGCGGTACCACCGAGCCCCACCTGTCAGCCTCTCCGTCCGCTTTGAAGTAAGGCCCCCGCGCTTTGTGGCTTCTCAACCCGCGCTCCCCTGGATCGCCCACGTGTCGCCCACCGGCTGGCCGTGCGCGTGAGTGGCCCCGCGGATCGGCCGGTCCCACCTGTCGGTCTCGGTGGCTAGACAACGCGTGGTAGGAAAAGTCCAGATCAGTCCCCGCCACGCCGGTTGTTGCTGAGTCAGCATCGACCCCACCCGTCAGTGTCTAGGGCTAGGACGAGCTGAATAAGAAAAGTCTTTCTGCTTGCTGTTTAATTTAAAACCTTTTCAAATTTGTTTAAAAATTCAAATTCAAATCTGTTTTCAAATAACTTTTCAAATACAATTCCAAATTAATCATGTAATATATGTTTTTGAATCAGAAAAATGTGTGGAATTCAAATCTTCCATTCAAAATAATGTTTGAACACTTTAAATTTCGAGTTGATTAAAATTACAACAAAATGCCCTTTTTCCTTAATAAATTAATAACTTTTGTTTTATAACTTCAAAATTGACAAATAATATGTCTAAAATGATCAGCTCGACGAGACCTTTCTGTTTATGCAGTCCATGTTCTGAATTGCAGCATGCATCATATAAATATAAAGTATACAGCAACTTATTAGAGGATAAAATATGACTAAAGCTCCATAAAATGCCTTATTCATGTATTCCACACCTCACCCATGCCATGCTACTTTATTGCCATGCAAATAGTGCATCATTCATCATGGCATGATTGTTTGCTTGTCGCATCTTATTCATATGCTTGTGCACTTTATTTATGTTGGCCCTTGTTTGTTTGGTTCTTCTTCGAATAGACGCTGAGCAGGGGATATATCAAGAAACCCAGGAGCACTACCCAGATCCTTCTCTCGCTTCAATCGAGCTGCAAGCACTACCACATGCTTGCATACATATAGTACCTATTGCCTCTATCTTATTCTTGCACCATTGAGTCGCGATCGCATTAAACTGAATCCCAAGTACTGCATAGCCTTTACTTTTAAACCCCACCAAAGCTTGTTCCTCCATCCCATGAGCCATTACTACAGGAGTTGTTTGAGCCATGCGAGTCGTAGAACAGCATGTGTAGGGTATGTGAGTGTCTGATGGATAACGAGGTACCTATACAACTTAACCTGAGTAGTAATGGGATAACTAATGAAAGTGGCACCGGTGAGCAATATCTGCTATTTGGTTTTTCATGCTCACTTGTGTCCCGTAGGACCCCGAGTACTTGATTCCTGTTCCTTGAATATTCGCTATCCACATCCGGAGGATTATGGGACCCCCGAGGCGAGCTTGATTCATTCTTATTTCTTGGGGCCACAAACTAGTTTGAGGTTTTATTTACTATCCTGTACTTATGCCATGCTTTATCGCTTTATTTAAATTGTGCGAGGTATCGCACTGCACTGCTTAGGGCCGTGACACGCTGTCAGACGACAAGCCCACCACACTTTCGTTCCCAAATCATACCGTCCCCACAAACCTTGAGTCCGTCTCAGAGCCGGCCAGCTTTGTTATGGTAGCTTAATGGGGTGGCCCTCAAATATTTCTGAATCTGTGATCGCTTTGTCGTGGATGCCTCGTTGGGTTTTGATTTGGTTTTTCCGAGGTTGATCGAGTGTGTGTTGTTATTTGTGCACCCTGCAGGGTAAAACTTTCAAAGCCATGTCCATGTTATGGACGACTTGGAGCACGCTTTCGATCATAGACAAGTATAACTAAAGTACCGCCTTTAATTTGACTAAGTAACTGACTAGTAAATAGTGCAACACTCATGGAATGGATAATAAAACTGCCAACGGATGGGGGTTGTTCGTCCGCTTCCTCGTTGGTAAGCGAGGAGGAGGATGGATCTGTTAATATTACTGTTATAACTGTTGTTATTGATTCACGGACATCCGTCTATCTATGGTTAGGCGGATGGTTAGCGAGTATCTATAGAATTGTTAGGGTTTATCTTTTGCTGCAATTGCGTCACCCCAGCTTGTGTCCCCTTTAGAGGCATAAAGACTTGCTGAGTACCCCTAGGGTCTCACACGATAAATTATTTGATTCAGATGAACAGGTACACTCACAAGATGGATACTGGGTGGAGGAGACGGACGATGTGGACAACGATCATTCGGTGTAGAGATTCCGGGAACGGGGATCCGTGAGAACTGTGGGCGGGATGTGTTTATTTATGGGGCATCTTATGCCGATTTGCTTCTTATCCGTACTCGGATCTTGTTTTCCGCTTCCACCTGATACTCTGATGTTTGATGTATGAGGAGATATACTAAACTATTATATCTATCTAGGACATTTGGATCTTGCCGTATGGCGTTGCAATATTTCTATTTCTTTTAGATGGAATGGCTCTGAGGACTGTTGTATGGTGGCTTGCATACATACTCATTTGTGTATGTAGTTGATCCCTTCGCCTGCCGATTACGCCGCCCGTTCTTGTATCGATGTTTGGAAATGGTTAGGACGGCCGAAAGGTCTACCTTTGAGTGGCATTTGGACCCCACCGTACTATTTTAACCATTTCCGCTCATCCAGGCTTGTAACTAGGAGCGTAATTCACCGAGGTAGTTACAATTTGCTTCCTCTATTGTTGGTGCAGGCGGCACTGGAACAATTTCAGGTGCTGCGCTACTCTCCAATTCAAGAGAAGGTTCAATAACCTCGTCTAGCTCTACTTTCCTCCCACTCACTTCTTTCGAGAGAAACTCCTTCTCAAGAAAGGAACCGTTCTTTGCAACAAACACTTTGCCTTCGGTTCTGTGATAGAAGGTATACCCAATAGTTTAGGGTATCCTATGAGGCGCATTTCTCCGCTTGAGTTTGAGCTTGTCGGCATCACTCAACTTCGTGGCCATCCCCCCCCCCAAACTTTAAGCGACAACAGGTTTAGCGCAAAACCACAGTTCATACGGTGTCGTCTCAACGGATTTAGATGGAGCCCTATTTAAAGTGAATGCAGCGGTTTCTAATGCATAACCCCAAAATGATAACGGAAAATCAGCAAGAGACATCATTGATCGGACCATATCTAATAGGGTTCGATTCCGGCGTTCAGACACACCATTGCTACTGGTGTTCTGTGGCGTGAGTTGCGAAACAATTCTGCTTGCTTTAAGATGCGTGAGAAAATCATAACTCAAATATTCGCCCCCACGATCGGATCGTAGAAACTTAATCTTTCTGTTACGATGGTTCTCCACTTCATTCTGAAATTCATTGAACTTTTCAAATGTTTCATATTTATGTTTCATTAAATAGATATACCCATATCTACTTAAGTCATCGGTAAAAGTGAGAAAATAGCGATATCCACCGCGCGTCGAAACACTCATCGGTCCGCATACATCGGTATGTATGATTTCCAACAAGTCCGTTGCTCGCTCCATCATACCGGAGAACGGGGTTTTGATCATCTTGCCCATGAGGCATAGTTCGCATGTGTCAAATGATTCAAAATCAAGAGACTCCAAAAGTCCATCAGAATGGAGTTTCTTCATGCGCTTTACACCAATATGACCTAGACGATAGTGCCACAAATAAGTAGTATTATCACTATCTACTTTGCATCTCTTAGCCTCAATGTTATGGATGTGTGTTTCATCCCTTTCGAGATATAGAAGAAATAAACCATTCACGAGAGGTGCATGACCATAAAAGATGTTACTCATATAAATAGAACAACCATTATTCTCCGATTTAAATGAATAACCGTCTTGCAATAAACATGATCCAGAAATAATGTTCATGCTCAACGCAGGCACATAATAACATTTATTAAGGTTTAAAACTAATCCCGAAGGTAAAACTAAGGAGAGCGTGCCGACGGCCATCACATCAACTCTTGATCTGTTGCCAACGCGCATCGTCACCTCATCCCTCGCAAGCCGCCGTCTATTCCGTAGCTCCTGTTTCGAGTTACAAATATTAGCAACTGAACCAATATCAAATACCCAGGCACTACAACGAGGGCTAGTAAGGAACACATCAATAACATGTATATCAAATATACCTTTGATGGTGCCAGCCTTCTTGTCCACTAAGTACTTCGGACAGTTGCGCTTCTAGTGACCCTTGTCCTTGCAATAGAAGCACTCAGTGTCCGGCTTAGGACCAGACTTGAGCTTCTTCTCAACAGGGGCAACGCGCTTGCCGACGCCTTTCTTGAAGGGCTTCTTTGCACCCTTACATTTCTTAAAGGAGGGCTTGTTGACCATCAACACATGATTATCCTTCTTGATGTCCACCTCCGCAGCCTTCAGCTTTGCGAAGAGCTCGGTGATCGTATCAGTGGAACCAATCTGATTATGAGTCACTACAAAACTTTTGTAGCTGGGAGGGAGTGATTGCAGAACCCTGTCAATCTTGAGCTCCTCTGGAATCGTGCATTCCAGTTGCTCAAGGCGTTGAGTGTAGCCCGTCATCTTAATGGCGTGCTCACTAACGGAACTCCCTTCCTCCATCTTGCAGTTAAAGAACTTCTCAGAGATCTCATATCTCTCAGAACGTGCCTGAGTCTGAAACATGGTTTTCAGCTCTTCGAGAATGTCAAAGGGCCCGGGATAGTCTTCAAAACGATTTTGAAGTTCTGGTTCCATAGCAAACAACATGGTGCTCTTAATCACACCATAATCATCTTTGCGCGACTGATAGACAGCTTTCTCATCAACCGGCGCAGTTGCAGCAGGGGGGTCACCTAACGCTTTCCCAAGGACATAGTCCTTTTGACCGCCAGAGAGAATGATTCTTAGATTGCGGTACCAATTGGTGAAGTTAGACCCATTGTTTCTAAGCTTTTCCTTCTCAGCAAAAACGTTGAAGTTGAAGTTGGACTTAGCCATTTGATCTACAATATTTGCAAGTACAAATTAGACTATGTTCATGATAACTAGTTCAACTTTTAATCAAATTACTAGATGAACTCCGACTAAATTCAACATCCCTCAAGTTGTTTAGTGAACACGATTTACCACACCTAATCCGATCTTCACGAGAAGAGATGTGGTTTCAATGGTGGACAACAAAGTGTCGATCATATCATTCATATGACTCATGCTTAACCTTTCGGTTCATGTGTTCCGAGGCAATGTCTATACATGCTAGGCTCGTCAAGTTAGACCCAAGTATTTCCGCGTGTGCAAAACTGGCTTGCACCCGTTGTATGTGAGCGTAGAGTCTATAGCACCCGATCATCACGTGATGCTTGGACACGACGAACTTTCGCAACGGTGCATACTTGGGGAGAACATAGTTTTTATCTTGATCTTTTAATTTAGGAATCATCTTATAATGCTACCGTCGTGATCTAAGCATAATAAGATACATAAAAGGATAATCATCACATGCATATAACTTTAATGTGACATGGTATAGCCAATCTTCGCGCAATGATCTCCATCTTGTGCGTGCCGGCATGATCTCCATCACTCCACCATGATTGCCTCCACCACGAATAGCAACTACAACTATTTCTAACTACTTAGCGATAAAGTGAAACTATTACATGGCGTATAAGAAGTTGACACACAGGTCATACACAATTATAAAGACAACCATATGGCTCCTGCCGGTTGTGTACTCATCGACATGCAAGTCGTGAAACATTACAAAACATGATCATCGCATACATTATACACATCACATCTTGGGCCATACCATATCACAGAAAACACTCCCTGCAAAAACAAGTTAGACGCTTCTACTTTGTTGTTGCATGTTTTACGTGGCTTATGGGAGTAGATGCTAAGAAAGATTCTTACCTACGGAAAGCCACAACGGTGATATTATGGTTGCCAAACTCCGGTGTTAATCCCATGACAACTATAGTGAGAGAAACTGGCATCCACCAGCCGCATGTGTGGAACAAGCCACACGTCAAGTGCGGAGACTGTCTCGTGAACGACGTCGCGTAAGGTTGGCCTGGACCGCTGCAATCTCACTATCTCGCGTCATAAGAAGAACACAAACAAGAGGCTTGCAACAGAAAACATCAACGCCCGCAACAACCATGTTGCGTTCTACTCGTGAAACACATCTACGCATAGATCTAGCTCTGATACCACTGAAGGGTTTCACGGCATAGTAAATCAAAATTTTCTACGGATGCGAACAGAGGGAAAGCCAAGATCTAATCTAGGAGATGCAAACAACGAGAGAGATTGGATTAGATCTTCATACCCTTGAATATTCGCACAACGGAACGTTCGTCGGAACGTGGGTGATGTAGTCGTACTCGCTTCTCCTCCTCGCGATCCGATCCGATCTAGCACCACAAGTGGCGGTGCCTCCGTGAGATTCACATGTGCAGCACCCCGACGTCTCCTCCTTCCTCGGACCAGCAAGTATGGTGGAGAGATGGGTTGGATCTACAACGCGACGACGCGGTGCAATTGGTGGAGAATTTCTGCAGCAGGGCTTCGCCTACAAGCAGTCGGGAGGGAGAGAGGAGGGCAGCAGGGCGGCTAGGGTTGGAGGGGAAGGTGTAGGGGGTTGGTGCGCCCCCAACCCTCTATATATAGAGGGATGGGCACATCCCTAGCCCCTCCCCCAAGCCAAGGCCGGCGGCCCCAAGGAGGAACAGTGGGGGGCAAGGAAACCCCCCCTTCTAGAAGCTCTATCTAGAGTTTAAACCTCTCTTGGCTGGTTGGGCCCTATGGGGCCTTGTGCCCCTGGCCCAATGCGGCCAGGACACTCCCTCATAGGCCCATTCCCCCTCCCGGAAGGTGGGGCCACGTTGGTCCCCTTCCGGAAGGTTCTAGAAGCTTCCGGTACAATACCGATTAACCCGGAACAATTCCGAACTCCAAAAATTGCACTGCCTTATATGAATCTTATTCTCCGGACCACTCCGGAACCTCTCGTGATGTCCCGGATCCCATCCGAGACTCCAAACAAAAACTCATAAACCAATTATCCAATCTGTCCTAGCATCGAGACACGTTAAGTGTGTGACCCTGTGGGTTTGAGAATATGCAGACATGATCTTCTATCAATAATCAACAGCGGGGTCTGGAAACCCATATTGACTCCCACACATTCATCGATGATCATATCAGATGAACCACGATGCCAGGATTCAATCAATCCCATATATATATTCCCTTCATCTCGCGATATTTTACTTGTCCGAGATTTGATCGTCGGTACCGTCATACCTAGTTCAATCTCGTTCACAGCAAGTACTTTACTCGTTCCGTAATCCGATATCACTTTTTGATTAACTCCTTAACCACATGCTTGCAAGCGGTGTTGATATCGATTACCGAGTGGGCCCGAAGTATATCTCTCTGACTTGGGAGGGACAAATCCCATCTTGATACATACAACCCAACAGATACTTTCCGATCACCTGAGAGACACCTTTATAATCACCCTCTCATATGATGACGTTTGATGACCTCAAAGCTTTCTTCCGATACCAGGGAGTTGTATTATCTCATGGTCTAAGAATACAATATTTGACATAAGAAAAGCTTCGCAAAGACGAACACGATGACACGATCTAATTGCTTCGCTTAGTTTGGGTTTGTCCACCATATCATTCTCCTAATGATATGATCTCATTATTAATCGACAACTCATGTCCATGGTTAGGAAACCTTAACCATCATTAATCAATGAGCTAGTCCATAGAGGTGTACTAGGGACACGGTGTTGTTCACAAACCACACAAGTATTAAAGTTTCCGCTTAATACAATTCTAGCATGGAATATAAACATTATCATGAACAAGAATTATAATAATAACAGCTTTATTATTGACTCTAGGGCATAATTCGGATGGTTCTAGAAGCTAACAATTCAACTCCAAAATATATGAATCATATTCTCGGACCACTCAACCTCTCGTGATGTCCCGGATCCCATCCGAGACTCAACAAAAACTCATAAACCAATTATCCAATCTATCCTAGCGTTGAGACACGTTATGTGTGACGAGAATATATGATCTTCTATCAATAATCAAAACCCATATTGACTCCACACATTCATCGATGATCATATCGGATGAACCACGATGCCAAGATTCAATCAATCCCATATATATATATTCCGATATTTTACTTGCCCGAGATTTACCATCATACCTAGTTCAATCTAATCCGATATCACTTTGATTAACTCCTTAACCACATGCTTGCATGCGTGTTGATATCAAGTATATCTCTCGACTTGGGAGGGACAAATCCCATCTCGATACATACAACCCAATGATACTTTCCGATCACCGAGAGACACCTTTATGATCACCCTCTCATAGGATGACGTTTGATGACCTCAAAGCTTTCAGTTGTATTATCTCATGGTCTAAGGAATACAATATTTGACATAAGAAAAGCGAACACGATGACACGATCTAATTGCTTCGATTAGTTTGGGTTTGTCCATCGTATCATTCTCCCAATGATATGATCTCATTATCAATTGACAACTCATGTCTATGGTTAGGAAACCTTAACCATCATTGATCAATGAGCTAGTCCATCGAGGCATACTAGGGACACAGTGTTGTTCACAAACCACACAAGTATTAAAGTTTCCGCTTAATACAATTCTAGCATGGAATATAAACATTATAATGAACAAGAATTATAATAATAACATCTTTATTATTGACTCTAGGGCATAATTCCATCCCACTTGCACTAGAGTCAATAATCTAGTTTACATTTGGCAACTATCTCACACCCATGGCACTGAGGTGCTGATCATGTTTTACACGTGGAAGAGATTTAGTCAATGGATCTGCAACATTCAGATCTGTATGTACTTTGCTAATCTTCAGATCTCCATCTGCTATATAATCTCGGATTATATGAAACTTGCGGTTGATATGCTTGGTCTTTGGATAATATCTTGGTTCCTTAGCGAGTGCTATGGCACCAGTGTTGTCACACAATATCTCCAGTGGGTCCAACGCACTTGGAACCACGCCAAGCTCAGTGATGAAGTTTCTGATCCAAACTCCTTCACTTGACGCTTCTGCAGCAGCCATGTATTCCGCTTCTACTGTAGATCCCGCAATCACGCTTTGCTTGCAGCTTCTCCAGCTCACAGCTCCTCCATTCAAAATATACACGTATCCCGTCTGAGATTTAGAATCATCCTTGTCGGTGTCAAAACTAGCATCGACGTAACCTTTTACGACGAGTTGTTCATCACATCCATAGACTAAGAACATTTCTTTAGTCCTATTTAGGTACTTTAGGATGTTCTTCATGGCCCAAAGGCTCCACTGGATCACTTTGATACCTCATCAAACTAAGAGCATTGGACACATCCGTCTAGTACACAAGATGGCATACATGATAGAACCTATGGCCGAGGCATAAGGCACTTTGCTCATAGCTTCCTATCATTTATCAGAGTTGGACACCGAGCCTTGCTCAATATCTTACTCGACAACATAGGCACCGAACCTTTCTTTGCCTTATCCATTCGAACCTTTTAACTTTGTCTAGGTATGTACCGCTTAAAGCTATCAGCGCCTTTTGTCTATCTCTATAGATCTTGATGCCCAATATATAAGCAGCTTCACCTAGGTCTTTCATTGAAAACACTTGTTCAAATAACTCTTCACATCGTTAAGCATGTTGATGTCATTTCCGATAATCAATATGTCATCCACATATAGTACCAGAAACGTCACCGAGCTCCCACTCACTTTCTTGTAGATACAAGCTTCGTAGAAATTTGGAACAAATCCAAAGCTCTTGATCACTTGATCAAAACGAAGGTTCCAACTCCGAGATGCTTGCTTCAGTCCATAAATGGAACGCTGAAGTTTGCATACTTTATCAGCATTCTTAGAATCGACAAAACCTTCAGTTGCATCATATACAACTCTTCATCAATGTTGCCATTGAGGAACGCAGTCTTGACATCCATCTGCCATATTTCATAATCATGAAACACAGCAATTGCTAATAAAATCCAAATGGACTTAAACATCGCTACGGGAGAGAAAGTCTCATCGTAGTCAACACCTTGAACTTGTCGAAAACCTTTCGCAACAAGCCGTGCTTTATAGACGGTAACATTACCATCCGCGTCTGTTTTCTTCTTGAAGATCCATTTGCACTAAACGGCCTTTCGGTCGCTAGGAGGGTCCACCAAAGTCCATACTTGGTTTTCGCTCATGGATCCCAAATCGAATTTCATGGCTTCTAGCCATTTCCCAGAGTCTGGGCTCATCATCGCTTCCTCATAGTTCGTAGGTTCACTGTCTTATACTAACAAGACAGTCAAGACAGGGTTGCCGTACCACTCAGTAGGGGCACGCGACCTTGTCGACCTACGACGTTCAGTAGCAGCATCGGCCGAAGCTTCATGATCCTTGTCATTAGCTTCCTCTATTGTTGGTGCAGGCGGCACTGGAACAATTTCAGGTGCTGCGCTACTCTCCAATTCAAGAGAAGGTTCAATAACCTCTTCTAGCTCTACTTTCCTCCCACTCACTTCTTTCGAGAGAAACTCCTTCTCAAGAAAGGAATCGTTCTTTGCGACAAACACTTTGCCTTCGGTTCTATGATAGAAGGTATACCCAATAGTTTCCTTAGGGTATCCTATGAAGACGCATTTCTCCGCTTTGGGTTAGAGCTTGTCCGGCATCAACTTCTTGACGTAAGCTTCGCATCCCCAAACTTTAAGAAACGACAACTTAGGTTTAGCACCAAACCACAGTTCATACGGTGTCGTCTCAACGGATTTAGATGGAGCCCTATTTAAAGTGAATGCAGCGGTTTCTAATGCATAACCCCAAAATGATAACAAAGAAATCAAGAAGAGACATCATTGATCGTACCATATCTAATAGGGTTCGATTTCGGCGTTCAGACACACCATTCCGCTGTGGTGTTCCGGGTGGCGTGAGTTGCGAAACGATTCCGCTTGCTTTAAGATGCGTGAGAAAATCATAACTCAAATATTCACCTCCACGATCGGATCGTAGAAACTTAATCTTTATGTTATGATGGTTCTCCACTTCATTCTGAAATTCTTTGAACTTTTCAAACGTTTCAGATTTATGTTCCATTAAATAGATATACCCATGTCTACTTAAGTCATCGGTAAAAATGAGAAAATAGCGATATCCACCGCGCGTCGAAACACTCATCGGTCCGCATACATCGGTATGTATGATTTCCAACAAGTTCGTTGCTCGCTCCATCATGCCGGAGAACGGGGTTTTGATCATCTTGCCCATGAGGCATGGTTCACATGTGTCAAATGATTCAAAATCAAGAGACTCCAAAAGTCCATCAGAATGGAGTTTCTTCATGCGCTTTACACCAATATGACCTAGACGACAGTGCCACAAATAAGTAGTAGTATCACTATCTACTTTGCATCTCTTAGCCTCAATGTTATGGATGTGTGTTTCATCCCTTTTGAGATTTAGAAGAAATAAACCATTCACAATAGGTGCATGACCATAAAAGATGTTACTCATATAAATAGAACAACCATTATTCTCCGATTTAAATGAATAACCGTCTTGCAATAAACACGATCCAGAAATAATGTTCATGCTCAACGCAGGCACATAATAACATTTATTAAGGTTTAAAACTAATCCCGAAGGTAAAACTAAGGAGAGCGTGACGGCCATCACATCAACTCTTAATCCGCTGCAACGCGCATCGTCACCTCATCCTCGCAGAAGCCGCTCATTCCGTAGCTCCTGTTTCGAGTTACAAATATTAGCAACTGAACCGGTATCAAATACCCAGGCACTACAACGAGGGCTAGTAAGTAAAACATCAATAACATGTATATCAAATATACCTTTGATGGTGCCAACCTTCTTGTCCGCTAAGTACTTCGGACAGTTGCGCTTCCAGTGACCCTTGTCCTTGCAATAGAAGCACTCAGTGTCCGATTTAGGACCAGAATTGAGCTTCTTCTCAGCAGTGGCAACGCGCTTGCCGCCGCCTTTCTTGAAGGGCTTCCTTGCACCCTTACCTTTCTTGAAGGTGGGGGGCTTGTTGACCATCAACACATGATTATTCTTTTTGATGTTCACCTCCGCTACTTTCATCTTAGCAAAGAGCTGAGTGATCATATAAGTGGAACCAATCTGATTGTGATCAACTACAAAACTTTTGTAGCTAGGAGTGTCAATCTTGAGCTCCTCTGGAATCTTGCAGTCCAGTTGCTCAAGGCGTTGAGTGTAGCCCGTCATCTCAATGGCGTGCTCACTAACGGAACTCCCTTCCTCCATCTTGTAGTTAAAGAATTTCTTAGAGATCTCATATCTCTCAGAACGGTCTTGAGTCTGAAACATGTTTTTCAGCTCCTCGAGAATCTCAAAGGGCCCGGCGAACTCCTCAAAACGATTTTGAAGATCCGATTCCATAGCATACAACATGGCGATCTTAATCAAATCATAATCATCCTTGCGCGACTGATAAACAGCTTTTTCATCATCCGGCGCATCTATAGCAGGGGCGTCACCTAGCGCTTTCTCAAGGACATAGTCCTTTTGTCCGCCAGCGAGAATGATTCTCAGAATGCATAACCATTTGGTGAAGTTAGACCCGTTGTTTCTAAGCTTTTCTATCTCAGCAAAAACGTTGAAGTTGAAGTTGAAGTTGGACTTGGCCATGTGATCTACAGTATTTGCAAGTACAACTTAGACTATGTTCATGATAAATAGTTCAACTTAATCAAATTACTAGATGAACTCCCACTAAATTCAACATCCCTCAAGTTGTTTAGTGAACATGATCCAAATTCACCACACCTAATCCGATCATCACGAGAAGAGATGTGGCTTCAATGGTGGACAACAAAGTGTCGATCATATCATTCATATGACTCATGCTTAACCTTTCGGTTCATGTGTTCCGAGGCCATGTCTGTACATGCTAGGCTCGTCAAGTTAGACCCAAGTATTTCCGCGTGTGCAAAACTGGCTTGCACCCGTTGTATGTGAGCGTAGAGTCTATAGCACCCGATCATCACGTGATGCTTGGACACGACGAACTTTCGCAACGGTGCATACTTGGGGAGAACACAGTTTTTATCTTGATCTTTAAGTGAGGAATCATCTTATAATGCTACCGTCGCGATCTAAGCATGATAAGATACATAAAAGGATAAACATCACATGCATATAACTTTAATGTGACATGGTATAGCCAATCTTCGCGCAATGATCTCCATCTTGTGCGTTCCGGCATGATCTCCATCACTCCACCATGATTGCCTCCACCACGAATAGCAACTACAACTATTGCTAACTACTTAGCGATAAAGTGAAACTATTACATGGCGCATAAGAAGTTGACACACATGTCATACACAATTATAAAGACAACCATATGGCTCCTGCCGGTTGTGTACTCATCAACATGCAAGTCGTGAAACATTAAAAAACATGATCATCGCATACATTATACACATCACATCTTGGGCCATACCATATCACAGAAAACACTCCCTGCAAAAACAAGTTAGACGCCTATACTTTGTTGTTGCATGTTTTACGTGGCTTATGGGAGTAGATGCTAAGAACGATTCTTACCTATGGAAAGCCACAACGGTGATATTATGGTTGCCAAACTCCGGTGTTAATCCCATGACAACTATAGTGAGAGAAACTGACATCCACCAGCCGCATGTGTGGAACAAGCCACACGTCAAGTGCGGAGCCGGTCTCGCGAACGACGCCGCGTAAGGTTGGACTAGACCGCTTCAATCTCACTATCCCGCGTCATAAGAAGAACACAAACAAGAGGCTTGGAATAGAAAACATCAACGCCTGCAACAACCATGTTGCATTCTACTCGTGAAACACATCTACGCATAGATCTAGCTCTGATACCACTGATGGGTTTCGCGGCATAGTAAATCAAAATTTTATACGGATGCGAACAGAGGGAAGCCAAGATCTAATCTAGGAGATGCAAACAACGAGAGAGATTGGATTAGATCTTCATACCCTTGAAGATTCGCACAGCGGAACGTTCGTCGGAACGTGGGTGACGTAGTCGCTTCTCCTCCTCGCGATCCGATCCGATCTAGCACCACAAGTGGCGGTGCCTCCGTGAGATGCACACGTGCAGCACCTCGACGTCTCCTCCTTCCTTGGTCCAGCAAGTATGGTGGAGAGATGGGTTGGATCTACAACGCGACGACGCGGTGCAATTGGTGGAGAATTTCTGCAGCAGGGCTTCGCCTACAAGCAGTCGGGAGGGAGAGAGGAGGGCAGCAAGGCGGCTAGGGTTGGAGGGGAAGGTGTGGGGGGTTGGTGCGCCCCCAGCCCTCTATATATAGAGGGGTGGGCGCAGCCCTAGCCCCTCCCCCAAGCCAAGGCCGGCGGCCCCAAAGGAGGAGGAGTGGGGGGCAAGGAAACCCCTCCTTCTAGAAACTCTATCTCGAGTTTAAACCTCTCTAGGCCGGCTGGGCCCTATGGGGCCTTGTGCCCCTGGCCCAATGTGTCCAGGGCACTCCCTCATAGGCCCATGCACCCTCCCGGAAGGTGGGGCCACGTTGGTCCCCTTTCGGAAGGTTCTAGAAGCTTCCGGTACAATACCGATTAACCCGGAACAATTCCGAACTCCAAAAACTGCACTGCCTTATATGAATCTTATTCTCCGGAACCTCTCGTGATGTCCCGGATCCCATCCGAGACTCCGAACAAAAACTCATAAACCAATTATCCAATCTATCCTAGCGTCGAGACACGTTAAGTGTGTGACCCTGCGGGTTCGAGAATATGCAGACATGATCTTCTATCAATAATCAACAGCGGGTCGGAAACCCATATTGACTCCCACACATTCATCGATGATCATATCGGATGAACCACGATGCCGGATTCAATCAATCCCATATATATATATTCCTCTGCTCGCGATATTTTACTTGCGAGATTCGATCGTACCGGCCATACCTAGTTCAATCTCGTTCACAGCAAGTACTTTACTCGTTCCGTAATCCGATATCACTTTGCGATTAACTCCTTAAACACATGCTTGCAAGCGGTGTTGATATCGATTACCGAGTGGGCCCGAAGTATAACTCTCCAACTTGGGAGGGACAAATCCCATCTCGATACATACAACCCAACAGATACTTTCCAATCACCTGAGAGACACCTTTATGATCACCCTCTCATAGGATGACGTTTGATGACCTCAAAGCTTTCTTCCTATACCAGGGAGTTGTATTATCTCATGGTCTAAGGAATACAATATTTGACATAAGAAAAGCTTCGCAAAGACGAACACGATGACACGATCTAATTGCTTCGCTTAGTTTGGGTCTGTCCATCATATCATTATCCCAATGATATGATCTCATTATCAATTGACAACTCATGTCTATGGTTAGGAAACCTTAACCATCATTGATCAATGAGCTAGTCCATAGAGGCGTACTAGGGACACGGTGTTGTTCACAAACCACACAAGTATTAAAGTTTCCGCTTAATACAATTCTAGCATGGAATATAAACATTATCATGAACAAGAATTATAATAATAACATCTTTATTATTGCCTCTAGGGCATAATTCCAACAAGGACCTTTTCCAAAGATTACTTCTAGGTCCTTGACCATACCAAATACCTCCTCACCGATACGGAGGACAGGCTTCCTCCGGGGTTCTGCCAGACGTTTGAAATGCTTGCCTTTCTTTCTTACGGGATGCAGGTTCGGAAGAAATCGACGATACCCTAGGTACACAAACCTTCTTACATTTATCCAAATATACACTTTCAGTCTCATCTAAACAGTGTGTGCATGCATTGTATCCCTTGTTTGTCGGTCATAAAATGTTACTAAGAGCAGGCCAATCATTGATGGTTACGAAAAGCAACGCTCGTAGGTCAAATGGCTCCCCTTTGTGCTCATCCCACATACGTACACCTGGTTTGGCCCACAGCTGTAAAATTCCTTCAACTAATGGCCTTAGGTACACATCAATGTCTTTGCCGGGTTGCCTCGGGCCTTGGATGAGCACTGGCATCATAATGAACTTCCTCTTCATGCATAACCAAGGAGGAAGGTTATAGATACATAGTCACAGGCCAGGTGTTGTGACTGTAGCTCTACTCACCAAAAGGATTCATGCCATCTGTACTTAGACCAAACCTTAAATTCCTTGCGTCACGTGCGAAGTCCGGGTACTCTCGCTCGACTTTTCTCCACTGTGACCCATCAGCGGGGTGTCTCAACATCGCATCTTTCTTACGGTCTTCCATGTGCCATCGCAACAACTTGGCATGCTATTTATTTCTAAAGAGACGTTTTAACCGTGGTATTATAGGAGCATACCACATAACCTTGGCAGGAACCTTCTTCCTAGGGGTCTCGCCCTCAACATCGCCAGGATCGTCTCGTTCGATCTTATACTGCAGCAGTGCATACCGGCATGCATCCAAATTCTCGCATTTCACCATGTAGAGGATCCAGTCATTAATGCAGGCATGTATCTTCTGCACGTCTAATCCTAGAGGGCAGACTACCTTCTTTGCTTGGTATGTATCGTCGGGCAATTCATTATTTCTTAGAAGCAAATTCTTTATTTTTACCAACAACTTTGAAAATGCGCTGTCAGTCATACCGTTCTCTGCCTTCCATTGCAGCAAATCCAGTGTGGTACCTAGCTTTTTGTGGCCATCTTCGCAAGTTGGGTACAACAATGTTTTGGGATCCTTTAACATCTGCTCCAGCTTCTCCTTCTCCTTTTCAGTTTCACATTCTTCCTTTGCATCAGTAATGGCCCGACCAAGATCGTCATAAGCGGGCCCATCTGCTGCCTTTTGATCTTCATTATCTACCTCCGTTGCAGTATCATCATATTCAAGATACATATTATGATAGTTGTCATCATCCTCTTCTTCGTTGTCTTTCATCATAACCCCTTTTTCTTCGTGCTTGGTCCAACAATTATAGCTGAGCATGAAACCGGATCGAAGCAGGTGGGCGTGAATGGTTCTGGTATTTGAGTAGTCTTTCTTGTTCTCAAAGTGAACACACGGACAACACATAAAACCATTGTGACCACGGTTTGCATTAGCCACAATGATGAAATTTTGGAGGCCCGTAATGTACTCAGAAGTGCGTCGGTCACCGTACATCCATTGCCGGTTCATCTGCATTAATATATAATATATCAAAAATTAATAGGGAGATGATCATTTATATACTACATCAATGACACATGAAAGTATAAAGTTGCCGACCTCGACCGAGAAGGAAAGAGAAATGAGAAAACTTATTTCGAGCTCTCGTGCATTTCACCGAACACCTCTTGTGCATAGTAAAAAACACAAACTAGCACACCTCTCACCCTCTTGCTATGCTCCAAAATGAGAGAATGAAAAATGAGAGAGAGAGGTGTGGGCTGCGGTGTGTTATATAGGCGCACCCCCTTTAACACCGGTTCAAACCACGAACAGGTGTTAAAGGGGGGCTACGCGGACCACTGGTGCAGGGCCTTTAACACCGGTCCGTGGCTCGAACCGGTGTTAAAGGGGTGTTCCTTTTTGCTTTATGGACCACGCTGGTACGGGCGCCCCCCTTTAACACCGGTTCGTAGGAGAACCGGTGTTAAGCCCATTTCCGACCTCAACCAAAGGCCTCGTTTCCACTAGTGTATCTCTAGCTTATACACGTATACGTATTCTAACACGTACCACAAAATTGTGTGTCGCCTTTCTGCACATGTTGCACGCACGGTACGAAAGACGAGAGGGAAATAAGGGGAACTGAGTTAAGCGAGCTAAACGAGTACTCGGTGAACTCGCCTCGTTTAGCTCAAACTTATTTAATGACAAAAGTTGAAACCTGACTCGCTTGTTATATGGCGAGTTTGAGTCGAGCCGAGACGGCTCGCAAGTTACTTGTTTAACTCGCGAGTTTTGAGTTTTAATTTCAGACCTAGAACAAACATCATGCAAGAGAAGATGGGAAAGACAGACAAGTGTGGTTAACCAAATGAAAAATGATAGTATAATACTCTATGTGCTCGGCGCAAAAAGAGGAAAAAGAAACTGTTGGAAAAACCCAGCCCCGAACAGAAAAATCTCAGTAAACAATAAGAGTGTGTGTGTGCTGTGACATATCATCAGGTTTCATTCTGTTTCCTAAAATCTAAACTGATTGAAATAGAGAAAAACTTGTTAATACCGTGGTAGAAAGACATTTCAAGTGTTCATTGTTGACATGGAGTAAAGAACTGTGCAGGCTATAGCGTCTGGGCTGAAGACAACGGGTATGTCGACAAAAGGCATCAGATCAAATCTTTAAGATCTACAGAAATATTAATTTATTGAAGCCTGCAGCTTGTTTCACGGATCTAACCTGACTTTTCTAACTACAGGTTCAAATTAGCTGCTGCGCAGTTCCAGCAGATCTCACCACATCAAGTTTCTCATCTCTATAACTAGCATCTCCTCTTGTTAGCTACACATACGTACCACACGACAAGCACCCAACCAGGGAGAGAGTGGTCGAGCTAGCTAGCCATGGCTGACCTGGTTTTCATATCTCTTTAGAGTTCGAGATGGTGCAGTCATTCCTCGGTGTGGCGATGTATTCGGCGCCAAGAGCAATTTGATGAGGACATGGGCCAATTGAGGAAGGCCTGCATCATCTCCAACTACAAAGAGAATTCTCCGCATCTAGCTGGGTGGGTTAGTTTGTCTTAAGGAGGCGCAAGGTGGCCTGATTTTCCTCTCTTTAGAGTTCGAGATGATGCCATCATTCCTCAATCTGGCCGATGAAGTTCGTGTCAAGACCGACTTGATGACGACATGGCCGAGCGGTTGAGGAAGGATTGCATCATCTCCAACTCCAAAGAGCATTCTCCGCATCCCCTCGCCGACGGGCCCTGTGTCCACCTTCAACTCCGCCGCCAACGCTGGTACCTGGTAGCTCCACCTACATATTTTCTATGTGTCTTTTGTACTCACTCTGATCTATAATAAGTGTATTGATTAAGTACTTGTATTAAGCAACACTTGTTATGGATTGGAGGGGGTACTCTTTCATACCATTGTTAAACTCAACTATATGAGACCTATTGTTAGTTCCGTATGCAACTCATTATACAATGATCAGCCTGCAAATCATCATGGTCAAATTTCCTGTGGAGTTTGGTGAAACTCGCTTAACGTCCGTAGCGTGCTATTAAATTTCCCAAAATTGATCGATCAGCAGCATGCAATACCCTAAGATGACGAAATGAGTGAGCATTGTTGAGGAAATCGTTCACTAGGAGCTGCTCGGTTGGCCGGCAAGTAGGGGATTAATATGCTAATCGGCCAGTTTATCGGCTACTCGGTAACCCTCTGAGCAGGATTAATCGTCCAGTTAACTGGTTAGATAGCCGATTTCTTGAACACTCTGTGAGAGCTCCACTGCTCAGTATATCCTCTTTTACATCAATTACAAAATGGAATACTTTGCGTTTTTCTACGATTCTTTTCACCAATTATGCAAGTTCTTTCTGTGTCAAGCAAGATCCAGCCGCTTGAATATCTGCTCAGGCAATATGTTTAGTATAGCACTCATACCAGACATATATATATCTTCGTCTTGGTTGTTGAGGCATCAGTTGGGTTGCCTAACCTTTGCTTTTTCTTTGTTTAGCAAGCAGAGCACTCTTCATTTTTTGACCAACCATTTGTTTGTACCGTCTCAATTAACCTACTAGTACCTTTTGTATTCATCCTTGTTTTCTCTAAAAAAGTTTGATCATATAACAGCATTTCCTCATGCAGTTCTTATCCTGTTCTATGCTAGTCAGAAGTTGTCTGCCGACTATTCGCCATTCGCAGTTTCCAGAGTAAACGAAAGCCTGTCTACGGTTATTTCCAGCAAGAGAAAATCCCGTGTGCTGTTGACTTTGGATCTCGATCACCGAGGAAATCTACTCACGTGTGCGAACTAAATTCTTCCCGACTCAGAATGATTCCTTGTGATGAGGCACCAGGATAGGTTTTCCATCGCAGGATAACAACATGACTTCATCATGTATATAAACTACTCCCTTCGTTCCAAAATAGATGTCTCAAGTTTTTTAAAATTTGGATAAATCTATATACTAAATAGTGTCTAGATTCATCTAAATTTTAAAAAACTTGACACATCTATTTTAGGACGGAGGGAGTACAAGATTTCTTCTCTTAGGTGACAATATCATAGGTTCATATTGCCGGTGTTAGCTATGTCACTCGTATCAGTTTATGAGCAATGCATAGAGTGTATCATGCTATGATCATCGTGATTTATTGACTGTATACTGTATCGGTCAAAAACAGAGTGTATACTGAGTTGCCTATTGGACAAAAATGATGTATACGGTACCAGTTTATGTAGCAATCACATGATCTCGTTCAGCGATGCTGCTCTGAATACTGGACTTCGTCGAATTAATGGGTTCCGGAGTTGGTGGTGCGAGATGACCTTGGCAGTTTCATGCGAGGCTACAGATGCTCCTTCAATAATACTCCCTCCGTTTTAAAATATAAGATGTTTTAGTTTTGTAAAACAAATGTATCTAGACTATTTTTAGTACGTAGGTTCACTCAGATTTAGAGTGAATCTATACACTAAAACAAGTCTACATACATTTTCTTTATAAATCTAAAACATCTTATATTTTGAAACGGATGAAGTATTTATTTATGATCCAGAAGTGGCTGAGGCCCGGGCGGTGAGACATATGCCGTGAACGTTGCATTTGCAGCGAACGCTAGACATCGTGGCATCGGACTGTCTCACAGTGATCTCCAAGATCAGTTCCTCTTTGGCCGACAGATCGGCCATTGGTGCAGTGATCCACGACATCAAACTGAAGTCTGCATCTTTCAGGTCTACTAGTACTAAGCTTGAATCACACAACGGAAACATGAAAAAAAAAGTGAATGATTGGTTTTCTTGACGCTGGAATTATTCAGAACATGTGGTAAGCTCCTTGGGCCAGTCATCTGCTACTTGGGATAGCTGTTGTCATGCCGACGAATACAGATGGCTACCTTGATGGAGACCTAGCCAATTCGCCATGGAAACTCCTCTCCACTCCTGCTGCCTCCTCCTTATGTCCACTGTCGTGGCCATCGTCATGGCCGTGTCAGGGACAAACACCAACACGAGGTCATGCCGGGCATACCGGTGCGGCAACGCCGTACCGGTGCACTACCCGTTTTGGATCGCCTGGAATGCCACCGTGCCACGGCGGTGCTTCATCTCCCATCGGATTTCTACGTCTTCAATTGGTTCCCCTAGTCCTCGAGCGCGTCCCAATGCCCGAATTGTGACATGCGGTTGGCCGGAGTACGAAACGCTGCGGCTAAACCTTGCCGTGTTTCTTACTTTGAACCTAACTAACTAATGTCAGTCCACGGGACCCTACTTAGTTTTCTTCTAATATCTCATCTGGCTACATGACCAGCTTGGAAATGCACTAACTAATTCTTAACTATATCTGGAAGTGAGCCACACACAACCTTTTCTCCCTTTTATATGGCCATCAACCCCTGTACACCGCAGCGTAGTGAAAGGTCTAGTAGCAACGTTATATTGATGAACACACATGGAAAACTGGCCAGGGAAATGCATGTATGGTATGAAAATGGTCACAAGTTTTCTGCTCTCCAAATGCATGTATCATGTATTGGTACTAGAAGAACCTTGCGTGCGTTGCTGTACAGTTCTTTTTACAGTCATTCATTTTTATGCGCCATACATACGTCTTTCACTCCACGTGTGATATTAGGTTTCTATAAACTTAGAGAGAAATGCCTACACCATAGCACATGAAGGTCATGCATACTCCAAGTAAATGCACTGACCATCTTTAGGGGATCAATTTATTAGTCAATAGAAAAAATTTAAGACATACTAGAACTAAGGACAGTATTTTCACACAATTTCTACGGACACATAGAAGCAAATTTGAAATTCTTATTGTCTATCATTGACTCTTGGTCCAACATAGCGGAGCAACCAGAGCGCTCCATTTCTAGGGAACTTAGATTACATGAAGGTCATGCATACTCCAAGTAAATACACTGACCATCTTTAGGGGATCAATTTATTATTCAATAAAAAAAATTAAGACATACTAGAACTAAAGACAGTATTTTTACACAATTTCTACAACACATAAAAGCAAATTTGAAATTCTCATTGTCTATCATTGACTCTTGGTCCAACATAGCGGAGCAACCAGAGCGTTCCATTTCTAGGGAGCTTAGATCTCTTAGTGATTTTGTTTGTTCATGTAGGCCGAGCCTGTAATCGAGTGGTTGTGGCTCATGTTATCACCCAGTCCGCGATACATGCATGATGACTGCAGCCAAATTATATAGGCCACATGAATGAATCTTGGACGTGTTAAATAATTTAGTCTGATCCCGTCATATTTCTTATGGGATTTCTATTTTCGTGCTCTTGGTTCGTTAGTTGTACTTACTTTTTTCCAGCCGTTTAACTTTTCTTCACTTTTCCCCTCGCCATGTTAAGAAACCCTCGCGGGCGTTCCAGGCGCTGGGACAGAGGGATGCCGTCAGGTCAAA
This sequence comes from Avena longiglumis, assembly GCA_030063025.1. NCBI lineage: Eukaryota > Viridiplantae > Streptophyta > Magnoliopsida > Poales > Poaceae > Avena > Avena longiglumis. Next base: position 478,871,058 of record CP125976.1, read on the forward strand.
GGTTTGACCATTACATGCTGACTGGTAGGACCGCATTGGGACGGGTCGGGCGTTGAGCATTACATTACGAGGCCTCGACCGTTACATGCCTGACTGGTGGGACCACGTTGGGACGGGTCCTGCATACGTGGTGAAGGGTGGGGCCGCGTTGGGACGGGTCTTGCATACGTGGTGGAGAGTAGGGCCGCATGGATACACGTCGGACCGTCCATTCTCGCTCACCCAAAGCATTCTCTTTCCCCCGAGCCTGGAACAGCTCCCACACCGCCGCTCCGTTGCCCCGCTGTCGTGCCCTCCTACCTTATGTCGTCCTCGGACCCAATGTCGTCCCCTCCCCCTAGCCGTGGAGCCTACTCCACCTTCGGCTCTACTCCCGCCCTTGCTAGATCTACCCCTTTCGTGGAACAGTATGCAACGCCGGCTGGTGCACCGTCCATCCTCGTCGAGCACGGAGAAGATTGGGTGGAATCGCAGGAATCTAACGCATAGATTCCATCTGGGTAAGCATCATTTCCCTTTTGTGGGTTGATTATTCCCAGTATTTGAACACGGATCGCTAGTGCTCAACTAACTGCCTTGATTTTCGAATAGGATTGATTCAGTGCTGGCGTAATTCGTGGTTGTGAACAATATCTCTCTGGATTTTACTTCCCAGTGGTGATTTCAACCTCCATAACTCTCAGAGATAGATAAAATCTCCCTAAAATCTATTGTAAATTCCTCTAGAGTAGTGGCGATTCAGTTGGTTTGCAAGAGTGTTTGTAATTATGCAACTCTCGCGCGGTCTGAAACTATAATTGACACAACTCTCGCACGGCTAGCGATTCACTTTCAAATTAACAAAATTATACAACTCTTAATGTACAAGAGTGTTTATAATTGATACAACTCTTGAATACTTTCCAATTAAAAATATACAACTCTTAATGTAAAAGAGTGTTTATAATTGACACAACTCTTGAACACTTTCAAATTTAAAAAATATATACAACTCTTAATGTAAAAGAGTGTTTATAATTGAAACAACTCTTGAACACTTTAAAATTTTAAAAAAACATAAAACTCTTAATGTAAAAGATTGTTTATAATTGACACAACTCTTGGACACTTTCAAATTGAAAAAAACCATACAACTCTTAATGTACAACAGTGTTTATAATTGACACTACTCTTGAACACTTTCAAATTAAAAAAATTATACAACTCTTAATGTATAAGAGTGTTTATAATTGACACAACTCTTGGACACTTTCAAATTTAAAAACATTATACAACTCTTAATGTAAAAGGGTGTTTATAATTGACACTACTCTTGAACAGTTTTAAATTGAAAAATTATATAACTCTTAATGTAAAAGAGTGTTTATAATTGACACTACTCTTGAACACTTTCAAATTGAAAAATTATACAACTCTTAATGTAAAAGAGTGTTTATAATTGACACTACTCTTGAACACTTCTAAATTGAAAAATTGTACAACTCTTAATGTAAAGGAAAAGGGTGTTTACCTTTGAACAGTATGAAATCGCACTTAATACATGATAATGATGTGCTAAGAAAATCTTGAGAGATTACCATTTTCATATAATGTAGGGATGTAATGCATAAACTTGCATATGGCAAAAATTATACACCTTTGAACTCTTTGAAATCGCACTTAGGACATGGAGTGAAATATAATGCAAAAATTATACACCCTTTGAACACTTCCCCTTCAAATTATATTCAAAATCATTTGTTTATGGAGTTAAAACATCGGTGGCAAACTCGTTATTTTGCATGGATAGAGGGTGCCCCCCAACAGATACAGGGGTTATCTTGTCCGCTAGATCACAAAAGATCAATTAGAGGATCAACAGTTGGTGGGTACGATCCGCGTGCCAACCGTCTCGACCAATCAGAGCATAGCAGCCAAGATGAGAACATATGTGAGAGTTTGTCACTAAGAGGGAGGGGAAAACTTGTAGGGTTCGCAACATAGAAAACAAAAAATTTCCTACGATGGGAACATCTAAGTACCAAGATCTAAATACTAGATACAAGCAACGGGTGGATATACATCCATAGAATACATACCCTCAAAGACCGAATAAAGTTAACAAGGTTGCACTCATGGATGATGTAGACGAACGCTTGCCGATCTCAAGATCGTGATGAAGTCCATCTGGTCCAGCCGGTCCAGCACGATCAAGTCCAGCACCTCAAAGCAGTGGTGCATCCGTGATCGCACACACGTATGGGTACCCCGACAACCTCCGCGCCCTCGCTCCAGCGAAGCAGCGGAAGAAACAAGTTATTCCAGAAAAAGCCATCGGGAACATGTATCTCGCTGATCCGAGACCATGGGGAAATTCTAAAAGAGGGAGAGAGATCCTTCGCGAGAAGGTGTGCTTTGAAAGGATGAGAGGGGGCCTTTTATAGGGGAGAGTGAGGCACCCAAGGGGCATGGCGCCCAGCCATGGGGGCTGCCCCCACCTCTCCCACATTCATGTGGGTGGAGCTCCCACTCAAAATGAAAAGCCTCCACTCCCATAAAAGAGCCTCCACTCAAAAATCCACTCACATGCATTAAATTTCCACCAAATTTAATGCAAGCTCTCATTTAAATAAAACTCTTTTATTTATTTATTCAGAATTTTGTTAATTACTTTAATTAACAAACATTCACATAAAACCCCTTGCTAGTATTCAATTTCACATGCAGAACCAGTTTCAGCAATTTCAACCGAAAGAGTTTCGGTGTCTAGTGAAAATAAATTCCTGCGCTTTCCTTTTCTTTTTCTGACCTATCATTTGCTCCGAATGGTGTCGGTATCCCTTAAGTGTGTCACCCTACGGTTTACGAATAATGCAGACATGATCAAGACCCCTCTCCGATCAATAATCAGCAGCGGGACCTGGAGATCCGTACTGACTCCCACACATTCAATGATGACTTCTGTGATCGTGTGAACCTTTTACGCTAGTATCTTAATCCCTTTGTTTCACGATATATTACGTGTCCGAGATTAAATCATCGGTATCTCCATACCTAGTTTGATCTCGTTACCGACATGCACTCTTTTCTTGTTCCCATGATATAACATTCTAGTGATCAAATCACTTTCTTGCAAGCTAATCAATGTGATATCACCGAGAGGGCCCAGAGTATATCTATCCGTCATCGGGGTGAACAAATTCCACTCTTGATCCATGAGTCTCAACATAACACTTTAGTAGTTTTGAAGCCATCTTTATAATCACCCAGTTACGGTGTGACGTTTGATGTCAACAAGAAACTCTTCCGGTGTTAGTGATTGACATGATCTCATGGTCTAAGGATTAGGATCACTTCGTAAGTTGTTATAGCAATATAAACTCAATGACTTTGATCGTAATGCTATAATTCGGATGAATGTTCATCACATTATTACACTAATGTTGTGACCTTGTTATTAACAACATCCAATGTCCATGATCAGGAAACTTTGATCATCTTGTTAATCAACGAGCTAGTTTATAAGAGAGGCATAACTAGGAACTTCCTTTTTGTTTATTAAACACACATGTATTAATGTTTCCGTATTAATACGATTATAGCATGCAAAATAAACATTTATCATAAATAAGGAATAAGATAATAACCACTTTATTATTGCCTCTCGGGCATATTCCCTTCAAAACTGAGTAGAACTTAAAAACCAAGGGCAAAACTGACAAAGGGGTTCAAATATAAAACAAAAAGAGATTTAAAAAATGGAAAATGCTTCTTTTATACAATAAAATACATATTGACACACATCAAACTATTTGAAATTCAAATATACATCAGTTTGACAATTATTGCCTCATTCAGACAAATTATGCTTTGGGGAGGGATGTTTTGGGGAGAGGCTTGAGTAGAAAGCCATGAACCTTCATAGATAGTAGGTGATTTGAGAAGTGGTAATTTAGGTTAAAACTTGATTTATATATATTTCTTATGGTGGCAGGTCACATAATAAGAATCCCTGGGTAGATGCCACTATGTTTTGATCTTTTTGATTTGTTGTGCATAAAATGACTCAATTAGCTAGCTAAAATCCATTCGTTGACTCTCTGTTGACCAACCACCAGAGGGTAAAAGTGAGTATATTGCACACGACAGTGTTAGTATTGGAGGGCAAAACTGAGTACAACCAAACTGCCAGTGCTACACTCGGGGCTATAACTGAGCACAATTAAGTGGCCAAGGTTAGACACGAGGGAAAAAACGTGACGCACGGTACGCGTGTCGCGGTGCACGGGGCGGTAGCGGAAGCATGTGGCCGTGCACGGTGCAGTAGAGCATGCAGTTACGCGGTGCACGGTGGTGCAACGAAACGTCTCCTCCATTCACCTTTATAGAGGTCTTCTCACTCTCACTCATCACTCACTCGCTCACTCACTCACGCAACCATCTCCATTGTCCCGTCACCTTCTGCAAACCCCCAAGAAAACCCCAACCACGCCGACGATGGAGAAGAACGGCGTGGTGGCCATCGTCGCCTCCAAGGCGACCGACGAGGAGGCCCCCGTCCCCGTACTGGCCCCTGCCGAGGCATTGAAGGCAGCCGCCATCCCTGTCCAGACCCCCATCCCCGCTTCTGCCGTAGCCGCCGGCGAGGAGGCCCCGTCCCCGTACAGGCCCCTGTCGTTCTCCTGCAGATCCCGCACGGCTGGGAACCCTACAGGGACAACAATTACATCAGGCCGGAGAACCCCTTCGACACCAGCTTAGCCGACCCATGGTCGGAGGTAACTAGGGTTTTCTACCCTTCCTTTGTTCTTCCCCCATTCCCATTATTGGATGCTAGATCTTGTGTTATTAGGGCTCGGCTAATCGGTGGATGCTAGGTATTTTTACAGTAGCTAATCCTCTTGTGTTAGATCTTGTATTTCGATGAATGCCCCTAGTTGGGATCAGTACTAGCACCGATCTGTAGTTGGGATCAGTACTAGAACCGATCTATAGTTGGGATCAGTACTAGCACCGATCTGTAGTCGGGATTAGTATTCGATTTGGTTTGAGATTTGGGGATTGGGGAATAATCAGGGGATCTCAATCAGTTAATTTATGCAAGTAATCAATCCTGATAATCATAGTATCTCAATCATGTCCTTATTTCATGCTACTGTTTTTTGTAATAGGTGGATAGCAGCGACGTCTACAGCGACGATGAGTCCATGGACACCAAGACTCGTCAGGTGCTGAGGAAGATGAAGTCCGGCCAGTTCAACGGCTTCTTCGCCGGCTACGTATACTGGTGCCCCTTCTGCACCAGGATCCTCGCCACTGACTTCAACTCCCACGTGATGCATGCCGAGGACGTGAAGAGCTGCGGCCCGTCAAAGAATGCCAACGCCTTCATATCCCAGCACAAGGCGCTTGGCTTTCACCTCCGCAACCTCCAGAAGGTGGCCATCGAGGAGGATCGCATGCCCCCGATCAAGCCCAAGGCGCCCAAGGTCAAGGGACTGGGCAGCAGGAAGTGGAGGAAGCGCCACAGGGAGGAGGCGGAGGCCCTCCTAGCGCAGGCCATGAGGGGCCACTGCTCCTGTGCTGATGCTGCTACTGCTGTAAAGCATCTTCTTTTGTTTTGTTGTCTATGTTGAACTTGTAAGCTGCTGCTGCTGAGCAGCCTAATTGTCGAACCTGGTTTAAGTATCGTACTATATAATCCTTTATTAGTCGCTTTATCTACATCTACTTTGTTCATTGATGGTGCCTGAGTGCTTCGTTGGGAACCCTAAGAGAAAGGTGTGAAGCAGTACAGCATCAAGCCTTCCCTCAGTAAGAAACCGAGGTTATCGAACTAGTAGGAGGAAGGAAACGTCACACAGGTGTTGTAAGCAATGCAGAAACCTGCACAACACAAACTCAAGACTTTGCCCCAACTGTCACATCCCAAGATTTTCCAAATCTTGTAATGTGAAAAATAAATGAATAAAATAAAACTTTGTTTGATTTTCAGTGTGAGAAGAAACTTTTTGAATCCAATTGGAAACTTTCAAAACCTATTTGGATCAAATGAAATCCTAAAGGGATTTAAAAAGTTAAATAAACAATAAACTTCAAAATATTTAGACTTACTATTTTGGATCTTTTAAATAAAAAGTTTTGGTTTTCAAAAGAAAAGGAGGATTTATAAATAAGGATTATTTTATATAGCCAAATTAAACCTTGGCCAATATTTTGAAATAAATGTTTTGTTTTGATTAAAATAGTAAAAGTTTATTTAAATAAAATAATAAGGATTTAATATCCAAGTTTTATTAATAAAGGTTTTACTATTTACAAAACATCAAAACTTATTTAATTATTTAAAATAAGTTTTCCAAGTATTTTATATTCTCAAATAAAACCTACTAAAGTATTTTGGTTTTATTTTAGATTTCAAAATAAATATTTAAATAAAACAAAACCTATTTGATTTAATAACCAAGGTCCATTTATTTAATTATTAATGGAACCTAAAATAAAATATTATTTTATTTTAAACAAGTTTCCAAGTATTCTTTATTTCCAAATAAAACCTACTGATTTGGTTTTGAAAATATTTAGATTTCAAATGGAGATTTTATTAAATAAATCAAACCCTATTTGATTAAACAACTTTGGTCTATTTTATTTAATTATTAAATAGATCCTAAAAAGAATAAAAATATTATTTTATTTTTGGGATTGGTTTATGTTGTTAAACAGAACCAAATTCAAGTGCAAAGAGTGTTGAATGTTTGAATTGTTTGAATGAATGAATGTTTGTTTGAATTTCAAAACAGAAAAAGATTTGGAAAAAGAAAAACATCCAGGAAGAAAAAAATATGAAAACAGACTAGCCCAGCCGGCCAGCCCAATAAGCCCAGCAAACCATCCCAGCTTCCCCTCCCGAAGAAAACGTTTTGTACTCAGAATCTAACTCAGACAGACGATGACTGGTGGACCTCCCTCTCACTCCCTTTCCTCACTGACGACTGGACCCCACTCTATTGTTCATCCTCCTCACCCGCGCGACCTCTTCTCCCTCCCCCGTCGTCGTTTCCTGCAGTGATTCTGCGGCACTAATTCGTCTTAACGCAGCCACCATTACTCGCCTTGACCATGCATGTTAAAACGCCAGTGACTCTTCTCTCTTTCCCCTCTGTCGCCCCTCCTCGACACGCCCCCAGGCTGTCGAATTTTGCTCAACCAACCCCTGTCTCCGACGAACATCCGCGACGATTCTGGCGAGCCCAGCCACCGCTTGACCCCCTCGACCACCCGAGCATGATCCCCATCTCCCTACGCATCTCCCAGAACCAACCACTCGTCCGCGCATGCTCTAGTACGCCGATAACAAACACGACAGAGCGCCGCCGTCTTCTGTCGTTCTCCGTCGAGCTCCTCCAGTAAGACCAGACCACCCCGACCCCTCTCGTTCATGCACACGTCATCTTCGTGGTCTCCTGCATCTGATCACGCCCTTTGTTTGCCCCCTGGTGATCGACAGCTTCGTCTTCGACCTCGACCAGAGCCAACCGTCGCCAGACCGAACTCCGGCGAGGAATTCCTCCTACCCTCGTACGCCTCCTGCTTCCGCGAGAGCACATTGAGCATCAACATCATTCAGCGAACCAGGTGAGAACCCTCTCCCTCCTTCTCGCTTCCTGTAACGCCGGCGACGCCACTAACAAGCCGCCGCCGCCGCGCGTCAGAGTCCAGCGCCGCCAGCTTCTGGTCGGGGCACTGAGAGTCGTTAGATCTCGATCTGGCGGATAAGATAGAAAGTAAGCGAAAGGGTATGCGTTGATCAGAGCCGCACAGATCCCTTTTAATCTAACGGTCTGCAGCTGTGCGATCCACACGAACCGGTACCGACCAATCACGGCGCGACGCGTGGCCAGGTTTCTGATTTAAAAACAGATTAAAACCAGATTTGAATTGCAATTTGAAACTCATGTAACTTTTGATCCACACGTCAAAAAATTGCAAATTTGGTATCATTGGAATCAGTATAGCAAGCACTAGCCAACCATGCCCTTGGTTTAGCAAATAGTATCTGTTAGAGTGGTTGTTTTTGCAGAAACATTGGTATGATTGTTAAGGATGTGAAAATTGTTTAAAAATGATTTTGGGGATAAAATCTTTGGCAAATGGTGTGATTAGAACCTACTAACATTAGGAAACACTTTGTGGATTCAAAAATGTATTTGGTGAAACAAAATAATGATTCTTTGATTTAAAACCATTTCTAGTCAAATAGAAATGTGGTTTATTTATTAAAAATGGTTTTGGAAGAAAACCTTTGGAAAATGTTTTGTTTTAAACTCTCTGACCCTAAACACCAAGTTTTGTGATTTCAAAAACATATTTGGTGAACCCTATAGGTTAATGCCTTAGTAAAAATATTTCTACACCACATAAAATGATACTTTGTTTTGAAAATGGTTTTGAAGTGAAACCTTTTGTAAAATGACTTTGCCACTTTATAAAATTACCATTAGGTGTTTTCAAATGTTTATGACCCATTAGGAATCACTTTTCAAAACAAAACAAAGTTTGGCATGCTTGCATGCATTACTTTGACTTTGTCATTTTGTGTGTTGTTTTGCTTGATTGGTAGATTGAGTATGTGCCTTGCTTGATTGAATTGTAGTGACTTGAAGAGTGTGATTGCTGCAAGGACAAGGAGTGAACTTATACCCTCTACCAAAAAGGCAAGTGATGCTTCATACTCTTTGTCCCATTACTTTCACTATGCATTAGTGATTTTCTCTAAGTAAAACTTGCATGGAATTTTGCTAAGTATAAACCTTGCTATAGGAAAACCTAGTAGATGAAACCTTAGTGGAAAAATTCCTAAGTTAAGATTCCTATTACTATCAAGCTTATCCTAGCTACTAGAAAACATGGGTGGAATATATATTCACACTATGGAAAAGTATTCTAAGGACTTGTGTTTTGTTTAATAAAACAACTAAGTTAATGAATCACCTGGGTGGAATGGTAATTGCTTGGTGGTTTTTGGTTGAGTGGTTACACAAGGCCAGGGAACTGGTGAACCTTGTGTATCTCACTTGTGGATTGCCACCCAGGAACAAAGAGATTTGAGATGTCAAATGTTGAGAAGCTTCAAGTGCAACCACTTGGCAATATGGGCTCTGCCATGATCATATAGGTTGCAATAACTTAGCCATATGGATAATGGGTGGTAGTGTTTGATAGGTTGGAGCGCGTCCATTTTGGTCTAAGGGAAGGCTTCTGAAAGATCTTGTCTTGGGAAACCAAGTCTTGTGGGGAAAGTGCACCACCTCTGCAGAGTGTAAAATCTAAATACTTAGCCATGTCCCTGGTAAAGGACAATTTGAGCATCAAGACATGGAAGCAATCAAGAATCTCATCATTCAAATTTCTAAGTTAAAACTTGTGGTTTTGAACAAGGGTTGTTTGAAATCTTCAATCTTTGATTGAGAGATGCCTTGGTTAAAGGATCTTCAATCTTTGATTGAGAAAAATGATTTTGTCAAAACAAAAACTTAGTATTTTCAAAATGATAAGGAAAATCTATTTTGAGCAATGCAAGCCTCAACTCCACTTAGCCAAATGCATATAGATGATAGACTCCGCTATACTACCATAGTATCACTTGCCAATACAATTCAAATGTATTGACCCTTTGTGGCTGTAACTTGTAATGTTGCAGGTTTGATTGATTTTAGTGAAGATTGTTTGATTAGGATTACAAAGTCTACAACCAACATCTGCCTGTGGCACTTTGAAGATGAAGGACCCCATGACTATAGTTATTCCGCTGCAATGTATTGTAATAGCCAAATGAGCTATGTAAGATGTAATAAAATTATGTTATTCCTGGTTATAAAGTTATATTATGACCTTTGTTTCTTGATATTACATCTTAACTGTGGATGCTAGCTATTGATCCAGGGACTAGCATTGTAAACACAGGGGACTCCACCTTATATTGTTGTAAGGTTGGGACACTCCCTCTACACCAACTAATCAGTGAGGTTGTCAAGCTCAATGGTTTGCTATAAAAAAGGATTAAATGTATGGAGTGGAAGGTGATTATGGTTTGCAGCAAGTAAACAGTAACAGTGGAAGATGTATCAATGGTAAAGATTGGTCCGGGGTCCATAGTTCACTATAGGTGCTCTCCTTAGATAAACAACATGGCATGAAGGGTAAACAAATTACAGCAGGGCGATTGACAGGAACTGAGCAAGGCATAACAATGCAATACTAGTCAGAAAGATCCTATGAGATTCGATTGGGCAATACAACAAGATACATAGACCGCCATCCAACTGCATCTATGACTAGTAGTCCACCTTTGGGTTATAATCTGAACCCCCTCCAGTATTAAGTTGCAAGCAACAGACAACTGCTTTAAGCAAAGTGTCTAAGGTAAACAATCCACTTGTTCCATGAACAAGAGACCGTTGTTTTCTCCCTAGTAGCAACAACACATCTACAACCGAAGATATTTCTGTCACTTCCCTTGGAAACTAGAGGCATGAACCCACTATCGAGCATAAATACCCCCTCTTGGAGTCACTAGCAACTACTTGGCGAAGATAGCTACTAACAACGGAGAGCATGCAAGATCACAAACAACATAGACATGATAGAATCATAAGACAAAACCATTAATCAATCTGACATAGTAATCTCAATATCCATCGGATCCCCGCAAACACAACATGCATGATTACAAATATATTAGATCTTGATCATGAACGGAGCTCACAAGATCTACACATGAAAGCACAAGGAGGAGATACAACCATCTAGCTACTACATGGACCCGTAGTCCAAGGTAGAACTACTCACGCTTCATACCGGAGAAGAAGGCCTCCGGGATGATTTCCCCTCCGGCGGGGTGCCGGGAAGAACTTCGGATCCCCCGATCTAGGGACGATGGTGGCGGCGGCTACATAAGGTTTCGTGGAGTTTTGATCGGGTGCCTAGGGTTTCTGCATCGGGGGCTTCTTATAGGTGAGGAGGCGAGGCAGGGGGTGCTGGGGGCCACACCACACCTGCAGCGGGCGGGCTTGGCGCGCCTAGGGGAAATGTCCACCCGTGGCGCTTATCCGTCTCGTCTTCGGATTCGTGTCGCGGTAAAATATTGACTTTGGCTTTTGTCCCGTCCAATTCGAGAATATTGATTTTACGCCTTTACGGAACCAAAAGCGAAGAAAAGCAGACACCGTGGCAACTTGTTAATAGGTTAGTTCCAGAAAAGATATAAAAACACCTCAAAGTGTAGACAAAGCAAAGCAAAGTAGATACTAAACAAGCATGGAACATCAAAAATTATAGATACGTTTCCAACGTATCAATGATGCAACTATTGACTATTTGGAGCTTCTCCACGAAATAGCCCCTCCCGCGAGAGTAAAGACGTATCCTGATCGTCTTTGTCTCCCGCAAAATCAGCATATGGATACCCTCTTATCTCTAGGGAATCAGACATTTTATATGTTAGCATGAGGTCTTTTGTGCCTTGCGCATAACACAAAGCTTTCTTTACCATTTTCCAGTGCTCTATGCCTGGGTTCTCTTGATATATACCGAGTACCACAGTGATAAAAGCTAAGTCGGGGCGAGTGCACACTTGTGCATACTATAAGCTTCCAACGGCCGAAGCATATGATACTAACTTTATTTGATTGATCTCATATTGACTTTTGGGACATTGAAATTTCCCAAAAACGTCGCCCTTGACTAATGGAGCAGGTGTGGTATTGGAAGAATGCATACTATATTTCTTTAGGATCTTCTCTAGGTATGCCTTTTGTGACAGTCCTAGGACCCCATTTGCTCTATTTCGGTGAATTTCTATGCGCAAAACATATGAAGCTTCACCAAGGTCTTTCATGTTGAAGTTTGAGGACAAGAACTTCTTTGTTTCTAGTAGTAGACTGACATTGCTGCTAGCAAGCAAGATATCATCCACATACATAATTAGGAAAATATATCTCCCACTTTTGAACTTTGTGTAAACGTAGTTGTCCTCAACATTCTCTTTGAATCCAAATTTCTTAATGGTCTCATTGAATTTTATATACCACTATCGCGAAGCTTGTTTTAATTCATAAATGGATTTCCTTAAGCAGCATCCCATATTTTTCTTGCCTTCCATGACAAAACCCTTGGGTTGTTTCATATAGACTATTTTTTCTAAATCCCCGTTTATAAATGTCGTCTTTACATCCATTTGATGCAGCTCTAAATCAAAATGTGCAACTAGTGCCATTATGATTCTGAATGAATCCTTACATGAGACTGGAGAAAATGGCTCATTATAATCTACTCCTTCTCTTTGTGTGAATCCTTTTGCCATAAGTCGTGCTTTGTATTTTTCCACATTCCCTCTAGAGTCATACTTTGTTTTGTAGACCCATTTACAGCCTACTGTTTTAGATCCTTTGGGAATTTCCTCTAAGTCCCAAACTTCATTGGAACTCATCGACATCATCTCATCTTCCATGGCCTCTAGCCACTTCGATGAGTGAGGGATATGATGACCCACAAGTATAGGGGGTGTATCGTAGTAATTTCGATAAATAGGAGTGTCGATCCCAACGAGGAGCAGAAGGTGTTGACTAGTGGTATGGAGCAGGAAATCGCTGTAAATACTAGCAAACTGATTTTTAGGGGTTTTCTAATAAAGCAAGGAAATAAAGTGCAAGTAAATAAAGACAGAAAATAATTGCAGCAAGTGGCCCAATCCTTTCTTTAGCAAAGGAAAAGCCGGTGGAAATACTAATGAGGAACAAACATTCTCGAGGACACATGGAAATACTGTCAAGTGCTTTCGCTTCATATAGATGAGTAGTCTTCTTTGGTTTTATAAGTGTTGTGTGGGTGAACCTGTGGTAATGTACCGACCTTACTTGGACTAATACATACTTGTGATTAAACCCCTTGGAAGCATCCGCAACTACAAGATAGCAATTAAGATATAAACCTAACCACATCCTTAAACTCTGAGATCCTACACTCCCTTGTGCAATGGTTTCCTAACGGGAGTTCAGGTTTTTGTCAATCCGACAACCCCACAATTAGTAGCCAGATACACAATGCATTCCCTAGGCCCATAAATGGTTAAGTATCATGTAGTCGACATTCACATGACACCACTAGAAGAATATCACCACAACTTAAATACTAAACCATTGAATAATATCTCAACGCAAATCCATGAACTACTCACAAGACATCATATGGATCAAGATAAAAGATGATATGGTGATGGATAAGAATCAGAACATAAACAATAATTCAATGGTTCCACTCACAAGCATCAACTACAATAGTAATCAACATCGGGAAAGTTTCCCCTAAGAACTATGCAAGATTCAACACAATTGTTACAGCGGGATGGAGTGGTGATGATGGTGCTGGTGGAGATGGTGACCTGGATGATGATGATGATGATCCCGATGAAGTCTAGCTTGATGATGGTGTTGATGGCGATGATCTCCCATCTCCAAGAAGGAATTTCCCCGACAGGAATATGTCTGCCGGAGAGCTCTTTCTCTCTCAGTTTTTTCTGCCCCGCAGAGGCGGCGGAATCTTTCTGTGGTCGCTCCCCATGTATTAGGGTATCGAGGAGAAGATATAGGTGAGAGGGTGGAGCCAGAGGCGGTCCAGGTGGGCCACACCCCTGTAGGCGCGACCAAGGGTGGCCCACGCCTGGGGGGTGAGGGCCACCTGTGGCCCAACTCCGCCTCCCCTTCTAGCATTCTTCGTCTTCCGAAAAAATATAATTTTCCGTAGTTTTTCTGGTATCTTTCTGGTATTTTTCCAGAAGACGAAGAATGCCAGAAGGGGAGGTCGAGATGGGCCACATGGGGCCCACACCCCCCAGGCGCGGGCCACCCCTAGGCCGCGTGAAAGGATACAGATGTCGCCTAGAGTGGGGGTGAATAGGCGATTAAAACTTTTCCTAGAGTGGATCAACAAAGACGGAATAAAACTAGTGTTTACTTTGTTAAGCACAACCTAGAACAAATAAGGTTCACCTATGTGCACCAACAACTTATGCTAAGCAATACAAGCAACAAAGTGATAGCAAGATATATATTACTTCAAGCACGAAGGCTATCACAATGTAAAGTGCATAAGTAAAGGCTCGGGTATAGAGATAATCGAGGCACGCGGGGACACCGATATTTTACCGAGTTCCTCCCAACATGGAGTACGTCTCGTTTGGAGAGGGGGTGGTATTAAACCACCAACGCCACAAAAGGCCTCCCTTATTCTCCGGTGAATCTCACCCCAACGGGATCAATCCACGCTTCCACTATCGGTGCACTTATCGGTGGCAACCGTAACCTCTCACAAGGTTGGGGCATTTTTCCATAACTTAATTGGAGGCTCCCAACAAATGCCACGAAAGGACACAATTCCACCAAGGCCACAAAACCATCTAGGGTTCCAAGAACCCAAGAGGGACAAGCTCCAAAGAGTCACACAAACCAAATCCTCCGAGGAGAGCTCAAACCGATGCACCAAATGCAAATGGCAAGAACACCACAAAGATGTTCAAATCCTTCTCTCCCAAATTCCACCAAAGCTACAAAAGCTTATGGGGGAATAAGAGAGGAAGAAAAATGGAGGAAATCCACAAAAGATTCTAAGATCTAGATCCCAATATGTTCCCCTCACTTAGAGGAGAGATTGATTGGTGGGATTGCAGATCTAGATCTCCTCTTTCAAATCCCTCAAGAATATGCAAGAATCATCGGAGGGATTGAGAGAAAGCAAGCTCAAGAAGGTAAACAATGGAGGGGAAAACTTGCAAGAAAGGTTAAGGAACCATTGGGGAAGAAGTCCCCTTATATAGGTCCCTCCAAAATCCAACCGTTCTGCCCAAAACGCGATTCCGGTACTATCGGACTTTTTCCCAGTACTACGGACTTTCCCGACTACTGGGACATTTCCTGGGGTTCTGGGGCTCCAAACGCATTTTTCTCGCTCCCGGTACCAAAATGCGGTACTACCGGAACCCGGTACTAGGATCTGGTCCCAGATTACTCATCACAGTCATCTAAAAACAGCCATAACTTTTGCATCCGGACTCCGATTTCGATGATCTTGGGCTTGTTTCGAAGAGGACAACAACCTATACAAGATCATGCAAAGAAACATCATAGTCCATCAAGGGAGGATAGATCCAAATGACAAAGTAAAAAACCTTCTGCCACGCTAGGTACTAAAATGCGGTACTACCGCTTTTTGGTACCTAGCCCGGCAGTGGATTTTGGCAACTTTCCAAAACCTTCTGCCTCGCTAGGTACTAAAATGCGGTACTACCGCATTTTGGTACCTAGGAGACCAGCAGATATTCAAACGGCTATAACTTTTGATTGGTAACTCCGATCGACCCGATTCCAATTGTGTTGGAAAGAGGACGACATGAGCTTCCCTATAAAAGGTGAAAATATTGGTTATCACCAAGTGAGAATGTATCAAGTATAATGTGAGATACCTCACTTGGTGAGAAACCAAAAAAACACATAGATCAAAATCGCAATAAGATATAAAAGAGGGATCCGATTTTGATGAACAAGAGCTTGTTATGGAGATTACCACAAGCTCTATATCCTCACATGGATAAGACCAAATAACAACCAAATACGATGATGCAAGTATGCAAAGGTTTGAGCTCTCTTCGAACGATGTGATCGAGTTACTCATTCGAGAGCCCCTCTTGATAGTACGGTTATCTATCCTAAACCCGGTCTTCCACTAACAATATAAGACCGGCAAAAGGTAAAACCTATCAAGATTATACCTTTTCCTTGAGCATTCCACTTGAGCTCGATGTAGACGATCTTTTCCTTCTCAAGATGGAACGCCTTTCTTGATTCCTCATCATTGATCCATGATCACCGAGGATGGCAAGCATCAAACATGAGATCTTCTAAAGATTGCGCATTTTGAGCTTGCATAACATATCTTCTTCTCATTTCATTGACCTTGAAGCTGACACAAGCTCCAAGCGATGCCAATGGACAATTCCTACAAGTATAACTTAATACACACATTAGTCCATAAAGATTGTCATTAATTGACCAAAACCACACATGGGGGCCCACATGTTCTTTCAATCTCCCCCATTTTGGTAATTGATGACAATCCCTTTAAGAGGGTTTATATAAGGATTTTTAATGAATAAGATGGTAATACCAATATCAAATACTACAAAAGTATGTGATATTGGTACCACCACCATATATAGAGTAAACTCCCCCACAATCTATGCATGTGTGATGAACTTGAATTTCATTGCATATATTGCCAATCATTATCATTGGTGGAGTTTCCTCTATATATAACACATGCTAAGCAACAATAAATATGCAAGAGCATGAAAGGCAAATGCTTAAGAACAAACTCAATGCATCAACCAACTTCCCTTAAACCCTCTAAAACTTCTCCCCCATTGGCATCGATTGCTGAAATGGGTGACAAGTTCTAGAAGGCAAATATAGTAATAATTCCTCCAAAGGTGTGCCTTCGCACATATCCAATGATGAATACTTGGGAGGGAGTAGGACTATATCGAGGACCCGAAGATTGCCAAAATAAAGCCAAATGATGCAAGCAATTACAAGGTCCGACAACCAATTGAAAACAACAAATGAGTCCAAATTGAAACAACAAGATGATATGATATGAGCAAAAGAGTGTTTGAAATAGAAAATAGAGAAGCTCCCCAAGATTTGTGCATACTTTAAAATCAGTATATTTCAATACAAAAAATGCACAAATATGGAATCATCACTCCTCCATAAACATTTAAAACACATCAAATGAAAGATCAAATAAATGCTTAAATAAAATAGAGAAGTTCCCCAAGATTTGTGCACACTTTAAAATCATTGTATTTCAATACAAAAATGCACAAATATGGAATCCTCACTTCTCCATAAACATTTAAGGCACAATAAATGAGAAATAAGACAAATGAGCATTATTAAATGAATTAGATGAGATCCCCAAAGATAATGCACCAATTATGATAATTGTATTTGGGAACAAGGTGCATAATCATGGAATCCTCACTCATCCAAGTTTATTTAACAATGCGAGGCATGAGAGAACAAATATGAGTGCCCAAATATGCAAACAAGAGGAACTAACACTCATAGGAAATTAAATTTGGAAGCCACTGAAGAATCAAAAGGAATAGAAAGGTGGTCTCCAAGGATTAAAAATCAACTAAAATTATCTTCTCATATGTGTATATGTCTATAAGTTGAAAACATCACAAAGACATATGCCAACAAAGAAATATGCACACATAAAGAAGATATACAAGAAGCACATGGAAGCAAAAATGAAGTCATAACATATACCAATAAGATTTTTGCTTCAAAGCACGACCAAAGGCTCAAATATATCTTATTGTAGATTAATGAGCTTCAAACACTAACACACTACATATATCACCAAGGGAGAAGGAGAAAGTTGGAATATATGGAGAAAGGCAACAAGTATCATAAGAGAAAATGGACAAGCAAAATCTCACTATTGCACATGAGAGAAGTTGAGGAAATTATAGGCAATAAAATTGCTAGATTGACATATTTGGGATTGGAGGATCATATGCATGATTTTGTATAGTCCCAATTATATGCACTCATCTCAACTTATACACATATACAATAGAGAGTCCTCTTAATAGCATGGCTAGAGATACAACAATAAATACAAAATCAAAGAAACCATGCCAAGATGCAACCTACAAAAGGTTGGAAGCAATATAAATATGCATGATCAAGAGATACTTGTTACCGAGATATAATTGGTAGGATGTAGAGGATATGAATTCATTGATCATCCTATAGCTTGCCTCCAATTGTCATTAACGCACCACTTCTTCAAGATTGAGAGACAAGCATCCAATCTATCTCCAATGTACCTAAAACACATTTAAGTACAAAATGGTCCCCAAACTTATTGGGTCCAATGTAGTTAGTGCAACTACAATACATAGGAGAGACTCCACATAAATATGTGCATATTGATATGAAATTGAATTTCATGCACAACTTAGCCGATGAGATTTGGTGGAGTTTCCCTTATATGTTGGATCAAAGAAAGCAAGCATGCCATAATATAGATATGTAGTAAATATGCATGCACAAGGCTTTCAAGAACCAAAAATGAGATACAATTTGAACAAAAACACAAAGTAAACCAAGATGGCACACACAAGAGTGTGACAAGACAAGCGGTGTCCAGATTGTATCAAAGATCCAATTCAACACATGAAAGATCACAAGTTCAACAAATGAACTAGGCTAATGCCAAAAGAGCAAAAATAGTTAGAAATAAAAATGCTCAAGGATTTATCTCATTCTAACATGGTCAAATCAAGAAACAAGGAATGAGACAAACCAACTCCCAAAAAGAGCAAGGTTCCAACAAGAAACCAAACTCCCCAAACTTCACATGGTGGCACAAAATACCAAAACAAAAAGATTGAGGTTCCAAGCACATAAAACCCGATATGGATCAAACAAAGAAACATAAATATGAATGTTCTAAATAATATAGGAGAGCTCCCCCATGGATAGTGCATTATGTAGGATTTTCCTTTATAATGCAAAATGCACACAAATGGGATCATCACTACTACCTACATTAACTAAAACACAAGAGGATATCAATAAAATAAGATCCAAAAGAAGCAAGGAAGATTGGGAGACAACATAAAACATTTTCTTGGCCAAAGATAGGATAAAATTAAACAAAGGCCAAAGTGAATATGATCAATAATTCTACCTTAAATTGAGTACTCATTGTCCAAGGACAAGAAATATTGGGAATAATTTTCCCTAGGTAGTTCATACGGATATCCAAGATCATATACACACAACAAGAAGCATATAACTAAATATAAGAATTGAGCATGATACTTCAAACAAGATTCTTGGTAGCTTCCAATAGTCACACAATCACTAGTGATTAGAGTAACTTGAAGCAAATGGTTTCCATGCGAATATATATATCTAAATATGAGGAAACACATACCAAGAACCACTCTCATATACAAGATCCAAAATAAGATCAATAAAGCCATTCAAGCAAATTGGAAATTGTATGAGCAAATGTGTCACATAGGTGCTAGATAATTATCAATATCAATTCTAAGTGACACAACCTCGAATATCCACATTTTCTAGGATTTGTAATATGCACTAAGCATATGACTCCCCCATAATGTGATACTACCATAAAACCAACATGAGGCAAAAGGATACAAATAGACATAATTAATGGACATTATAAGACTTAAATTTCTCATGAGAATTGTACCACATATAGGCTAGACAATAATCCAATATAAATACTAGGTGGTATTCCTCATGTACACACAATTTTAGGATTGTGGAATGCCCAAGCATAACACTCCCCCAAAATGGGATAATCCATTAATCTCTCAAAAAGAGCCAAATAAGATATCAAATATAATCAAGAAAGGCTCAAACACAAGAAACACACATACATGTTGTGCCACTTAATCATACACACATATGATTGATACCTCAAGATAATTAAGTGGAAAGCACAATTTGTACAAAAGCATGGAAGATACAAAACCAACACATGCACAAGGGGGCGAGTAACTCTCAATGAAATGCGTTAAACATATGTTACCGCAAGGAGGAACATTGGAAATATAATAATAATAGGAGCAATATAAACCACATGACTTGGCTTGACAAATATAATAATGAAGATCCCTTAATTCTTCATGATGTAGCCAAGTCTCCAATGCCCTCCAAAACACACCCATTGATCAAGTTTTGGCTTGTTGGTCCCCAACCAAGTTGGGTCCTAAGAGGTTAGTCACAATAGGTTTGGCAACCCAAATGGTTCTTTTCTTGACACCACATTGAGCACCAACAAATTTGGCAAACACATTGCCAACCTCATCCTTACAAAGAGATAAGAATCATCAATCAAGATAGGATGGGATGAGGAGTTACCAATAGTGCATGCGGAAGAAATGTGCCCCTTCTCACGGCATATGTAGCAAGTTCTTATCTTGCCATCTTTATTTTTGGATGACGCAACGACTTGAGGAAGAGCTTGAGTCTTCTTGGGAGGAGGCCCATCTCTAAAAAGATTTAGAGCTTGAGGCCGCTTCCCTTGTTGCTTCTTGCCAAGGAACTTCTTCTTTAATGGGCAATGTTTGACATGATGCCCTTCTTCCTTGCACTTGAAGCAAACAATGTTGGCCGGATACTTGACTTGATCTTTGTCATTCTTCTTGTTGTCCTTGTGCTTCAACTTGATAGTGGACTTGTTCTTGACATTGGAGTTGAATCCAAGTCCACTCTTGTCATTGGGGGATTTTTACACACTCAAGATTTTGTTGAGTGTGGCCTTCCCTTGATGACTCATTTTCAAGTCATTCTTCAAAAAAGTGACTTGAGCCTTGAGCTCTTTTATTTCCTCTACATGGTTAGTTTCAACAAAAGCACTAGAGGAAGTAGATGCTACATTGTTAGAGCAACAAGGCATGGAATGTAATTCATCACGAGATATAGCATGGTTGTGAGAGGATGAATTACAAGGACTAGCACATGGTAATATAACATTTGAAGTAGATATAGTGCTAATGTCCACATGAGGCCCACTAGATGTTACCTTTGACATGATGGCCTCATGAGCTACCTTTAGCCTACCATGGGAGACTAGAAGATCCTCATGCGAGCTCGAGAGCTTAACATGACTTTCTTCTAATTTCCCATAGTTGCTAGTTAGCAACGCAAGTTGAGCCTTTAGCTCAACATTCTCCTTCAAAGTAGATGCTTCACAAGAAATAGAGTTAGTAGCACAAGCATCATCACCATTTGCAAGAGGTGAGGGCAACTTGGCAAGCTCTTTTGAATATGAGGCTTTAAGTTGCTCATGTGACTCGGTGAGTTTGATGAGCTCCCACTTAACGACCCGAGAGCCATTTTTGAGGTGCTCAAAATCCTCAAGGAGTTTAGCATAAGCAACTTGAGTCTCATCATTTTTACTTTTGAGATCACTTACCACCTCAAGATCTCTATCATGAGATTCCTTTACTCTAGATAGCTCTAAAGCAAAGGTCTCCTCAAGAGATTCCTTAGTGGTTTGTTCCTCTTCAAGAACTTTATTTAGGTTTGCAATTATATTAGCATACTCACGCTCAAGACTATACATTTTATCAATGTTGTTATCATGCACCTCAATTTGTGTTTCTAACTTATTAATATGTTCTTTGCTCTTAATAGCAAAGTCCAAGACTTCAACAAAGTTAGAGCAAGCAATATCCTTTTTAACAAGGGCACGATAAACAATCTCACCCTTTTCATATAAATCATCAATATCAAGCTATTCTTCCACATTAACCACATCCTCCTCATCACAAGAGGTAATGGGTTCCAAAGTAGGGGTTACCTTAGAATCCCTAGCCATAAGGCATAGGTGGGTACCGGAAGAAGGTGAAGATGAGATTGCATTTGTGGCTTCATTCAAAACCATGTCTTGGCCCATAGAATCTTCGGTTTCCTCTACACGGTTATCAACACAAGCACTAGAGGAAATGGAGGCATTTTTATCATGGCAACAAGACAACACAAGCATATCATCATGAGATTTATTAAAGTAATTTCTACATGATATGCAAGGACTATTAACACAAGCATGTAATAAGTTGGTAGTGCTAGAAGTGTTAAAATCCAAAGATAGATCATTGCAACTAGATAGAGATGAGGGATTACAAATAGTAAGCACACTATCCAAATTGCAATTTCTATCACCACTCACCATATCATTACCTTGTGAAAAGTCACATGTTGGTGAAGTGGTAGAGGATGAGAACTCATCTCGACCGGAAGTGGAAGCAACATAATCATCCTCAATAATGTTGGACACAACATATTTATCTTGAAGTTTTGTCCATAACTCATGAGCGCTCCAAAAAGGAATGATTGAAGAGGTGACTACATAGCTCAAAGCATTGACAAGCATATTAGAAGCTTGAGCATCGAGATATAAGTTTTTCTCATCCTCACAAGATAGATTTTTTAAATCCATAGGAGGAGAAAAACCTATATCTACAATACGCTCCAAATTTGGGTCCATGTCCCGAAAATGAACGAGTATGCGATTTTTTCCATATATCATAATTTGTTCCATCGAATATGAACATGTCATTGTGCACTAATCCTCTAGCCGACATCATTACTCTCAAGGCGGTGAAGCCTAAAATGAGAGACCGGGCTCTGATACCAATTGAAAGGATACAGATGTTGCCTAGAGGGGGGGTGAATAGGCGATTAAAACTTTTCCTAGAGTGGCTCAACAAAGGCGGAATAAAACTAGTGTTTACTTTGTTAAGCACAACCTAGAACAACTAAGGTTCACCTATGTGCACCAACAACTTATGCTAAGCAATACAAGCAACAAAGTGATAGCAAGATATATATTACTTCAAGCATGAAGGCTATCACAATGTAAAGTGCATAAGTAAAGGCTCAGGTATAGAGATAACCGAGGCACGCAGGGACACCGATATTTTACCAAGTTACTCCCAACATGGAGTACGTCTCGTTTGGAGAGGGGGTGGTATCAGACCACCAACGCCACAAAAGGCCTCCCTTATTCTCCGGTGAATCTCACCCTAACGGGATCGATCCACGCTTCCACTATCGGTGCACTTGTCGGTGGCAACCGGAACCTCTCACAAGGTTGGGGCACTTCTCCACAACTTAATAGGAGGCTCCCAACAAATGCCACAAAAGGCCACAATGCCACCAAGGCCATAAAACCGTCTAGGGTTCCAAGAACCCAAGAGGGACAAGCTCCAAAGAGTCACACAAACCAAATCCTCCGAGGAGAGCTCAAACCGATGCACCAAATGCAAATGGAAAGAACACCACAAAGATGTTCAAATCCTTCTCTCCCAAATTCCACCAAAGCTACAAAAGCTTATGGGGGAATAAGAGAGGAAGAACAATGGAGGAAATCCACAAAAGACTCCAAGATCTAGATCCCAATATGTTCCCCTCACTTAGAGGAGAGATTGATTGGTGGGATTGTAGATCTAGATCTCCTCTTTCAAATCCTCCAAGAATATGCAAGAATCATCGGAGGAATTGAGAGAAAGCAAGCTCAATAAGGTCAACAATGGAGGGGAAAACTTGCAAGAAAGGTTAAGGAACCATTGGGGAAGAAGGCCCCTTATATAGGTCCCTCCAAAATCCAACTGTTGCAGCCCAAAAACGCGATTCTCGGTACTACCGGACTTTTTCCCGGTACGAACGGACTTTCCCGGCACTACCGGACATTTCCTGGGGTTCCTGGGGCTCCAAACGCATTTTTTCTCTGCGCTCCCCGGTACCAAAATGCGGTACTACCGGATCCTAGTCCGGTACTACCGGTCATCACAGAACGAAAACAGCCATAACTTTTGCATTCGGACTCCGATTTCGATGATCTTGGGCTCGTTTCGAAGAGGACAATAACCTATACACGATAATGCAAATAAACATCATAGTCCAGAAAGGGAGGATAGATCCAAATGACGAAGTAAAAAACCTTCTGCCACGCTAGGTACTAAAATGCGGTACTACCGCTTTTTGGTACCTAGCCCGCAAGGATTTTTAAACTTTCAAAACCTTCGCCTCGCTAGGTACTACCGCATTTTGGTACCTAGGAGACCAGAGATATTCAAGCGGCTATAACTTTTGATTGGTAACTCCGATCGATTCCAATTGCGTTGGAAAGAGGGCGACATGAGCTTCCCTATAAAAGGTGAAAATATTGGTTATCACCAAGTGAGAATGTATCAAGTATAATAATGTGAGATACCTCACTTGGTGAGAAACTGAAAAAACGCATAGATCAAAATCGCAATAAGATATAAAAGAGGGATCCGATTTTGATGAACAAGAGCTTGTTATGGATTACCACAAGCTCTATATCCTCACATGGATAAGACCAAATAACAACCAAATACGATGATGCAAGTATGCAAAGGTTTGAGCTCTCTCCGAACGATGTGATCGAGTTACTCATTCGAGAGCCCATCTTGATAGTACGGTTATCTATCCTAAACCCGGTCTTCCACTAACAATATAAGACCAGCAAAAGGGAAAACCTATCAAGATTATACCTTTGACTTGAGCATTCCACTTGAGCTCGATGTAGACGATCTTTCCCTTCTCAAGATGGAACGCCTTTCTTGATTCCTCATCATCGATCCATGATCACCGAGGATGGCAAGCATCAAACATGAGATCTTCTAAAGATTGCACATTTTGAGCTTGCACAACATATCTTCTTCTCATTTCATCGACCTTGAAGCTGACACAAGCTCCAAGAGATGCCAATGGACAATTCCTACAAGTATAACTTAATACACACATTAGTCCATAAATATTGTCATTAATTAACCAAAACCACACATGGGGGCCCACATGTTCTTTCACCGCGCCTATAGGGGGTGTGGCCCACCTGGCCCACATCTGTCTCCGCCCTCTCGCCTATATCTTCTCCTCGAAACCCTAATACACGGGGAGCAACCACAGAAAGATTTTGCCGCCTCTGCAGGGCGGAAAACACCGAGAGAGAAAGAGCTCTCCGGTAGACAGATTTCTGCCAGGCAAATTCCTTCCCGAAGAGGGGAGATCGTCGCCATCAACACCATCATCAAGCTAGACTTCATCGGGATCATCATCATCTCCACTAGCACCATCATCACCACTCCATCCCGATGTAACAATTGTGTTGAATCTTGCATAGTTCTTAGGGGAAACTTTCTCGGTGTTGATTACTATTGTAGTTGATGCTTGTGAGTGGAACCATTGGATTATTGTTTATGTTCAGATTTTTATCCATCACCATATTATCTTTGATGTTGATCCATATGATGTCTCGTGAGTAGTCCGTTTAGTTCTTGAGGACATGGGAGAAGTCATGTTGTTAGTAGTGGATTTGTGTTGAGATATTATTCAATGGTTTAGTATTTAAGTTATGGTGCTATTCTTCTAGTGGTGTCATGTGAACGTCGACTACATGATACCGCTTCACCATTTATGGGACTAGGGGAATGCATTGTGTATTTGTCTACTAATTGTGGGGTTGCCGGACACAAACCTAAACCCCAGTTAGGAAACCATTGCACAAGGGGGTGTAGATCTCAGAGTTTAAGACTATGGTTAGGTTTTTATCCTAATTTCTTTCTTGTAGTTGCGGATTCTTGCAAGGGGTTTAATCACAAGTATGTAATGGTACAAGTAAGGTCGGTACATTAGCACAAGTTCACCCACACAACACTTACAAAACCAAAGAAGACTACTCAGCTATATGAAGCGAAAGCACTTGACAGTATTTCCATGTGTCCTCGAGAACGTTTGTTCATCATTAGTATTTCGACTGGCTTGTCCTTTGCTAAGAAAGGATTGGGCCACTTGCTGCAATTATTTGTTGTCTTTATTACTTGCACTTTATTTCCTTTCTTTATCAGAAACCCCTAAAAATTTGTTTGCTAAGTATTTACAGAGATTTCCTGATCCATACCACTAGTCAACATCTTCTACTCCTCGTTGGGATCGACACTCCTATTTATCGAAAGTATTATGATACACCCCCTATACTTGTGGGTCATCAACGACAATGCCATAATTTTGACGAGTCTTGAGTTCTCTTTCTTGTCTTTGGTTCTTTATCAGACGAGGAAACATTCTCTTTCACTTTACATACAGAATTAAATTTCTCGCGAGTGGATAATAAATAAATCTCATTATGAAGGAAAGCAATACCAACACAATCTTTATTACAATAAATGGCACACTCTCCATGTCCAAAATGACACTGATAGTTTACTTTGTCCAAACGCGACACACTTATTAAGTTTTTATGCGAAGAAGGAACATAAAGAACATCCGTAAGCAAGATCATTGATCCATCGGTAAGATCCAAAGATATGTCACCAACTGCCTCAATGTCTGCTTGGACTCCATTTGCGACTTCAACGCATCCTTCGTTTCTTTTCATAGTTCTCATCGAATGAAATCCTTGTAAAATTTTTGCAACATGAACAGTTTCCCCTGAGACAATCCACCAAGTAGATTTTGAAAACTGTGTATACGAGGATACATTTTACAAATGAAACAATATTGTTACCTTTCCTTGCCATTAGATCCTTTAGAAAAACGGAGCAATCTTTCTTGAAATGCCCTTTCTTGCCACAGTGGAGACAAGCATTTTTGTCCAATGGGAGAGCAGGCATGTGTTGAGGTTGATAGTGCATGATAGCTTTACCATGTGGCTTAGAAGGGGAGCCATGGTTGCTGTGAGTGAAGGTATTTTCTTGTTGTCCTTCACTAGGTTCAATGAACCACCATTCTGGGCTTTGAGCCTCTCCTCTTCTTGAGCGCACATGGCGATGGTCTTTTCTATTTCCCATTTTTCAGGATAGTGTTGTAATTGACAATGAAGTTGTCAAACTGTTGATGCAGTGATGCCATCACCAAGTGAATAAGAGGAGCAGGCTTTATCTCCAGACCAATATCCATGGGCTTCAGTTTGGCAGCCATGTTGCTCATTCGAGTATATGCTCCCTAATGTCGTGCACACCGTCAATGTACTTTTATGTCACCTGCTTCTTTAGCAGTTGGGTTGCATATATCTTTGAAGAGCCAATTATCGCTCTTTATCTTTTCCAAGTACTTCGCAATGGAAGTACACTCTACGTTGGAGACAACAATGGCTTGCTCGATCGTGTTCTTTATAAATGACATGCATTTCTTGTCGGCATTCTGCCACTTTCTGTTCTCTAATGTGTAGGACATCTCCAATGGAGCATAGTCCCTTTGCTTTTTCTCCCATGTTGCATCATCATCAGCGGCCTCTCGGAATGGCTCTGTTGGCTTGGGGGTGGCTTGGTCTCAAGGACCCAATCCACCTCGGCACATATAAATGCCAAATCCACCTTCTTTCTCCACTCGGAGTAGATATCACCTCTTAGTTTGGGGACATCCTTGATGCATCTCATCAAGTAATATCCTCCTGAAAACCAAAAAGAAATGAGAACAGTAACAATTGCATGTCTTAATCCAACGTTGATCAAAATTAAGACATGCAAATGTTACGCAAATAATTACACATCACCGTTGGACATAAAATAGAATCAAAAGCACGTGAATTTAATTACTTTGAAATAACACACTAATCAAAATCATGATATTTACAATGTTGGTTAGAAAAATAACATGAATATGACCAGAATACAACTTTAACATGCTCTCAACAATTTAATATCACTTTTGTCTTTATTAAATTTTAAAAGAGCCCTTTAACTATTTGCAGCGGAAGACATGAATTAAAAAATTCATCAACTTTACATTTCTTATAAACTTTACTGTTACTTTTGTATTTTCTAGACAAAATTTCGTTAGATAATTTTGTGTAGAAAAAACTGTGCAGAAACCTATCAAAAACTGTTAATAAATCTGCCTAAAAAACTTCTATAAAAATGTACTGTTTCGCCCTTTTTAGGCCTTTACTGTTAAGCGGTCCAAACTCCTGTGACGCGCGCGCTGTGGAAAACGCCCAACCGCTCAGCTAGCAACGCCCCGCGATGGCCCACGACCTAGAGCTCGCTCGCCCGCGATCAGTGTGGCACACCGCGACGCCCATGGCCCGACAGCGGCCCAGAAGTGTGCGTCGCTAGCTCGCTTGGCTCGATCGTGGTCGTCCATTTCAGCGATGGCGATCGAACGGTCGCCCTGGCTTATCGCTAGGTCAAAACAAGGTGCGCCCCAGACCCTAGTGCAACCCTAATCCCATTCGACGCCTCCTGTATGTCTATCTCATTGCGGTGACCCAGCATACCACTGCATGTGTAGTACACTATAGTCGTTGACATGACATCTACAAAACACCGTTTCGTAAATATCACATCCCTCAAAGTGGTACAACAGAAACATTGCGGGTCCATATTACAAATGTACACTCATTATTATTATTACAATACCGGAAGTTCAAGACTTCCAAAAGATCCAACTTACAAACCAAAATATAAAGTGTTCAACAGAATTTAAAAGTAGCAACTCCGTCTAGGAGTTGAGCTCAACAGCTTATTCTAAAGAGTTCATGCTGCTCGGCTCCGTTAGTTACTACTAACTAGGTACTTAGTTGGACTCGTTCTCATCGACACCGTAGCGGATCTCGTAATCCACTCCTTCAACTCCTCCGGACAGATCAGGTTCCTCATAGAACACATCTTCTTGGCATTCAGCTGCATACATTGCCACGTCTTCGGGATCCTCAGAGTCTAAGCAAGGGATTAAAGGAAAGAATGAGTAACAACATTACCCAACCAGTTCATTATATGCAAGGTGGGAAGTTCGATGCTCTAACTACCACCTTGGATTATAAATCCTTGGCACTATGCAGTTTTTGTAAATCTTTCTTCAAAGATTGATTTTATTATGAAAATCTATGACCATCAGCCTTCACAGATTGACCAGAACTTTCATGGAGTTCCTTTCCTGCCGCGTTCGTAGCTCCTTCCCGGAACAGGGAGTAACAAGTTACAGTTCTTACACTCTACAGAGGTGCGTTACTTTACCCATGAGAGATCAACTCCTTTTTGCACAAACGGGCGTACTTTCTCGTCCACAATTCCATGGAGCCCAGTAGTTGGTCCAAGACAATCACTGCCCCCTTCGCGCCCCCGCATGCCTCCTTGGTGTACACCATGCCCACATAATGAATTACGACAATGGTTTGTACAAACCGTTAGATGCCAGAACTATCGTGGGACGATGAGGGTTCCCACCCATATGCTGCATATCCTCTACGAATTACCAATTAATATGCACGCTATGAGGATAACAGCCACGACCTGCACATCCGGCTTCATGCGAGAGGAAGAAGATACATCTGACTTCTCTGTCCCATTCCAAATCTCATGGCTAACACGTAATATACGGCGCTAGAATCACTGATGTCAGGGGTTATTAAGTCCCTACTTGATCATATTTGTTGCAAATAGAACCCTAAGTTCTATTGCTCCATTATATCACCACTTAGGATGACATCTATGATTTCTTTATTTATGAAAATAATATTTTCTTTCTTTTATAGCATATATGATAACACACAATTTGCAAATACTTTGATAAATACTCTTCAAAGGACATGAGCAAGTGATGAACTTGCCTTGTGATGGCAAGGTAGTGAAGTCTGATGCTTACACTGGACCTTGAGATTCTAGTTCTACAAAAACATCATTATTGCCCGGTAAGGACAATATTTAAAGAAACAAAATGATTATGCAAGTAATGTAATGCATTATTTAATTCTATATGCATTTTCCCTATATAAGGTGCCTTTTAATAAAGCATCTATACTTTTATTAATTTAATAATTATTTTAGGAATTATTAATTATACCTTAAAATTTATTATTAAATATTTATTTAGTATTTTTCAAAAATACAATAATATTACTATATAACGAAAGTGATTTTTATTTATTTTTATCATCTTTCAATAATTTTGTAAAATTCCATAAGGAATATATAACTTACAAAATTCTTATAAAAATTTAAATGCCCAAATTTTTTTATCTAATTTTATTTGGATAGAGTGGATTATTGTGAATCCAAAAATATTTTATTTATAATTTTTGGACTTTTATTTTATTTTCTAGATTTTGATTGAGGTTAGGGGCATTTTGGTCTTTTCCAATTAATTAAAACAGTGTTTAAACGACTTGGGCTGGCCATTTGGGCTTATTGGGCCAGTGTGGCCCAATAGGGCAGGGTCAAAATCATCACCCCGAGGGGTTTTTGGCCCACCCAGCCCACACTCTCTTCCTCCTCCTCGTTCTCACCCTTCCTCTTCCTCGACCCCGCAGCTATGGCGCCGCCGCTGGCGATGGCCGCCGTTGAGGCTTCCCCTGGCCGCTGCCGTGGTGCAGGGCAAGGTTTGCGACTATGCTCGTTCATCTAGTCCAACTCGATTTGGCTCTGGGGCTTTCCCGTGGCCAGGTTCACCCCGTTCCCGAACCCTAGGGTTAGGAGAAGATGTTGTCGCCACCGCGGTCCGCTGCTTGGTGGTGTCTTTGGGCTCAGGTCTTCTGTGGCTGCCTCCATGGCTGGTGCAGGTTGCAATACTGGTGCTCCCCTGTCTTGCTGGTTCGGCCACCGCTTCCTCTTCAATTCGTCAGCGAGGACCCCAGGTAAGTTGCCTCCGTGGTTCTTGTTCATGCTACTACCATGAATCTCTCTATGTGTATCTAGTGGCTTCTCATGCCTAGTGACTATGTGCTGATTAAGGTTCATCTCTTATGGTTCTTGTTCTGATTAGGGTTCATAACCCCCTGTTGATCATATCCATGATGCTTTAGATCTAGTGGTGATCATACTTGAGTATGAAGAATGATTGCTTGTTGTGGATCATGATTTGTAGTTGCTTTGATGATGCTAGTGACTTGTTAGATTTATTCCAGTGGAAAGGTTGTTGATCTGAGAATTTACTCTACTGTCAGAATGCTTATACTGACAATAGTTTCTCTCAGTAGTTGCTTACTGCAATTATAATGGTAGGCTTGTATGAGATTATACATACTGAATAGAATCATTACATGTAATGATTTTCTGTGGATGTATAGAGGAATTTGATGTTGATTCCTGACACTTGGCTTCAGGAAGATGATATTTATTGGTTTGTCCATTTTATCTGTGGAAATTAAGCAAAGATTGGTTTTAGCTCATTTAGAACTTGTCCTTGTGATACCATTATGATCTGGCACACAAGTGATTGAGTTTTATTTCTGGGCTTAGCTTTGGCAATACTTGTGATTAATACTGGCAAGGTAAAATGAAAGCTTTTCTTGATTCTCCTGCCTATGATGTTGGTCTGAGGCTCTAGGATTTAAGTCCTAGTTAGTTGAGCAAATAGTTTGTTTGAAACTTGTAGGATTAGAGGTGCTACTCTCTCTCTAGGAGATGTGCCCTGATCTGATAAGATCAAATGAAGAATGATCTAAGTTGCAAAAATTAACACTGAACTCTGTGATGCTGGTCTGAGAGTTTAGTGCTTTTGGCTGAGTTTAATTTCTTATCTTTATACTTGAAATCTCTAGGATAGATTCACCTCTCTTGGGGGATTATTGAGAGATCATTTCATAAAGCAACACATGCTTTTGTTTAGATACTATGATGAAATCATGTGATGGTTTTATGAGGCTCACCACACAATCTGATGATGGTGTAGTAGATTGATGATGATGATCTTGATCTTGATCTTCTAGATTCCTGTGCTTGCTCTTGAGCTGGACTTCTCCTCCTAGCTCCTAGGCTTGGCCTTGCTGTCCACCTGATTCTTCCCCCTCCTTATGTCACCATCCTGGTGATGTTTGGGTTGATCTGGGTGGTTTGGTTTGGCTGCTGTTCTTGGTTTGGCTGCTGTCTACACTGGCTGCTCTTGTGTGCTGTGTAGTGGAGTGATGCACTAGTGCCCCCCACGGCTGTGCTGTGATTTTGGTGAGATTGGGCTGTTCTTGTGAGGTCGACAACACACCATTTGCATGCGGGTGTGTGTCTGCTAAGCACTTGTGGATATGTTCAGAATCTTTGAACTTACTATTACCAGATTACTTTCACCTGGCTGGTGAATTGTCCCTCTTGGCTGTCATCTGATTCTGGCTTTGAATTTATGAAAGATGAAATCTTTCCTATTGGTGAAACTTGCCCCTTTTTTAACATTTCTCAATGATGAATTTGTCAAGTGCATTTCACTAACATAACTGAGAGAAATATTTCTAACACTAATCTTCTTTTGTTCTTTTTTATTTAGTCTTTGTTTTGCAGGTACAAAGATAAAGATGAAGATTTAGATATAGGATAGTTAGTAAATATTCCAATGTAATTTTCTTATTCTTTTGTAATTTTTCTTTTATTATTCTTGTAGTCTTTATTTTATTCAATTGTAATAAAGATTATATTATTATTAATAAAGAATATTCTTATTCTTTATTCTTTTGTAATTGTGAAGTTTGGAAATGGCTTCAATAGGTTACATTCTTTGTAACTTGTTTAAGTATTAATAATATGAAATAAGTTTCATATTCAATATAGTTTTTGGATAAGATTTAAGTTATAATACTTATCTCTTAATTAATTTAAGATTCAAAATTTATATCTAAATCATTTAAATTATTATTCAAACACTTAAGTTTTAAAATTCAAACTCATTTCAAAACACACATAATTCCTTTAAGATCATATCAAAGTTTATAGCAATCCTCCTTTAAGACTAAACCTAATCTCAAAGTAAGAAAGAAACATTGATCACTCAAGGTTTTATTTGGCGAAAATTTTACCCACATTTTCACAAATGAATGCATGCAACAATTCATATTCCTAGATCTACCCTTCGCTAGGTTCTAAATGCTGGGATGTTACACTCGTTCGTTGCGATGGCGCCCATCGCCGTGACGAGAGACGATGAGGAGGGCGCGCCTTGGCCGTGGCAAGCCCCTCCCTCTGCTTCTTTCTTATCTATCCCGTTCATTACCTTCCCTACACCCCGCGGCGACCACAACTAGAGAGAGAGAGGAAGAACGGTAGTGTCCCCCTGCCCCCCTTGCCGGCTATGCTTCTACCCGAGGGTGGGCGCACCGCCATAAAGCGGTGCAGTGGTGGCACCCTCTCCCGGCGGCGGCTGGTGAACTCTTTGATTTTCCTTTTTGATTCGAAGACTGTTTGGGCATTTTGGGGATTTGTCTTTGGGGTTTCTTTGATTCCGTTTCCGATCGGGATCGGCTTTGTTTTTGCATTTTCTTTGCCCCGTTAGGGGTTGATTTCTTCTTCCCGATGCCTCGGCTTGCCGATGCGCATCGGGATCGAGAGGAAAGGCACAACCTTGCGGCAACGCTGCTTTTCCGGCGAGCCCGAGGCTCTGTCCCGGTGTTTCTTTGCTAGGGTTAGGGTTTTCTGTTTTCTTTTTCCTACACGAAACGATTTGCAGAGGCAACCTTGCTCTGATACCATTGATAGGATCGACTATCACTAGATCGGTTCATTAGATCCATGGCTAGGGATTCGGGTCTTGCTAGAGACAGAGAGATGGGGAAGTTTACCTTCTCCGTTGTTAGAGCTCGATGAGATGTTGTCCATCTTAGTCGACGACGAGAGCGAGGCTAGGGAACCTAGGCAGCTGCGGCGACGGAGCTTCCCGTGGCTAGCAGTAGGAAACCCTAGATCGGTAGGGATGTAGGTGGGGGGAGTGGCGGCAGCGTCGAACCTCGTAACCTGTGCCTCGGCCCCCACCTAGTATTTATAGTGCCGCCACGGGGGCCCACCAACCATGACTTGGTTGGGCGCCCCCGATCAGGGCGCGGATAAGGGGGCCGATCGACCCGTCGAGATCAATCGTAGAGAGGTCAACCTAACAGATCGAAGGTAAGGTAGTACAATACTAGATCATTGTATATGTCTCCCTCCTCCCACGACAAAAAAACCCCCGCGTGTCGCACCCCAGGGAGACACCGGGCACCGCCGCTGCATTGCTCCTTGCGCCATCACGCCGTCGGCTGCTGATGGCGGGCGATTCTTGAAGGTGGTCCGGGGTGGATGGAGGCCGGAGTTAGCCGCCATGGCTGCTAGGGCAGATGTGGTTTGATCGACGATGGCTGACAACCAGGGCGGTGGGGGTGGTGGCGGAGGTCCTTCCCGGCGGTGCCATGACCGGCGGTGGAAGTTCAGGGCCAAGACGACTGGAAACTCTAGATCTTGAGATCTGGTACTCCGGCGTCGCCTTTCCGGACCTCTTCGCTGCTGGTAGGGTCGGATCCGGTAGGGGTCGACCCTACTCTGCTGCCATCTCTCTCGGTACTAGCCTAGCCGCAAGGCTGCTGGTAGGGTTTGGTTCAGCGGATCTTGCGGGTTGCCGGCGGGTGGTGAGGGGGATGCCGGCCTAGTTTGAATAAAGGGGGTGGTCCTTGGATTCCTCTCACACCAAGACGAAGATCTACTTGATGTGTGCCTACATTGATTTGGCCAGAGTGGCTGGTTCCGAAAGGCTCCGCCGGCGAACTCCCATGGACGCATATGTCTGGAGCTTGCTGGACCGAAAGGAATTCGGTCATACACAACTGTGTTTTTTTGCTGGCCGTTTGGTTTCAGTGGGAGCATGGTGAAGCTCTGCTATCTGTTACCATCACGTGACATGTCTATGACGATACATATGGTGAAGTCAGATGTGGAGAATGTCATGAAGCTAGATACATGTGGGTGAGCTATGGTGGATTGAGTCTTTATTGCGATGAGGATCTGGCTTGGTTATTTGTGACTCGCAGTAGTGTCTGTTAGAGGGGGCGACATCACACGAGGAGTTCACAGTCTTACATTGCAGGGTGAAAACTCAAGGTCTGACCTTCATTGGTTGTGCCTGACAATGGTCTTGCAGAAGACATTGTTTTACGAGTGAGGACTTTCTCCAGGGTGAAAACCTAAGATCTTTGATCGGGCGATGACAGCGCTTGTGCCCTGTTTCCATCTTAAAGCGTTGTTTTGGAGGGGTTGGACTTCTGGTGTTGTTTTTGGTGGTGGTAGTGTAGCTACCGCTAAGAATCAGATTACTGTAGCAGACTTTTCTTTTATATATATATATTTAGCTGTGTACATTCGTATTGCGAATAGGTCATGCGTTGTTGCAGAGTTAGGATGTAATTGGTATCTGTGTGATATTAATATATGATTTTTTAAAAAAATCATTGTATACTTGGTATAAGCTGCTAATTGATTTCCATTTCTTCCTATGCGACCAATACTTGATCTGATATGTACACGCGACAGACAACTGAGTGATGCTCCCCCTGCACCACGGATGAGCCTGTACCCTGTCCAAGCAAAGACGCTAGGTTCTGTTGGCGTGGGGTAGTACTGGTGCTTGCTCCAGGAAGAAGCGCGTGTGCATTGTCACAGCGCGCCGCCAGCTGACGTATCCGGCAAACGCCGCCCCTCCGTGCACCAATAGTGTCCTCGGCACGAGCACAACGACCTCCGTCTTACCCCTCCACGGCCACGGCCACGGCCACCTCCACCAGATCGCCGTCGCATAGCTGATGCAACTCGCACATCCGCGCCTCGTCTCGACCGGCCACCCGCGCAGGTGCATCTCAGCGTCTTCTTGGCCGCCCGGGCTCCCCGGTCGACGTGCCCGTTCTTCCGGCAGAATATCTCCACCGCCGCCGGCGACATGTCGTAGCTGCCGGTCAAGAGAAAGGTCGCGGTAGTTATCGGTCGGCTTCCACATGACGTGTCGCGTGGGTACGTGGACTCAGGGTCGCGTGTTGACTTTTTGACTGATGATGAAAGGCACAGAACACTCGACGATTGACCAATTCCGACGCGGCCGCCGTGCCCGTGACGAGCCGACTAGATACGGCGGCTGCTGAAAGAAAGCCCACCCGCTCAGATTCCTCGGAGAATTTCTCGACAAGAACACCCAGCACAGCACGCACCGGCGCAGGCGGCCGGGGTCACGGGCGATTTCGTTTCCATTTGATGCTGCCGCTCTCCACCGCCCGTGACATCCGGCGAGGCGTGAGGGAGGCGGATCTAATGGCGCGGTCGCGGGCGAGGCGGCTGCTGCCGCTGCTCACCTTCGTCACCCTCGGAATGGTCATAGGTGCGCGCCCTCCCTCCCTCCCCGCCCCGCAACCCCTCTCGCCCTCTCGCTTCGCTATGCCTTCATTTGCGTCCGGGCATGTCGCTGCCGCCGTGTTTTCCCTTTCTTTTGGTTCGGACTTGGGAGGGAGTCTCGAGTCTTGCGCGCAGTGGTTCTTCGATGCCGTGGATTTGCCCGGATGCATGACGCGTTCCGTCTGTCGATTTGGGCGTGGTGGCTGCAAGCTGCAAGCTGCTAGCTGTGGTCGAATTCGACGCCGTCTCGGATCAAATGGTGATAACCTGAACGTGGGGAGAATCGGTACCGTCTGTGGCTGCAATCTGCCTTGGGGGGCGGCTTCCGGTCGTTATAGGTGTTGGAATGGACTCGATTTGACTCATCTAAGATCAGTTCGGAGGGAATTTAACTTGCTGCGGACGCATGGAGCATCCTGAGATCCGTAAGGCCGTAGTACTTAGCTCCGTGGTGGCTGCATCCTGACACCTGGTTTTGGTGTACTCATAGCTGGAAACCAACGCAGCATATGTGCGTGCTTAGATGATGCAATTGCATATTAGGATATCCAGAATCTTTCGGGGTGTCCAGTTTTCAGTTTGGCACGGTGTGAGTGTGACACAGCAAATTCCTCATTGTACTTTTGATTATTCGCGGGCTCCCATCTTGAACAAAAATGCTTGTGTAAAGATTGGATGTGTTGCTTAATTTTTGTTTCATCTTGGTATTTTTTTTTCATGAATGCAGGCTCACTGCTACAGTTAGCATTTTTCCGCCGGCTAGACGACCACTCCGGTATGTCTATCCTCTTCTACTTGCTGCGTATATGTGTGCATTTTCTCTAATTGGAGCAGACTAGTAATTATCCTCTGCAGCATTATGTTTCTTCTTGCCCAGTCATTTTCGCGTTCCTAAATGCCCTCCATGTTTTAAATTTTAATGTAAAATCAGTGAACCCTGTTCTATAAAGCCTTGAACTGAA
Organism: Avena longiglumis; assembly: GCA_030063025.1. NCBI lineage: Eukaryota > Viridiplantae > Streptophyta > Magnoliopsida > Poales > Poaceae > Avena > Avena longiglumis. The sequence continues at coordinate 478,907,739 of CP125976.1, forward strand.
ACAAGTAGGCTTTACTCCTCGGTGAGTATATGTATCTCTAATCAAACTTTAGGTGTCCTGCGTGGCAGATTCAGTACATTTGGATAATGATCAGGAGGCGGCGGTTCTTCGGCTTGGATACGTAAGTTCTGCTATCGTTACAAGCTATAGATCTATGCCCCTCCGTAACTTTGGCATGCTTGGACTTCTCTTTTGGCTTATGTTCATGCAACCTGGCTTTTTTGTGTGGGGAAATGTCTGCACATCCTACCCTAACTGGCTTCATTACTCTCGAATATTATTCATGGGACATCGTCAATGAGCTGCACCTTTGCCCAGAAATATCGAATAAGTTTTACAGACCTATAGCAACTCGGCTTAGTAAAAAACAAGTTTTAATGGACAAGATTAATTGTGAATATGTTTTATTTTTTGTATTTGTATATTGATTTGCATGAGTTAACTGTCTTGTAAATTTTCCTGAATTAGTATTGAATGAAAATTTAAAGTGATTTTTCATTCATCATTTTGGTCTCGAAGTATGAATTGTACTCCTGCATTCCTATTTATAAGGTGTCTTAGTTTTCGTTTACTGAACAGTGTGTCTGATTTCATGTTGCAACTTGCAAAACACTGATTAACTTGCGTGCAGTTTTTATGATTTGCACACTATTTTTATGAATATTTAGATTGCTCACATGCAATTTCTATGATTTTTATGAAATTTAGCTTGAGTACATATCTATGTATTTCCGTATGCTCTGTGGCATAATACATTAATAATTGCATCCAAAGATCAAAGTTTAACATATCCTGGGTTAGCGTGGGTGGCTTCGCTCCCTCCTCAAACCCGGCGATGAACTCCTCAACCTTCCCTGTGTTTAGTGCAAATAGCCACTCATGATTGTCCTTGAAACAGGCTTTCGCCCTGCTTTAACCACCCATGATTATTTATGTTGTTGATAATTTGTTCATACATTTGTGAAATTTAAAGATTGGTGCAAATGATCGGATAATGGTTGTAGCATGTCAAACATGATGACTTCTCTATTGTTTTGTTTACTAGTTTTTAAAAAAAAAACTCTATAGCTCCTTTAGGTGTAGAATTTTAAATTCGGATAAATAGCATATAGTTTGGACGCAGGTGCTAGGGACCTTGTAAATCTTGGCTCTTAACAACGGTTTATAATCTTCTGAAACGCTGATGTTGTGTTTCCTTGTAAGTTTGTAACTCTCTGGTATTTACTAGGGAACAACCATGCATGATGTGTGCCTATGTATGGCCAGTTGTGTGATGATTTTTACATTGTGCTGTCTTCTATGGCAAACTTTGTTTAATTCATACTCAAACTGAAAAGCCGAGAGAACATCTCTTACTAAGTAAATCGATTTGTTTGTAATATGTAGGTGAAGCCTGAAGTTATCAGCTGGAAGCCTCGAATAATTGTTTTCCATAATTTTCTTAGTTCAGAGGTATGGTCCTGCCTCATGCGTTTTGTGTATGCTAAATTTCTCCTCTATATTATTCCATGTTTTTAATATATCGCTGCTGTAAGTTTTTAAGCCACATACTGTCCTTGCCATTTCCAACATGAAATATAAAGCCGAGGCCTGTAATATTTATTCAGCAGATCAACAAGTCTCAGACCATATTGCTAACCAATACAATGGAATACATGCCCCCACACCAATAAAATGGAAAATAACAAAATATTAGTGCTGACATATTTTTGGCTAATCTTTGCAGGAATGTGATTATCTAAGAGATATTGCTAGACCAAGACTCGAGATTTCTACTGTAGTTGATGTCGCAACAGGAAAAGTATGTGGTTGGCTTGCAATTCATAGGACGGTCTCTGTGTCTGTCAGTACTGAGTAGACATTATTTTTCATTAAATCAGCAGATCAGCAAATTTTGAATCTTAGTTGGGAACATAATGACTTCTGTTTTTTTTAATCTCTATGTCCAATTTATACACTTCTTCGGTGAGACTGACAGTACAAATAGGTATTAAGGGGAAACATGGCAACACAATGTCAAACCATTCTTAACAAGCCCTTGGTGTGCTAGAATATTTACTTCCGAGGATTAAAATCTTGCATGGACAACACTTTTCTCTTGCTTCTTCAAGCTTGAACATTTACAACTCCCCGTGCCTTTTCCAAAAGCAACTTACTCTCCCAGTTGTAAAATCGATCTACTTTACTCTTTCTTACAGAGCAAGCTAATGCTTTGAACATGTGTTTTTGACATGCACTCAGCACTCATGTTGCAGTTTATGAAACGATTAATTATAATATTGGAAGTTTGAGAGAAATTTATTGTGTTATTTTGATAGCTGTTCTTATTTTTCATGTTTATTTTTGTTCACTGAATTCCATATGTTTTCTTCTCTTACCATATCCCAGGGTGTAAAAAGTGATGTTCGCACGAGTTCTGGTATGTTTGTGAACTCTGAAGAAAGAAAACTACCAGTCATTCAGGTCTGTTTGCACCACTTGGCAGAAGGTTTCTTAACATTTACGTTTGCAGTAATGTGCCTACAGATATGTTTGTTCGGCAACAAAGTTCTTTGTAACAACACCCACTGCGTTGCACAAAATGAGTTCAATGCTTTCAGTGTTTAGCTTGGCTGGCACTCTGTGACACAAAAGGGTACATGCATATGTTTGCTGCATGACTAGCAAAGAGGCGTGCTATGTTCATAAGTTGTACTCCGTAAGATTTATTTCTGAAGTCGGTTGCATCTTTGTAAACCACATTGTCTAGAGTAGTACACCTTTAGATCTTTTTTAAATGTGTCCTTCCCTTTTATATATTAAGGTCAAAAGAAGATGCTGAGTGTATGGGATTATCTTCATCCCTAACTTCAGTTTTAAACTAAGGCACTAACAAGTCCTGTTAGAAGTGGAACCAAAATAGGACATGGATTTAAAAAATGTTTATTTAATGTATTGTGGATGAATTTAAAATCATGTTACCAAATCATAACACTATCTCCACGGAACCTGCTCACGTGAATGCAAAAACTGGGCTTTCTAATTTGTAGCTTCTGTCGGAGGATATGAAAAATCCCATCAGTGGCACCAAGAACATACATAGTAACATCATTGATGTCAGATATTGCAGATCATGGCGTGTCTAGCTAGGTAAAGGGACTGGTGATCTAAAAGTTTTTTTTTTATCTTATAACATACACGGTTTTATCTCTGATGAAATCCTAGTTAAAGAAAAACTGATCCACCTTAGTACCCATCTTATGTTCCTACTTCAGAATTGCAGATTCACACTGTCAAGTCTAAAAGGTTTCATGAACTAATCAGAATCATCAGTTGAATATATGGGAATTCATATTTGTGTGAGTCATCACGGAACTATACTTAGTGATGATATTTTGGGCTTTTGGCTACTGCAGGCAGTGCTGCCTATTTTCTCTTGCCCTAGCTATCCTACTATGCATCCTGCATTGCACGATATGTACTTTTTTATCATGTGTTAAATTGAAATTTGAGACAGTTTATTTAAATGTAGTGATTTAATACTTCATTCTTCTACTTACTAACATTCGTATTGCTCTGGCCAGGCTATAGAGAAGCGAATTTCTGTATTCTCCCAGATACCCATAGAAAATGGGGAACTCATCCAAGTTTTGCGGTACTAGATTGAAGTATTTCTGTAATTCTATGAAGTTCTTTGAATTGACTACCGTTGTTAACTCAACTCTAAACTACAGGTATGAACCAAGCCAATATTACAGACCACATCATGATTACTTTTCTGATACTGTAAGTTGAACTCCTTGTATGGAAAATATATCTTTTTTATGACATGACCAGACTAGTCATTCCATATTCTATTGGAACTAGTCATTGCAGTACTTCCAAGTTAATTATAAGAATCAGTTAAATTGTGATTGGTCGATCTGCAGTTCAACCTCAAACGTGGGGGGCAGCGTGTTGCTACAATGTTGATGTATTTGACTGATGGTGTTGAAGGCGGTGAAACCCACTTTCCTATGGTTAGCAGAATCTGTACCTAGTCAGCTGAATTTGTGGTGTGCGGCCGGTTCTTTCATGTTTTATGTGTTGTTCCTGCCTGACTCTCCATTTCTCTTTTGTTTCAGGCTGGAGAGGGTGAATGCAGTTGTGGAGGAAAGATGGTCAAAGGGCTATGTGTTAAACCAAACAAAGGAGACGCGGTGCTATTTTGGAGCATGGTGCGCCATTCTTTCCCCTCTCTCTACTTTAGACATGTACTCCCTCCGTTTCAAAATATAAGATGTTTTAGGTTTATGAAGAAAATGTATCTAGACTACTTTTAGTATGTAGGTTCACTCATGTGAATCTACACACTAAAATAAATCTAGATACATTTGCTTCACAAAGTTAAAACATCTTATATTTTGAAACGGAGGGAGTAGTACTACCTAGCCGACGAAAACATCTTATATTTTGGGACAGAGGAAGTAGTACCAAAGCAGAAATCAAAGCCTAGGTTTAGAAGATTAAAAGGAATCCCCTGAAATTATTTCCTTGTTATCTTGCAATATATTTCTGATCCATGATTCTGGAGGGTTTGCCCCTACTACAGGCTACAGCCAAGCTAATGTACTGCTTTGTTTCAGGGACTCGACGGTAACACCGACTCGAACAGCCTTCACAGTGGATGCGCAGTTCTTGAAGGGGAAAAATGGTCCGCCACAAAATGGATGAGGCAAAAGATGACTTTCTGATTGCAGATGCAGATAGGCATATATAGGGAGGGGATTCTTTTCTTATATAGGGAGGGGATTCTTTTCTTTGCACCCTGTAGTACGAATATACACCATTTCAGGAATAAAATGAAGAGTGAATGATTTTTACTGGCTCGGCTTCGCACCTCCCAGAAAGATTAGTGTTGCAACAAAACGGTAAGCAGAAAAGGAGCCACATTGTTGGACATTGGCCTCGCCCTGGCTCCTGGTCATTGGCAGATCGTTGGCCTTTGCTTGAACTCCTCAAAACAGGCGTGCGCCGTGCGTCCAGCTATATTAAGATAGCAACCATCTGGGCCACATGGCACGACGCCCCAAAAAACAAAAAAACAACAACAACAAAAAAGGGAAAACAAGGCTGGCAGCAGCAACTCGAAAACGACCGCTGCGCCCTTCGAAGAATGTCCATCCCGCTCCAAAGCGACGCATACCAAGCAACATCCTCAAGAAGAAAAGCGACGACAACGACGTTACTGTCCGGACTAGTCATAGGGTTTTCCCTGATACCCTACGGAGGTGGGAGGAGATACACCCAACGCTTTTCACGAAGGACAGCGACACCCGTAGGCGTCACCATGTCGATGCTAGACGACAAGGATTTCTCCTAACCCCTTAAAAAACACACTTCCGGATGCTTCAAATTGCTCCATCAAGCTCACTGCCCACCAGCACACGCCACCGCGATCTTGTAGTCACCACCGTCTTTGTCTCACCATGAGCCACGATGTGAGACTGGTACAACCAAAAAAGGACCTTCGGTGGGGTCAGCGGTATAGTGACACGCGAGAGAGAACTATCTCCATCGCCAGAGGGCAATAGCCGACCGGATGTAGCAGCAAGGGTAAACCAGGCCCTCTCTGGCCCGACCAAGCCCAAATGGACTCGTTAAGCCCCGCCACCACACTGCAGCAAGGATGTGCTCCGTCCCAGTGGATCCTGCCACACTAGATCCCTGCCGCCAAGCAGCAGCGCCATCGCCACCGTGCTCATCCAGGCTGTCGTTGGTCTAAGAAGAACCACCGTAGGCTGCCAAGCGCCATCGCCATGAACCGCAAGAGGGAAACCACCTTCCAGGGCCGCCGCCCCGGCATCCAAGAACATAAACCCACAAACGACATACGCCACCATGGCAAGCTCCGGAATGGACACCAAACAAACGACAGACACCTTTGCTTGAACTCGACCCATATTAGTTAACTCTAATTTAGATGTATCTCTACTATCTAAAAAGAATATTGAGTTTCAACTCTCTCCTCCCACATCCACATCTAGCCTCTCTCCTCTTGCGACACCTTGATGTGCCCCTCCCAATGTCCCTTTCCTCCAACCGCTTGTCTCATGGGGAGGCATGGCCCTCCCTCCTCCGACGAGCAAAGCAGAGCACACACAGGAGGCTGATTTGGGCACATGCCCGTGATCTCCGGCATGGTATTCGGATTAGTCCTCGCCTCTCGATCTTCCTCATATTTGTGCCTCCGTAGTCTTGCAACAAGTAGTCTATCACCCACGACCTCCTTGCCCTTGGAAGGGGATGTTAGTTTGTCGATTAATGAGGGCACCTCCTTCAAAATCTCCTAACAGCAGATTCAAAGTTTGCACCTCAATCTCACCCATCGACCCCACATAGGTGAGCAACTCGTTCATTTCCATGTCTTATTTCTAAGAGATCTTATGTTATCTCGTCTTTGATTAGTTCGGTAGGAGGGAGGCTTTCTCGATTTTCCCATAGTGCAGATCGGATGAGCATGCTTTACAAATTAATTAAAGTGGGTATATAGTTATACACAATAAGTGCAATCTCATCTTTGATTAATGGATTTCTCGATTGGCCCTTAGTGCATATTAGGATAAGCAGGCTTCACAAATTGAGAGTATATAGTTCTGAAATATCAGAATACCATAAGAGATTATGTTTAAATATTAGAGGAAAAATAATTTTACGGTTCTTAGGTAGGTTCTGCATGAGAGATGGAATCATGTGCAAGTTATAAAAAAATGGGTGAAAAGGTGAGTTGCATCAAAGACTTTTAGTTATTGTTGTCATGTACACCGATGAGTACTCTGAACCTATAATTAAGATCTCTGTAATTAGCTGCCTTCATACGTTCAATGCCCTCCTGATGTCATGAGTCATGACCTCATGGAGGTTATTTTTTATGGGGATGTATTTTGAAGGTGCAAGGAGCCATAGAAGCTTCACAACCCTCTGAATGGCATTGGTTTATTAATTATTGTGCGAGATCTTCTGGTTGTCTTCCGACACCACATTGTGGTCTTCGGAGAACTCATTTTCCAATCGGGTTATGGAATGCATGCAGCAGTTGTGGGAGGATGGGGGAGGAAGAAGAGGGCTCTCTACAGCTTCTTGGAGGTGGGAAATCTTGCATTCTTCATCTCTAAAACATTCTTTATATTTATCTCCATACATTGCTATTTTCTATTACCGTCTAGATTTATTATTATTGTAGGAGTCAGATAGAGAAGATGATTGCCTTATCCGATATCTTTTATCTGTTTATGCACAGTGTTGTAGCATGTGGAGGTAATTTATTGTTTTGGCATTTTAGTTGCAATTGTAGGATCAATTTTAAAGAGATGCCATTTATTTTGTGGTAGCTGATTCCACATGCTATAATTGAGATCTCCGTAAGTGGATACCTTCATGAGTCCAATGCCATCATGATGTCATGAATTCGTGGATATTAATTCTTATGGGGTTGTATTTTGAAGGTGCAAGGATCCATGGGAGCTTCATAACCCTTTGAATGATGTCGGTTTATCAAATATTGTGCTTCGAGCTCTTCTTGGCGGCATACCGGTTTCCACCGATGGAGGTGCTGCCACACGAGACCTCTTCAATGTTTGCCGTCGGGTTATGGAATGCATGGAGGAGAAAGGGCTCTCTGCAGCTTCTTGGAGGTGGGAAATCTTGCGTTATTCATCTCTAAAACATTGTTTTTATTTATCTCCATACTATGCTATTTGCTAATACTATCCATATTTATTATTATTGTAGGAGTTTGGAGATAAATAAGATGATTTCCTTATCCGTTATCTTTTCTATCCGTTTAACTGCACAATGGTATGTAGCATGTGGAGGTAATTTAGTGTTTTGGCATTTTAGTTGCAATTATAGGCTCAATTCTAAAGATATGCCATTTATATTGTGTTCGATGTTCCAACTACCATGGCCACAACCATAGTTGATATGTTCTTATCAGTGTTGATGGCAGAGGACTCTGGATATATTTGCATTGATGTTTGGTTTATGCGTGTATCTGATCAGCTTATCTTATGATTTCTAAACTTTTGCTAAGAGAAACAAGGATCTTGTAGACAAACTGTGAATTGGCCAATAATGTCAGAGGTAACGAGTGAGTTTAAGATGATTCTCTGTGGGAGTGCGGGTTATTCAAACAGTGTTATCTCTACATAACATGATCCATCTTTTTTTTCTAATTGTTGTTGTGCTAATAACCAACTTTTATTGATGCCCTTAGAGACCTACATGAATGCCTCACGATGGTGCATTTGTTTGCAGCATTACGTGGAAGTACAAAAAAATTGTAACTGCTGCGGGTATGTTCAATTATGGGATGATGAATAACCCTCCCTCATCCTGAGACCTCTAATTTAAGTAGTCATTACAGAATTACCGAGTGTGTACGGTCAATATTTATGATTTGACTACATTTTGTACGATGAACTTCAAGCGCAAAAGACCACCTGACCAACTCTGCATTCTCTTCAACAAGTTTTAACTCATGACCTCGACTTCAATGTGATGCTCGCCTTGTAATTTTATTTTTATGAGATAAGATGTGAATACTCCATAGTTTCTATTGTTATTTATTTACTCAACCCATATATGATTATTTTTTCTAAAAAAATCAACAACATGTCCATTTAGAGTAAATTAAAGTTAAATGGTGGCAGGCAGATATAGGATTGTCCTCCGTTCCTTAAACTCTCTAAAAGCTTGAGACACTTCTGTTTTAATTTTTTTATCAAATCACCAAATTGCAAGGTTTATTATTTGCATCTTCATATTTTTCCTGATTTTCTGAATACATCACAATTTTTGTAGTCATCTTTTATTTTCAGCTATACATGATTTGCATTATCTCTTGTTGTGCTTACTATATTTGTTAGAATGCCACATAGTGCTTTGTTTTTTATCTCCAAAGATTGTTCCATTACTTGTAAATAAATGATATTCATAAATCACAAGATTCTACTTTGTAACTAAAAGTTGAAAACAGAGTTGCCTTAACGGTACATGTATGCACATTTCTTGAACTATTGCAAACAAACCAGTTCCTATGGTTTCCAATTGTTGATGGTATCTATGCTTTGTAGTGGTTTCTGATTATGATATCTTGTCTTCTAGGATTTATAAATCTTTACCATTCAATAAATGTAAAACTACCCTCCTATTTTGGAAGAAATCAAGACTATAATGGTTCAACGGAGGACAAATAAACTGAAAATAACAAATCTAGCCCAAAACATCAAATCCCAGCTAATGAACCTGGATCCGTTTGTATTTCTATTTTTACATGCTTTTTAAAAAGATCACGATGATTCAAACCTCTGTTATTTGTGTCCTGACTATTTAATTTATTTCTTCAAGGTGTTTGACAACTGTAAATATTAGTCACTCTAAAGATAGAAAGTGTTATTTCTTCATGTATAGTTGACCTATGATGATGTGAAGAATCTCCGCAAATTAATGTCGTTGTTTGCAATTTTTGCAGAAAAGTAAATACCTCATTAGTAATTAGGGGTGACCACATTTGTAGTACTTCCATCTGAGTTATTAGTATTTTCCTCTTCTCCTTATATTATAAAGGAACTAATGAGAAGAAATGACCAAAATTGGATGCTTTGCTGAAGATTTAGAGGGAACAAAGAAAATTACCACCACCATATTTGCTATAAAATTACCAATTTATATATGTTTGTGGTTCTCCTATTTGTGGATAACTATACCTATTTACGTTAGGCTAATGGTGGATGGCTAAACCAATTTACTCAATGGCTATCGTTAATTTCTATTGTTGCCTTGTGCACAAGACAAATGAAAATTTGAACATTGTTGTTTAGGTTTTGCTTGATGAGGCCATGACAAGATGCTCATTGAAGTTGTTTTCCATCTTGTTCATGCATATTTGCCTCCTTTAAATTATAGATGTAAACTGAATTGATGTATAGGATTTGCTAGAAGATTTCAAGAAGTTGATGTGCACATGACCGAGCTACTTTTGCATTGAAGAAGATAGCCTTACAAAGATTACAAACTAAACTTCTAGCTAGGAAGTGACAATCATCTCATCTTCTATGTATTAGCTGTGTGTGTAGTAGTACTTAAGTGGAAATAGTTGAGCAAAGTGAAGGTTACATGTACTGCATAAATAGTTGTGAATGTAGCAGTTAGCTTGATTCTATATGAGATGCTATACACATGGCACTCTATATGATTTATGTCCGATGTGTAGCATCTCACCGAGAGTTGTGGCGGAAGAAAGGAAAACCCATATAAGTTCGATTTTGCTTTGAAATGATTCGTGGAGTAAATCGTTGATTATTGTTACAGATGAGTGTTGCAGGGAATGATTGTGTAGAGAAAATATACTACATGATCGCTGATTTCAGACCTAGGATCTAAAGACTAATTTCTTTATATGAGCGGAGCTAACAATATAATAGTGAAAAAATTAGAAACTTTATTTTAATGAGAAGAGGACTTGATAATGCAATCCTTGCTACAAATTACAGCAAGGACTTGAGAAAAGTATAAATAACAACTAAGTCCCTAACTTATATAAAGAAGACCCTAAAAGGACAATGGGAGGAGGCCGACTATGACCATCTTCAAACAAACTCCATGAAAGGCCTCCTCCGGAGGTTGAAACAACCAAATTTCTTCTCTTACAAACATGGCCACGATGACTTTCAAAGTTGGCGATATGGTACCACTACTCCATTCTTTGAACTCCAACAACCCTCCTAATACCCCACACACAACACCTTGAGAGGTGCATAGGAAACATGGTTTCATCTGAAATAAAGACCAAATGGCAAGCGATTATAGATGAGGAAGATACATGGAGGAGTTGAAGTTTAAGGTCCATCCTTTGGTTTTTGTTTTAGAAACGTTGAGACCTATGTAGAGGCAATCAAAAGTGGGCTCTGATATTTTATGCATATAAAAGTTATTATTTGAATAGTAAAATCTTGGTAAACCAAATTTTATTATATGTTGTTGATTTCATGCATATATGTATATAATTATATTTTCTATGAGTTACATTTTATAAGAAATATGTTTCTTGAAATATTATATGGCCATCTCTTTCAAAGCCTGCAAATTTGCATGTGTATTATCTTTTCAAGTGCGGTAATAAATTCTATAACAAAAACTTATCTAGATATACCCAAATTAAAGTCGACTAATATGGGTAAAAGGAGTACGTTATATTTAAAAAAATCGCTGGAGATGACCAAACGACGAAGGGTTCTGCAAGGATGCTGCAGACGTGCCCGCGGCCGCGGTCGGCGCGCGTCCCGTTTTCATGAGCGTCAGACACCTGAATGGGTGACAAAAAACGAACAGCGGCGCTACGGAAAGACGTGCCAGATCCACGAACGGCGCAGATCAAACGCGCACCTAGATCAACGCCTCAGATTCACTAAACCTGCATATAAAGCCACCAAGTCCCCCGTCTCAGTAACCCCTCTTCCAGCCCTAGCTCCTCTCCCCCTCCCCGCCGCCACCTCGCGCTCGCACTCCTCCTCTCCATCGCAGACCCCAAGACCACCGCTCGTCCAAGATGGTACGTTGATCCGATCGTTGTTCCTTCTCTCCCACCGCTCTTGATTCTGTTCCTCCAGTGTCTGCGTACTCATTTGATCCGAGATTATTCGTGAGGTTCTCATGTGATTTTGTTTTGTGGAATCCGTGCAGGTGCTCCAGAACGACATCGATCTGCTCAACCCGCCGCCGGAGCTCGAGAAGCGCAAGCACAAGAAGAAGCGCCTCGTCCAGTCCCCCAACTCATTCTTCATGGTACGTAATCAGTTCACCTAGGGATCTCCTGGAAATTGGCCTTATCCTGTTTGGTTTGGTTCCTGTCCTGGCCCCTCTAATCGCGCGTTATCTTTCTGATATTGTTTGCAGGATGTCAAGTGCCAGGGCTGCTTTAACATGTAAGAGCTCATGTCCTCTTTTAACATTATCATGGGAATTGGGCCTTAATTTGGGACATATATGTTGAAGTTGTTATCCAGGTTGAATAGCTTCTAAGTTTTTTAAGCATGCCTTGGAGATTAGGTTTAGATGAGGGCTGTTGTTTGAGAAACATGTGTATTGTACTGCTGTTTCTGTTTGCCGATGTCATTTTGTGCCACTGTGATAGTGGTGGGTCGTTGGTATTATATCAGTAGTTATGTTGCTCAATTTGGACCACCTGTGCGTTGTTCTGATACAGTAATATTTATGAAATTGTCAATGTAATGCAAACATATACAACCTTAAAGTGTCTACTCTAGTAAATTTTAATAGGATTCTTTGTCTAAATCGTTCATCTCCCTGTTTGTGTCCCTCCTGTGAGTTATTATGTTGATACATCATCCAATTGCAGTATTGCAGCGTATTGTTTCCATCTATCCATATGCTGCTTCATCTACATGCATCATGCCTTAATTCCATGACAAATTGATAGATACTCATTACTTCCTATTTCTGTTATCACAGAACGACCGTGTTCAGCCACTCTCAGACCGTGGTGGTGTGCTCGGGCTGCCAAACCGTGCTCTGCCAACCTACTGGAGGAAAGGCTAGGCTCACCGAGGGATGCTCCTTCCGCAGGAAGGCTGACTAGTTTGCACGTCTGTTTATGGAAGAATGAAGCCCTGCTGAACAATACTTTCTACTACTTGTCCTTTATGTGTACTCGTTGAATTTTGTTAAGTATGCCATCCTGTTTGCTGCCCTGAATGTTCTAGCAACGTGTTATAATGCTAGTGGCCTTATATCCTGTTCTTAATTTATTTTTGTTGCAATCTACTCCTGTTCTGCCATAGGGACTTCGTTCCTGTTACTGCTAGCTGAAGATGTGAAGGCAGAGCTGCGTCCCTGCATCGCATCTCAGCTAGAAGTGTGGTTTAATCGCCTATATATTTTGTTGAGCCAAATGTGCTTGCCTGAAGAAGTAGCAGTTGCTGTTTTTGCGCCATTGGCCGACTTCTAAAATCATCTGCAGCAGGACGTTCACTGTTGTCACACTGCTGTAGAAGCTGTGGTCGGAAGGTTAAGATTGAGAAGGTCCTGAAGGGGAGAGTTGTTAACATTGAGAAGGTCCTTAAGGGGAGAGTTGTTAACATTGAGAAGGTCCTGACGGGGAGACGAGCTGGTTTTTTTTGAACAGCGGATCTATTATATTAAAACTGAACCAAAGTACAGAATAATTTTTACAACTCATGATCTGAAGATCAGAATCGAGCCTACAGCCTAGAAACACACAAGAGAAAAATATTGCTGAGAGCTGTCCTCGCCGATGAACGCAAATGCAAATGGAGCCTGCCTAGCAGCATCATGGAGGAAGGGCAGGACGGAAAGATGGCAAACGATCGTCCGTGCCGAGGCTGTGTTTGAGAAACGTCGAACCGTCTAAACCAAACCGAACGGGACCGGTGATTTCTTGCTCGGTTCCAGAAACCGTCTCTAAAGCCAGCTAAACTGGGTATGCCCAGGCTTACTGCTAGGTTGTCCACATCGAGAACATGGACTTGCTAAACCTGCAAATGAGTTCTTCAAGGGCCTCACAGAGCCTGACAAACCAGAAAGCCAGCGGCTCAACCAGCACGAGGTTGAAAATTGAGCTATAGATATCGAGGATGCTTCACCGAGGAGCAACATCAGAGACAGCCTTGACAACAATTCACAGTTGAGCCTTTGTGTAGCAGCTAGACCAAAGAGCTAAATCCAAAATATCGAAGATAATAAGCAATTGAAAATCTTTTGGAGCAGCAGTAGATTGAATTACCGTCTCTTCCGATCTCCAGCTCGGGCCTTTGAAGATTTGAGCATCTCTGTGTTCACCATCACCATGATGGCCTAGACTACATAAAAAATAGCGAAGATAATAAGCAATTGAAAATCTTTTGGAGCAGCAGTAGATTGAATCACCGTCTCTTCCGAGATCTCCAGCTCGGGCCTTTGAAGATTTGAGCATCTCTGTGTTCACCATCACCACGATGGCCTAGACTGGTAAGCATCGGAAGAAAGCTTTGCCCCCAAAAAGTCCCATCTTGAGGAAGAGGAGCCAGGAAAAGCCGCCATCTCCTTCATCCCCTCGCCGCCACGGCCGGCCGAAGGAAGAAGAAAGGACCACCTCTCCCCACCATAGCGCCTCGCCCCCTGCCACCACGGCCAGCCAGTCAAGACTGGGAGGTACAACTCTTCCTCCCACCAAGATGGAAACAGAACCCCCCCCATCGATCCACCATATCAACGTCTTGGGCGCCTCCTCTCCAAGACTCACGCCGCATCCATCACAGCGGCGACCACAAACGACAGAGGAGAGCACGAGGAGCCCAATCACCAAATAGATCACGGAAGGGGCCTGGACGAGCTTATTTAGCAGGAGGGAGGCAAGCTCGTCGCCCTCCATTAGCTTCACCCTCTGAAGCACTAGGAGGAAGAAGAGCCACGCCACCGGCCACCGAAGGCAGCTCGCGTGCCACAGAAGCCAGCTCCCGGCATAGCGCCTTTTCCTATCGCGGGAGACACAACACAAGAAAAACTACTATAGCTACTATATAGAGGGCCCAGGCCGCCTCTCCCTAACCCACTCTGTACAGAGGGACCAGGCCGCCTCTCCCTAACCCACTCACAGCGACAGCGCCGCCAGAGGAGGAGGGAAGAGGAGCCGGTCAGCGGCGATGCCGGAAGACTCTCAAGGGGACTCGAGGGAGGAGGAGAGGATAAGGCTCTCAAGGGGACTCGAGGGCAGCTGGTTGTCATTGATTCGTTGCACTCTCACCAAGATGAGTTTGTCATTGATGCGTTGCACTCTCACCAAGATGAGAGAACTCGCTACGATTTTTTGTTTTTTGCCACTACTTTCTTCGTCATAAATAAGCGTACTTCTAGCTTTGTCTTAAGTCGAAGCTGTAAGGTTCCCGACCTTTAATAAGGTAGAGATCCCTGTGTTTACAATGCTAGTCCCTGGATCAATAGCTAGCATCCACAGTTAAGATGTAATATCAAGAAACAAAGGTCATAATACAACTTTATAATCAAGAATAAAATAATTTATTACATCTTACATAGCTCATTTGGCTATCTCATTACAATGCAGCAGAATATAACAATAGCATGGGGTCCTTCATCTTCAAAGTGCCATAGGCAGACATGTTGGTTGTAGACTTGTAATCCAAATTCAACATACTTCACTAATATCAAACAAACCTGCAACATAATAAGTTACAGCCACAAGGGTCAATACATTTGAATTGTATTGGCAAGTGATACTATAGTAATATAGTGGAGTCTATCATCTATATGCATTTGGCTAAGTGGAGCTTAGGCTTGCTTTGCTCAAAATAGTTTTTTCTTATCATTTGAAAACACTAAGTTTTTGCTTGACAAAATCTTTCCTAAGGCATCTCCCAATAGAAATTGGTGATCCTTTCAATCCCTTGTTCAACCACAAGATTTTAACTTAGAAATTGGGATGAGGAGATTCTTGATAGCTTCCATGTCTTGATGCTCAATTTGTCCTTTACCAGGGACATGGCTAAGTACTTAGATTTTACACTCTGCAGAGGTGGTGCACTTTCCCCACAAGACTTGGTTTCACCAAGACAAGATCTTCGAAGCCTTCCTTAGACCAGAATGGACGCGTTCCAACCTATCAATCCCCTACCACCAACTGTCCATTTGGCTAAGTTATTGCAACCTATATGATCCAGGCAGAGCCCATAATGCCAAGTGGCTGCACTTGAAGCTTCTCAACATTTGACATCCCAAATCTCTTTGTTCCTGGGTGACTTCCACAAGTGAGATACACAAGGTAAACCATAGAAATGGGCCTTGTGAACCACTCAACACAAACCATTCCTTCCATTCCAACCAGGTGATTCATTCACTTAGTTGTTTTATTAAACAAAATACAAGTCCTTGACTTAGAAATATTCCATAGCATGATTATAATCCACCCTTGTTTTCTACTAGCTAAGCTGAGCATGATAGTAGTAGGAATCTTAACTTAGGAAATTTCTATTAAGGTTTCATCTACTAGGATTTCCCATGGCATAGTTTACACTTAGCAAAATACTTTAATAAGTTTTAGTGTTTATTTAAAAAGGAAAAGCCTTTACTTAAATAAAATTGGATATTAATAAATCCTTATTTTTTTATTTAAATAAACCTTTACTATTTTTATCAAACAAAATATTTTCTTTCAAAAGCTTGGCCAAGGTTTAATTTGGCTCTATAAAATAATCCTTATTTATAATTCTACCTTTGCTTTTGAAAATCAAATCTTTTTATTTAAAGATCCAAAAATAGTGATTCCAACTATTATAACTTTATTTATTATTTGTTTATCTTTTTAAATCCTTTTAGGATTATTTGCTCACCACATGGATTTTATATAAGTTCTTTATTAGCTTTGGAAATTACTTTTCCTTATCTTATTAAGTTCATAAGATTTTATTCATGGCTTCAAAGTAAGTGAATCCAATTCATATGGTTTTATAATATTTCTAATAGTCATTCTTAATCAATTTGAAATGTTTTCTTGACAAATTTTTATATGGATCCAATCCATAGGCTCAGAGATAACTTGAAAATGATTTTCTTCCATTAGGGTTTTAGAGTTTTGGTTTATTCCTCAAGTGTTTAAATTTCAAGATGCATTTTATGAAGAATGCATTCCACTTTGATTTGAAGTTAGTTGGTTTCAAATGTTAATCAAAGTTTGTTCAAGATGGGATTTTAAGTTTCCATTTAGAAACAAAAGTTTCTTTTCACCCTAATTTTCAACAATTATTTATTTTGTTTATTTATTTTTCACATAACAAGATTTGGAAAATCTTGGGATGTGACAGGATACCACCCTTAAGATAAATCTCTTCCCGAGATTTGGGAAAGATAGGGGTTACAAGCTGGCTCAAAACAACTAGGGTACTACCACCCTTAAAAAATTTCCCACTAGATTACTTCTTGGCTTGCTTGGGATCTTGACGAAATCTCTCTGACATACATCTGTATAGTGTCCTTTGTTTCCACACTTGAAACATGTGACAAGGCTGAGATCCTACATAGGCTTGTTTATTTTGTGCTTCATCTTTTCTGGACAATTGCTTGCATAATGTCCTGGTTCTTTGCATTTGAAACACATCACTTGGCTGATATCTTTCTTTTCCTTTGGTATCATTGCCTTTTGTTTGTTTCTTTGGTTCTTCTTATTTTCTGGGCATTCATTGGCATAGTGTCCCATCTCTTTGCAAGTGTAACATTGCTCTTGGGTAATATCCTTCTTGCTAGGGTTGGGGTATTTCTTCTTCTTCTTGGGTCTCTCCAAATCTAGGAGTTCTTCTAGTTCATGCTCTTCATACTTCACCACAAAGGTGGGAAATCTTTCTCTCTTCTTGGGGCAGTTACTAGAGATATGACCTTCTTCTTCACAAGAGTAGCAACACTTTGTGGACACTTTGGATTTGGCCTTACGATGCATAGTTTTGACTTTGCCTTCATCCTTCTTGGTAGAAGTTGTTCCTTCATGAGGGTTTACAAACTGTTGTTGCACTCCACCTTGTTTCCTTTGTTGAACTATGGAATAGATGGGGCATTCGATAGGGACATGATTATTTCCTTCACATGGTAACAAGTAGCTTGAGATGTGGGGCATTGATTAGTTGGATGTTTCTCTTCACAATTGGGGCATTGATCTTTACGTTCCTTGGGAGTGTGATCCTTGTTTCCACAAACATTGAGGTTCCCAACCTTTATAAGGTAGAGATCCCTGTGTTTACAATGCTAGTCCCTGGATCAATAGCTAGCATCCACAGTTAAGATGTAATATCAAGAAACAAAGGTCATAATACAACTTTATAACCAGGAATAAAATAATTTATTACATCTTACATAGCTCATTTGGCTATCTCATTACAATGCAGCAAAATATAACAATAGCATGGGGTCCTTCTAAAATATCATCCTTGACATCCTTGTTGTCACAAACTCCTTGGGAAAGGTTGTCTCCCATGTTGATCATTTGAGTGGCCATCCCTTGCAACAATTGGGATTGAATTTCCAAAAACTTTTGTATGGTTGGGTCTAATCCATTGTTGTTGGCTAAAAACTGAGTTGTCACTTGGTTCAACTGGGTTTGGTTTGCTAGTAGTTGTTCTCTCATGTGCATCTCTTGGTCGTTGTTGTTGTCATTCTTGATGTTGAAGTCTCTTGGAGAAGTCATCTGTTTGGGTTGGATTGGGATTAGAATAGGCAAAAGATTTCTAAGTAAACAATTCTAATCACACACATCACAATTCACTCAAGCAATGTTCAAGCAATCACAAACAAACACTCCATTCAAACAAGTTTCAAGCACATTTTTAGGCAACAAAATATTTTCTTTGCTACACCACATAGGTTGGTGTGTTTGATCTATACTTAATATGGTGGTCCATCTATATGGTTCACTTGAGATCATGGTTTCCTTGGGAAAATTCTTGGTCACAAAACTTTAAAGTGATGATGGTTCCTTCTAAGTTGTATTCCCTTAGTCTTCAAGTCTTGAGTAATATTTCTTGTCTCACTTGTAGTCCTTAGTGATATCCCAAGTTGAAGTCCTTGTTGAGACTAAGGTTGAATCACTTGAAGATGTTGAAGTCATTTGAGTTGATGAAGTCCTTTGCACATGGTGAAGTCTTTGCTCATGGTTGAGGTTTTATTCATCAAGTTGAAATAGAAGAGATGTAGAGTTAAAACCAAAAAGGTTGAGGAAAGAATTTACAAGATTGTTTGTAAATAAGTTTTGGAACCAATATAACTCCTATTTTTCTAAGGGGTTTTGTCCAATCCTAGGGTTACAAATCCTACAGGCAACACAATGCTCTGATACCATCTGTAAGGTTCCCAACCTTTAATAAGGTAGAGATCCCTGTGTTTACAATGCTAGTCCCTAGATCAATATCTAGCATCCATAGTTAAGATGTAATATCAAGAAACAAAGGTCATAATACAACTTTATAACCAGGAATAAAATAATTTATTACATCTTACATAGCTCATTTGGCTATCTCATTACAATGCAGCAGAATATAACAATAGCATGGGGTCCTTCATCTTCAAAGTGCCACAGGCAGACATGTTGGTTGTAGACTTGTAATCCTAATTCAACATACTTCACTAATATCAAACAAACCTGCAACATAATAAGTTACAGCCACAAGGGTAAATACATTTGAATTGTATTGGCAAGTGATACTATAGTAATATAGTGGAGTCTATCATCTATATGCATTTGGCTAAGTGGAGCTTAGGCTTGCTTTTCTCAAAATATTTTTTCCTTATCATTTGAAAACACTAAGTTTTTGCTTGAAAAAATCTTTCCCAAGGCATCTCCCAATAGAAATTGGTGATCCTTTCAATCCCTTGTTCAACCACAAGATTTTAACTTAGAAATTGGGATGAGGAGATTCTTGATAGCTTCCATGTCTTGATGCTCAATTTGTCCTTTACCAGGGACATGGCTAAGTACTTAGATTTTACACTCTGCAGAGGTGGTGCACTTTCCCCACAAGACTTGGTTTCACCAAGACAAGATCTTTCAGAAGCCTTCCCTTAGACCAGAATGGACGCGTTCCAACCTATCAATCCCCTACCACCAACTGTCCATTTGGCTAAGTTATTGCAACCTATATGATCCAGGCAGAGCCCATAATTCCAAGTGGCTGCACTTGAAGCTCCTCAACATTTGACATCTCAAATCTCTTTGTTCCTGGGTGGCCATCTACAAGTGAGATACACAAGGTAAACCATAGAAATGGGCCTTGTGAACCACTCAACACAAACCATTCCGTCCATTCCACCCAGGTGATTCATTCACTTAGTTGTTTTATTAAACAAAACACAAGTCCTTGACTTAGAAATATTCCATAGCATGATTATAATCCACCCTTGTTTTCTACTAGCTAAGCTAAGCATGATAGTAGTAGGAATCTTAACTTAGGAAATTTCTACTAAGGTTTCATCTACTAGGATTTCCCATGGCATAGTTTACACTTAGCAAAATTCCATGCAAGTCCTACTTAGAAATATCACTAATGCATAGTGAAAATAGTGGGACAAAGTATGAAGCATCACTTGCCTTTTTGGTCTAGAATATAAGTTCACTCCTTGATCTTTGCAATATTCACTCTTCAAATCACTACAATTCAATCAAGCAAGCAATATTTCAATCTACCATTCAAGCAACATCACATAAAATAATAGAAACAAAACAATGCATGCAAGCATTCCAAACTTTGTTTTATTTACAAAAGTGGTTTATGACAGGTTATAAACATTCTAAAACACTTATTGGTCATTTTATAAAGTGGCAAAACTATTTGCAAAAGATTCTACCTATAAACCATTTTTAAACCAAAGCATTATTTTATGTGGTGGAGAAATGCTTTTAATAAGGAAACAATCTATAGGGTTCACAAAATATGTTTCCAAATCATAAAACCTTGTGTTTAGGGTCAGAGAGTTTAAATTAAAACATTTCCCAAAGGTTTTCTTCAAAAAGCATTTTTTAACAAATAAACAATATTTTTATTTGACTAGAAATGGTTTAAATCAAAGATTCATTCTTTTGCTTCACCAAATATATTTTTGAAACCAAAAATTGATTTCTATGGTCAGTAGGTTCAAAAAAAACTATTTTCCAAAGATTTTATCTCAAAAATCATTTTAGAACAAATTTTATATTCTAAATATGCCTACACAAGTTTCTGCAAAAACATTCAATTTAAGAGAAACATTTTACTAAAAAAAGTGCATGGTCAGAAAGTACTTGTTTTGCTGAATCCATTGATATAAAATTTGCAAAATTTGGACGTGTGGTTTGAAAGTTATGAATTTTTCAAATTGGAACATCAAATAGATTCATTTCTGGTTTTACTCAAACAGACAGGGCCACGTGGAGCAATTTCATTGGGTGGTACCGCTTCGGTTGGATCGAGATTTCTGGGCCGTCAGATCTAAATGATTATGCACGGTACAGATCAAAGGATACCCCTTCGATTAAGTTTCTATTGCAACC
Organism: Avena longiglumis; assembly: GCA_030063025.1. Lineage (NCBI taxonomy): Eukaryota > Viridiplantae > Streptophyta > Magnoliopsida > Poales > Poaceae > Avena > Avena longiglumis. The sequence goes on from CP125976.1 coordinate 478,928,794, forward strand.
ATCTGATCAAGATCCTACGGTCCTTATCGCCTTGACCAATAAGCAGCAGCACTGGTGGCGGCGTGTGGCGGCGCTAGCTCTGGCTACGGCGTCGCGGCGATTACAGGAAGCAAGGGAGGAAGGGAAGTGGCTCACCAGGTTCACGTGGTCGTGGTGATGCTCAAGGTACTCGTAGTTGACGAAGGGGCGAACGAAGCTGTTGTCAATTGCTCGCCGGAGCTGCGCTTCTCGTCGGTATGAGCTGGTCTTGACGGGGGAGGGGGTGAGGCTATAGCGCACGAGAAGGCAAAAGAGGTGTGGCGTTAGACACGCAAGAGTGAGGAGAGCATGAGAGGGTCAACGAGGGGGAGCGGCACGGTCAGTACTTACGGGGAGGGGTCGCCAGAGTTGACGCAGACGACGGTGGTGCTCGAGTGTGGTCGTTGTCGAGCCTATGGGACGCGCGCGAGCGAGCGAGAGGTGCTGGAAGATGCGCGAGATGCTGGCGAGCAGGCTTGCATGATCTAAGAGGTAGGAAGGGGTCAGGTGTCATCGCAATTCGTCGGTGAAGCTTGTCGGAGCAGTGGTGGCGCTAATGAAATCAGGGGCAGCCTAGGGGCGTAGAGATCTGGCGAGTGAGGGGAAAGAGAGAGGAGGCGAAGGCGCTTAATATGGCATGGTCGCGGGGTGGTTTTACTTCGGTGTTAACGCGAATTGACTCGAGCTTTAATCGTCTGTAACGGCCGGCGAGGTGAGGGGCGGGGTCAGCGGGGTGAGGAAGCTGATGACGCGGCCGAGTGGGGTCCGTTTGGCAGCGAGTGAGAGAGAGGAGGAGTGGGGCCTAGTTGTCAGTGACGCTACGGGTCGATTCGTGAGTGAAAACGATTCGCTGCGGGTGGGGTGGGGGAATGGGCTTGCTGGGCAGTGGGTCTTGCTGGGCTGGGTCAACCTTGTTCATTTTTTTGTTCCTGTTTCTTTTTCTTTTTCCATTTCTTTTTATACTGTTTTGATTTTGATTAATTATTTCAAACATCAATTTGATTTCAAACCTCAACCAAAAATTGTGTAGATTCATATACTGATTATTAACACACTCCAAAGTCAAATTTAGAATAATTTATTTATTCTTTTTAGGGTCTTTTAATTATTTAAAATAGGCTCTAGTATTAAATAAATAAGATTTAATAATATTTTTCAGTCTCCATTTGAATTCAAATCACCACCAAACTTTGGGTGAATTTTAATTCTGTTTATCCACATATTTCAAAGTCCAAAATAAAATAGTTCTTTTATTTTTAGGATCTATTAATAATTAAATAAATAGCCCATAGTCTTTAATTCAAATAGGTTTTAATTTATTTTAAAACTCTTTTTGAAATCTAAATAATATCAAAATCTTTTCAGTAGGTTTCATTTGAAAAACAAAACACTTGGAAATCACTTATTTAAAATACTTTAATAAGTTTTAGTGTTTATTTAAAAAGGAAAAGCCTTTACTTAAATAAAATTGGATATTAATAAATCCTTATTTTTTTATTTAAATAAACCTTTACTATTTTTATCAAACAAAATATTTTCTTTCAAAAGCTTGGCCAAGGTTTAATTTGTCTCTATAAAATAATCATTATTTATAATTCTACCTTTGCTTTTGAAAATCAAATCTTTTTATTTAAAGATCCAAAAATACTGATTCCAACTATTATAACTTTATTTATTATTTGTTTATCTTTTTAAATCCTTTTAGGATTATTTGCTCACCACATGGATTTTATATAAGTGCTTTATTAGCTTTGGAAATTACTTTTCCTTATCTTATTAAGTTCATAAGATTTTATTCATGGCTTCAAAGTAAGTGAATCCAATTCATATGGTTTTATAATATTTCTAATAGTCATTCTTAATCAATTTGAAATGTTTGCTTGACAAATTTTTATATGGATCCAATCCATAGGCTCAGAGATAACTTGAAAATGATTTTCTTCCATTAGGGTTTTAGAGTTTTGGTTTATTTCTCAAGTGTTTAAATTTCAAGATGCAATTTATGAAGAATGCATTCCACTTTGATTTGAAGTTAGTTGGTTTCAAATGTTAATCAAAGTTTGTTCAAGATGGGATTTTAAGTTTCCATTTAGAAACAAAAGTTTCTTTTCACCCTAATTTTCAACAATTATTTATTTTATTTATTTATTTTTCACATAACAAGATTTGGAAAATCTTAGGATGTGACAGGCTACCACCCTTAAAATAATTCTCTTCCCGAGATTTGGGAGGATAGGGGTTACAAGCTGGCTCAAAACAACTAGGGTACTACCACCCTTTAAAATTTTCCCACTAGATTACTTCTTGGCTTGCTTGGGATCTTGATGAAATATCTCTGGGCATACATCTGTATAGTGTCCTTTGTTTCCACACTTGAAACATGTGACAAGGCTGAGATCCTACATAGGCTTGTTTATTTTGTGCTTCATCTTTTCTGGACAATTGTTTGCATAATGTCCTGGTTATTTGCATTTGAAACACATCACTTGGCTGATATCTTTCTTTTCCTTTGGTATCATTGCCTTTTGTTTGTTTCTTTGGTTCTTCTTCTTTTCTGGGCTTTCATTGGCATAGTGTCCCATCTCTTTGCAAGTGTAACATTGCTCTTGGGTAATATCCTTCTTGCTAGGGTTGGGGTATTTCTTCTCCTTCTTGGGTCTCTCCAAAGCTAGGAGTTCTTCTAGTTCATGCTCTTCATACTTCACCACAAAGGTGGGAAATCTTTCTCTCTTCTTGGGGCAGTTACTAGAGATATGACCTTCTTCTTCACAAGAGTAGCAACACTTTGTGGACACTTTGGATTTGGCCTTACGATGCATAGTTTTGACTTTGCCTTCATCCTTCTTGGTAGAAGTTGTTCCTTCATGAGGGTTTACAAACTGTTGTTGCACTCCACCTTGTTTCCTTTGTTGAACTATGGAATAGATGGGGCATTAGATAGGAACATGATTATTTCCTTCACATGGTAACAAGTAGCTTGAGATGTGGGGCATTGATTAGTTGGATGTTTCTCTTCACAATTGGGGCATTGATCTTTATGTTCCTTGGGAGTGTGATCCTTGTTTCCACAAACATTGAGGTTCCCAACCTTTAATAAGGTAGAGATCCCTGTGTTTACAATGCTAGTCCCTGGATCAATAGCTAGCATCCACAGTTAAGATGTAATATCAAGAAACAAAGGTCATAATACAACTTTATAACCAGGAATAAAATAATTTATTACATCTTACATAGCTCATTTGGCTATCTCATTACAATGCAGCAAAATATAACAATAGCATGGGGTCCTTCTAAAATATCATCCTTGACATCCTTATTGTCACAAACTCCTTGGGAAAGGTTGTCTCCCATGTTGATCATTTGAGTGGCCATCCCTTGCAACAATTGGGATTGAATTTCCAAAAACTTTTGTATGGTTGGGTCTAATCCATTGTTGTTGGCTAAAAACTGAGTTGTCACTTGGTTCAACTGGGTTTGGTTTGCTAGTAGTTGTTCTGTCATGTGCATCTCTTGGTCGTTGTTGTTGTCATTCTTGATGTTGAAGTCTCTTGGAGAAGTCATCTGTTTGGGTTGGATTGGGATTAGAATAGGCAAAAGATTTCTAAGTAAACAATTCTAATCACACACATCACAATTCACTCAAGCAATGTTTAAGCAATCACAAACAAACACTCCATTCAAACAAGTTTCAAGCACATTTTTAGGCAACAAAATATTTTCTTTGCTACACCACATAGGTTGGTGTGTTTGATCTATACTTAATATGGTGGTCCATCTATATGGTTCACTTGAGATCATGGTTTCCTTGGGAAAATTCTTGGTCACAAAACTTTAAAGTGATGATGGTTCCTTCTAAGTTGTATTCCCTTAGTCTTCAAGTCTTGAGTAATATTTCTTGTCTCACTTGTAGTCCTTAGTGATATCCCAAGTTGAAGTCCTTGTTGAGACTAAGTTTGAATCACTTGAAGATGTTGAAGTCATTTGAGTTGATGAAGTCCTTTGCACATGGTGAAGTCTTTGCTCATGGTTGCGGTTTTATTCATCAAGTTGAAATAGAAGAGATGTAGAGTTAAAACCAAAAAGGTTGAGGAAAGAATTTACAAGATTGTTTGTAAATAAGTTTTGGAACCAATATAACTCCTATTTTTCTAAGGGGTTTTGTCCAATCCTAGGGTTACAAATCCTACAGGCAACACAATGCTCTGATACCATCTGTAAGGTTCCCAACCTTTAATAAGGTAGAGATCCCTGTGTTTACAATGCTAGTCCCTAGATCAATATCTAGCATCCATAGTTAAGATGTAATATCAAGAAACAAAGGTCATAATACAACTTTATAAACAGGAATAAAATAATTTATTACATCTTACATAGCTCATTTTGGTTATCTCATTACAATGCAGCAGAATATAACAATAGCATGGGGTCCTTCATCTTCAAAGTGCCACAGGCAGACATGTTGGTTGTATACTTGTAATCCTAATTCAACATACTTCACTAATATCAAACAAACCTGCTACATAATAAGTTACAACCACAAGGGTAAATACATTTGAATTGTATTGGCAAGTGATACTATAGTAATATAGTGGAGTCTATCATCTATATGCATTTGGCTAAGTGGAGCTTAGGCTTGCTTTTCTCAAAATATTTTTTCCTTATCATTTGAAAACACTAAGTTTTTGCTTGACAAAATCTTTCCCAAGGCATCTCCCAATAGAAATTGGTGATCCTTTCAATCCCTTGTTCAACCACAAGATTTTAACTTAGAAATTGGGATGAGGAGATTCTTGATAGCTTCCATGTCTTGATGCTCAATTTGTCCTTTACCAGGGACATGGCTAAGTACTTAGATTTTACACTCTGCAGAGGTGGTGCACTTTCCCCACAAGACTTGGTTTCACCAAGACAAGATCTTTCAGAAGCCTTCCCTTAGACCAGAATGGACGCGTTCCAACCTATCAATCCCCTACCACCAACTGTCCATTTGGCTAAGTTATTGCAACCTATATGATCCAGGCAGAGCCCATAATGCCAAGTGGCTGCACTTGAAGCTTCTCAACATTTGACATCTCAAATATCTTTGTTCCTGGGTGGCCATCCACAAGTGAGACACACAAGGTAAACCATAGAAATGGGCCTTGTGAACCACTCAACACAAACCATTCCTTCCATTCCACCCAGGTGATTCATTCACTTAGTTGTTTTATTAAACAAAACACAAGTCCTTGACTTAGAAATATTCCATAGCATGATTATAATCCACCCTTGTTTTCTACTAGCTAAGCTAAGCATGATAGTAGTAGGAATCTTAACTTAGGAAATTTCTACTAAGGTTTCATCTACTAGGATTTCCCATGGCATAGTTTACACTTAGCAAAATTCCATGCAAGTCCTACTTAGAAATATCACTAATGCATAGTGAAAATAGTGGGACAAAGTATGAAGCATCACTTGCCTTTTTGGGCGAGAATATAAGTTCACTCCTTGATCTTTGCAATATTCACACTCTTCAAATCACTACAATTCAATCAAGCAAGCAATATTTCAATCTACCATTCAAGCAACATCACATAAAATAATAGAAACAAAACAATGCATGCAAGCATTCCAAACTTTGTTTTATTTACAAAAGTGGTTTATGATAGGTTATAAACATTCTAAAACACTTAGTGGTCATTTTATAAAGTGGCAAAACTATTTGCAAAAGATTCTACCTATAAACCATTTTTAAACCAAAGCATTACTTTTTGTGGTGGAGAAATGCTTTTAATAAGGCAACAATCTATAGGGTTCACAAAATATGTTTCCAAATCATAAAACTTTGTGTTTAGGGTCAAGAGTTTAAATTAAAACATTTCCCAAAGGTTTTCTTCAAAAAGCATTTTTAACAAATAAACAATATTTTTTTTGAGGGTAAAACAGTAGGGTAAAAAACCCCACTGCAATTTTTCTTTTTATATATCAAGTAGAGTTACAAAGGATTATTTACAAGCATATTCCACCTCAAAAAAGAGGGATAACATTCAAAGCAGCTATCTCATGTCTAAATTGGTTTCAATCCAGTCCTTAAGGCCCTGATAATACTTTTTCTTAATTCTATAAAGGACCCATCTTAATTCCTGGGCTATAATAGCCTTCCAGGTCGCCACCGACGTATGCTGATTGTTGACAATTTCATTATTTCTGCAAATCCAGATGCTCCAAGTATCAGAATTTCCATTGCAAAAGGGACCTTGAGGTCTTTCTTAATACTGGCTAGAACTTCAAAGATGCTTTGATCAGCCATATTAACCTGTGAGATTCCAGCCCAGCAGGCTCTAGCAAAAGGGCATTCCCAAAATAAATGTAAACTAGTTTCTTCACTGTGGCAGTTCTGGAAGACACAATCATAAGATGCTAGAGAAAAACATTTTCTTTTCAGAAGATTCCTTGTGTTGAGTCTATCAAGCAGAAGAAGCCAGAAGAAAAATTTGTGCTTCTGTTGGCAAGAAGATTTCCAAATCCAAGAAAAATGTGGCTGAACTGGTTGGTAGCCAACTAAAGAGTAGTAAGCCTTTTTTACTGAAAAATTACTACCCCAAATATAAGACCAACAATCTGATTCCCCTTCCCTGCTATAATCAAGGATTTGTTCAAGACTTTGATATTCCTGATATGCTTGTTGAGACAAAGGCAGATAAAAGAGATCCTGAGTATTTGCAGTATGCATGAACTCACTGACAGAAATGTGTGGATTTTTTGCAAATGTAAGAAGATGAGGGAGCTTATGTTGGAGGCAATTATTATTCCACATATCAGTCCAGAATAGTGTAGATTCCCCATTTCCAACCAAGCACTTTGCAAGACCTTTAAAAGTGTCAATTAGCTTCAGATGAGCTTTCCACCAAAAAGATCCCTCAACTCTTCTTCCAGGGAGCTTATCATTACAATAGTAGGTGTTCCACACCAAATGCACCCATGGAATATCCCTATGATTATAGAATTTATCCAAATTCTTCAAGAGAAGAGCAGAATTTTGAACATTAAGGTCCAGAACTCCCAATCCACCTTGACTCTTGGGTCTACAAACTTTCTTCCATGCTACAAGAGCAGAACCTCTAGCTTGAACATCAGTAGTTTTCTTTCTCCACAAGCATTGCCTCATATATTTAACCAACTGCTCTTTGATAGAGACAGGGAGATCAAAACAGCTCATGTAATATATGGGTAGGGAAGATAACACAGATTTAACTAACTGTAATTTCCTCCCATAATTCAAAAAGTCAACAATTCCACACAATCTTCTTTCAATTCTCTGAACAATAGGCAAGAAATGTTCCACAACAGGTTTATTCAAGCTCAGAGGCAGACCAAGATAAGTAAAAGGCAAGGACCCAGTGAGGCAAGAAAGTGTATTAGCAAAGTGCTCAAGCCTTTCAGAATCCATATTAATAGGCATTATGCTGGACTTGGAATAAATGACTTTAAGCCCAGTGGAAATAGCAAAAGTATGCAGGATTGCTTTAAGACATAATAGTTGTTCAGAATCAGCCTTCAGGATTACTAAAGTGTCATCTGCATACTGGACCACAGGGAAATCAGGGCAAAAAACATTCTCAGAGGGCAGAGAAAGCAGACCCAGGTACATTGCCTTATTGAGGATGCTCTGAAGAAGATCAGCAGCCAGAACAAACAACAGAGGGGACAAAGGGTCACCTTGCCTGACACCCCTTCTACAGTAAATTTTTTTCCCAGGCACACCATTTAAAAGCACAGAGGAAGAAGCAGACCCAAAAATCAACTGAATCCAAGAAATCCATTTAACTCCAAAACCTTTGGCTTTAAGGATATCAATGATTTGACTAGAAATGGTTTAAATCAAAGATTCATTCTTTTGCTTCACCAAATATATTTTTGAAACCACAAATTGATTTCTATGGTCAGTAGGTTCAAAACAAACCATTTGCCAAAGATTTTATCTCAAAAATAATTTTAGAACAAATTTTATATTCTAAATATGCCTACACAAGTTTCTGCAAAAACATTCAATTTAACAGAAACATTTTACTAAACAAAGTGCATGGTCAGAAAGCACTTGTTTTTCCGAATCCATTGATATAAAATTTGCAAAATTTGGACGTGTGGTTTGAAAGTTATGAATTTTTCAAATTGGAACATCAAATAGATTCATTTCTGGTTTTACTCAAACAGACAGGGCCACGTGGAGCAATTTCATTGGGCGGTACCGCTTCGGTTGGATCGAGCTTTCTGGGCCATCAGATCTAAATGACTACGCACGGTACAGATCAAAGGATACCCCTTCGATTAAGTTTCTATTGCAACCATCTGATCAAGATCCTACGGTCCTTATCGCCTTGACCAATAAGCAGCGGCGTGTGGCGGCGCTGGCTCTGGTTACGGTGTCGCGGCGATTACAGGAAGCAAGGGAGGAAGGGAAGTGGCTCACCAGGTTCGCGTGGTCGTGGTGATGCTCAAGGTACTCGTAGTTGACGAAGGGGCGAACGAAGCTGTTGTCAATTGCTCGCCGGAGCTGCGCTTCTCGTCGGTATGAGCTGGTCTTGACCGGGGGGGGGGTGAGGCTACAACGCACGAGAAGGAAAAAGAGGTGTGGCGTTAGACACGCAAGAGTGAGGCGAGCATGAGAGGGTCAACGAGGGGGAGCGGCACGGTCAGTACTTACGGGGAGGGGTCGCCGGAGTTGACGCAGACCACGGTGGTGCTCGAGTGTGGTCGTTGTCGAGCCTATGGGGCCGCGAAGCGAGCGAGAGGTGCGCGAGATCTTTGGCGAGCAGGCTCGCATGATCTAAGAGGTAGGAAGGGGTCAGGTGTCACCGTAATTCGTCGGTGAAGCTTGTCGGAGCAGTGGTGGCGCTAATGAAATCAGGGGCAGCCTGGGGGCGTAGAGATATGGCGAGTGAGGGGAAAGAGAGAGGAGGCGAAGGCGCTTAAGATGGCATGGTCGCGGGGTGGTTTTACTGTGGTGTTAACGCGAATTGACTCGAGCTTTAATCGTCTGTAACGGCCGGCGAGGTGAGGGGCGGGGTCAGCGGGGTGAGGAAGATGATGACGCGGCCGAGTGGGGTTCGTTTGGCAGCGAGTGAGAGAGAGGAGGAGTGGGGCCTGGTCGTCAGTGATGCTACGGGTCGATTCATGAGTGAAAACGATTCGCTGCGGGTGGGGTGGGGGAATGGGCTTACTGGGCCAGTGGGTCTTGCTGGGCTGGGTCAACCTTGTTCATTTTTTTGTTCCTGTTTCTTTTTCTTTTTCCATTTCTTTTTATTCTGTTTTGATTTTGATTAATTATTTCAAACATCAATTTGATTTCAAACCATAACCAAAAATTGTGTAGATTCATATACTGATTAATAACACACTCCAAAGTCAAATTTAGAATAATTTATTTATTCTTTTTAGGGTCTTTTAATTATTTAAAATAGGCTCTAGTATTAAATAAATAAGATTTAATAGTATTTTTGAATCTCCATTTGAATTCAAATCACCACCAAACTTTGGGTGAATTTTAATTCTGTTTATCCACATATTTCAAAGTCCAAAATAAAATAATTCTTTTTATTTTTAGGATCTATTAATAATTAAATAAATAGCCCATAGTCTTTAATTCAAATAGGTTTTAATTTATTTTAAAACTCTTTTTGAAATCTAAATAATATCAAAATATTTTCAGTAGGTTTCATTTGAAAAACAAAACACTTGGAAATCACTTATTTAAAATACTTTAATAAGTTTTAGTGTTTATTTAAAAAAGAAAAGCCTTTACTTAAATAAAATTGGATATTAATAAATCCTTATTATTTTATTTAAATAAACCTTTACTATTTTTATCAAACAAAATATTTTCTTTCAAAAGCTTGGCCAAGGTTTAATTTGGCTCTATAAAATAATCCTTATTTATAATTCTACCTTTGCTTTTGAAAATCAAATCTTTTTATTTAAAGATCCAAAATAGTGATTCCAACTATTATAACTTTATTTATTATTTGTTTATCTTTTCAAATCCTTTTAAAATTATTTGCTCACCACATGGATTTTAGATAAGTGCTTTATTAGCTTTGGAAATTACTTTTCCTTATCTTATTAAGTTCATAAGATTTTATTCATGGTTTCAAAGTAAGTGAATCCAATTCATATGGTTTTATAATATTTCTAATAGTCATTCTTAATCAATTTGAAATGTTTGATTGACAAATTTTTATATGGATCCAACCCATAGGCTCAGAGATAACTTGAAAATGATTTTCTTCCATTAGGGTTTTAGAGTTTTGGTTTATTCCTCAAGTGTTTAAATTTCAAGATGCATTTTATGAAGAATGCATTCCACTTTGATTTGAAGTTAGTTGGTTTCAAATGTTAATCAAAGTTTGTTAGTTGGTTTCAAATGTTAATCAAAGTTTGTTTAAGATGGGATTTTAAGTTTCCATTTAGAAACAAAAGTTTGTTTTCACCCTAATTTTCAACAATTATTTATTTTGTTTATTTATTTTTCACATAACAAGATTTGGAAAATCTTGGGATGTGACAGAAGCCTTGTCTTAAGTCGAAGTTAGTAAAGTTTGACTAAGTTTATAGGAAAACATAACAATATTTATGGCTCTAAATTGGTAGAATAGATATGTTTTCAAATTGGAGGAGGTAGCCCCGCAAACGCCGTCGGCTGCCACCAAGACCGCTGCAGATGTTGCTCTACGAACGATGTTGGCTGCCCGCAACACTGTTGATGCCCGCCTTGTTGAGCAGACGCCTGTGGATTCCTGCTGTGGTCTCTCTGGTGCAGCCGCTACTCTTGTAGAAGAGGAAGGTTGGGTGCAAGTGGGTCAGGGTGGCCACTCCAGTCGCGCGCCATCGTCTTTGCTTCGCAAGGAGGGTCTCGAGCGTAGTCTCGCTTTCAAGCGATGGGCTCGCGGGAGATGCTATCGGTGCCTCGCGCGTGACCACCAGATCAACACATGCCGTGATCCCTTTAGATGCATCCGCTGCCGTCGTCCTGGTCATCGAGAGCGTTTCTGCCGTGCGCGCTTTCCTGTCGCTCTTGGAGACGAGGTGGTCATGCGCGCTCGTTCTCCGGTCGCTCGTGCTCCCAGCCAGCTAAGTTCTCCGTCTGCTCAGCCTCGTCGTTCCTCATCATCCCGGAGTTGGGCTGAGGTTGTGGGCCACTCGCCGGTGATTGCAGTGGTGCCACCAAGGCCCTCTCCTAGGTGTTGCGAGCAGTTCGAGGTGAACTCCACTTTGGACTCTCTCTTTCAGTCTCAGGTCATCCTGATGCGCATGGAGCTCCTCCAACTGATAGAGATCCGCATCGAGGAAGCGTCTCGCCCCCTCCGTGAGGAGGTGGAAGCTCTCAAGTTGTTGTTGGCGCGTGGTGGTGATTCTTTGGAGCCAGTGGAGGCATGCTCTTCTGATGGTCCAGGGCTCGCCAAAGTACATGATTTGGTTGCATTTGATTCCTTTGAGCAGAAGTCGTCTATGGCTGAGGATGAGCAACTCTACGACCGTTTCTCTCCTCGTGGCCCGTCATTGCAGCCTGTTGTGTCGGCTGACTTTGAGAAGCGTGGTAATATCGACAAGCTTGTTGTTCCCATAGGTGATGGGGTTGATAAATCAGAAGTGTTGACTCCTTTGCCTGGAGCTGTCGTTGCTAGAGAGATTTGCGATGTTCTTGCCACCTTGGCTGCTGCATGTCATGGATCCAACAAGTCGATTGGATGTAAGGTTAAGTCTTTGAGAGGTGGCGCTAGACCAAGAGCAGCCTTTGGCAAGAAGAAATCAAGCAAGAAGAAGGGTGCTACTGGAGCCTCTTGATGGTGCCCCCCCTCTGTCCCAGCTTATCTTTGGCGACGCAGTGTAGGAGTATCGTGGTTGGTGTGTTCATTCGTGTGGCTTTTGGATCTTCTCTTAGGTTGGTTGTCGGTGTGTGGGGGCTTTTGCCCCCGTGTTGTTGGTGTTTGGGTGAACTTGGTTCTACTGTTGTAGGTTTTTGCCCGGTTTTCTTCTAAAAAAACTGGGCACCTTCTTCTTAATTAATGGATGGGGCAAAGCTTTTGCCTCCGTTTCAAAAAAATAAAATAATATATGTTGCTATATTTATCTATAAAATCGGTCAAAATTGATAAAATTTGACTTAACAAAACCTAGACATACACTTATTTGCGGACTGAGTAGCTGACATAGGTTAGTTACAAGCACATGGTACGTTTATGCAAGTAGTACTACCTAATTTTATTTTCACATAGGTTTTGCAGCGTTGGAATGCATGTAAACATTTGCATATCCTTGTGCTCAGTCACAGAGATCCTATAATTCAGCTATATAACAGAAGTCTTGTGTACATTCATGATTGAGCCAAGATAAGAGTTTTTTACTAAACTGAAATACGCAGAAGTGCAAAACACTCGTCGCATTCTCTTCAGATTGAGAAACAAATTAAAGCCAGAGATTCACACCGTACATTTTCTTTACATTTTGTGTGCATGCATGATGCTAAAGAATTAAAAGACGAATCTTTTTTAGGACAAAAAAACTGTTCTGCCTCTCAACTATTAGTAGGAAGAAGGTGTTTGATGATTCTGCTAACGACGATCGTTAGAAGCATTAATTTACTTCCTTTTGCGGTATGTAGTAGATGGTGGTTTCTTGGTGAGATCTTCCGTGACAGTTCCGTTCTTGTTTTTGCGGGTAGACGACAGTACTGGTTTCTTGACCACCTGATCTTGGGCGAGAGTGCCATTCTTCAGCAGGGTCGTGATCTGGTCTCCGGTGAGGGTCCCATGCTCAAGGAGCGCACTGGCTAGCACATGAAGCTCCTTACTGTGCGCTGTGACAATCTTTTTTGCATTCCTGTAAGCGTTGCCCAATAATTCTTTCACCTCGTCATTGACCAGGGCTATCTTATCCCCGCTCATGGTTGTTATGCCGCCGTCAGCATAGGAAACAGGGCCAACCCGCTGGCTCATACCATATTTGGTGACCATGTCTATCGCCAGCTGAGTTGCCTCGCTTAGATCAGTCAAGGCGCCAGTAGTCACCTCGCCGTCTCCAAATACAAGCTCCCCAGCCACCCTGCCTCCCATGAGGATATCCAGTTTCGCCAGCATCTTCTTCCTCGAGACATTATACACGTCTTCTTCTTCTGGCAGCTGTACCACCATGCCAAGAGTGCTTCCCCTGGGAAGAATGGTGGCCTTGTGGATAGGGCGAGCACTATCAGTGTGGATAGCAACAAGTGTCCTCCCTCCCCCGTGGTACGCAGTCATCTTCTTGCAGCTATCAGGTATCACCGCCGATTTGCGCTCGCTACCCATTACGATATTGTCCTTGGCGTATTCAACGTGATCCATCGTAACAGCTTCTGCCCCATCCTTGGCAGCCTTGAGAGCAGCAACGTTCACCAAGTTTGTAAGGTCTGCACCTGAGAATCCCGGTGTCCCCCTCGCAATGGTCAGCACATCCACACCCTTGGATTTGACCTTTGACATACAAGCTTCAAGGATCTGCCGCCGACCCTCGATATCTGGATTAGCAACCTCAACATGACGGTCAAAACGCCCAGGTCTAACAGCGGCTTTATCTAGTGACTGCGGGAAGTTTGTCGCTGCGAGAACAATGATCCCTTGATTCTGTTTGAAGCCATCCATGTCAACAAGCAGTTGGTTCAGCGTCTCCCTCCCCGAATCTGTATGATGATCTGCGTTCCTGTGCCTAGCAATGGCGTCAATCTCATATATGAATATTATGCAAGGGGATCGCTTCCTTGCTGCGCTGAAAAGATCCCTCACTCTTCTAGCCCCGACGCCCACAAGACTCTCTTCGAATTCACTCCCGCTGGCCGCAAAAAATGGGACACCGGCTTCACCGGCAACAGCCCTTGCCAACATGCATGGTCTTCCCTGTGCCAGGTGGGCCAGCAAGCAGCACACCCTTTGGAAGCTTGGCACCAAGGCGCTTGAAATGCTACAGATTATAAGCATGCTAGGAGGTTAACAGCTAGCTTGCTTGATCAGCATCAGAAAAATAAAAATTCACCTCGGGATTTCGTAGGTACTGAACAATGTCCTGGAGCTCAGCTTTGGCTTCGTCCACTCCCTTGACATCACTGAATTTCGTGGTTGAATTCATGGATACATCTTTGACACCATGAAATGCACCAACGCTTTTAAATCTTCTAGGAAACACGCTGCCTGCATTAAGCATGAGGGTTAAAGTTAATCAAATTCTTTCTTACCACGGCAAAATACTAACTGAACCAACAAGCAGGCCCAAAACATAATATTACTGTTATGTCTATTTAATCGAAAACAGGATACTGGGCAGCAATATATATATACCTGCACTAGTAGTTTTTGCAGCAGGTACCCTGAAAGAAGGAACATAAATCGCATTTGCCGATCCAAGATGCTGCCTTGCAGCCTGTGACAGGAATACACACAAAAAATTAAGACGGCCAGAAAATACAGCTAGCAGTATTCAACAACGGGGACATCTAGCAACCGTGGAAGAAACACGGCTTCGAATTGACGCATATGAATTCAAGTCAAGTGTCATCAATCTAAAACGCAGACAGACAATGTGTCTGTCAGCATCGATCGCCAAGCATCAAGTCAAGTACTACATACAGAAACAAAGCTCGTGTTCCCTCTGTTATTTTTTTTTTTTGAACAAGGATAGGGACCCGGAGGTCCCCGAACTGGCATTAAAACGGCAATTGTGTTACAATACTGCAGGAAGAACGTCGTAAAAAAAGAAAATTACAATCATGTCCTTCCAATTTGCAAAAAGGACCTAGAAAGATAAAGCAAAAACGCCATCGAGTCCCTGAGCAAACTCCGATCTCGCCGACGATGCAATTGCCACCATCATCGGCCGCGTGCTTGCCAACAGGCAAGGATGAGAGGGCCTCCCGCCGGAGGTTGAAGAAGGGGGCTTCGGAAATTTCCGGCGAAGCAGATTGATGCCGGAGTACCACCCTAGCCACCCTGAAAGCTCGCTGGAGAGGATTCGAAGGGAGCACAGCAACTCCAGGAGCAAAGGAGATCGTTGCAGTAGCAGATGATAAATCACCGTCGTCGATGCCAGCCCAAGACGCCTCCTGCCAGCCCAGCACCGTCTCCTTCTCCCCTTCACCACCACCATGGTGCACCAGAAGAGCTGGAGAACTTATCAGATTCGCCGCAGGAGGCCAGATGAAGATCCAAGTAGATGCAGAGAGCGGCTCGTCGGGATCCCACTCCCCCTCGCCACCTTGGCCGGCCGGGAGAGGCTCCAGAACACCACCACGCTCGATGAGATGCCTCCCACCCTCGCCACCACGGCCGGCCAGGGGAGGCACCGACACTTGCATCACCAGATCTCCGCCAAAGACAGCTTTATTGAAAGAGACGACGGCTCTTTCCACCACCATAGACTCCGACCAGAGGAGCACCATGGCCAGGAAGAAGCCTCCTACAACGCACCAGATCTGGCTGCCAAGATCTGCTGCCCGCCTCAAACTACTAGGCATAAAGCCCAACACAGGCAAACTGCCGAACATCCTACTCCTAACTACACCGGCGCCACATCCAATCCCACTCCGGCCGGCTATTCCGGCAGAGGGGAAGGAAGGGCCCGGGAGGCAGCGGTGGACTCTCAAGGGGAAGGGGGGGAGGGGAGAACAGGGGGGCGGGCAACGGTCCGTGTTCCCTCTGTTAGAGTACCTATACTAGAGATAGACTAGGATACTCCAAGTCTCCGCCGACCCGGTGTACGTCTATATATGCTCCTCGTAAGGGTCAAATCAAAAACACAGAAATATTGGCCACATGATATCAGAGCGGTTAATCTCACGGCGTCGATCCTAGTTTCTTCCACCACTTCCGCGACGTGCCGCTTCCGGGGAGATTACTCCTCGAATGTGCGGCACCCGGTCTTGATCAAAAATTAGATCGGTTCTTTAGACTAAATTAGTTCTAATTTCCAATTCTTTACACTAGATTCAATTCGCCAAATAATTCTCTAGATCACGACCCTCAAATTCTGACAAAAACAGTGCAGATCGGTTCTGTACTATGACTCTGACGACTTCAAGTTCGATCCACTGGCCAGCTTGAATCCATCGGCCTGCTGCACCTGCTGACCCCTGGGCTAAACATTGACACCTGCCCGGATCGGCAACTCGGCGGCCACGCGCGGACTCGCACGTCATGCGGCTACGCCAGGAAATCTACCGCAGCTGCATCAACTCAATGCATGCATACACAGGAGCACATGCAGCCATCCACAAACAGACAAACGATCAATGTTTTTTTTGTGTAGGATCAGCAGCAAGCCTCACGACCGGCAGTCGGGCATGTCCACGATCTACTCCGACGTCAGCTCATCCGGCTAGCCAAGATTTGATCTCTTACACGCCATGAGCATGCCAGCTACGTCATCGGCCGATCTACACTACATTGATATCAAGGTCTGCACTGTATTAAGCCGGACTATATCGATTCGTACATCTACATCAAGTTGTACGACTACGTCAGGCTACATGCCAAGATCTTCGTCGAGCACATCCACGGAGAAGCGACATCGACATCATCCACACGCCAGGCCGGTGTGGAACACTATTACGTCGACTTCTCCAACATCAAGGCTTCGACATCATCGCCGCCACAAGGGACGCCTTCGAGCGACGATCATCGCCGACACGCCTACTCCATCATCGCCAAGGTCTACATCTATGTGGTATTCACATCTTCGTCGACACATCGCCGCCGCCGCTATACCCGTCCACATGATGGATATATAATTACGACGCCCTCTGACAGTACAACAGCAAGGCACGACGACGGTATCGCTGCGTCCACGACCCCGACGACTGCAACAACAAGCCAGCATCACAATTGTGACGCCCTACGACCAC
This sequence comes from Avena longiglumis, assembly GCA_030063025.1. Lineage (NCBI taxonomy): Eukaryota > Viridiplantae > Streptophyta > Magnoliopsida > Poales > Poaceae > Avena > Avena longiglumis. The sequence goes on from CP125976.1 coordinate 478,945,712, forward strand.
GCATATGGTTCTGGCAAAACCTTGTGTGTTTGGTGGGTTCTTTCGGTCCTGTCAAAACCGGTGGTCTCACTTATGATCACGTCCAAGAGACGCCCCGATGGTACCTCTAGAAGATGCAAAACATCCACAACTGCAGTTTCGTCAACAACAATAAAAAAACCGCGCAATTTTTTGCGCCTCCGGCAATGGCGGCCACACCACTACGACGACTACGACATTGACCACACCTACATCGACCACGGCTACATCACGATCGGCTACCTCGACATCAACATCAAGAACAACGTCTATAGCAACTCAAGAACTCCAGTCAACAGCGTTCGCGTCATCACTTGCGTCCACGCCACTCCCGCTGTGATTGCGGGAGGGAAGAGAGGCACTAGAAGGGGACGCAGTCACCGCCCCTATGTGCCAGCCATGATCATGTCCACGCAGGTGATGATAACAAGGAGACGAAGACGACGAAAGCGCGAGACTTCAAATCCAGTCGCAAACGTCCGCTTCACTCCCGCTCCGCCAGGGGCGGACCCAAGTAGATCCTAGTGGGGGCCAAGGCCCCCACTCAAATTTGAAATGACAAGAGGATTTATTTGAATTGTTATTGAACATTACTAAAGTTTGTCAAATTTAAGCAAGTTGTGCCCCCACTCTGAATTTTTTCTAGGTCCGCCCCTGGCTCCGCCTGAGGGAGGATGTTAGAGTACCTATACATGTATAGACTAGAGATAGACTAGGACTCTATATCTTATACTCCAAGTCTCCGCCTACCCGTGTACGGCTATATATACTCCCCGTGAGGGTCAAATCAAAACACGGAAATATTAGGAATTCAATATTTTTCCACACCCTCCCTCACAAAATAAAATCGTGTGATCCTTTGGACCGGAACAGACTCATTACCCCCAAGATTCGACGCACAAAGGAAGTAACATCATTCTGGCAAGAACACACAAGGAAGGAAAGAAAGAGATACGTACCCTAGAGACGGCCAGCCGGAAAGCCATGATGGACAGGATCGCTCAAGCTGGAGCTCTACTTAGCCTAAGAGAATAGTAGTCCTATATAGTACTATTTTCGTTGCTCGGCGACGCCGACTCTTGGTCTGCCTTTTCTCTGCCTCGTGCTGGTTGTCGTGTCGATCTCTAGACCTGATCGACTAGACGCGCGCGCGGGGTATTTAACAGCATGGATTGCATCGGTTAGGTTATGTATCTCTAGTCCAACTCTAGTAGGCACACCTTTGGTAATAATCTGCTTGTACTGTATCAGGGTAGCGATCGAGAGTCATATTCGAAGCAGAGAAGGTTTCAGAGTACACCACCCCTGCACGAATTTCAGTGAACCTTCTAGACCATTCAGTTGCTACTTGCTAGAGCTTTCATTCCAAACATACACCGTACCCGGAGAAGAAGATTCACCTACGACGGAACTGTTCAAGGCCAGGGACGGGAGGAGCGGGCGTGCGACGCACGGGATGGCCGTCCTGACCAACTCCATCATCGACATGTACGCCAAGTGCGGCATGATCGATGAGGTGAGGCTGGTGTTCGACCGGGCCGAAGAACGGGACAAGGCGTCATGGAACCTGCTGCTGACGGCGTACGTGCGGATGGGGTGGCGATGCACGTGCTTGTCTGGATGCACCGGTCGGGGGTGAAGCTGGATAGCTTTGCTCTGGGTGGGATCCTCAAGGCCTGCTAGGAGCTCGAGGGCTCCGAGGATCTTAGAAGGATGCTGCACGGTTGTGTGGTGAAGGTCGGTCTGGACTTGGATATGTTCGTAGGGAGTGCCATGGAGGACATGTATGTCAAAAACGGCGGACTGGAGGAGGTGATTGTTAAGAGTATATAGTCTTTTTTTATATTTACTCATTGTATAAGGTTTTTTTGGTATATTTGTATTTTTATACCTATATATGTATTGGTGTTTGGCCCTATTGAATACCGAGTTGCATATTTCCAACATGGTATTAGAGCTTCCCTAAAAAAACATGGTATTAGAGTTAGGGTTTGCTCTTGTTGCTCGTCGCAACTCCTGCTGTCGTTGTCGTCGTTGATCTCTGTCGGCCTCTCTCTCTCTCTCTCTCTCTCTCTCTCTCTCTCTCTCTCTCTCTCTCTCTCCCTCCCTCCCTCCCTCTCTCTCTCCTACACCGCTGCTCTTCTTGCCCCTACTTCCCCCGTTTCCTATGTCAAGCTGGCCTGCTGAGCTGCTGCTCCGTATCTAGCTGGCCTGGTGTGCTGCTACTGCTGGTGAAATCGGGGGCTCCTAGCTTGCCCGTCTCCACTTGTTGCAGCCCCGATCGATTGAAGATCTGGCTGACCGATTCTGGTGGGTTCTGGTCAGATCCATCCCTAGCCGGCTGATTCCGGCAATCTCCGACCGGATTTGGTGTCCTTGGCCATTTGCTGCTCTAGATCAAGTGTGAGCGCAGTATGCTGTTTGGGGTGTTGCCCCGAGCTACATGTCTTACATCTGAAAAAAGGAGGTTGATGCCACGACATCTTCATCTGCGGGATATGTGCTTGTTCCGCCCTGCTCGGTGACGTTTGATGGCACCAACTATGTTGAGTTTGTTGTCTTTATGCGCATCCACATGCACGGCCACTGCCTGTGGGGCGTTCTCTATGGCGATGTCATATGTTCGCCGTGCCCTGTTGTTCCTGTGGCTCCTATACCACCGGCGCCACCTGTTCTTGTAGCTGATGCTTCTGATGTTGATAAGGATGCAGCTAGGACTGCCGATGCTACTGCAATGATTGCTTATGATCATCAGGTATCTGACTACTCAGATGCTCTTGCCACTTATCGTGACGAGCTGGTTGCTTATGCTCAGTGCTGTGATGAGGATGCTCGTGCTGCTGCTATTCTTACTGCCAGTGTTCTCCCCCAGTTTTCCTCTGAGTTTATGATACTTCGCTCTGTTGCCTGATGGGCTCAGATCACTGTAGAACCTCGTTGGGAAACCCCAAGAGCAAGGTGTGATGAACACAACAACAAGTTTTCCCTCAGTTATGAAACCAAGGTTATCGAACCAGTAGGAGCAAGGAAACAACTGAAAGAACATGTAGACCCCCATGTGTGGTTTTGGTAATTAATGACAATCTTCATGGACTAATGTGTGTATTAAGTTATACTTGTAGGATTTGTCCATTGGCATCGCTTGGAGCATGTGTTGGCTTCAAGGTCGATGAAATGAGAAGAAGATGTGTTGTGCAAGCTCAAAATGCGCCATCTATAGAAGATCTCATGTTTGATCCTTTCCATCCTCGGTGATCATGGATCGATGATGAGGAATCAAGAAAGGCGTTCCATCTTGAGAAGGTCAAGTTCGTCCACATTGTGCTCAAGTGGGAATTCTCAAGGTAAAGGTATAATCTTGATAGGCTTTCCCTTTTGCCGGTCTCATATTGTTAGTGGGAGACCGGGTTTAGGATAGATAGCCGTACTATCAAGAGGGGCTCTCGAATGAGTAACTCGATCATATCGTTCGAAGAGAGATCAAACCTTTGCATACTTGCATCATCATATTTGGTTGTTATTTGGTATTATCCATGTGAGGATTTATAGCTTGTGGTAATATCCATAACAAGCTCTTGTTCATCAAAATCGGATCTCCCTTATATATCTTGTTGCAATTTTGATCTTGGCGGTTTTCCGGTATCTCATCGAGTGAGGTATCTCACATTATATTACTTAATACATTCTCACTTGGTGATAACCAATATTTCCTCTATTCAACACAATTGGAATCGGGTCAATTGGAGTCACCAATCAAAAGTTATGACCGTTTGAGTATTTGCCGATTTAATTCTAAAAGGAAAAAGGAAAAACAGTTTTACTGGGCCGTCCGGTACTACCGGGCCTAATCTGGGGCCTACAGCGGCCTTCTCCTTGATCTTCCCGGTAGCCCATGCTTGTATCGAACCCATGCGGTAATCTCTGCTTTGGTAGTCAGTACCGGGCCTAGCCCAATTCGTACACCCCGCATCCCCCTCCCGGCCTGCTATGCGCCCTACTGCCTCACACGCGTGCGCCTCGGCACGCGCTGCTGCCTCTCGCGCTCGCTCGCCCTCGCACGCATGGCCCCCGTAGCTCCCGTGCTGGCCCCACTTGTTGCCTCACACGCTCGCATGCATGCGAGCGTTGACCCGCGCAGCGCTGCTGCGCCCGCTCGCCTCTTCGATTACTTGCTTGGCGTGGCCACAGCTCACCGCTGCCGGGTTGACCGCCATTGGCCTGCCTGCCTCGCTTTCATGGCTGCTACTCAAGCGTGCTTGGCCCCCCGTTTTTCCTTGCTCTCTATCGTGTTCTTACGCCGGGCATGGGACTCGTGCAGTACTACCTGTTAAATCTGGTACTACCGAACCGTTCCCAAAAAGGCCCAACGGGCAGATTTTCTGGGGCCCTTATTTAAGCTGTTTGCCCGTTTTCAGTTTAGTTTGCTTCTTCCTCCTCTATTAGTCTAAGCTTTGCCCCCATTTTCTCTTACTCTCTAGCTTGATTAATCTCTTCCACTCCAATGATTCTTGCCCATATTTGAGTGGAAGAGAGAGGAGATCTAGATCCACATTTTGACCAAACCAAAACATCTTGTGAGTGTATCTTTGGGGATCTAGATTATGGGGGATTTTGTGTCCCTCTTTGTGTTCTTCCTCTCTTGTTCCACCAATAGCGTAGCTTTGTTGGAACTTGAGAGTGAGGGATTGGAGCATCTTTGTGGTGTTCTTGCCTCTTACATTTAGTGCATCGGTTTGAGTTCTCGTTGGAGGATTTGGTGAGTGAAAGTTGAGAAGCTTTTTACTCTTGGATTTTTGGAATCCTAGACGGTTTATTGGTGTTGCAGGTTGTGGCCTTGGTGGCGTTTGTTGGGAGCCTCCAATTAAGTTGTGAAGAAGTGCCCCAACCTTGTGAGAGGTTCCGGTTTGCCACCGACAAGTGCACTAATAGTGGAAGTGTGGATCGATCCCGTTGGGGTGAGATTCACCAGAGAATAAGGGAGGCCTTTTGTGGCGTAGGTGGTTAGATACCACTCCTATTCGAATGAGACGTACTACATGTTGGGAGGAACTCGGTAAAATATCGTCGTCCCCGCGTGCCTCGGTTATCTCTATACCCGAGCTCTTTACTTATGAACTTTACATTGTGATAGCCTTCATGCTTGAAGTAATCCATATCTTGTTATCACATTGTTGCTTGTATTGCTTAGAATAAGTTGTTGGTGCACATAGGTGAACTGTAGTTGTTCTAGGTTGTGCTTGACAAAGTAAACGCTAGTTTAATTCCGCCTTTGTCGAGCCACCCTCGGAAATTTTTTAATCGCCTATTCACCCCCCTCTAGGCAACATTTGCATCCTTTCAACAACTCCAAGGTGTTGTTAACAACTTGTAATCCTATACAACACAAACTCAAGACTTTGCCCCAACTTACAGTGAGGTTGTCAATCTCACTGGTTTGCTGAAAACAAAGGATTAAACATATAGTGTGGAAGATAGTAGTTGCTTGTAGAAAGTAAACGGTAACAGTAGATGATGTATCAATGGTAAAGATTGAACCGGGGTCCACAGTTTACTAGAGGTGTTCTCCTTAAGATAGATAACATGCTGGGTGAAAAAATTACAACGGGGCAATTGACAGACTGAGGAAGCATGACAATGCAAATACTAGACATCATGATTTCTATGATATTTGATTGGGCATTACAACAATATACATAGACCGTAATCCAACTGCATCTATGAGTAATAATACACCTTCATGTTATCATCCGAACCCCCTCCAGTGTTAAGTTGCAAGCAACGGATAATTTCATTAAGCAATGTGTGTAAAGTAAACAATACAATTGTTCCATGAACAAAAGATTGTTGTTTTCTCCCTAGTAGCAACATCACATCTACAACCTTAGAGATTCATGTCACTTCCCTAGATTACTAGAGGCATGAACCTACTATCGAGCATAAATACTCCCTCTTGGAGTCACAATTATCTACTTGGCCAAGATAGCTACTAGCATTAGAGAGCATGCAAGATCACAAACAACACATACTGTTTATGCATCAAGGGTCTTTTATAGGCGAATAGGCAAGGTCGGAGGCCGGCTAGGGGGCCCACACCATAGGGAGGTGAGCCCTAGGGTGGACCCACACAGCCCTAGGGTATGGCCACCCTGTGGCCCCCCTTCGGTCTCTGTGTTCATTCCGGTAAAATATTGACTTTGGATTTTGTTCCATCCAATTCCAAAAATATTTCCTTACTAGCTTTTCTGAAACCCAAAACAGCAGAAAACAGGCAACTGGCGCTGTGGCATCTTGTTAATAGGTTAGTCCCAGAAAATGTATAAAAATACCTCAAAGTGTAGACAAAGCATAGCAAAGTTGATACTAAACAAGCATGGAACATAAAAAATTATAGATACGTTTACGACGTAACAAGCATCCCCAAGCTTAACTCCTGCTCATCCTCGAGTAGGTAAGTGATAAAGAGAACAATTTTTGAGGTGACATGAACCATCACAATCTTGATCAAACCATTTGCAAAGCATTGAAAGCTGGGATCAAAGTACTCTAAACATGAGCATGAAAGATGTAGTTCTAACAATGAGACATAGCAACTATGTTGCAACATGAAAGGATACAAACAAAGATCATGAATAACAATGCATTGAAAAATGTTTGTTTGTTTCACATATAGAAAACATAGCATAGTGGTATTCAGCTTGTCCCTCATGGAGTAGCAAAACATAAATGCATAGGACACCTTCACTGGTCTGTGTCTCACCTTGATGTGCATAATGCTTTCCTCAATGGAGAGATGCGTGTGGAGGTCTATATGTAGCCACCTCCTGGGTACTCTTTCCCTGACGACATGGTTTATCATCTTCGGCGCTCTCTCTATGGCCTTAATCAAGCCCCCCGCGCCTGGTTTGAGTGTTTCGCCTCCGTGGTCACTACTGCGGGTTTCTCGCCCAACGCCCATGACCCTGCTTTGTTTGTCCACACTTCTCCTCCTGGTCGCACTCTTATTCTTCTATATGTTGATGACATGATCATTACTAGCGAAGACTCTGAGTACATTGCCTTTGTTAAGCCTCGTATTCGTGAGAAGTTCCTCATGCCTGATCTTGGCCCTCTTCGCTACTTTCTTGGGATCGAGGTTTCCTCTACCTCTGATGGTTTCTATATCTCTGAGGAAAAGTATATTCTGGATCTGCTTGCTCGTGCTACTCTTAGCGATGAGTGCACTATTGACACTCCTATGGAGCTCAATGTTCACCTTCATGCCTCTGATGGTGATCCCTTGACTGACCCGGTGCGCTATCGCCATCTGGTTGGTAGCCTTATCTACCTTGCCGTCACTCGTCCAGATATCTCCTACCCTGTCCATATTCCGAATCAGTTTGTCTCTGCTCCCACTTCAGTACACTATAGTCACCTTCTTCATGTTCTATGATATCTTCGTGGAACGATCTCTCGCCGTCTTTTCTTCCCTTGCTCCAGCTCCATTCAGCTCTAGGCCTATTCGGCTGCTACGTGGGCGAATGATCCATTGGATCACCTCTCACTCTCTTCTTACTGTGTGTTTCTAGGTGGTTCTCTCATTGCTTGGAAGACGAAGAAACGAACTGCAGTTTCTTGCTCGAGTGTAGAGGCTGAGTTACGAGCTATGGCTCTTTTGACCGTAGAGGTGACGTGGTTATGTTGGTTACTAGAGTTTTTTTGTGTTTTTTTCTCTACACCGACTCCTCTCCTGTCAGACAGTACAGGTGCTATCAGCATTGCATGTGACCCGGTGAAGCATGATCTCACCAACCATATCAGCGTGGGTGCCTCTTTTGTGCGCGCTGTTGTGCAGGATTAGGTTCTTGCTCTTGAGTATGTGCCTTCGAGCTACGGTTGGCAGATTTCTTCATAAAGGCCCAGAGTAGAGCACAACATGGTTTTCTCCTCTCCAAACTTAGTGTTGTTGACCCACCATGAGTTTGTGTGTGTGTGTGTGTGGGGGGGGGGTTAGAGTATATAGTCTCTCTTTGTATTTGCCCATTGTATAAGGGCCTTTTGGCATATTTGCCTTTTCCACACATGTACATGAATTGGCCTATGTCCCCCTGTGAATACTGAGTTGCATATTCCCAACAGCGATCAAGGTGTTTGATTGAATACAGAATCAGAATGTGGTGGTTTACGGTGGCATGATCGCGGGGTTTGCTCGGCTAGGTAATGACTCGTGCCATGAAGTCAGAATCGAAGCAGTCATGCTTTTATCCAACTTTCTTCGGATGAGGATAAAACTGTCCAAGTTTACATTCAAGAGTGTGCTTGAAGTGTGCAAACTAACAGATGCGGTGGACTATGGGAGGCAGATACATGCCCATGTTATATTCAATGGGTTTCTGTTAGAGTATATACTCTATATTTGTATTTGTACGTGCAATCATGTATTATACAATTGATATTTTCTTGTACTCCAAGATGTAACTTGTCTATAAAAGGCCAATGAGCCCGACCGCTACAAGTGTGTCGTTTTCCCAAAGCCTATTCGTTTGCATGGTATCAGAGCACCAACTCCTAAACCTAACCCTAGCCCACCATCCTTCCTAGCCGTTCCTGCCATCTGAACCGGCCGCCGGACCCTCCCAATCCGATCTCGCCCCATGGGTACCAATGCCGCCACCACTGACGCCCTCTCCTAGTCCATGGTCGGGCCCTCTCGGCCTCACTCGCCACAGCCAGCCGCCCCTCCTCCCTCGCCATCAACATGGCCAGCGTGAAAATGCACCTGCCCATCATCCTCGACCTCGTGAGGTCTAACTTTGCAAAGTGGCACATGCTCGTCTCCGTCCTCCTCGGCAAGTACGAGCTCACCGTCCATGTTGCCACCTCGAATCCCAAGGCCGATCACACCACTGAGTGGAACAAGGAGGACTACGTCATCCGTTCCTGGCTCTACGGATCCATCAACGAGGAGATCCTCGACATCGTCATGGCAGATAACCAAACCGCCTATGATGCCTACACCTCCATCTGCAACCTCTTCCTTGACAACCAGATGATGCATGCTGTCCACCTCGAAGACAAGTTCCACACCATCATCCACGGAGATCGCTCCATCACTGCATACTGCCACCGCCTGGAGTTCCTCTCAGATGCTCTCTGCGATGTCGTCCAGGAGGTGTCCGATCAGACGCTCGTGCTGACCTGTCTTCGCGGCCTCAACGCTAGCTTCTCCGACATCACCACCATGGTGACCATGCAGATGCCACTCCTAGTGTTCCTGCAGACACGGTCGCTCCTGCTCCTCCGCGAGACACACCTTCATCACGCCGCCCCGGTTTAGCAGCAGACGACGCTCTATGGCGCCGACAACGGCGGATACGACGGCTATGCCACCCAATAAGGCAATGGTGGCCGCAACCGCGGCAAGAACGGCGGAAACTCCGGAAACAACGACGGCTACGATGCCCCCGCGGGCTACGGCCAACCCCGCCCTCCCCAGGTTGGGCCCTGGGTCTACTTCAACCCCTCCACCGGAACGGCGCAATAGATGCACATCCTATAGCGCTCGTCCGGAGGAGGCCCAGGACCAGCAGCCGGTGGCCCAGGCCTTCTCGGCCCATGTCCCATCATACCCCGCTCGACTGGCAGCCCTGAACAACACCGCCAGCACCAGTGTGGTCCCTGCACCGACCAACGCCGCCAGAGAGTGGGTTATGGACTCGGGAGCCACTTCACACATGGAATCCGACCCAGTATACTATCATCTCCCATACCCCTATCCTCTCCCTCCCATGTCACCGTCGGCAATGGCGTCTCTCTCCCTATTTCTAGCATCGGTCACACCCAACTTCCACTCTCCTCTCACTTTTTCTCTCTACTTAATGTTCTAATCGCTCCGCACACTATCAAAACATTATTTCTATTCGTCAATTCACTATAGATAATCTTGTCACTATTGAATTTGACCCGTTTGGTTTTTATATTAAGGACCTTCGCACTTGGCATGTGATCGTACACTACAATAGTCCGGGGCCTCTCTACACCGTTCCCGCCAGCCAAGATCCTGTCGTCTTTAGCCTCGTCGCGTTGTTCTCCAATAATGAGCTTTGCCATCATCATCTAAGACATCCGGGTCATGATTTCATGTTGCATCTTTCAACCCGCAATTTTATTTCATGTAATAATGCAACACCTCTGGTGTGCCATGCATGCCAGCTTGGCAAACATGTTCGTTTACCGTTTTCTCGGTCTCAAACTAGTTATGCCATGTCGTTTCAGTTAATCCACTATGATTTATGGACATTTCCTGTTCTTAGTAATTCCGACTTTAAATATTATCATGTTATCGTTGATGATTTCTATCACTATATGTGGACCTTTCTGCTTCGTCGGAAATCTGACACGGCCGACACCATCCTCAACTTCATTGCCTATACCCACGCACAATTCAACCTTCTTATAGTTTCCATGCAAGCCAATAATGGAACGGAGTTCGTCAACTCCATCGTCACGGATTTCTTCTCCCGCCACGACATCCACCTTTGGCTCTCCTGCTCGTACACTTCACAGCAAAATGGCAAGGCAGAGCGCGCCCTACGCACGCTCAACAACGTCACCCGCACCCTTCTCATCCAAGCCCATATGCCTCCCTCTTATTGGACGAGGCTCTTTCCGCTGCCACCCACTTTGTCAACCTCCGTCCTAGCCAGCCCTTTCGTCTCTCCATACCGCATGATCCGCTGTTCCGCATGCCCGCCTCTTACACCGACCTACGGGTTTTCGGCTGCATGTGCTATCCTAATCTCTCTGCCACCACTCCACACAAAATGTCCCCTAGGTCCAGCGCGTGTGTCTTCCTAGGATACCCTACCTCACACCACGGCTACCGCTGTCTTGAGTTATTTACCCGTCGTTTCATCACATCCCGGCATGTTACATTCGATGAGTCGTCGTTTCCTTTCTCCACCACTACCCCAGAGCCCGCCGATGACTCCCTGGACTTCCTCCTCTACCTCGCCACCAACCATCCTCCTCTTGTCTTTCCGAGCATGGTGCCCCAGCCCTCTACTACTGCATAGCCGCCTCTCACTACACTCGCGACGCCCCTGGCCTCCCCACGCTCTGTGTCCCCGGCCGCCTCTCCCGAACCCACATCACCACCATCGCCACCCTAGCCTAGAAATCCCTCCCACCATATGCTCACACGTGCCAAGCACGACATTCGTGTTCCACCACGCCTGCGCCTAAACTTGTTCGCCTGCGCCTAAACTTGTTCGCCGTTGCATCCACCATCTCTCCAATTCCTGCATGGCAACCTTGACGAGGAGGTGTTCTGCCAACAACCTCCTGGCTTCGTCGACCCTAAGCGCCCCGGCTTCATAAGTCCCTCTACGGCCTCAAGCAGGCCCCGCGTGCGTGGTATCAACACTTCGCCCACTACGCACATAGAATCGGCTTCATCGCTTCTCAGTCAGATGTCTCCCTCTTCGTGCTAAGCGACAACGACGAGCTATCCTATCTCCTACTGTGCGTCAATGACATCATCCTCACTCCATCGACTCAACAGCTCCTGCAGCGCATCATCGACCTTCTTCATCGCGAGTTCTCCATGATAGATCTCGGGGCTCTCTCCTACTTCCTCGGGATCTCCATCACGCGGTCCACCTCCGGGATGCTGCTCTCCTAGCGGTTGTATGTTGTCGACCTGCTCCAGCGCACCAGGATGACAGACTGCAACCCCGCGGCCACACCCATCGACACTCACTGCAAAATGTCCGCCGATGAGGGTCCCCTTCTCTCCGATCCCACGAAGTACCGCATCTTTGCCAATGCTCTCCAGTACCTTACACTGACACGCCCGGACATCTCCCATGTCGTTCAGCAGGCATGCCTCTACGTGCACATTCCACGTGAACCACACCTCAACCTAGTGAAGCGCATTCTTTGGTACGTCAAGGGCTCGCTGTACCTTGGCCTCCGCCTCCACGCCACGTCGGCCTTCTCGCTCACTGCCTACTCCGACGGCAACTGAGCTGGCTGCCAGACACCCGCCGCTCCACCTCGGGGTTCTGCATCTACCTTGCTGACAACCTCGTGTCGTGGTCGTCTAAGCGCCAAGCAAAAGTGTCCCATTCCAACACAGAGGCAGAGTATCGGGCCGTTGCTCACGCGGTCGCCGGGTGCTTCTAGATTCATCATCTCCTTGCGGAGCTCCATCACCCCCTGCACGCTGCCACCGTTGTCTTCTGTTACAATGTCAACACCGTCTACATGGCCTCTAACTGTAGGGGTTCGTAGCATTGAATACAAAATTTTTCTATCGCATGAACACACACAAGACAATATCTATCTACTAGATTGTAGCAACGAGTCAATAGAGTACTAACCCTCGAAGATCCAAAGCGGTTAACGAGAGCAGATTCTCGTGGATGATGTAGTCGTACACTTCCGATCTCAAGATCGCGTAGACGATCCTTCCGGCTCGTTCGCGCTTCATGATCGGTCACGTTCGGTACTCGATGAAGACCTTCCTCTCCCTTGTTCCAGCAGGCAGCGGAGGTTGTAGCACTCTCCTCGAGATTCCAGCAACACGACGACATGGTGTCGGAAGTAGAGGGGAGATCTCGCAGGGCTTCGCCTTAAGCCGGAGCGCGTATGGTGGAGTAAGAGAGGGCCTTGGAGATCTACGGATTAGAGGCACCAAGGGGAGGTGGTGTGGCCGGCAGCTAGGGCTCGGGGAAGCCCAAGTCAGCGACTTGGAGGAGCTAGGTGGCAGCAGCACTTGGAGGGGTGGTGGCGCCTAGAGCTAGGGTTTTTTTGGGTGTGAGGGGTAGGGGCGCCCTACCCCTCCTTATATAGGTGGGAGGGGGCCAGTTGGGAGGAGGGAGTCCTCCTCCAACTCCTCCTCCTTGGCTGGCGAGTGGAGGGAGTTGGACTCCTACCCTAGGTAGGTTTCCTACTCTCCCTCCACCAAGCAATGTTCGGATTTGACTTTTCAAATTGGCATTTGACTTTCAAACTTGAATTTGATTTATCTCTTCATATTGCCCAGCCAAGTGACTTAGTACATGATGCAACCATTCCACATTGTTATGACACATCCATGTACCCTTCCCCTTCTGGAGTGCCGGACCTTCCAGACCCTTCTAGAACATTCCCGGTGAAAACACCGAAATCATTTCCGAACTCCGAAACAAGAGTTTCCTTATATGAATCTTATTCTCCGGACCATTCCGGATCTCCTCGTGATATCCCGGATCCCATCCAAGATTCCGAACAACATTCGGTCCCTTACTCATCATTCCATAACTACACAACAACATCGAATCCTTAAGCGTGTCTCCCTACGGTTCGTGAATTATGCGGACATGACTGAGACACTTCTCCGATCAATAGCCAATAAAGGAATCTAGAAATTCATATGGCTCCCACATATTTCTACGATTACTTTGCAATCGAATGAACCACTTACATACGATACCAATTTCCCTTTGTCTCACGATAGTTTACTTATCCGAGGTTTTGATCGTCGGTATCTCTGCATGTCGTGGGAATGACCACGGCAGATGCTGAAATCGGCAGCGAGTAGTAGAACACGGGGAAAGGGCGGCCATCCATCTACGGTGCGAGATGAGGGCGGAGACACAAGGATTTACCCAGGTTCGGGCCCCCGGAGGGTAAAGACCTACTCCTGTTAGATTGTATTATGGTGAGAGTACAATGGGCCGAGCTCGGCGGCTAGGCAGCGAGTCGCTTGGGTGTATGAGGGAACGTATCCCCTATGCGTCCTCTAGGGAGGTTTATATAGACTCACCTCCCTAGGGTTTACAGATCTCAACCGAATTAGTTAACGTTTCAACGATCCTTTAACCTATTCCGACTTGGCCTATCTACGATTCTGGGCCTTCAGCTTCCAGTCGCTCGAGTCCACGCCAGATCCAGATCCAGTCGCCGTCCTGCAGGCCCACTCGCTGGCACCCGGGCCAGTCGGAAACGTCCTACTGGGTATACCCCGGTAGGCATATCCCCATCAGTAGTCCCCGAGGCCGTCGTGGATTGGTCACAGGTGTTTGCTGGCAGTCGGTGTATACGGGTCCAATGCGGACGCCTAGTCGAATCGACGACGGACTCCTGAATAAAGGAAAAACTAGGTATTCTAGTCGCAATAACGGCGACCATTCAGTCACTATTGTAGTGATCGGGTCGGCGAATCATTAAGTCGCGCAGAGCGACAAGTCGAGTGGATGAAGTTGGACCGTCAAGTGGGGTCAAAACTAGCCGTTGGGGTAATCCAACGGTAACTTTTGGCGTAATTACCGTGTAGTAACGGCTCCCGAAATTGGCGGGTAGCAACCGCTATATAAGGAGAATGACAGGTGAGCGGGGAAACACCCTTTCATCTTTCCTCCGATTTCGCCCATCTCCGTTTTCAACTCCGCACCGCGATCCAACCGATCCAGAGAGCCCTGACCTCCATGAATCTTTCAACCAATGGCCCCCTCCATCGAACCCTGGGGCAGATCCAAGTGCACCAGAGCGCTACTGGCGTCCTTCGAGGAGGCTGGGATCCTGCGCGCCGGCAGATGGCGCATCCCGGAGGTGACTCGGACCAGCGAGGAGAGTTCATCGCTTCACCAGCCACACAGGCGGGGCTGGGGTTTCCCACTTCTCTCTTCTTCCGGCGTTTCTGCGCCTCCTACGGGATCAAGCCGTCGGACCTGGGCCCGCATAGCATCGAGCAGCTCACCATTTTCGTGGAGTTCTGTGAGTGCTATTTGGGCTGTAGGCCCTGCTTCCCCTTGTGGCAAGACCCTTTCCATGGGAGGATCAGTCGCGAAGAATCAGGCGGCCCGATGCTGGTTGCGGGTGGCCTGACATTTCAACTGAAGTCGAAGGCGTCGTTCTTCGACCTGATGCTGCCCGCCAAGGCGGCAAACGAATGGAAGAAATCCTGGTTCTACGTCACCGAGTCGACTCCCGACGGCGAGGTAGCGCTTCCAAGGTACTCCGCCGACCAGCCCGAACCGCGTCGGCTCCAGGTCGGCAAGCTCCCGCTGGATCAGCGGATGGTTGTCGACGAAATGTTGCAAACCATCCGCAGTCTGAAGAAGAAGGGCCTCCAAACCATCAACCTCTACAACTGCTGGCTCGGGCTGCGGATCGTGCCTTTGGCCCGCCGCGACCATTATATGTACGAGTATATGGGAAGGGATGACCCGATGAAATCCTGCCCCGTCGAGTGGAAACTCGAAGACTACATCCTGGCCCTGAAGAAGATCACCCAGGCGGCATACCTGGACGCGAAGGCCGGGGTCGCCCCCTATACCGCAAGGCGCCCAACTCCGACGGTAAGTCGCCATTTTCGCCATCATTCGCAGTCGCAGATGATGCATTCGCGGTTATGCTGACATTGTCTCATGCTTATTGTAGTTGTTCCAAGTGGTGGAAGGATGGCTCCCATCCATAGACGACGAGAACTCGAGCTCGTCCGTCCAGGACGGGAGCGAGTCGCCACCCGCCAAAGGCGACGTCGGGAGCGACGCGGGTGATGACGACGATGACGACGAAGACGAGCCCGTGGAAGATGCCGCCCCGGCGGTTCGCAAAACTCGCGGGCAACATCAGCGCGAGCTCGAGGCGAGTAGAAGCCTCGAACCTCACGATGACGATGACGACGAGCTCCCCGAGCACACCTCGCGTCGCGAGATCACGCCGTCGAAGAAGAAGAAGGAAGTGAAGGCTCCACCGAGTAGGAAGACGAAGCCGGTGAAGCAGGCATCTCCGCCCCGTTCTGCGACTAGTTCCGACGCCACCAGCTCGGCTAAGGGCGAAGCGGCGCGCACGACTGTAGCACCGGATGCCGCCGCTCCCCTAGATGAGGTACCTCTGGCATCACTTCCACCCCCATTCTCCCGGTCTCTGGGTTCGGGGCTACTCCAGCCGCAGCAGCTTTGCCTCCCAGGAAAGCTCCCGCAGATGTCATCACGGAGGCTCCTGCCGCGGCCTCGTCTTCGAAGAGGCCCTCCGTATCTTGGGCACACGATGTGTTTGAGATGGACCTCAGTCGGAAGTTGGTTCCCGAGCTGGAGAAGCCGGCCAGCATCCGCACGGGTCTGCAGTTCATACCAGTCGCCAAGTAAGTCTTGTTCATCTGCTTTCCTTCCGTTGCAATCAAACAGTTTTACTCATATCGTTGTTTCACAGGACTGGAGTTAAAAATATCGGCCATCCTTCCGTGGCGAAGGTTCCGCTAGTCGTCACCGAGGAGGGTCCCTCGCGGAAGAGGAAAGCCGACGAAGTCGCTGATCCCGCAGACAGTGCTAAGAGGGCGAAAGGCGATGATGTCGTCACGATCTCTGACGACACGGCAGTTGCTCCAAGCGATCCTCCGACTGCGGCGGAAATGGCCTCGAAGACCAAGGAGGCTGTTTCCTCGCCCGGAGTGGCCGAGCCAGCTCCTAGCAGCGCTGCGGCATCCTCTGCGACTTTCCCCCGCTTCATGGCCAAAGAGGCCGCAGAGAGTGGCGCGGCGCCAATGAGCCAGACGCCTGGGGTCGCCGAGACGGAGGTCGAGCAGCGTCACGGACACACTCCGGCCCTGCTTGCGTCTGTGGACGCGCTGCAGCTCCACGGCATGCTAGGCGCAGCCATCCAGGTATGTCCAGTCCCCAAGGGTCGGGCCGCTGAATTTCACTGGTCGGATTCTTAGTATTTTTGTAGCGTCCAGTCCCCGAGTGCCTAGTCGCTGAATTTCAGCGGGTGGGCACTTAGGATTTTTGATCTCAAGTCCCCGAGTGCCTAGTCGCTGAATTTCAGCGGGTGGGCACTTAGGATTTTTGATCTCCAGTCCCCGAGTGCCTAGTCGCTGAATTTCAGCGGGTGGGCACTTAGGATTTTTGATGTTGTTGAAGGTCTAATTTGTGCGCAGGGCCTGCAGCGCGAATCGGCCGATCGGCTTGCAACAAAGTGTCGCATGGAGAAGGAACTTGTTGCCGTCCAGGAGACGAACAAGGGGCTGCAAGCCGTTGCAGCCGAGGCAGAGGAAGTCCGCCGGGGCCTTGTACCGGTGGGTGACCTGACGGCGGCTCAATCTTCGTTGAGTGCGGCCGAGAAACGGATCGCTGACCTGGAGCGTGAGCTCAAGGAAGCGAAGGCGGAGGCGAGCTCGGCGGAGGGATGAGCGAAAGCTGCTGTCACTGAAGAACGGAAGGTGTCTGACACACTCGTTGTTGGGCTGCAGAACGACTTCTCCTCGCTTCAAAGATTCATCACGGGCCTCTGCTGTCCGCTTATTGGTAAACTTTTCTTCCTCTGCGTGGAGTCGTTATGGAGTCGTTGGTGTACTCACAGCCGGCTTCTGTCCACAGGACGGATTATTGACAGCTCGGAGGAGGCGCAGTCATACGACGCGCGGCAGTGTGTGACCACTCTGGTCGACTCGGCCGCGTTTTACGCGGCTTGCATTCGAGCGTATCTTCAGGAGATATCGCCCACGGAAGTGATTCCTAGAGACCTCGTCGAGGTATGGCATTATTTGGAGAAGGCTCCGGCAATCGTCGAATTCATGGCGCGGTCGGCCTTCTAGCGCGGGGCGGCGACGGCTCTGAGCCTTGGGCTTGCCTATTTCCTGGAGGACTTCGACCTTGATGATGTGACGAGTGGCTACCCCTCGTCGACCGGCTCTGTGGAGATTACCGAGGTGCTGAAGCTGACGGATCGGGCCGCGGTGTATGCCGATTGTGTTTGGGCGATGGGCGACCTCCTCCCCTACCAGGAGACGACTTTCGCCCCCAACGATCCTGAACCGAAGCATCGGGACTTCAAGGTCGAGCAGCCGTTCCGTGCGGCGATGGCGGGTGAGTTGACGATGTACCCGTCGAACCTGTACGTGCCCTTCATTCGCAACCGCAGGGGTGGCAGCGAGTCGGCGTCGAAACCTGCAGAGTAGAAGCTTTGTGCCCTGGGGCGTTAGTAGCAAATAGCCATTGGACTTATCTTGTAATTTGGAACAACTTTGTTCTGCTATAACGGGAATTTGTGTTGTTTTGTGGATTGTTTCGTGATTTTGATTGTTGATTGGACGAGTCCTCGAGCGCGTCCGCCCTTTTATGGGGTTTACCTCGTTTGTTTATGTTTGCGATTTTGAATGTTTTTTCAATTGTTTCGCTATTGAGGTTGACTCGCCAGAGCTCGGAGAGCCAGTCGCAGGGCGACTCCCGTGGGTGCTCTGTACTTGACCGTTTTCCCGTGCGCGAACGAGGTCGGGTGGCCGAGTCCCCGAGCGTGGTACTTGGTGGTTCTAGTCGCAACTCCAAGGTAGGTGAGGACTAATCGCGTTAGAGTGAGCGCGTCGCTCCTGCCTGACCCGAAGGATCAATCGCATGGCGAGTCCTGGGCACGCTCTCATACTGGGCGTTTTTTCCTAGCCGCTCATATTTGACTGGACGTCAGTCCCCGAGCGTGGTACTTGGCCGTTCGAGTCGCTATGCCGAGGATGCGGAGGACTTGGTCGCTGTGAGAAGCGAATGCAGTTGTCTTGGCTCGGTGAGCCAGTCGGGCAAGGTGACTCCAATGGGGCTCCGAGTTGGCGTTTTTCGTGGACGTTACGAGGCCTGGAGTTTTCCAGTGCCCTCGTGACGCACTACTTGGCCGTGCCGATCGCTTTAATAGAGGTTGACTTCTGCGAATAGCATAACGCTGTTATTACGAGTGCGAGTGGCACAAGACATGGAGAGTAGACACAATTTTCGGTAACCGATCTGTTTTATTTCATAGCGGGTGGAGAGTACATGTATGGAGTTCTAGGAGTAGAACTTCCGTAGGAGGTTTACATTCCATGGCCGCTTGACGTCGAGTTTTCCGTCGCCTCGGACGTCGATGAGGTAGTAGGCGTCGTTGCCTAGAACTCGCCCGATGGAAAATGGTCCCTCCCAGGGGGGGAGAGTTTGTGCATGCCCTTCTTGGCCTGGACGAGGCGAAGTACCAGGTCGCCTTCCTGGAAAGTGCGAGTCCTTACTCGCCGGCTATGGTAGCGGCGGAGCCTTGCTGGTGGATGGCGGTGCGGGAGCGAGCTAGGTCGCGTGCCTCGTCGAGCTGGTCGACTCCATCCTGGCGTGCGAGTTCATTTGCGGTCTCCGTGTAGTTAACCACCCTGGGCGAGTCGTGCTCTAGGTCGGTGGGCATGACTGCCTCGGCGCCGTACACCATGAAGAAGGGGGTGAACCCTGTCGACCTGTTGACGGAGGTGCGGATGCCCCAGATGATGGAGGGTAGATCCTCGACCCAGCACCCAACGGTGCGCTCGAGCGGTACTTGGAGCCGTGGCTTCAGGCCATGGAGGATGCTCTGGTTGGCTCGTTCCGCCTGGCCGTTGGATTCCGGGTGGGCGACTGAGGCGAGGTCGAGTCGGATGTGATGTTCCTCGTAGAACTCGGCCATGGATCCTTTGGAAAAGTTGGTGCCGTTGTCCGTGATGATGCTGTTTGGGAACCCGTAGCGATAGATTAGCTCATGTAGGAACTTGGTGGCGGTCTTCCCGTCACATTTCCGGACTGGCTTGGCCTCCACCCATTTTGTGAATTTGTCGACTGCGACCAGGAGGTGGGTGAAGGCGGAGGGGGCCTTCTTGAAAGGGCCTACCATGTCCATACCCCACACGGCGAACGGCCAGGTCATGGGGATTATCTTGAGCGCCGAGCTCGGCACGTGGGTCTGGTTGGCGTATTTCTGGCACCCGACGCACCGCTGGACAATGTAGACAGCGTCTGCGTGTGCGGTGGGCCAGTAGAAGCCGTGCCACATAGCCTTTACGACCAGAGAGCGGGCGCCGGCGTGGTGGCCGCAGTCGCCGGATTGGATGTCTTGGAGGATTTTGCGTCCTTCAGCGGGTTGAACGCAGCGTTGGAACACGCCGGTCACGTTGCGCTTGTGGAGCTCACCGTTGATGATGACGAAGGATTTGCAGCGGCGTGATATCATCCGGGCCTCCGTCTCATCCGCTGGCAGGGTGCCTCCCTCCAAGTAGGCAGTGTACGACGCGGTCCAGTCGTCTGGCTCGACGATGAGCGCGGCCAGGGCTGCCTCTGGTTGCAGCGGGATTCCGATATCGATCTCCCTTGGGGGAGAGACGGAAGGCTTGGTGATGGTGTCGAGGAAGACACCGGCGGGTGGTGCGAGTCGAGCCGAGCCAATGAAGGAGAGTGCGTCGGCCTCCTCGTTCTTCCGCCTGTCAATCCACTCGACGGAGTAGCCTGCGAAGTGTCCACCCAGCTTGTCCACTGCTTGGCGGTATGCTGCCATGGTGGGGTAGACGGCGTCGCAGGTGCCAGCGACTTGCCCAACGACGAGGTCGGAGTCTCCGTAGAAGCGCAAGTGGTTGACGTTCATTTCCTTGGCAGCTCGCATGCCGTGGAGTAGCGCCTCGTACTCGGCCATGTTGTTGGTGCAGGGGGTGAAGTCGAGGAAGAGGACGTAACGGAGCTTTTCGCCCTTTGGAGAAGTTAGGACGATCCCTGCTCCTGCGCCGTCCACGTTCTTGGAGCCATCGAAGTGTAAGCTCCAGTAATGGAGGTATGGCAGCTTTTCTGGCTGCTGGGCCTCTTCCCAGTTAGCGATGAAGTCCGCGAGAGCCTGCGACTTAATCGCTTTGCGCGGCTCGTACTTGATGTTGTGTACGACGATCTCGACGGCCCACTTGGCGACTCACCCAGTCGCCTCACGGTTACGGATGATGTCCTGCAACGATGCTGAGGAGACGACCGTTATCGGGTGTTCCTGGAAGTAGTGGGGCAATCGCCGCTGTGCTCTGAAGACCGCGTATACCAGTTTCTGGTATTGCGGGTAGCGCTGGCGCGACTCGTTGAGGACTTCGCTGATGTAGTACACTGGTCGCTGCACCGGGCGCTCCTTTCCTTCCTCTGGTCGCTCGACGACCATGACGGCGCTGACGACGCGCTCGGAAGCCGCGATATAGACCAGCATGGGTTCCTTGTCGACGGGGGCGGCGAGTAGCGGTGCTGCGAGTAGTACCTTCTTGAGGTCGCGGAGCGCATCATCCGCCTCCTTGTCCCACTGGAAGGTGGGGTTCTTGCGCATCAGGCGGTAGAGGGGCATCGCCTTTTCATGTCGGGGATGAAGCGGCGCGACTTCGCCCGACCAGCTTACGGGCGTCGCGAGCACTCGGGTTTGCCGAGTCGGCGATCGTGTCGATCTTGGTGGGGTTCGCCTCGATCCCGCGCTTGAGACGACGTATCCCGATAGCTGCCAGTCTGGTACCGAAGGTGCATTTGCCTGGGTTTAGCTTTATCTTGTATTTCCGCAGGTTGGCGAATGTTTCCGCCAGGTCAGCGAGTAGGTCGCTCTGGCGAGCAGACTTTACCACCACGTCGTCGATGTAGACGTGGATATTGCGGCCAATTTGGCTCGCAAGGCACTCCTTCATGCACCACTCATAGGTTGCCCGGGCGTTCTTGAGGCCGAAGGTCATGGCAGTGTAACAGAAGGCTCCAAATGGCGTGATGAACGCCGTCTTCTCTTCGTCCTCATAGGCCATTTTGATCTGGTTGTACCCAGAGTAGGCATCGAGGAAACATAGCAACTCCGAGCCCGCGGTGGAATCGATGATTTGGTCGATCCGCAGGAGGACGAATTGCTCCTTCGGGCAGGCGCTATTTAGGTTTGTGTAATCGATACACATCCTCCAGGTCCCGTTTTTCTTCTTGACCAGGACTGGGTTTGCCAGCCACTTGGAGTACTTGATTGTCCGGATGAAGCCTGCAGCGAGTAGACGCTGCACCTCCTCGGCGATGGCTCGGCGACGCTCTTCATTGAAGGGCCGCAACGACTGCTTGACATGTCGCACTTTGGGGTCGGTGTTGAGTTTGTGCTCAGCGAGTTCCCTAGGGACACCAGGCATGTCAGAGGGCTTCCATGCGAAGATGTCCCTGTTCTCACGGAGGAACTCGATGAGCGCGCCTTCCTATGCTGGGCTCATGCTCGTCCCGATCGTCACCGTCTAGCTGGAGTCGCCTGGGACCAGCTCGACGGTGCGGGTATGCGTCGTTGCCTCGAAGGCTGCGGGGTTGCCGCCCTTAGAGTTGGTCTTCTTGAGTATTGTGGGGTCGTCGTTGTTGACCCCGCTCGCGTATTTGGCGAGCTCGTCAGCGTGGTTGGCCTCTGCCGCGATGACAGCGTCGGCGAGCTCGGCTCCTTTGGCCTCGCACTCGGCGGCCATGTCGGGGTCGCCGTGGATGGTGATGACACCGCATGGATCGGGGAGCTTCATCACGTTGTAAGCGTAGTGGGGCGCTGCCATGAACTTGGCGAATGCCTGGCGCCCAGGACGCAGTGGTAGGGGCTGTCGAAGGGCAACATCTCGAAGACGATCCGCTCGGTGCGGAAGTTCGCCGGTGTGCCGAAGGTGACTGGCAGCATGACTTTGCCGATCGGGTACGCCTTCCGACCAGGGACGATGCCGTGGAACGTGGTGTAGGTCGTATCGATCATCGACTACGGGAGCCGCAATCGCCTAAAGGTGTCCAGGTATAAGATGTTGATGGAGCTGCCGCCGTCCATCAATGTCTTGGGGAGCCAGTAGTCCCCCACCTTGGGCTTGACCACCAGGGCGACTCGGCCTGGGTACTCGATCCGTGGCGAGTGGTCTTGGCGGCTCCATGTGATTGGTTGCTCAGACCAGTTGAGGAACTAGGGGACGTCCACCTAGGCCACCGCGTTGACGGCGACGGCGCGGGCGATGACCTTCTTCTCGCGCTTCGTGTTGAAGCCTGTGAAGGTGTGGAGCGAGCCGGCGATGCTGCCGAATTTTCTGCCGTTTGGCAGGTTGTGTGCGTGGCGGGCTTCTCGATCTCCTTGAGAGAGTGGCAGTCGGCGGTCGTGTGCGTGGCGGGCTTTCCTTCCCTGTTGTGAAATACACAAGGTTGGTTAAGGAGGGCCGCGGGATCGAACCTCGGCTTCGCCTTGTAGTTGCCGCCGTCGCGACGTTGCTCCCCATCGCGGCGGAAGCTCTTGGGCTCGCGCTGCGCGTATCCAGCGTTGGCGACGAAGTCGACTCGCCCATCACTGCGGCTCTTGCCGGTGAGGCGAGTGTTGCTGTAGCGTAGATCGGATCGTCATCCGTTGTCGCTGCTGCTCGTGCGACGTTGTCCTCCCGACTCGTCATCGGTTTCTTGGTTTGGGTCTTCCTCCGCGTACCTTTTGGCGATCTCCAGGAGGTCCGGTATGTTGTCGAGTGTGCGGTACGGTCATTTGAGCTTAGCGACCAGGGCTCGTAGCGGCACGAGGTCTTGAAGCAGTGGATCGCGGTGTCTGGGTGGATGCCGACCGCGTTGTACCATAGTTCTTGCCACCGTTGGACCCAGCTGCGGGTCGACTCGCGAGGTCCCTAGACGCATCGTTCCAGGTCCTCGATGGTGGTGGCGCGGGTGTATGAACCCTCGAAGTGCCTGACGAAGGCATCGCGCATCTCTTCCCAGGAGTCGATGCTATCCGCGGGGAGAGTGTTAATCCACTGCATGCACGCTCCCTCCATCATCAGGGGAAGGTAGCGGGCGGCTAGTAGATCGGTGTGGCCGGCGATCCCCATCGCCATGAGGTAGGTATCCAGCCACACAGAGGGATCGTACGAGGGGTCGTACTTCTCTATTTGCTTCGGCGCTTTGAAGTTTGCCGGGTATCTTTCGCCTCGGATCATTGGTCCGAAGCACCGGGGCCCGAGTCGGCTTAGCGACCCCCTCGGCTCGCCGTCGCGGCGGTTGGTTAGGGTATGCCGCAGGTCATTAGGCTGGCGTGCGCGCCAGCTCTAGTTGTTGATGATGTGGGTGTGGGCGTCGACGGGCTGACCGTTGGCGGCGACGAAGTTGGTCGCCGGCCAGGGGTCGTTGGTGGAGAGTGCCGCAGTTGCGGGTCGGTGTTGGAGTTGCAGTGGTTCGGGTGGCGGGCAGTTGAGGGTGTTTGCCGCCATGGGGCGGCCGCTCTGCTGCCCGATGAACACGAGTACATCCGACCCTGTGAGTCGACGCCTGCGTTTTGTTGCTCGACCACTTTTGCGAGCAAGGCCTTGGCGTACTGGATCTGTAGGGCACCATCACCGGTGGCCGCGATGTTGTCGACTGCTGCTCGGCCCGCGATGAGGTTGTCCATCGGGGTGGGGAACAGCGGTAGGCCGTTCGCGTCTCGCTCCCGTAGGGAGACCACGATCCTCGGCTGGTCCCTGGGTGGTGCGCGGTTGGGTGGTGGCGGGTCGCCATTGGCCGTTGACCCTGGTGGGGGCCGAGCGCTTCCTCCTGGTGGCGCTTTCTCGCAGATCTCGCGCTCGGCCACGCGGGCCGGTCGCTCTTGTCGTCGAAGTTCAGGGAGCGCCCCTGGACGGTGGGGTTCAGGCGCGATCTGATTCGGAGCTGGTGGTAGCGCGACAGCTCCTGCGCTGTCACCTGCTCGAGGCGAAATTTTTCGCGCTCGGCTTGTTCCTTGCGGACTGCTTCCGCCAGCTTCAGGCGGAGTTCCTCGACCTCCGTTGCTGTCGCGTTGGGAGGGATCGGAGTGGAGAATGGATCCTCCGGTGGGTCGGCACCAGTCGCCATATAGGTCGCGGCGTGGCGGCCGATTCCATCGCAAAGGTCGGCGGAGTTCTCCGACCCGGAATAAAATTTAAAGATCCCAAGGATTGAGGGATCCTCGAAGTCTCCGATGTTGGAGACCTGGGTGATGGAGCCCGCGGGCGACGAGGCAACAATGGATCCGGAGAGTGACGTCGGGGTCGCCGAGTTGGCGTCGTCGTTGAGGGCCGCGTCTTTCGCGGCTGCGGTGGTTTCGGCCACGTCGCTGTGGGTCGAGTCGTACTCGAAGGCGAGGCGGTGGATCGTGCGGACCTGACTCTCAGAGAGCCGGTCGCGTGGCGGCGACTCGCGGATGCGAGCCGAGTCCTCTGAGACGATGACGTCGGTGAGGCCGACGAAGAGGCTGATCGTGCCGACCGGCAGGATCATGCTATGCGTGACGGGTCGCGCCGCCGGGACGTAGCTGCTCGGCAAGATCTGGAGCATCTCGTCGATCGCTATCATGCGGCCGGTGGCGATCGACTCATTGATGGGTAGATTGGATCTCGCCGCAGAATACCGGCCTGACCGGCCAGGTCCCACGGTGGGCGCCACTGTCGTGGGAATGACCACGACAGGTGCTGCAATCGGCAGCGAGTAGTAGAACATGGGGCAAGGGCGGCCAGCCATCTACGGTGCGAGATGAGGGCGGAGACACAAGGATTTACCCAGGTTCGGCCCCTCGGAGGGTAAAGACCTACTCCTGCTAGATTGTATTATGGTGAGAGTACAATGGGGCGAGCTCGGCGGCTAGGAAGCGAGTCGCTTGGGTGTATGAGGGAACGTATCCCCTATGCGTCCTCTAGGGAGGTTTATATAGACTCACCTCCCTAGGGTTTACAAATCTCAACCGAATCAGTTAAGGTTTCAACGATCCTTTAACCTATTCCGACTAGGCCTATCTACGCTTCTGGGCCTTCAGCTTCCAGTCGCTCGAGTCCACGCCAGATCCATCCGATCCGTCCTGCAGGCCCACTCACCGCACCGGGCGATCGGAACGTCTGTGGGTATACCCCGATAGGCATATCCCCATCACTGCATACCTAGTTCAACCTCGTTACTGATAAGTACTCTTTTCTCGTTCCCGTGATATGTGATCCCTTGTGAGCCAGTCACATGCTTGCAAGCCAATTGGATGACATTCCACCGAGAGGGCCCAGAGTATATCTATCTGTCATATGGATGGACAAATCCCACTCTTGATCCATGTGCCTCA
Source organism: Avena longiglumis (assembly GCA_030063025.1). Lineage (NCBI taxonomy): Eukaryota > Viridiplantae > Streptophyta > Magnoliopsida > Poales > Poaceae > Avena > Avena longiglumis. Next base: position 478,971,530 of record CP125976.1, read on the forward strand.
ACACATACTTTCCGAATAGTCAATGCCACCTTTATAGCCACCCAATTACGGTGTGGTGTTTGATGTCATCAAAGTATCCTTCCGGTGATGGTGATTAGCATGATCTCATGGTCGAAGGAATTAGGTTACTATGTATCAGAAAGCTTATAGCAAATGAACTATATTAAATGACTTGATCTTTATGCTACGCTCAATTATAGGAGTATGTCCATCATATCATTCATCTATTGATATGACCCTGTTGTTAATAACATCTCTATGTTCATGATCAGGAAACCATGATCATATATTAACCAACAAGCTAGTTTAACAAGAGGCTTTACTAGGGACTCTTTTATGTTTACAAATCACACAAGTATTAATGTTTTCGTTTAATACAATTATAGCATGGTATGTAAACATTTATCATAAGCATGAAGATATGATAATAACCACTTTATTATTGCCTCTTGGGCATATCTCCAACAGTCTCTCACTTGCACTAGAGTCAATAATCTAGTTTCAAACCTTTGTGTATTCAACACCTATGGCTTTCCGGTGTTGTATGTACACGATTGCTAGTGGTCAACTGATCTCCGGATCTGACACTTCCAGGTCTGTGTGTAATTGCACGTCTTTGCATCTCTACGCATCACTCATTCTCTAATGAGATGGCTTTGCATAAATTTGGTCCTTTGGCGAGACCTTTAGTTCTTTGGGGTTAAAACATGTTGATAAAATTGTCATACAATATATTTTCATAGTATTATCCCTGCTGTGAACTACACCTAGTTTGATAACAAACTACTTGACACAAATGCCCTCTTTTGCTGCTATTATAGCAGTCATATACTTAGCCTTTTGTTGAAGTATCTGTCACAATATATTAACTTTGGAACTCATCCAAATCCATTATGGAACTTATTTTCCATTATATCGTGCCACCCTTAGTTTAGATTGAGATAAACTTAATTTGTACTTTGTGACAAAACTAGTATCAATGTAGTGCTTTTACAATGAACTAACCATCTATTTGTCACTTCTACAAAATAATATATTCTTAGTTATTCCAAAAGATCATAATAATATCCTTACTATCATCCAATGATCATCTTATGAATCATTCTGGTATATGCTCACAACATTTAGAGCATAGGACATATCTGAATTTGTACATATCACAGTATGATTGATATAAATACTCTTTGCGATTTCATACATCAAGTATCAATCTATACTTGAATCTTTGTTTCACTTACCAAGTGTCAATACACTTGAATATATCATCAATATTGAACTCATTCAATCCTTTATGTGCGACAAGAACCTTTCTTGTAGTTTCTATATTGAACTCATTCAATACATCATCTATGTACTTTTGGCACAACCATATTAGCGTCTATTTATGCCAAATATTTGGGTTTTGCCTAAGTCTTTCATCGGGATGAAATTCTTAATATGTGTTAATAAAAGATACATCAATTCCAATCAACAATATGTCCTCCACATAATGTATTAGAAATATGTCTTAGCGCTTCCACTTAATTTCTTGCAAATGCAAGCATCTTCATCGTCTCTGATTAATTTAAACTCTTTTAACAATTTCATCATGGTGAAGATTCCAACTCCACGATGCTCACTTCAACCATTGTAGTTTGCATACATTTTTAACATCCTTTGAATTAACAAAACCCTATGGACCGTGTTATGCACACGTCCTAGGTAACAATTCTATTAGAAGAACTTGTTTTGTTCATTCAACTACCACATAACAAAATTATATGTAGTGGTTGCTACATTAATCCGTCTCGACTAAATATCGCTATGAAAGATCAAATCTTGTCATATACAACCTTTGAACATTGTGGTGAACTCTTTCCCAACATGTCGACTATTTCATAGATGTGAAACATCCATGTCTATTTTTTTATAGATCCAAACATGACTGTAAGGTCTTACACCTTTATAGAGTGTCCTTCAAGTTTAAAGCTTGATTTCTCGTGTATGGAACTATCACGGATTTTATGGCTTCAAGCCATTTTACGGAGTCAGGGCCCATCATTGCTTCTTTGCATGTAGTCCATTCATTATTCTCAAATAATGATTCAACCCTCAAATCTTGGTATTTGATTGTTTACCCGACCTACTTGGTTCAATAGAAACTTTGACCTCAGTAACCACAACCTTTGAGGCATGTGAGACATGAGCATTGTTGCTGCCTCCGGAACACTTTTCGGCGCTACGCAACTTTGCACATACTGCTAAGGTTCTTTTAACATTATCAAAGTTCTATTGTCCTCCCACTTATCTTTTCACGGAAAATTCCTTCTCAAAGAAACTTGACGTTCTAAGCGACAAACACTTTTGTCTCCGGTGTTATGGAGGAATACTTAAAAGTTATTCAAAATAACATACAAAGAAAGGTTCATCCGACTTTGGTTGCAAACATCTTTCTTATGCATAGCATACCAATGTTTAAGAAAGCACAACTTGGGTTTTATCCAAACCATAACTTTATATGGTGTCATTTCAACGGATTATGATGGAGCTCTTTTTAGTGGAAAAACGGTAGTCTCTAAAGCTTTTAATCTTTAAAATATGATGGTAGTTTTATGAATTACACCTTTGATCTTACCATGTCAAACAAGGTTTAATTACATATCTCGAACGCTCCATACTCTTATGGTGTTTCGGGAAATCAAAATCCATGGAACAATTCCTTAAATCTTAGGTATTATGCTAAACTTGTAACTCAAATATCTTCCTTTATGATCTTATCATAAACTATTTATACTCTTGTTACAATGATTTTGCACTTCATCTTGAAAGTCTTTGAACTTTTCAAATGTTTCATACTTCATCCTTATTAAGTAAATATTCATATATTCACTTAAATTTTCAGAGAAAGCATATGAAGTTGAAATCCATCTCTCTTGACTACACATAATGGACTTCATACAACAATATGTACAAGTTCTAATAAGTTAGTCATTCGTTCCCTTTTGACCTTTGAACGAAGTTTTAATTATCTCTAGGAAAATTTCACAAGCGTCATTTGATCAAAAATCAAAAGACTCCAAAATTCCATCCACATGGAGTTCCTTCATGTTTTCTTTCCAATATAATTTAAACGGCGATGTCACTTTCTAAGTGATCTTCCAATCAATTTGTCTTTCGACATTTTTAGCACTAGTTTTATGGATGTGATTTCTCCAACAAGATTTGTAAATCAACCATCTTTTATGGATTACGACAATTATTTGAACAACCCTTTTGTTCTCTAATACCTGATAAAACAAATCGTGAAGGCAAGCTTTGATGTTTAACGAGAAGCACAATAACCCTTTATTTGTTCTCGATGAACATCATCATATATTCTTTTGCTAGTTACTTAGGCCATTGTAGTTCATGAATTCTGTTGTTTCATATGACGATTCATACCAACAAATTCAGTATCCAATACTTAAGAACCACATTATTTAACAAGCAAAGAATACAGCCATAACACGTATATCCTCTATATACCTAAGCTGAACAATTCTAGTCTTTTCTTTTCTGCCATATATTTATGAGATTCTCTTTCAGTATTTCTTTTTATGTTTGAAAGAATCTATCAACATCAATAGTGGAGCCATATACATGACACATAGTCCAAAGCATGTATAGTTAAATACCAATGTCTTTGGATTTGCACTTTGAAGTAGATCAACATCATCAAATGTTTGGTGTTCTTTCAAATTCCTTTCTTTAGTAATCTCTTGGTGTAGTAAACATTTTACCTACATCAAATATTCACCCTTATCATGGAATTATCCATGATCAAGCTACTTTTAGCTTATAACGGTGAATCGCGAGTATAATTTTGATCTTCAAAACCTTTTGGAGGATTAGGACAACTAGTGTCTCCAACCTTTTGTAAATTCTCATCAAATATGAGAACATAAACTTTGCCATATTATACTGTATCATGTTGTAACCAAAACATCATTTCAGATATCGCAATATCTTCCATACATGATGGTTTCTGAAACAACTCTTTCAACTCCTAGATTACCTTGATATTGAAAACTATCTTTTGAATATCAAGAATCATGGAGACAAACATGATACTTATATACCAACACTGGAATTGTTACTCTTGATTTAATACCAACTATTAAACTTCACGGAGTAATCAAAACTTACTGAAAGTTTGCAATGGGACTTTTAAACTTTAGATTAACACTTCAAAACAATACGATACCAGTTCGTAAAGTAACTAACTAGAATTCTATAGTTCTATCATCTCAATTATAACTAAGCGCAAGGTGATAAACGGATGCCAATGACTACAAAAACTATGCAAATTCACTTTGATTTAATTTATGATAAATAGTGTTCAACTTTTAATCATATTGCCGTTGAACTCCCACTCAAAACAATATCCCACACATTGTTTTAGTGATCACACGAACCAAATTCACTACACCAAGTCCGATCATCACGTGACATGATATAGTTTCAAAGGCGAACAATCATCATGTTCATCATATCATCTATATGACTCATGCTTTACCTTTTGGTGATCCGTGTTCCGAGACCATGTCTGTACATGCTAGGCTCGTCAATATCAAACATTAGCATCCGCATGAGATAATCTGGCTTTCTCATGTTGTATACACTCGAAGAATCTAACACACCCGATCATCACGTGGTGCTTCGAAACAACGAGCTTTATCAATGGTGCTTACTAAGGATGAACACTTTAAAACTTGAAATTTGTGTGCTTGAGGGATCATCTTATAATGCTACCGTCGCAAACTAAGAAATACAAGATGCATAAAGGATTAACATCACATGCAATTCATAATATGTGATATGATATGGCCTTTCTTCTTGTGCTTCCGATCTCCATCTTCAAGCACGAACATGATCTCCATCATCACCGGTATGGCGTCAAGGTCAATGGCGCCGTTTCATGGTTGTCGTCCACCAGCTTGAACTATTACAACTACTTTGAATAGACATGCAGGTCTTAACGGAATTTAAAGACAACCATATGGCTCCTGCCGGTTGCCAACTTACAATAAGGAACATTGCATACATCAAATATAATCACAATCATGTCCATATCACATCACAACACACCCCTGCAAAACAAAGTTAGACGCCTCTAATTTTCTTTGCATACTTTACGTGGTTTGGGGTTTTCAATAAGTGTCGTTCTAACTTACGAACAAGAACCACAACGTTGATGCTTGAACTATCAAGTGCCCATTGTAAATTGAATCTATACTATGATGGGAGAGACAGACACCCGCAAAGCCACTTATGCAATACAAGTTGCATGTTGAGCATGGAGCAAGTCTCATGAACGATGTCATGTAAGGTTAGCCCGGGCCGCTTCATCCCATCATACCGCAAGATGCAAAGTACACAAAAGGCAATTGATAATAAAAGCACCACCGCCAACAATGACCATTGTGTTCTACTCGTGCAACAGATCTACATATAGACACGGCTCTGATACCACTATAGGGGTTCGTAGCATGGAAAACAAAAAAATTGTATCGCATGAACACACACAAGCCAAGATCTATCTACTAGATTGTAGCAACGAGTCAATAGAGTACTAACCCTTGAAGATCCAAAGCGGTTAACGAGAGCAGATTCTCGTGGATGATGTAGTCGTACACTTCCGATCTCAAGATCGCGTAGATGATCCTTCCGGAGCTGCGTTCCGGCAGCGCTTCCGCAGTCGGTCACACGTTCGGTACTCGATGAAGACCTTCCTCTACCTTGTTCCAGCAGGTAACGGAGGTTGTAGCACTCTCCTCGAGATTCCAGTAGCACGACAGCGTGGTATCGGAAGTAGAGGGGAGATCTCGCAGGGCTTCGCCTTAAGCCGGAGCGAGTATGGTGGAGTAAGAGAGGGCCTTGGCGATCTACGGATTAGAGGCACCAAGGGGAGGTGGTGTGGCCGGCGGATAGGGCTTGGGTAAGCCCAAGTAGGCGACTTGGAGGAGCCCTAGGTGGCGGCACTTGGAGGGGTGGTGGCGCCTAGAGCTAGGGTTTTTTGGGTGTGAGGGGTAGGGGCGCCCTACCCCTCCTTATATAGGTGGGAGGGGGCCGGTTGGGAGGAGGGAGTCCTCCTCCAACTCCTCCTCCTTGGACGGCGGGTGGAGAGAGTTAGACTCCTACCCTAGGTAGGTTTCCTACTCTCCCTCCACCAAGCAATGTTCGGATTTGACTTTTCAAATTGGCGTTTGACTTTCAAACTTGAATTTGATTTATCTCTTCATATTGCCCAACCAAGTGACTTAGTACATGATGCAACCATTCCACATTGTTATGACACATCCATGTACCCTTCCCCTTCCGGAGTGCCGGACCTTCCAGACCGTTCTAGAACATTCCCGATGAAAACACCGAAATCATTTCCGAACTCCAAAACAGGACTTTCCTTATATGAATCTTATTCTCCGGACCATTCCGGATCTCCTCGTGATATCCCAGGTCCCATCCAAGACTCCGAACAACATTCAGTCTCTTACTCATCATTCCATAACTACACAACAACATCGAATCCTTAAGTGTGTCTCCCTACGGTTCGTGAATTATGCGGACATGACCGAGACACTTCTCCGATCAATAACCAATAGAGGAATCCGGAAATTCATATGGCTCCCACATATTTCAATGATTATTTGCGATCGAATGAACCACTTACATACGATACCAATTTCCCTTTGTATCACGATAGTTTACTTATCCGAGGTTTTGATTGTCGGTATCTCTGCATACCTAGTTCAACCTCGTTACTGATAAGTACTCTTTTCTCGTTCCCGTGATATGTGATCCCTTGTGAGCCAGTCACATACTTGCAAGCCAATTGGATGACATTCCACCGAGAGGGCCCAGAGTATATCTATCCGTCATATGGATGGACAAATCCCACTCTTGATCCATGTGCCTCAACACATACTTTCCGAATACTCAATGCCACCTTTATAGCCACCCAGTTACGGTGTGGTGTTTGATGTCATCAAACTATCCTTTCGGTGATGGTGATTAGCATGATCTCATGGTCGAAGGAATTAGGTTACTATGTATCAGAAAGCTTATAGCAAATGAACTATATTAAATGACTTTATCTTTATGCTACGCTTAATTATAGGAGTATGTCCATCATATCATTCATCTATTGATATGACCCTGTTGTTAATAACATATCTATGTTCATGATCAGGAAACCATGATGATATATTAACCAACAAGCTAGTTTAACAAGAGGCTTTACTAGGGAATCTTTTATGTTTACAAATCACACAAGTATTAATGTTTTCGTTTAATACAATTATATCATGGTATGTAAACATTTATCATAAGCATGAAGATATGATAATAACCACTTTATTATTGCCTCTTGGGCATATCTCCAACACTAACCATGTTCAACATCGACGCAAGAAGCACATCGAGATCGGCATCCTCTTTGTGTGGGAGAAGGTTTCTCTCGGCCAGATTCATGTGGTGCACGTTCCTTCGTCGCAGTAGTTCGCCGACATCATGACCAAGGGGTTACCGGCGCAGCTCTTTCTAGATTTCTGGTACATTCTATGCGTTCATTCACCTGACACATTGACTGAGTGGGGTGTTAGATTTATACGTGCAATCCCGTATTCTACGGTTGATCTTTTGTTGTACTCCAAGATGTAACTTGTCTATAAAAGTCCAATGAGCCCAACCGCTACAAGTGTGTCATTTTCCCAAAACCTATTCGTTTGCAGTTTCAAGATGATGAGTTCATAGCGAATGCGTTGATCAACCTGTACTCTAAAGCACGGTCAGTAAATGGCAGTCTATGATGTTTCCATATGACACCCAAGAAGGGTGTCATCACATGGACATCCATGATTAGAACTTTCGCACATGATGAGAATTTGAGAAGGCACTAGACTTCTTTATAGAGTTTCTTTCTATTGAAAAAGAGCCAGACCAATTCACTTTAACGAGTGTAATGGTCGCCTGTGTGTGCTTCCCTTAGTCTACCAGCAACCTGCAAGCAGCTACACTCACTACATCACGGTAGTCATTTAGGGGCACTTCAAAGTGCCCCTAAATGTGATCAAAATGCCCCTAAAGGGTTTTAGGGGCACTTTGAAATATGACACTAATACCCATGTCCCTAAAGGTTTTAGTGGCACTTTAGGTGAAATGCCCCTAAAAGCTTTAGTGGCATTAAGAGAAATGCCCCTAAAAGCTTTAGTGGCACTAAGAGAAATGCCCCTAAAAGCTTTAGTGGCACTAAGAGAAATGCCCCTAAAAGCTTTAGTGGCACTAAGATAAATGCCCCTAAAAGCTTTAGTGGCACTAAGAGAAATGCCCCTAAAAGCTTTAGTGTCACTAAGAGAAATGCCCCTAAAAGCTTTAGTGGCACTATGAAAAATGTCCCTAAAAGCTTTAGTGGCACTAAGATAAATGCCCCTAAAAGCTTTAGTGGCACTATGAGAAATGCCCCTAATCCCCATTAGTGACACTAAGAGAAATGCCCCTAATCCCCTTTAGTGGCACTAAGAGAAATGCCCCTAATCCCCATTAGTGACACTATGAGAAATGCCCCTAAACCCATTTAGTGGCACTATGAGAAATGCCCCTAAAACCGTTTAGAGGCATTTTCCATAGTGCCTCTAAATCTATTTAGAGGCATTTTCCATAGTGCCCCTTAAGCTCTGTAGTGGCAATAAAATAATTGCCCCTAAAAATTTTTAGAGTCACTACATGTGAACAACCAGAAGAATAATTTTGAACAATCAGTAGTAACAATAAGTAGTAATAACTGTAGTAATAATCAGTAGTAACAACAGTAGTAATAACAGTAGAACTGCTGAATATCCATCATAGTAGTAACAACAGTAGTAACAACAGTAGAACCGCTGATTTCAAGGTACTCACACTTTCTGGCATAATCTTAAATAGCTCACACTTTTTGGCACAATCTTAAATAGCTCACACATTCTAGAACTCACACTTTGAAAACTAAACTCACACTATCTGGAAGAGACTGCTGCTGTGACTCCTCAGTTTGTCTCCTCTTCTTACATTGCTGCTGTGACTTCAATTTCTTTTCAATGGTGCAGGCAATCGCATCACTTGTTTTCTCAAGGGCTATATCTCTGATCTGCAGATGAAGATGAAGCCAATCAAGTTTGTGAACAACAATCAAATTGTGAACAACAATCAAATTGTGAACAACAATCAAGTTTGTAGATGAAGATGAAGCCAATAAAGTTGTGAACAACAAGTAACTAAGTTATTTGTAGAACAACAATCAAGTTGCCAATCAAGCTGTGAATAGCAAGTAATCAAGTTGCCAATCAAGCTGTGAACATTAATCAATTAATCAACCAATGTATTCAAATTTAAAGCTGTGAACATCAATAAAATTTAAAGGGAAATGATTTGTTAACTTACATATTTTTTGGGCCATTCAATACAGTGTGCTTCTGCATTTCCTGTCAGTGTCATTCTTGCTCTTGGTTTTGGCAGTGCAGTTGTTCTCTTATATACAACATTCACCAAAATTTTGACAAATTCACCATCTTCATTGTCCTGAACTATTCCCATTTCCACCATCTGTTCACTATTTGGTGAAGATAAACCAACTTCCATTCCTGCCTTTATATTAGTTACCTACAGGAGAAAGAAGCAATGTCGGTTTACTTTTTTTAAAAGATCTTAGTTACCTTCCATTCCTGTCTAAATTTTTTCTTTTACCAAACATCTTAGTTACCTTCATTGATTTTCTTCGTCTTGACCAATCGTTTGACTCAGAACTGAATCTCCCTGGTGTTTTCCAATCACTCTTGTTGTTATTTGCATTGTTTTCCTCTAACTTTTCCTGCTTAACCTTGACAAACTAAACATTTGCATCTAGCAAGTCTCTGTAGGAGTACTTTGGTTTCTCTACTTGAGTAACAGAAATGATTTCCACATATTGAACTATTTCATCAACTTTTCTCTTCTTCTTCTGTTTAGTTGTTGCTTGACTTCCTTCTGTAACAGATTCCTGCATTTCTGAATCTTCTGGTACTTGTGAATTAGCAGTGTGAGATTCTTTGGATGACCTGCCTTTTCTTGGTCTGATTGCTTGACTTCCTTGTGGTTTTGCTGTGGTTTTTTGTTGTTCCTCTTGATTGCCTTCTGTTAAGTTTGATGTTGAGTTGCTTGCTACTAATGCTTCTTGTGGCAGTATTTTGTTATTGATTGCTGATTTTGGTGGCAACATCACATCTATTGTTGCTTCTTTCACTTTTTTTCCTTGATTCACTAATGATATTGTAGTTGTTGTCTTGGTTCCTGTTGCTGCTTCTGGTTGTGCTAATGTTGATTCCTTAACATCTGTTGTCGCTTCTTTCACTGCTTTTTTTGCTTGATTTACTGATGATGATGTTGTTGTTGTTGTCTTGCTTCCTGCTGCTGCTATTTTTGGTTGTGCTGATGTTGATTCCTTCACTGCTTTTTTTGCTTCATTCACTGATGATATCGTGGTTGTTTTTTTTTCTTCCTGCTGTTGTTGCTTCTGGATGCACTCTTGACTTTGTTGAAGTTTGTATTGAATTTGACTCTACTATTGTTGTTGTTGTTGTATTTGACTCTACTGGCTGTACTATTTTCTTCACTGTTGATGTTTTGTTTCCTGTTTCTGCTTCTTGTGGCTTCACTGCTCTTTTTCCTTGATTCACTGCTCTTTTTCCTTGATTAACTAATGTTGTTGTTCTTGTCTTGCTCCAAGTTGCTGTTGTTTCTGGTTGTTCTCCTTTCTTTGCTACTGATTCTAGCTCTACTCCTTTCTTTGCTGATGCTTCTGGTTGTACTATCTTTCTTCTGTTGACAATGCTTCTAGTGCTGCTACTGCTTTTTCTTGTTCTTCATCAATATGCCCTTTATTTGTCCTTTCTTCTTCATGGCTACGATGATGGTATTGAGATGCCATGAGATAATCAATCTTTCCTTCCATTTCTTGACTCCTTTCTACTAGGGACTTGATCATACTTCTCAGCTGGAAATTTTCCTCTCTAGAATCCTGCAGTGCTGATATTGCTTCTTCCGGAAGCACTGATGATTTACTACCTACCATCAGCCCTAATCCATGTACTCTTGTATTACTTGGTTTGTTGAATATTTGAGAGTAAAGATCACTACCACTGAACTCCTCACTTACAAGTTTTGGATTATTGTTGAAATGTCATGTTATTTTAGCCTACATAAATTTGCAACAAAACAATTATGGCATTGTATTATGTACATCTATATTATAAAGTAAGAAGTTGTTTTGACATACAAATTTTCTGCAGAATATGCATCCACTGGTAATCCTTTTTTGGTTGTATGCACAATTCTGTACAGTTCTGACCTAGATACTCGTGCTCGTCGTCTCAGTTCCTGTAGTTTGCACATGTTATTTTTCAGTTCACACAGTTTACAATCTACATTACAAATTTGTAGCATTTTATAGTCAATATTACAAATATGTAGCAATCTATATTAATTATTACCTCTTGATCACGGACTACAACATAACTTCTTGTGCCAGCGGTATGTAGACAATTCACCTGATTTGCTCTAGAATTTTTATTTCTCATTGCCAGTCCTTGCAGAGATGACTTGTTCAGCGTCAGGATAAAATATTAAGCATGCCAAGTCTCATTTAGGGATTTCCAAATAGTTATTCATACATTTACCTTGGATCTCTCAGTATTCCAAGTCTTATTTAGGGATTTCCATTGTTCTTCAGGAATTCTGTTATCACAACAGTTTTCTACATTCTGTCTCAATGACAACTCTGGTTTCTAGTACTTGTTCTTTAGGTAATATTTGGAAGATATAAACTTTTTGGCAGCTGAAGTCATTACCCAGTCCTTATGTGCTTCCGTTACTGTGAAGAAATCCTATTTAAATCAGCATATGATTTTGTTAGGACAAAGATATATGTCATCAGTTTGCTGAAAGATAGGCAAATTACATGAAGTTTTGTCTTACCTTCACTATTTTCCATAACCTTTATTTTTCAGAATTTGGGACTTTCCTCTAATTTGAGTGAGCCAGAGATACATCTTTACCTTTGACTGATGTACTGATGAAATTAGTTAACTTCGCAGTTTTATACCACAGGGATGTCCCAGCAAGTTGAATTGTAGTTTCACTTTGTTCTGGGGTCCATGCTGTAACTACCTCAGTGAATTACGCTCCTAGTTACAAGCCTGGATGAGCGGAAATGGTTGAAATAGTACGGTGGGGCCCAAATGCCACTCACAGGTAGACCTTTCGGCCGTCCCAACCATTTCCAAACATCGAGACAAGAACGGGCGGCGTAATCGGCAGGCGAAGGGATCAACTACATACACAAATGAGTATGTATGCAAGACACCATACAACAGTACATCAGAGCCATTCCAACTAAAAGAAAGGAAATATAGCAACGCCATACGGCAAGATTCAAAAGTCCTAGATAGATATAATAGTTTAGGATATCTCCTCATACATCAAACATCAGAGTATCAGGCGGAAGCGGCAAACAAGATCCGAGTACGGATAAGAAGCAAATCTGCATAAGATGCCCCATAAATAAGCACATCCCGCCCACAGATCTCACGGATCCCCGTTCCCGGAATCTCTACACCGAACGATCGTTGCCCACATCGTCCGCCTCCTCCACCCAGTATCCATCTTGTGAGTGTACCTGTTCATCTGAATCAAATAATTTATCGTGTGAGACCCTAGGGTACTTTCAAGAAGTCTTTATGCCTCTAAAGGGGACACAACCTGGGGTGACGCAATTGCAGCAAAAGATAAACCCTAACAGTTCTATAGATACTCGCTAACCATCCGCCTAACCAAAGATAGACGGATGTCCGTGAATTAATGACCACAGTTATAACAGTAAAATCAACAGATCCATCCTCCTCCTCGCTTACCAACGAGGAAGCGGACGAACAACCCCCATCCGTTGGCAGTTTTATTATCCATTCCATGAGTGTTGCACTATTTACTAGTCAGTTACTTAGTCAAATTAAAAGCGGTGCTTTAGTTATACTTGTCTATGATCGAGAAACTGTGCTCCAAGCCGTCCATAACCGCGGACACGGCTTTAAGAAAGTTTTACCCTGCAGGGGTGCACAAATAGCAACACACACTCGATCAACCTCGGAAAAACCAAATCAAAACCCAACGAGGCCTTCACGACAAAGCAATCACAAGATTCAGACATATTTCAGGGGGCCACCCCATTAAGCAACCCGCAACGAAGTTAGCTGACTCCGAAACGGACTCAAGGTTTGCGCCAATGGCTGTAAACGACTGGGAACCCGAAAATGTGACTGGTCTTGTCGATACCGCGAAAACAAGCAAACAATCATGCCATGATGAATGATGCACAATTTGCATGGCAATAAAGTAGCATGGCATGGGTGAGGTGTGGAATACAAGAATAAGCATTTTATTGAGTTTTGGCCACATTTTATACCCAAATAAGTTGCTGTTTACATTATATTTATACGATTCATGCTGCAATTCAGATCATGGAATGCATAAACAGAAAGGTCTCGTCGAGATGATCATTTTAGACATATCATTTGTTAAATTTGGAGTTATAAATCAAAAGTTATTAATTAATTAAGAAAAGGGCATTTTATTATAATTTTAATCAACTTGAAATTTACAGTGTTCAAAATATATTTTGGATGGCATATTTGAATTCCTCACATTTTCCTGATCTAAAAACATATATCATTTGTATTATTTGGATTTGTGTTTTAAAAGTTATTATAAATCTGATTTGAATTTTGAATTTGAATTAAATTTGAAAAGATTTGAATTAAAACAGAAAACAGAAAACAGAAAAGTTTTTTCTACTCAGGCTAACTTAGCCACAGACGACGGTGGGACCAGTGACTCAAGAAGACAAATACAAAAGCTTTTGTCACTATGGGTTGAGCTAGCCTTAGTGATCGTGGGGGCCAGAGCATCTGCAGGCTGGAGGCGCTGCCAGGGCACCGACACGTGGTGGATCCGGGGACTGCGGGTTGAGGAGTACCAAAACCCGGGAGCCTTTTTGCAAAAACGCCACGAGGCTGACATGTGGGACTGGCTGGACCGCGGGTTGCAGGAGTCAAAAAGGTGGGGGGTAAGTGCAAAGTGGCCTCGCGTGCACTGTGGTTCTTCTCTGAACTATCTGACGACAGATCGGTGACAGCGAACGGCAGAGCACGGCGCGCGGGCTCGAACTCGCGACCTGGGGTGCGCTCTGCGGGGCGGCAGCCACTGCGGTAGGCCTGGGTTGGTGACAGGAGGGAGTAGCGCGGCTAGGTGAGGTTCTACGCGACGCGGGAGCGAGCAGGCGCGATAGCCGACGGCGCGCAGTCTGCTCGACGATATGAATGGCGGCGCTAGGCGGCGACAGCGAGGCGGACCATGTCAGGGGAGACGGGAGGCTCACCGCGAGGTTGTTGCCGGTGGTGGTTCGGGCGGAGGCGCCGGCGATCGTCGACGAGGCAGGGGCCGAGCGTAGCTAGGGTTCCGTCGGGGCGGCGTCGGCCTGGGGGCTTCGTCCCGCCTCTCTTTGGGCGACGGGGGCTGTTGCAGAGGACCTCCTCGTCCTCCTTGATCACCTCCACGTCGCGCTCGTCGGCTGGGTCGAAGCAGCGTCGATGGAGCAGACGGTGGCCGGCGTTGGGGGCAGACGGGATTCGGTGGATAAGAGGGGAGGAAGGGCAAGGCCCTGGGCGGATCTGGGAGAGGCCAGAGGTGAGGGAGAGGGGTAGATAAGGATGGGGGAAGGAGAGGGGTGCCGTGGGGAGGTGGTGAAGGAAAAAGGTGGCTCGGGTGCCACCTTTTCCTCTCCTCTTCACGTGCTCGAGCTGGGGCTCGGCATGGGTGTAGGCAGCTAGCGGGCTAGGTCGAGGCCGGAGAGGGTAGGATCGGGTGGGGCTCTTTGTGGCGGAGAGAGAGCGAGGGAGGGGTGAAAGTGGCTTGGGTTAGGGTGGTAGCTAGGGTTGGGGTGGAGAGAGAGGGGTAGATGGGTCCAGGTGACCAGGTGGGACCGAGCTAGGTGAGGGAGAGAGAGAGGCCGAGAGAGGAGGAACTAGGGGTTAGATTAGAGGGGCTCGGGTTAGGGGTTTAAGAGAGAGGTGAGATGGGGTAGAGTGTAACTAGGGTCAGAGCTTGGGTTAGGGTTAGAGAGAGGCTAGGGTTTAGATTAGAGGATAAGTGAGAGGGGGTGTGGCATGGTAGATAGGTTTAGGGTTTGAAAGAGGGGAAGCTAGGTTTAGGGTTTTAGCTAGGTTAGAGAGAGGAGAGATGAGAGGGGCTTAAGGATTTTAGATGCTTGCATGCGTCAAGCAAGAACAAGCTAAGACCAAACAAGGTTTAGACAAAAGAGAGGAAGGAAAGATAGGGTTTAAGCAAGATCAAATAAGACCAAGCCCAAAGGAGGGAGAGAGAGAAGGGAAATGATCCACTCAAAATGACCAAATAAAAACAAAGGGGGACAAAAGATGGTGATGGTTGCATGGCCCATGCAAGTATTTAATGCCATGTGTTAATCTTGCGAAAACAAAATAAAATCACATGGCATGATTCCATGCATTTCCAAAAGGTGGAATAAAGACCAAGCAAAAGAAATTAGAGTTGGATCCACTCAACCCACATGGGCTAGATTAAATGCCAAAATAAAATAAAAGCCCATGGGTAATTAGGGTGGTAGAATTATAAGGTGGTGACAAAGAAAAGGTGATGGAGTCAATAAAATATATGCCCCCAACTCAACTTGGGCATTTACACAATATCAAGAACCAAATACAATATCAAGAGGCAAATACAATTTTATAATGCAGATGAGAGAAGAACCAAAACAACAGGTTTTATATGATGCTCAAATGCAAGATGGCATGATGACATGAGCATGATTGAATGATGATGCAACAATTATATATATGAAGTAGCCATTTTATTACTAAAACAAGTAGCATTACAGTTGTTAGACAAATGGGATGCTACACATGCTTCTGCCAGAACTTTCTCATCTCTGTTGGTCCTCTCCCAGATTTTTTATTCCCTGAATAGAATGAATATAGTTATATTTTTAGTATGACAGATCAAGCATGTAATGAAAATAACTTGCAACTAGAAGATTACTAGTACTCTTACTTTGGACAGTGTGTACTTGCTGATCTTGTAACTGGTCTTGTAACTGATCTTGTAATTGATCCAATGCTTCTTCACCTTCTTCTTCATGTCCTGCTTCTTCATATGCTTGATCACCTGTTTCTTCATCACTATCATATCCCTGATCTTCAAAATCTTTAGTTTCATGAATCCTTGCATACTAGGAATGTAACATTTATCCAAATATTAACTCCAATTTAACTGCACAACATAGATAAGGCATAACCGAACAACAAGAATAATACATGGAGAAGTAGTTATAGCTAACTTACTTCCAGATAGTTAGAGTAAATTCCTCTAGATTTTTCTTGCTTGAGTAGTTCGTTCTTGTGATATTCAGTTGAAGCAATATCTTTGGTGCTGAACTCTCTTTCTGGCAGGTCAAGTTGTCTCAGCTTATTATTTAGATGCTTAAATCTTCTATCTTGGCTTTCATTCATGATAGCTCCTGCATCAACAACAATTTAAGAAATTAACAACAATTAAACAAGTATTAATAAGTACAACTCTGGAAAATGGCTCACATTTATTAAATACTTGTTCCATATCAAAGAAATCACGTATTGTAGGAAAAATAACAGCATCCCAACCAGTTTCAACCGGGTCTTGCACGTAGTACACTTGTCTTGCAAGTATGAATGGTTCGAAACTCTTATCCTTGTCATATAAAGATGATTAAAGATTACCTCAGTTATTCCAAAATCTCCCAACTCTCTAACCCCATTACTTTTTATCCAGTCACACTTGAACAGAACTACATGTGCTTCATTTGAATAATTTAAATCTATGATTTGATTTATTCTACCATAGTATGTTACATCCCCTACAACAGGATTCTTGTCCTTAACACTATCAAAACTAGATGTTTTTGCAACAGTGGAAACCCCATCACATTGTGTTGCTTTTCCTAAACCATACGATTGTGTATGGTATGTGCTTCCATTGATACAGTAGCTAATGTAGCTTTTGGCCATCATGTATGGCTTATGAGCTAATAATTTAGCTTCAACTGGGGGTGCATCAATTCCTTGATTTATTTGATTTTGTACCTAGAGAGAGAGAAAGATAAACATGTAAGTACAGCTTCTCATCATTACTTTTAGTTGAAACATTTTATGATTGTTAAAGTTACTTACACGCTCACAAAACCATTTTGCAAATGTGTTGTGATGTGCTCTCTCAATCTCTCTTTTGGACTTTCTTGATCCAGTTGAAAGCAACTTCATATGCTCTCTACATGTTTTACAAAGGTATTAGCCTATGTTATTAAATTAAATGAAAGTTGAAAGGGACAGTCATGGCAGGAACTCACTGGGCATATTTCTGAACATCTGGGTAGTTCACTAGCACACACCTTTGGGATTGTGTCCATGATACCTCATCTAGTTTAATAGAAGCAAAAACAGACAAAGGCCTGTCAATTATCCTCAAGTATGGATGCAAATCAGCAGAGTAACCAGGATTATCATCATGCCTGCGAGGTCTATTTAGTTTGGTGGCACAGTCCTTCAAATATCTTGAACAGAAAGTAGGGCATTTAGAAAATTTGTAGTTCTTAGTAATTGATCCTTCTGGGTAATTTGTGTTAACTACCATGTCCTTCATTATACCCATGAACATCTCAGTACTCCACATGTCTCTGTACTTCACTGTCCTAGCTACTCTAACTTGAGATGCAAGGTGGACAGTGACATGAACCATCATGTCAAAGAAAGAAGGAGGGAATATCATTTCTAGATTGCACAAAATTTCCGGAATCTCAGCTTCCCACCTCTCAATTTCCCTGACATCTATAACTTTAGAATATATAGCCTTGAAGTATCTGCACAACCTTACTAGTGGTACATATACACTGTGAGTCAATGACCTACACAGTGCCAAGGGCATCAAGTCCTGCATTGTAATGTGGCAGTCATGACTTTTCAATCCTGTCAATTTCTTGTCATCCAGATTTACTTTTGAATTTTTTTTGATGCGTATCCATCTGGGAATCTTGCATACTTAATAACCGTGCAGAAAATCAGTTTCCCTTGTGATTCCATTTGATAAATGGCTCTTGGAATTCTAGGTTTAGGACCTGACATATCTGCATGCAAATCAGTTCTAATATTCATTTCTTTTAGGTCCAGCCTAGAATTTAAGTTATCCTTTGATCTGATGTCCACATCTAGTACAATGTGAACTATGTTTTCAAACACATTTTTCTGTACATGCATGATGTCAAGGTTATGTCTTACAAGGAGTGTCTCCCAATATTCTAGTTGGAAGAACACACTTCTCTTCTTGAAAGTTTCCTCCACACTGTGAACATAGATATCTTCATTCTGTTCATCAACATTCCTCCTTTTTCTATCTCTCTTCTTGGGTATTTGTAACTTCCCATATTATGTTACCAAATTTGCAGTCATGTCAGATATTTGTTTCCCTGTAGGTTGAACTGGTGGTTCCCTCAATTCTTGTTTTCCATTGAAAGAATCAATATCTAGCCTATAAACATGGTCATCATCCAATAATCTTCTGTTCCCTAGAAATATTGTTTTCTTCCCATGCTTTAGCCACCTAGAGCAAGTGTTTGTCAGACAGTGAGAACAAACAACCAGGCTCTCACCACTAAGACATCCTCTCCCTAGCCAGTCAGATATTTTCCAAAGAAAGGCAACATGAAGCAAGAACTTGTCTCCAGTAACTGCATCATACGTCCAGACTCCAGGTTTCCAAAATTCTTGGAGATCTTCTATTGTAAGCTGCATGTACATGTATAACTCCTTTCCAGGACCCTTCCTACCAGGGACAATCACATTCAAGATGAAATTGGACTGTTTCATGCAAATCCAAGGAGGAAGGTTGAGTGGAATTAGAACAATAGGCCATATGTTGTAGGCCAAGTTTTTGGTCCCAAATGGGTTGAATCCATCTGTTGCCAGTGCAAACCTAACGTTCCTAGGGTCATCACGAAAGAACTTGTGTCTTGAGTCAAATGATTTCCAAGCTAGGGAGTCTGCTGGATGTCTCATCATTGCATCTTTAGTTCTGCCATCACTGTGCCAAGTCATGAGTGGTGATGTTTTAGAACACATGAACAGTCTTCTAACTCTAGGCTTCAACTTGAAATGCCTAATTACTTTGTTGGGAACCTTGTGCATCCTTTTTCCACTAACTCATGTACTCTCACTCTTCCATCTACTATTTTTGTAGACAGGGCACTCTGATGCATTAGAATAATATCCTCTAAACATTATGCAGTCGTGCTTACATGCATCAATACTCCTGTAGCCTATACCTACATCCTTTATGTATCTTTTGGATGCATGGAAATTTTTTACTTCAGATATGGTGTGCCCCTCTAGTAGTACCTCTTTGAAAAGTGACAATAGTTCATAATAGCAAGCATTAGGAATCTTCCAAGTATTTTTAATGTTCAGTAGCCTAACTAGGAAATGCAATTTTGAAAAAGATTTGCATCCTGGGAACAACTCCTGGATGCCATCCCTCACTAGTTTCTGATAAGCTTCTGGATCAGCATCTACACCAGTATCATAAATTTCCTCCTCATTACACTCATCCTTACTGTCTTGGGCTTCATCTAGTCCTAAACTTGCAGTGCCATACATGCCAAAATTGTCAAGAAGCATGGTGTCCATCTCATCACTCTCAACTAAGTCATCAGAATCAGTATTATCATGTTCCTCCAGCAAAGTTGGAGCTGCTGGTTCAGGACTTGATTTAGGTTCAGTTTCAGGTTCAGGTTCAGGTTGGTCATTATTTTCACCATGGAATATCCATTTGGGATAAGAATTCATGAACCCATTGCATACCAAATGTTCAGTAACCATACTAGCAGATATCCAAAATCTATTATAACAGATTTTGCATGGGCATAAAACTTTACTTTACATTCCTGCATGTTTAGCAGCATGTGCTAAAAATTTACCAACCCCAGCAGAATATTCAGGACTTGATCTAGGTGTAGTTAGCCAGCTCTTATCCATGTTTATCTAATTTTACCAACCCCAGCAGAATATTCTGAGTTATGCCAAACTATAACAAGCATACACACAAGGAACAATTAAAATTTGCCTGCAATTCAGTCAATTATGGAGTCATTTCAGAGCATGGTATTATTCAGTCAATTTATAGCAGCATAAATAAGAGTTAGTAGGGAAATCTTACCGGACGAACTTGGATCGCCGTAGTGGTTGGTGGATCGACGTGTCAGGAACGAACGTCAGGGATCGTGTTCATCCATTCCGTGGATGCCTATAGATCGATGCCTGGCAGAGGAGGAGGAGGGCGACGCGGCAGTGGAGCACGGAGATGCAGCGCTGTAGATCGATGCCTGGCGGAGGAGGAGGGAGACACGGCGGTGGAGCACGGAGATGCAGCGTTGTAGATCGATGCCTGGCGGAGGAGGACGAGGAGGGCCACACGGCGGTGGAGCACGGAGATGCGGCGGTGGAGATCGATGCGGCGGTAGGACGGCGATGCGGCGATGGAGATCGATGCGGATGGGGAGCGGTGATCGGTGGATTAGTCGATCTGGCTGGAAATATGCAAATCCCCCCTCCCCAAAAAAATTAGTCGAGCCTTGTTTAATTTCCTTTCCTGGTTTAAGGCCCAGCCCAAAAATTAGTCGCGCCTTGTTTCATTTCCTTTCCTGGTTTAAGGCCCAACGACAATTCAACCCCCGGTCTTCCCCTACTATTGCAGTTGCAGTTGCAGAGTGCCCCGTCTCCCTCTACTGTTGCAGTTGCAGAGTGCCCTGTCTCCTCAAATCCCCCGCCTCAGAAAACCCCAACTTCTCCTCCCCCCGCCTCAGACCTCATTGTCGGCGGTCTGTGCAGCAATGGCGAATATTCCCATCGACCCTGTGCCTTTCCTGCCTCGAGGCTTTGAGATTATGCAGGTTGAAGGTCGGCTAGGACTTCGAAGGGTGATGGTTCCTCGTTGACAACGTCAAAATGAATAGTATGCCATTTCTTCCATTCATCCTATGCCTCCTGGCCCTGTCCCCTTCTTGAATATTCGCGATGTTCTCCTGGATTTCCTCCATAATGAGGCCAGGGTGGGATTTGGGGAGGTTCAGGCTTGCCCTTTTGGTGCGGCTTATGTCTAGTTCACTCATGTTAGTGACAGAGACAGACTGGTTAGGGATAGTCCTATTGCTTTTCAAGATGTGCATGTGTCCTTCGTCAAGCACAATGAGGGGATTAACTAGCGTAGAGTTCAATTTAACAATGAGTGTTGGGTTATGCTTGTCAGCCCCCCCTTGGACCATATGAACACTAAATACATTAATGCTATTTTTAATAAAATTGGTAAGATGCTGTTGTGGGAAAGAGATCCTGAGAACAAAGGAAGAATCCTTGCTAAGGTGAGAGTAACTGATCTGACTGACATTCCTAAGAGTGTTAGAATGACACTTGGAGACAGTGAAGACTCTGAGTCTTGGACTTTTTCTATGGAGATCCTACTCAGCGACCTTCTTGGAGGGGGGCCACCAGATGAAGACCCTGCTCCTGATGATGGTGAGTACCCACACCCTGTCCCTGTGGTGGCTGCTCCCCTTGTCCCCAACCACCTCCTCCACCCCCTCCACAAGATGACAATGCTGGTGAGTGGGACCAATGGGTTATACAAAATGTTGCCCAGAATGTGCCTGTTGGACCCATCCAGGAAGATGGTGAAGAGCTTCAGCCTGACAATCTGCATTCCCCTCCCCATATTGTTCACAGTGGGATTTCTAACTCCTCCCCGAGTGGCAGACCTTACCTGCATCGCTAATTCTAACGATCAGGAGGTGAACCAAGCCCCCACTGCTGAACAGGCATTTGATGGAGCTCTGCATTTGATCAGCATTGGGGATGGACTGCTGAATATTCTTGACGCTTATGCTGATCCTGATGATGATGATGATTCCATCTCTGCTGCTGCTAAAAATGTGGACAGGTATGGTGATTTCTTCATGGAGGACACCAACTTTCTTGATCCAAATGAGGCCCATCTCCAGATTGGAATGACTTACACTCACTTTATGGCAACACCTGATCTCTTGGCAGCAAAGTTCAGGTTCTCTCAACATGGCCTGGAAATTTGGGATAGGTTCTTTTCTCCACACATCCAGTGTGAATCTTCTTCTCAGAAGAGAGCAAAATTTGAGATTCCTATAAGTTGGTTTAACTTTATTACTTTTATGCTAATCATTCCTGAGAAATTTAATTGGGCTAAGAACCTGTTGCAAGTGAATCTACAATTTCCTTCTTGATTCCTGAGAAATGTTTCACTCAGACTGCCCCTTTATGTGTTCAGGATTCTCTGGATCCTGGCTGTTCTGATATAACCCCCTTGACTCCTTCAAAGAAAAGGAGAGGTGCAGGTCCCATTGTTGAGACTGAGGTGAGAAGAAGTCTAAGAATTGTTGAACTTAATGGTGGTTTCAAAAGCCATATCAATTGCTCTGATTTTAATTGTTTATCCTGTCATGCTGAACCCCCTTCTCTTGGCACTAAGGTGGTTAAAAACCTGGCTGTTAATTTTTGTAAGGTGGTTGAGGAAAACCTTGACACAAAACTGCAGAGGAAGAGCAAGGTTGCTGACAAGGCAGTAAAGCCACCTGGTGCAGCAAAAAGGTCTTCTGGAGCTGCTAGTTCGATCAAGGAATAAAAGAAGAAGGAGGCTTTGGGCCACTGTGCAGGCTAAAAAGAAGATGAACAAATAAGTTTCGAATGTTAGGAAAACTCTACTTTTGGGTGGTCATCCTTGGACTTGTGATCCAATGGATTGTTCTTGTTATGTATCTGAGGATGTGGCTCTGGAATATTGTATGGTGGATGTTCCTTTCTTTTGATGAACCATGTTACTCCTTTAAAGGCTTTCTCACTATGTCTCTGTTGGCCTGGATGCTTTATCATACTTTGATAGACATCAAAACCTTTATTCCATCTATAGTTTCCATGGATAGTAAAAGAATATGGAAAATCCTAAACTGTCAAATTTACCTCTAGACTCTCCAATGATTCTTGGATTCTTACCAACGTCTATGGTCCTTGTCAACCTGAAAAAAAGCCTTTGAGTGGAATTTAGACGTTAAGCTATATGACAAATGAAAATAGATTGGAGATTAACTCAACTTTACATTAGCCACTTGATATGAAGGGAATATGCCCGAGAGGCAATAATAAAGTGGTTATTATCGTATTCCTTGTTTATGATAAATGTTTATTTTGCATGCTATAATTGTATTAATACGGAAACGTTAATACATGTGTGTTTAATAAACAAACAGAAAGTTCCTAATTATGCCTCTCTTATAAACTAGCTCGTTGATTAACAAGATGATCAAGGTTTCCTGATCATGGACATTGGATGTTGTTAATAACGGGATCACAACATTAGTGTAATGGTGTGATGAACATTCATCCGAGGTATAGCATTACGATCAAAGTCATTGAGTTTATATTGCTATAACAACTTACGAAGTGATCCTAATCCTTAGACCATGAGATCATGTCAATCACTAACAGGAAGAGTTCCTTGATAACATCAAACGTCACACCGTAATGTGGTGATTATAAAGATGGATTCAGAACTAATAAAGTGTTATGTTGAGGCCCATGGATCGAGAGTGGAATTTGTTCATCCCGATGACCGATAGATATGCTCTGGGCCCTCTCGGTGATATCACATTGATTAGCTTGCAAGCAAGTGATTTGATCACTAGAATGTTATATCACGAACGAAAAGATTGCATGTCAAGCGAGATCAAACTAGGTATGGACATACTGATGATCGAATCTCGGACATGTAATATATCGCGAAACAAAGGGATTAAGATACTAGCGTAAAAGTTTCCGACGATCACAAGAAAGTCATCGTTGAATGTGTGGGAGTCAGTATGGGTCTCCAGATCCCGCTTCTGATTATTGATCCGAGAGGGGCCTCGATCATGTCCGCATTATTCGCGAACCATAGGGTGACACACTTAAGAGACACTGACATCCAATTGGAGCAAAAGTTTCATGCCGGAAAGAATAACAAGCGCAGGAATTTATTTCACTAGATACCAAACGGGTTTTGGGTGAAATTGCAAAGTGTTTCGCATGTGAAATGAAATACTAGCAAGGGGTTATATGTGAATGTTTGTCATTAAAGTAATTGACAAAATTCTGAATAAATAAAAGGAGTTTTATTTAATGAGAGTTTGCATTAAATTTGGTGGAAATTTAATGGGAATTTGAGTGGGTTTTTGAGTGGAGGGAATTGAAAGGCTTTTGTGTGAGTGGAGTGTCCACCCACATGAATGAAAGGAGGGGAGGGGGCAGCCCCATGGCTGAGCGCATGGCCCCTTGGGTGCCCCCCTCTCCCTATAAAAGGAGCCCCCTCCCTCTCTCTCACTCACACCTCCTCGTGAAGGATCTCTCTCCCCCTCTAGTATTTATTCCCCATGGTCTCGGACTAGCGAGATACATGTTCCCGGTGGCTTTTCGGCAAGAAAGAGTTGTGCTTCCGCTGCATCGCTGGAGCGAGGAGGCAGAGGTTGCTCGGTGCCTCGAACGTGTGTGCGAGCACGGATGCGCTGCTGTTTTGCGGCGCTAGGACTTCCTCTCGATCTTGAGATCGGCAAGAGATCGTCTACATCAACCACGAGTTTGGACTCGTTAAGCTTTGTCGGTCTTCAAGGGTATGTTCTCTACGGATATACATCCGCCCGTTGTTTGTATCTAGTAGATAGATCTTGGTACATAGTTGTTCCCATCGTAGGAAAATTTTTGTTTTCTATGCTGCGAACCCTACAGTGGTATCAGAGCCGGATCTATGCGTAGATACTTTGCACGGGTAGTACACATATGAGTATGTGGGCGATGATGATCATTTTATTGCTTCTTAGTTGTACTTTGGATATTGGTGGCATAATGGGACGAAGCGGCCCGGACAAACTTTACATGTCCTCGCACATGAGACCTGTTCCACGCTTGACATGCAACTAGTTTTGCATAAGTGGCTAGCGGGTGTCTGTCTCTCCTACTATAGTCAATATCTAATTTGCAAGGAGTTGTCAACAATTTGGTTATCCTCGTTGTGGTTCATGTTCGTAGGTAGGAACAGTTCTATCTTCGAAAGCCCTAAGCCACGTAAAATTTGCAATGGATAAATTAGAGGCGTCTAGTTTAGATTGTTGCTGGGCTAGTGTTATGATATGGTGATGTTGTAAGTAGAAGTATGAGATGATACTCTTACAACACACATAGCGTGTAAGTTCCATAGACCTTGGCCTTACACATAAAGGTATGATAGAGATCATACCACGGTGCACATGATGGAGATCATATGCGGGAACCATATCATTTCACTTATAAACATGTGATGTTTTGATTGCATCTTATATTGCTTGTTTGGCGTTTTATTAGCATAATAAGATGATCCCTCATTTAGATATCAAGATAAGAATGTGTTCTTCCTTAAGTATGCACCGACAATGTTTCGTCGCTTCAAGACATCACGTGATGATCAGGTGTACTTGAATCCACGAGCATATCTCGGGTGTAAGACAGTTACACACGCGAATACTAAGGTTTTTACTTGGCGAGCCTAGCATGTACAGAGATGGCCTCGGAACACGGACCGAAAGGTTAAGCATGAGTCATATGTTTTTGATATGATGACCATATGGATGCTCACCTTTCAAGCTACACCGACTCACGTGATGATCGGACTTGGTGTAGTGAATTTGGTTCATGTAATCACCAAAAAGACACGAGGGATGTAGTTTTTGAGTGGGAGTTTATTTCTAATTTGGATTAGTAGAACTCAATTTATCATAAATTAAATCAAAGTGAATTTGCATAATTTGTTGTAGTCATTGGCATTCGTTCACCACCTTATGCATTGTCACATCCCAAATTTTATATTTGGTCTTGCATATCATTCATAGCATTGCATCATATCTTTCCATGCAATACTGTCGAGTAGAAAGGTTCGACGAAACGCTACTTGCAAAACCCTATTTTGTTTCGCTACGAGGTTCCCGCGGGGAGCTTTAGAGGGACTTGCAACAACCACCCCTGTAGGTTCGAGTTTTCGCGCAAACTTCGACTGAAGGTTGTTCCCCTCGATGATACGAACCCATAGGCGCGAGAATCGCTCCAATCGGAGTCCGTATGCAAAAGACTCGGACGTTTTAGTAAACCGCCGGAAAACGGTCCGAATATCTGGACCGATTTCCGAGTTCTAGTCCAACTCCGGACCGAACCAGTTTAGATTTCCGCGTGAGGCCCCACAAAAGGAACCACCTGGCCTCGTAACCCGCACCCACCTGCGCCGACCCCGCCGCCTCCACTCCTTCCGCGCGCACGCCTCCCGAGGCAGCCGCCGTCGGCGTATCGCCAGCCGCCGCCAGTGCGCGCCGCTCTCCTCTCTCCGTTCCGCCACCGCCGCCCGCCCGCCGCCCGAGCACGCCGCCAGACGCTATCTCGCCGCCCGCAACGCCGCTGCCGCTGGCAGCCCGCCGCCGCAGCGCGGCCGCCGCGCGCCGCCGGCCGCCACGCGCGCCAGCGCCATCCCGCCCGCCGACGCCGCCGCCCGCGCCACGCTGAAGCTCCCGCCAGCGCCCGACCCGCCGCTTGCCGCGCGCCCGCGCCGCTGCGCCGCGCGCTGCGCACACACGCTGCGCGCATCGATGCGATATAGCGTGTCTTCGCGCGCGCGTCTACCTACACGTGCACGCATACACGCACGTACGCGCGCCGCGTTAATTTTCTTGACCCGTAGTTGACCGTGTGTACGCCCGTGCAGGAAAGATCTCGATGCCGGATCCGATCGCCACCGCCGTCCGGAGCTCGCCGCGCCTTCCGGAGTCCGATTCCGGCAAGACAACAGCCACCCTCAGATCATAGATCGGCGGCTTAGATCGTTCGTTGACTGGTCAGCATCCCAGGCGTTGACTGGTCAGACGCCCGATCGGCGCCGATCAAGCATACGTTGATTGGCGGGTCAATTTCGTTAATCCCTCTAGTTGGCAGATTTCGGTAGAATCTTGTAAATTGCGTAGAAATTCAACCGCTTGGCCAAAAATTGCAAATAAAATATGTACGAGTTCAGTGAGTCGTGTAGAATCTCGCTGTACTTTTGGTTCAGACCTTTACTGTCAGGTTTAGTACAGTTTAATCAAACTAGTTAGTTGCCTTTTCGGAGTAATAAATTCGTAGAAAAAGATCTGTAGCTCCAAAAATCGCGTGTGATATGTCCCTGAACTCGAGTGAACGAGAGGAATCTCATCGTGAATTAAAAGGGTAGGCTTACAGTAAAAACTTCTGCAGTATTTGTCTAATGGCTTTCTATAATGTTTTAATTACTCGGGAAGTTCTATAGCTCCTTTTTGAGTAATTCCAATTGGTACTGTTTCTATTCAGCGATGCCTATGCGGTAGAATTTTCCCAAGATTTTACGAACAGTATACTACAGGTAGTGAATTATTTAGGTTCTAGCTCTAGTTTGGAGCATTACTTTTGTCTATTAGTTTTCCTAGCGCCAAATCTATTTTTCCATGCATGTATTCAGTAGCATTATGGATTAGAATTATGTGGTGCAGCTGTAGCACCAATTCACTTGCCGTTCTTGCATTCATGCATCATATTTGTTGCATATGTTGTCGATTGTTTGTTTATGAATGCAATTGTGTCGTGTAGATTGCGCTAAGTGAAACGCTTGTTCGTGTGAGGATTGTGCTCCAGACCGCTACAACCAAGGCAAGTAGATGCTACTTTGTTCATGATATCGTCCTACTATTTTCAATGCATTGTCATGTATTTTGTAGATGCATGTGTAGGATGATACTATCGCTATGATATGTCCTATTATGTGGTAGGACCCTCTTTGTAGATGAACCACCATTGGTAGATGTGCTTAGCCATGATTTGTTGAACGAGGGCTGGGTTACATCATTTGATACTTGTCTTCTCAAAGTATTGGTTTGTGAAAACTAAAACAACTTAATCAATGAACCCCCTGGGTGTGATGGTATTGATAAGTTTTGGTGGTTTCATTGCGGAAAGGCACCCAGGTATCAAGAGAGAATGATTGGCTTCTTTATTGTGTAGCTTACGTGTACAACCATGTGCCAATAATGGAATGGGCGGTTGGTTGGACTTAGTAGGTTGTGGTAACTCGAACCCGCGTATCCAGAGATGTTGAATTTTGGTAGGTTGGACCGGTGCGCGTCGGAATTGAGGAGCTACTTCCCGAATAGTCTCTTCTTGGTCTTCTCCCTATCATCACCCAAAATGAGAGTGATGGTACGAGTTGGGCTGGCCAAGTCACATGGGTAAAGTGTACTAACCTCTGCAGGGTGTATAATCTAATCGATTAGCCGTGTCCCCGGTTATGGACATCTGAGTTGCTAGATATTGATCCCATGACATGCTTCTCGCTCATTCTAATTTCTTAATTGCTTTAATATTGTTGGGTTAACTTAATTGGGATCCTTTCAAAGAAAATCAAAAACTGTTTATGAAAGTAGGATAAATGTATTTTCAAATGCAAGCCAGACACAGCTCCAATTGCCAAATATGCATGTAGATGTTAGTACTATTGTCTCCTTTAATAGCTCTACTTGCCATACATTCCATGTATTGACCCTTCGGGGCTGCTACGTTTCATGTTGCAGGTTATTCCGATTCTGATTGATCGTTATAGGCCACAGTACTCCACTCGGCACTTGTTCACTTGTGGGCAAATTGAAGAATGGAGGATATATTTAGTTTTGTTGCTACCTGAATAATTTGAGCTAGCTTTATGCTAAGCTTTTATTGTAATAATGGTACTCTGGATCTTTGTAGATCATGATACACGGTTATTTTGCTATGATTATCTATCTTACTCTATTGTGGGCCAATGAACCGATCCAGGGATTGGCATGTCACATAGAGGCCACGGTCTTTTCAGAACCAGGGTGTTACAGGATGGTATCAGAGCCCGTGTGTCGACTGTAGGATCGTGACCTAAGATTGGAATAGGAAGCCATAGAAGTATTAGGCCTATATTAACACTGTCTTTCCTCTTATGCCTTTTACCCTCGTAAATTCTTACCATATGCTATTCTCACACTTTCCTCTTTTACTTGATAGATGGGAGACGTCAGGACTGAGTATGTCACCATGGAGTCACCAAGGCCCTTTGCAAGGCAGTTAGCTCAGCTCTCGGTCATTGGGATTGCACGCCTATGTTCAAGGGAAGAAGGCTGTACACCTATGGATATGGAGAGGATGCATGGGAGATCACTACCTCCATATTCAGAGATGCCGCTGGCCAAACCCGCGCACTTGGTCTACACCAAGATATACTGAACTGGGACTTGGAATCAACCTGTCAGACATGAAGCCTGTCTCGCCAGGCCACTATGTCCGACACACCTACTGCAGATTCACCCTACCGTGATTATGGAAGGCGTGATGAAGATGGGAACATTGTGGTTACCCCGGGCGACATGAACAACATGCCGCCCCGTCAGAGGAACATAGAGGACATGGAGAGGGAGAATGGAGCTCTAGCAGAGAAGGTGAGGATGTTGAAGGAGATAGCAGACTTTACCAGCAATGGTATGGTGGTCCAAAGACAGGAGATTGACACTTTGCATGAAGCTGTTGGAGTTCTGGAGAATGCCCTGATAGCCAGAGATGCAACCATAGCACATCTTCATGGTACTGTGCAGGAGAACACCCAGAACATACAACAATTGCAAGGGACAGTCCAGGAAAGGGATCAAACTATTGAAGCTATGACAGCCCAGATTGCTGCTCTCCAGGCACAGCTGAATCCACCCTCTGATGATGACAATGGAGATGATGGCAACAATGGGGATGATGATGACAGTGGAGATGATGATGATGATGAGGACAAGGATGATGATGATGGAGACGATGATGGTGGAGGAGATGAAGCTGTTGCAGTTGCAGCTGAGGATGAAGAAGAAGAGGACGATCCAGAGGAGGTGGAGTTTGAAGTCTCAAGTGATGGTTCAGGAGAGGTGTACACTCCACCGCCATGGTTATACCGCGAGCCGAAGCGCCAACGCATGACCGCAAAGACCTACCTCAACCTCTTCAATAGGTAGATAGAAGTCCACCAGTTAGTCCACGTTAGGAGAACTCGTTAGGATTAGTCTCGATCGTTGTGAAACTTAGTTCGTGTTAGTTTAAGAGTGTTTAGTTGCTTATTTGTGTACTCCAATATCCCAGGATTTATTTGTGCGAATTTTATGAAAGAGTTATGGCAATTTGGTTATCATCTGTTTGTTTTTCGCTGCAGTTTTTCTGCTGATACAGCAGTACTGCGCGATTTTTAATATTTTTCTGGTAACTCGGACAAATCTGAAAAAGGGCTGATGCGAAACTCCCTGTGATATATGCACAAAAATTGGCTTAATTTTCTAACGAGTTTAAGTCAGGCGGAAAAATTCGTGAAAGCTGCTGGACTGTTCTGGCAGAATTGTTGTTTTGGTTGCGTAGTTGATCAACTGTTTAGTTAACCATTGCCAACTCTTGCAAAACTATTTCAGTAGTTATATACTGCTAGGATAACACCTGGAATGTTTCTGGATCGCTTGTTTGTTGATGTGTTGCTTGCTTGTGATTGTCTGCTATTGTTTGTTGTTGTTTGATCATATGCATGGGTAGAATCCTATTATCGTAGCTGATTCTTTCTAAACTTACCTATGCTGAACCGCAGATGCCTCCCCGTCGCCAACCCACTGAGATGGAGCAGCTCATGG
The DNA here is from genome assembly GCA_030063025.1 of Avena longiglumis. Lineage (NCBI taxonomy): Eukaryota > Viridiplantae > Streptophyta > Magnoliopsida > Poales > Poaceae > Avena > Avena longiglumis. Next base: position 479,002,473 of record CP125976.1, read on the forward strand.
CAGCTTAGGCACAGCTGACCCAAGTGATGACCCAGTTCATGGCGAATCAGAACAACAACAATGGAAACAATCAGCCTCAGGGAGATGCTCTCACCAGATTTCTGAGGTTAAGGCCAGCTAAGTTCTCTACTGCAACGGAACCAATGGTTGCTCTCGACTGGTTGCATTCAGTCAACAAGGATCTAGTAACTGTCGGATGCACTGATGCCGAGAAGGTTAGGTTTGCCGCTCACCTACTGGAGGGACCAGCCGCTTCTTGGTGGGACACATTTCAGATCACCCACCTGCTGGATACCGTGACTTGGGCAATGTTTGAAGAAGGTTTTAGGACCAACCACGTGTCTTCAGGAGTTCTGAGCCTGAAGAGGAAGGAGTTCCGCAATTTGCGCCAAACCAATCGCACCGTGGCCGAGTACATTGAGGAGTTCAACAACCTGTCCCGTTATGCACCTGAGGATGTTGACACTGATGCCAAAAGGAGGGAGAGATTCCTGGATGGCCTCAGTGATGAGCTTTCAGTACAGCTACTTGTGGTTTATTGCCCCACTTTCCAAGAGCTTATGGACAAGGCCAGGATCTTGGAGGGGAAGCACAAGCAGGTGGAGAACCGCAAGAGAAAGAGCAATACTCATCACTCTGGTTCTCACCACAAGTCTCGCACTTCATATGATGGATACTCCAAGCATGGAGGAAGTGACCATGGGAGCCATGACCGCCGCGATGGACATCGCCATGACAACCATAGGAGCAGCCACCACAACCACAAGGGAGGACACTCTCACCACTCTGGAGGACACGGCGGACATGACCGCAACCGTGATCGCAACTTCGTGAAGAAGGATCTGAGTGAGGTGACGTGCTTCAAGTGCAAGCAGAAGGGACACTATGCCGATAACTGTCCGGAGAGGAAAGGACTGAAGCCAACCAACGGTGAGAAGGCCACAGTGAACCACATGAATGTGGAGGAGATTCCAGATGAGCCTGACCTTGTGATTGGTAAGTTCCCAATCAACACTTACCCTGCACTTATACTTTTTGATACTGGTGCATCGCATTCATTCATATCAAGGGCATTTGTGAACAAGTATAAGTTACCTACTGAGTCTATGAAAAGGTCTATTAGAGTGAGTTCACCTGGAGGGGATATGATAGCTAGCGCGGGATGCCGCGACTTGACTGTGAGGATTGGAACACACAACTTCATTGCACATCTAGTAGTATTGGATTCACAGGGATTAGATGTCATTCTGGGTATGGATTGGATGTCTATGCATGGGGGACACATAGATTGCGCACAGCGAGCTGTTTCACTCAAAACCCCGGATGGTAAGAGGATTAGATTCAAGTCGGTTGCACGACCGAGAAGGTGTAAGTTGAATTCTCTTAAGGGGGTTAGCATGGATACTGTGCCAGTAATTAGGGATTACCCCGATGTGTTTCCGGAAGAGCTGCTAGGGATGCCACCTGACAGGGATGTTGAGTTTCTTATCGTCCTGATGCCGGGAACAGGACCAATAGCAAAGAAACCATATAAGATGGATGTGTATGAGCTGAAAGAATTGAAGAAACAGTTGAAGGAACAACTGGAAAAGGGATTCATTCAACCTAGTGCGTCGTCATGGGGAGCACCTGTTCTTTTTGTGGAGAAGAAAGACAACACCAAGATATTAGTGGTAGACTATCGCTCGCTGAACGAAGTAACCATTAAGAACAAGTACCCTCTGCCGAACATAAATGATTTGTTTGACCAACTGGAAGGAGCAAAGGTGTTCAGCAAGATTGATCTGCGATCAGGCTACTTCCAATTGAAGATCCGAGAGGAGGATGTACCAAAACCGCCTTCACCACTAGGTATGGTTTATATGAGTACACGGTTATGTCTTTTGGACGAACGAATGCCCCGGCGTATTTCATGACCATGATGAACAAGGTATTTATGGAGTATTTGGACAAGTTCGTGGTGGTGTTTATTGATGACATACTGATATATTCCAAGGATGATGCCGAACATGAGAAACATCTGAGGATGATTATGGAGAAGCTGAGGGAACACAAGCTATATGCCAAATTCAGTAAGTGTGAATTCTGGCTTAACACAGTTGGATTTCTTGGACACGTAGTGTCAGGAGAAGGAATTGCGGTTGATCCAAACAAAGTGACTGCAGTAACTGAGTGGGAAGCACCCAAGAATGCTGGAGAGATTCGAAGCTTTTTGGGACTTGCTGGTTATTACAGGAGGTTTATTGAAAATTTTTCCAAGATTGCTAAGCCGATGACTGAACTTCTGAAGAAGGAGAGGAAGTTTGAATGGTCAGACGTATGTGAAGCCAGCTTTCAGGAACTGAAGCGTCGACTAGTGACCGCGCCTGTTCTATGTCTACCAGATCTTCAGAAGGATTTCCAAGTGTACTGCGATGCTTCTCGACAGGGACTTGGGAGTGTGCTGATGCAAGATGGGAGAGTAGTGTCATATGCCTCGCGACAACTCAAGCACCATGAGCGGAATTATCCCACACACGACTTGGAGTTAGCATCAATGGTTCATGCGCTCAAAGTGTGGAGGCATTACTTAATGGGAAAACACTATGATGTGTACACTGACCACAAGAGCCTGAAGTACATATTTACACAGAAGGAACTGAACATGAGACAACGGAGATGGTTGGAACTTATCAAGGATTATGATATGAATCTACAATACCACCCAGGAAAGGCCAATGTAGTAGATGATGCTCTGAGCCGAAAGGTTTATGCCAATGGATTGACAATTGGCGAATTGCCTGAGGACTTGTGCAAGCAATTCAAGGACCTTAGACTGGAGGTAGTGTCTGAAGGATACTTGGCAACAATGGAAGTCCAACCAACGCTACAGGACAGAATCGTAAAGGCTCAAGTGGGAGACAAGGAAATAGAGGAGATAAAGGAAAAGATGAAGGAGAACCGGGAAAAGGATATTCGCGAGGATGAACATGGTACCTTGTGGTATGGGGATCGTTTGTGTGTGCCCAGCGACCCGGAGATAAGGGAGTTGATTTTGCAGGAGGCTCATAACTCGCCGTATTCCATACATCCGGGCAACACAAAGATGTATATGGATTTGAAGAGCAGATTTTGGTGGAACAACATGAAGGGAGATATCGCCAAGCATATTTCCCTATGTGATGTATGTAGCCGAGTGAAGGCAGAACACCAGAAGCCAGCAGGGCTGCTACAACCATTGCTGTCTTGGACCGAAGTGGGATAGAGTGGGAATGGACTTTATCACAGGATTGCCCAGGACCAGGTCAGGATATGACTCTATTTGGGTTGTGGTCGACCATTTGACCAAGGTAGCCCACTTTATACCGGTGAAGACGACCTATACGAGTGCAAAGTTGGCCAAGATTTACATGGACAAACTTGTGTGCCTACACGGAGTTCCCAAGAGCATCGTATCTGATAGAGGCACCCAATTTACATCACACTTCTGGCGCCAGCTGAACGAGTCACTTGGTACTAGATTGGAGTTTAGCACAGCGTTTCACCCACAGACTGATGGACAGACCGAGAGGGTGAATCAGAATTTGGAGGACATGCTGAGATCTTGCGCCTTGGCTCATGGCTCTAGTTGGGATGAGAATTTGCCGTATGCGGAGTTTTCCTACAACAATAGCTACCAAACCAGCATCAAGACGTCACCGTTCGATGTGTTATATGGGAAACGGTGCCGAACACCATTGCTATGGGATGGAGTAGGAGAACGTCAGTTGTTTGGACCTGATTTGATCAAGGATGCTGAGGAGAAGGTCGCCTTGATTAGGGATAGGCTGAAGGTAGCACAATCAAGGCAGAAGAGCTACGCTGACGCCAAGCACAAGGAAGTGGTGTACGAGATAGGCGATAGAGCATACCTCAGAGTATCGCCGCTTCGTGGAATCAAGAGATTTGGAATTAAGGGTAAAATGGCACCTCGATTCATTGGACCGTATCGGGTCTTAGCACGCAAAGGAGAAGTTGCTTACCAGTTGGAGTTGCCAGAGGCTCTGTCTGCTGTTCACAACGTGTTCCACGTGTCCCAGCTGAAGAAGTGCCATCCGGAGATGGTGGATACACCATTGAGAGACACCGTCTTCTTGGAGGAGGTTCAGCTGAGAATGATTTGACCTATGAGGAGAAACCGGTCAAGATTCGGAGACAGCGAAAGGACTACCCGTACCAAGACAATCAAGTTTTGCAAAGTACAGTGGAGCCACCACACCGAAGAGGAAGCCACTTGGGAGCGTGAGGATGACATCCGAGAGGACTACCCACACCTATTTGCTAGCCGCGCCGAATCTCGAGGACGAGATTCATCTTAAGGGGGTTAGTCTTGTCACATCCCAAATTTTAGATTTGGTCTTGCATATCATTCATAGCATTGCATCATATCTTTCCATGCAAAACCGTCGAGTAGAAAGGTTCGACGAAACGCTACTTGCAAAACCCTATTTTGTTTCGCTACGAGGTTCCCTCGGGGAGCTTTAGAGGGACTTGCAACAACCACCCCTGTAGGTTCGAGTTTTCGCGCAAACTTCGACTGGAGGTTGTTCCCCTCGACGATACGAACCCATAGGCACGAGAATCGCTCCAATCGGAGTTCGTATGCAAAAGACTCGGACGTTTTAGTAAACCGCCGGAAAACGGTCCGAAAATCTGGACCGATTTCCGAGTTCTAGTCCAACTCCGGACCGAACCAGTTTAGATTTCCGCGTGAGGCCCCACAAAAGGACCCACCTGGCCTCGTAACCCGCACCCACCTGCGCCGACCCCGCCGCCTCCACTCCTTCCGCGTGCATGCCTCCCGAGCCAGCCGCCGCCGCCAGCTCCCTCCGCCGCCGCCAGACTTCGCCGCCAAAGCGCCGCCCTCTCTCTCCGTTCGCCACCCGCGCCCGACGCTGCCGCCCTCGCGAGCACGCCCGCTGCCGCCATCCCGCCGCCTGCAGGCGCCACTGCAGCCCAGCAGCCGCCGCCCGCGCCGCCGCCATCGCCGCCTCCGCGCCCTCGGCCGCCCAGCGCCCATCGCGCCGCCAGCATCGCCGCCCTCCGCCGACGCCGCGACCGCCGCCACCCGCGCCTGCGCGAGCTCCCGCCAGCGCCCGCCCACATGCGCCGCGCCGCCTCGCTGCGCTGCGCACACACACACACGCACGCGATACCGCATGCGATATAGCGTGTCTTCGCGCGCGCGTCTACCTACACGTGCACGCATACACGCACGTACGCGCGCCGCGTTAATTTTCTTGACCCGTAGTTGACCGTGTGTACGCCCGTGCAGGAAAGATCTCGACGCTGGATCCGATCGCCACAGCCGTCCGGAGCTCGCCGCGCCTTCCGGAGTCCGATTCCGGTAAGACAGTAGCCACCGTCAGATCATAGATCAGCGGCTTAGATCGTTTGTTGACTGGTCAGCATCCCAGGCGTTGACTAGTCAGGCGTGATCAGCGCCCGATCAAGCAGAACAGATTGATCTGGGTCAATTTCGTTAATCCCTCTAGTTGGCAGATTTCGGTAGAATCTTGTAAATTGCGTAGAAATTTAACCGCTTGGCCAAAAATTGCAAATAAAATATGTACGAGTTCAGTGAGTCGTGTAAAATCTATCTGTACCTTTGGTTCAGACCTTTACTGTCAGGTTTAGTACAGTTTAATCAAACTAGTTAGTGGCCTTTTTTGAGTAATAAATTCGTAGAAAAAGATCTGTAGCTCCAAAAATCGCGTGTGATATGTCCCTGAACTCGTGTGAACTAGGGGAATCTCATCGTGAATTAAAAGGGTAGGCTTACAGTAAAAACTTCTGCAGTATTTTCTAATGGCTTTCTGCAGTGTTTTAATTACTCGGGAAGTTCTATAACTCCTTTTTGAGTAATTCCAATTGGTACTGTTTCTATCAGCGATTCCTATGCGGTAGAATTTTCCCAAGATTTTATGAACAGTATACTACCGGTAGTGAATTATTTAGGTTCTAGCTCTAGTTTGGAGCATTACTTTTGTCTATTAGTTTTCCTAGCGCCAAATCTATTTTTTCATGCATGTATTTGGTAGCATTATGGATTAGAATTATGTGGTGCAGCTGTAGCACCAATTCACATGCCGTTTTTGCATTCATGCATCATATTTGTTGCATATGTTGTGGATTGTTTGTTTATGAATGCAATTGTGTCGTGTAGATTGTGCTGAGTGCAACGCTTGTTCGTGTGAGGATTGTGCTCCAGACCGCTACAACCAAGGCAAGTAGATGCTACTTTGTTCATGATATCGTCCTACTATTTTCAATGCATTGTCGTGTATTTTGTAGATGCATGTGTAGGATGATACTATCGCTATGCTATGTACTATTATGTGGTAGGACCCTCTTTGTAGATGAACCACCGTTGGTAGATGTGCTTAGCCATGCTTTGTTGAACGAGGGCTGGGTTACATCATTTGATACTTGTCTTCTCAAAGTATTGGTTTGTAAAAACTAAAACAACTTAATCAATGAACCCCCTGGGTGTGATGGTATTGATAAGTTTTGGTGGTTTCATTGCGGAAAGGCACCCAGGTATCAAGAGAGAATGATTGGCTTCTTTATTGTGTAGCTTACGTGTACAACCATGTGCCAATAATGGAATGGGAGGTTGGTTGGACTTAGTAGGTTGTGGTAACTCGAACCCGCGTATCCAGAGATGTTGAATTTTGGTAGGTTGGACCGGTGCGCGTCGGGATAGAGGAGCTACTTCCCGAACAGTCTCTTCTTGGTCTTCTCCCTATCATCACCCAAAATGAGAGTGATGGTACGAGTTGGGCTGGCCAAGTCACATGGGTAAAGTGTACTAACCTCTGCAGGGTGTATAATCTAATCGATTAGCCGTGTCCCCGGTTATGGACATCTGAGTTGCTAGATATTGATCCCATGACATGTTTCTCGCTCATTCTAATTTCTTAATTGCTTTAATATTGTTGGGTTAACTTAATTGGGATCCTTTCAAAGAAAATCAAAAACTGTTTATGAAAGTAGGATAAATGTATTTGCAAATGCAAGCCAGACACAGCTCCAATTGCCAAATATGCATGTAGATGTTAGTACTATTGTCTCCTTTACTAGCTCTACTTGCCATACATTTCATGTATTGACCCTTCGGGGCTGCTACGTTTCATGTTGCAGGTTATTCCGATTCTGATTGATCGTTATAGGCCACGATACTCCACTCGGCACTTGTTCACTTGTGGGCAAATTGAAGATTAGAGGATATATTTAGTTTTGTTGCTACCTGAATAATTTGAGCTAGCTTTATGCTAAGCTTTTATTGTAATAATGGTACTCTGGATCTTTGTAGATCATGATACACGGTTATTTTGCTATGATTATCTATCTTACTCTATTGTGGGCCAATGAACCGATCCAGGGATTGGCATGTCACATAGAGGCCACGGTCTTTTCAGAACCGGGGTGTTACATGCATAGTTGTAATTGAGATAATAGAACTATAGAATTCTGGATATATACTTTACGAACTGGTATCGTATTGTGTTGAGTGTCAATCTAAAGTTTCAAGTCCTATTGCAAACTTTCAGCAAACTCTATTTACTCCGTGAAATTTAATAGTTGGTATTAAATCAAGAGTAACAATTCCAGTGTTAGTATCTTAAGTATCATATTTGCCTCCATGATTCTTGATTTAAATATCAAGATTATCTAGGAGCTGAAAGAATTGTTTCAGAAACCATCATGTGTGGTAGATATAACGATATCTGAAACAATGTTTTGGTTGCAATATGATAGAGTATAATATATGTTCTCATATTGGATGAGAATTTACGAAGGTTGGAGATGCTAGACATCCTAATCATCCAAAAGGGTTTTGGAAAGTAATGTTATACTCACGATTCGCCTTTATAAGCTACAGTAGCTTGATCATGAAAGTCGTCATGATAAGAGTGAATAGAAGATGTATGTAAAGTGTTTACTACACTAAAATATTACTAAAGAATGGATTTTAAAAGAATACCGATCATTTTGATGATGGTGTTCTACTTTAAAGTGCAAGTCCAAAGGTATTATTATTTGAATATACACGCTTTGTACTATGTGTCATGTATATGGCTCCACTTTTGATGTTGATAGATTCTTTTAAAAAGGAAAAGGAAATGCTGAAAGAGAATATATAAAATATATTTGGCAGAACAGAAAAGATTGGAAATATCCAATTTAGGTATATGGATGATATACATGTTATGGTTGTATTCTTTGCTTGTTAAACAATGTGGTTCTTGGGTATTGGATACCGAATTGGTTGATATGAAATTTCATACGGAACGACGTAATTCATAAACCACAATGGCCTAAGTAACTAGCAAGAGAATATGTGATGATGTTCATCGAAAACAAATAAACCGTTGTTTGTATTTCTCGTTGACATCAAAGCTTGACTTCAAGATTTATTTTAATAATTGTTATTTAAATCAGGTATTATGAGAACAAAGGTTGTTCAAATAATTACCATATTCCATATAAGATGGATGATTAACAAACCTTAGCTAAATGTGCTGAGTTGCGCAGCGCCGGAAAATATTCCGGAGGCAGCCATAATGCTCATAGCTTATGTGCCTCAAAGGTTGTGGTCAAGGAGATCTAAGTTCTTATTGAACCAAGTAGGTCGGTTAAACAATCAAATGCTAAGATTTGAGAGTAAATCATTATTGTTTGACAATGATGAACCGAATACATACAAAGAAGCGATGATGGGCCCTGACTCTGTCAAATGGCTCGAAGCCATAAAATCCGTGATAGTTCCATACACGAGAAATCAAGTTTTGAACTTGGAAGACCCTCCGGAAAGGTGTAAAAACCTATCGGTCGTATTTGGATCTATAAAGAAATAGACATGGATGTTTCACATCTATGAAATAGTCGACATGTCGTAAAGTATTTTACGACAATGTTCAAGGAGGTGACTATGACAAGATTTGATCTTTCATAGCGATATTTAGTCTGGACGGATTAAAGTAGCAACCACTACATATAATCTGTTATATGGTAGATGAATAAACAAAACAAAGTTCTTCTAATAGAATGGTTACCTAGGACGTGTACATGACACGGTCCAAAGGATTTTGTTAAATTCAAAGGATGCTAAAAGGGCGTGCAAACTTCAATGGTTGAAGTAAGCATCGCGGAGTTGGAATCTTCACCATGATGAAAAGGAGTTTTCATCAGGAGATGATGAAGATGCTTGCATTTGCAAGAAATTAAGTGGGAGCGCTGAGACATATTTCTAATACATTATGTGGAGGACATCTTGTTGATTAGAAATGATGTATCTTTTACTGACCAAAGGTTAAGAATTTCATTTCGATGAAATAATTAGGCAAAACCCGAATATTTAGCATGAATGACTATAGTGGATAGACTGTGACGCTAATATGATTGTGCTAAACGTACATATATGAGATATTGAAGGAGTTCAATATAGAAACAACAAGAATCAGTTCTTGTTGCATGGAAAGGAATTGAATCAAGATTCAAGTGTATCGACACTTGATAAGTGAAACAAGATTCAAGTGCTTTGACACTTGATGAGTAAAATCACAAGAATGATTTGATCAATCATACCATGATATGTACACATCCAGATATGTCCTATGCTCTAAGTGTTATGAGCAAATACCAGAATGAATCATAAAATGATCATTGGACGATAGTGAGAATATTCTTATGATCTTTTGGAAGAACTAAGAATATATCTGTGTAGAGGTGACAAACAATTACTAATAGTTCATTGTAAAGCGTTACATTGATACTAGTTTTGTCACAAGATACAAATTAAGTTTATCTTAATTTAAACTATGGGTGGCACAATGTAATGGAAACGAGATTCCATGATGGATTTGGATGAAATCCATAGTTAAGACATTATGACGAATACTACAACAAAAAGGCTAAGTATATGACTGCTATAGTAGCAACAAAGGAGGGAATTTGTGTCAAGTAGTTTGTTATCAAACTAAGGTGTGGTTCGCAATGGGCTAACACTAAAGATATATTGTATGACAATAGTATCAACGTGTTTTAACCCCAAGGAACTAAAGGTCTCACCGAAAGACCAAATTTATACAATGCCATCTCATTGGAGAATGAGTGATGCGTGAAGACGCAAAGACATGCAAATACACACGGACCTGAAGCGTCAGATCCGTAGATTATGTTAACCACTTGCAATTGCGTATATGGAACACCGGAAAGCCATAAGTGTTCAATACGCAAAGTTCTCAAACTAGATTATTGTCTCTAGTGCAAGTGGGAGACTGAAGGGAATATGCCCGAGAGGCAATAATAAAGTGGTTATTATCGTATTCCTTGTTTATGATAAATGTTTATTTTGCATGATATAATTGTATTAAGAAGCGTTAATACATGTGTGTTTAATAAACAAACAGAAAGTTCCTAGTTATGCCTCTCTTATAAACTAGCTCGTTGATTAACAAGATGATCAAGGTTTCCTGATCATGGACATTGGATGTTGTTAATAACGGGATCACAACATTAGTGTAATGGTGTGATGAACATTCATCCGAGGTATAGCATTACGATCAAAGTCATTGAGTTTATATTGCTATAACAACTTACAAAGTGATCCTAATCCTTAGACCATGAGATCATGTCAATCACTAACACCGGAAGAGTTTCTTGATAACATCAAACGTCACACCGTAACAGGGTGATTATAAATATGGATTCAGAACTAATAAAGTGTTATGTTGAGGCCCATGGATCGAGAGTGGAATTTGTTCATCCCGATGACGGATAGATATGCTCTGGGCCCTCTCGGTGATATCACATTGATTAGCTTGCAAGCAAGTGATTTGATCACTAGAATGTTATATCACGGGAACGAGAAAAGAGTGCATGTCGGTAACGAGATCAAACTAGGTATGGAGATACCGATGATCGAATCTCGGACATGTAATATATCGCGAAACAAAAGGATTAAGATACTAGCGTAAAAGGTTCCGATCACAAGAAAGTCATCGTTGAATGTGTGGGAGTCGATGGGTCTCGGATCTCGCTTCTGATTATTGATCCGAGAGGGGTCTCGATCATGTCCGCATTATTCACGAACCGTAGGGTGACACACTTAAGAGACACCGACATCCAATTGGAGCAAAAGTTTCATGCCAGAAAGAATAACAAGCGCAGGAATTTATTTCACTAGATACCGAAACGGGTTTTCGGGTGAAATTGCAGAAAGTGTTTCTGCATGTGAAATGAAATACTAGCAAGGGGTTATATGTGAATGTTTGTCATTAAAGTAATTGACAAAATTCTGAATAAATAAAAGGAGTTTTATTTAATGAGAGTTTGCATTAAATTTGGTGGAAATTTAATGGGAATTTGAGTGGGTTTTTGAGTGGAGGGAATTGAAAGGCTTTTGTGTGAGTGGAGTGTCCACCCACATGAATGAAAGGAGGGGAGGGGGCAGCACCATGGCTGGGCGCATGGCCCCTTGGGTTCCCCCCTCTCCCTATAAAAGGAGCCCCCCTCCCTCTCTCTCACTCACACCTCCTCGTGAAGGATCTCTCTCCTCCTCTAGTATTTATTCCCCATGGTCTCGGACTAGCGAGATACATATTCCCGGTGGATTTTCGGCAAGAAAGAGTTGTGCTTCATGCATCGCTGGGCGAGGCGGAGGTTGCTCGGTGCCTCGAACGTGTGTGCGAGCACGGATGCGCTGCTGTTTTGTGGCGCTAGGACTTCCTCTCGATCTTGAGATCGGCAAGAGATCGTCTACATCAACCACGAGTTTGGACTCGTTAAGCTTTGTCGGTCTTCAAGGGTATGTTCTCTACGGATATACATCCGCCCGTTGTTTGTAACTAGTAGATAGATCTTGGTACATAGTTGTTCCCATCGTAGGAAAATTTTTGTTTTCTATGCTGCAAACCCTACATGATATTCTTGTGAATCATCATTTCAATGCAGCTAATGAAGGCTATGGACCGAGATACGTTCTTGCATCTTTTTTGCTACGGCAGAAGAATAATTCATGTTAGGACACATATGAGATCTTCCATGAGAAAGCTTAATAGTAATGTAAATCATTTCACAATTGAGTTATTTCAGTAATAACTAGATATGATTGCTAGCCTCAATTATGTTGCTCATGAAAATGGAGAAGATTTTAATGAACTGCCCAAAGTAATGGCAAAAAAATTCACATTAAGATACACATTAAGTTACATTAAGATACACATTATAATATACTTAATACTAGCTGAATGACCAACATCACATTAAGATACACATCACAGTAAGATGATCAAAGATCCAAGATACATAACACAGTAAGATGATCCAAGATACATTCAGTAACACATTATAGTAGACACAACATCCTAAACATACTGAATACATTTAGTAACACAATACACTAAATAAAAGATATTCAACTTACTAAACAACACAACTACATTAGACTTCAGACAACAAAAGATGACTAGATTGGATCAACAAGCTTCTTCTCCTTCCAAGGTCCTTCCAAGGTTCTTCTGTACAAGCTTCTTCCAAGGTGAAACACTACATTCTAATCTCAACAAATTTGAGACCAAGGTACTCCTGCATATGCTCTACTTTCATCAAAAGTAGAGATGCCCATCCAACATCAGCAGCAAATGTGAAGTCATTCCACCCTGTGGTGAAGATGACATGTCCAAGTCCCCTATGTACAGGATAAGCACATGGAATGAAATTATCTTCTTCTCCTTCAATGAAATTATCTTCTCCTTGAACTTGAAGATCATGTACCTGCCTGTACAGATGTGTTATGCCCTGAGTTGGGTACCTAAAGCCATCTACAGCCTTAATTGGCATGAACTGCAATTAAGTTTAAAGTTAGTATCCGAACAAGCATTCTAAACTAACAAATGCATTCAATTCTATGTGGAAACTAAAAAAACATATAATGAAACATGTGGAAACTAACCAGTGCATTATGTGCATAGTTGTCCATATTCATCTTGTGTACCCAAAATTGCTTTTCATCTTTACTTTCATAAAACTCAGGTTCAGTGACATAAACATCTTTGTAAATGCCAAATAAGATATAAGCCATGTCCTACTTAGTGACTGAATTTATGTCTGAGAAGATGGTCCTATGAAGAATACTTCTGATGGAACTAGGCACATCTCCAACCTCTGATCAATGAGGGAAAATACATGTTAAATATTAAACAATAAGGGGAAACTGTAAGTAGTAGGATTTAGTAGTAGGAAATACCAGTTTGTTCATGAAACTGTTTCTCTTCACCATTAGAGTAAACAGTGTCATGGAATAAGTTGGTCAAGTTCAAACCAACATGAGGAAGGGGGTCTTCGTCATATTCAAATTCCACTACATCTCCTTGTCCTATATCATAAACCCTCCACAAGGATGTCCAGTATGGACCACAGATGATTGTCCTAACATTAGACTTGTTCAGGAACAAATCAAAGTTCCTATATGCTTCACTGTTTGCCACCATCCAGTTATTAGGAGTTAATTCATTCAGCCTTTCCCTAAATGAGCAAGGCACTACCTGTAGGTAAACAACACAGTTCAGTTCATGGAGAAAGCAACACAGTACAAGAAATAGTAAATAAAAAAGAAAAGATGTGGAAACTTACCAAACCATCAATGGGAAATTCATCAACAACGTTAACTTGGAAGCTGGTTCCTCTCCTCTGTGTCCTACCACAATTGTGGGCAGGTTGCCCACACACAGCACAGTCCATTCCAAGAAACAGCTGGAAAAAGTAGGAATGTTCATTAAAGGAAAGAACAGTGCACTAAAACTAGATGACAGTATATGCATTAAACTAAGTAGAACCCTAATCTAGAAAGTGAAAAACAGTACACTAATCCAGTACACTAGAGGACAATATATGCATCAACTACAGCACACTGCATTTAGTTATCAAGCATGCACAATCTGAAATTCAGTTGTAAACAATTCATTTACATTCAGTGACTGCAATTCAGTTATCAAGCATTCAGTTATCAAGCATGCACAACCAGGCATAAACATTTCATGGAACAACCAGTAAATCCATAGCCAGTAAATCTATGGAACAATTCATGGAACAACCAGTAAATCTATGGAACAAGCAGTAAATCCATAGCTAGTAAATCCTAATAAACATTCAGGATAATCCATAACTAGTAATACATAACCCTAATCCATGAACAGTAAAACCTAATAAACAACCAGGATAACTCTAATTGAATCGACACAATAAATCTAGAGGGAATAAAATGATAGGAAGAACACAATAAGGATTAGAGGGAAACCAAGAAAGAGAATAGAAGGGAGATGCAAAACTCACCGTCGAGCTATAGAAATGCAGATGGAATCTGGACAAGCAAAGAGCAAAGCTTCTGCAAGTGAAGAAGCAGAGAAGGATTAGAACAAAAACCAAAAAGAAATCGGAAGGGAGAGGGGATTAGAAATCTCAATCTGGAGGGGACGAACAACTCTGCTCTCGGAACCAACCTGCTCTCGAGAACTGCTCTGGGAGAGGGGACGAACTGCTCTAGGAGAGGGTCTCTTCGGTTTATGGATTGGAGGAAGTAGCTAATAAATTGTTGCAACAACTTATCCAGCATGTTGTGATGAATAACACAACAACATTTGGATTTCTTGCTTAAGGTGTCAAAATAGTAAAAAAAAACTTAATTGCATTTAATAGTAAGAAATTAAAACAAGCAAAATGAGATATAAGATAGATCATTACAATAACAGTTTAACATAATATCTTCTTACTGCTCAGAAATTGACCTAAGATAGATCCTTACAACAACAGAAACTAAACATAGTTCATTACAACATCAAAAACTGAAAATAGTTCTTAATAACAGCTGACACTAGAGCTCATTGTAGACACTAGAGACCTAAGAGAGCACTTGTGAAACCTAAAGTCTAGAAACTTCAACATAGCCAGTAGCTTCAAGGGTTTTCAATTTCCACAAAGTCCAGAGCGATATGACCATGCCTAGGCTCTCCAATCATCAACAAAAGTGATCCCTCCACAATGTTAGCCTCTTCTTTGAATTGTGGCCACCCTATGGTGAATGCAATGCGCTGGTCTTCATCTTCCATGTGGTACCAGCCTTCAACAGGCAGATCAGTTCTGTAATTGATCCACAGATTTGAATGACCTTGCCATGGGCACCCAACTTCAGTGAAAGGTTTTGAATAAATGTACTGTTATTGATCAGAGACATATTTACACAGTTAATATATTTAGTGGCAGAAATAATTGGTTTATCAGGAACAATTGATATGTAAAACTTACGAGAGCATCCATTTGCACATTCTCCTGATTGTACTTGTGGACAAAAAATTGTTGTTCAGTGACACTCTCATAGAACTCATCTTCATCCAGTTCTATTATAGGTTTAAGGGCCAAAACCTTGTAGATACCATAATTTATGGTAGCCATGTCCTCCTCAGTAATGAACCTGATATTTGAGAAAATGGTCTTGTGGACTATAGCTCTAATTTCAGGCATCACACCATAAACAACTGTTCACAGATGGAAACAAAGAAGAAAGGTCAACATAAAAATGCAATTTAGATAATACAGGATTTAAGAATAAGATATATCTGATGGATATTCAGCATACCTCCATCTGCAAAAATAGTCTTGTCTACCTTCACATTGTTTAGCAGTTCAAAAACTGTGATGTCAAACCTGTTTTCATGCTCCACATACCTGAAATTGACAATGTCACCCTCCTGGACATCATACTTCCTAACTAGGGATGACCAGTAAGGTCCACAAATAGTAGTCCTTGCTGCTTCTTTCTCCAAATAGAAATCATAGTAATGCATGTTACTGCATCTAGCCACCATCCAGTTCTTGGAATTTGCAAACTTTTTAAGTTGCTCCTTGAATTTGCATGGCACAACCTGTATTTCATAGATTAGTCTCCATGTTGAAAAGTATGTTACTTTAGAAGGAGAAAAGTATAACTTACCAATCCATGCTGAAAACCTTGCACCATGACAGACTCAAAGGAATTAGCACGCCTGTCAGAGTGCCTACCACATCTCTCCAGAGATTGCTCACAAATAGCACAATTCACTTCGTCCATCTCCCTTGCAAAAAATTAACAAAGGAGTTATTTGCAGACATTAACACAGGAATTTGCAGAGATAGACAGATTGAAACATGAAAACAGAGATAAATTATTTGCAGAGGAATTAACAGGGAGATGTTATTTGTAGAGTAATTAACAGACATAAATTATTTGCAGAGGAATTAACAGGGAGAAGTTATTTGCAGAGGAATTAACAGACATAAATTATTTGCAGAGGAATTAACAGAGAGAAGTTATTTTCAGACATTTACACATGAATCTAAAGAGGAATTTTAGCAGATGAATTAACACAGGGTAGAGGAATTAACAAAGAGAATTTATTTTCAGACATTTACACATGAATTTGCAGAGATAGACATATCAAAAGAGAGGAATTTTAGCAGATGAATTAACATAGGGCAGAGGAATTAAAAGATATTGAACATACTTGGGCCTTGTTGTCGACTGTGAGGAGGATGAGAGGATAATAGAATAGAAAGAAAGAGAGAGTAAACCCACCGTGGAAGAATGAGAATGGTTTTCCAATTCGGTTACCATCCATATAAATAGCCACCATGGAAGAAAGAGAGTAAACCCACTCACGAACTTCCCAACCCACAAACTTCTCCCACCCCACGATCTTGTCCAGTGCACGTTCCCACAAACTTCTATTTAAAGTAAATACAGATGGTGCAAGAAATAAATATAGATGTTCCCACAAAACTTCCATGTTCCAGTAATATGATCGACGTGGTCCATTTTTAATAAGGATTCGCCCTTTTATTTTCATGAAATACAGAAATACAAAATGTTGCAAGAAATTATCCAAACTGTTGTGATGAACATCACAACAACATATGGATTTCTTGCATTATTATGAAAACAAAGAAAGACGCTAGTAGTTTCAGACAAAATGTTGCAAGAAAGTATCCAAGCTGTTGTGATGAACAACACAACAACATATGGATTTTTGCATTATTATCAAAACATATCCATAAAATACACTACAACATCCATATACAGGACAACACTTAGTCATTGTACCAGGTACCACTTAGAACATATAATTTAGCATCCATAAACAGGACAACACTTAGTCATTGTACCAGGTACCACTTAGAACATATAATTTAGCATCCATAAACATGACAACACTTAGTTATTGTACCAGGTACCACTTAGTTGTCACATCACATAGACAGATACATAATTCAGTACAAAACATAAAATCTCTAGCTTAAGGAGCATCTCCATTCGCTTCCAGCTTCAGTATCTCCAGCTTTAGCCATGCAAATGGATCCCTGCGTCGACTTGGTAGACGTCTTTCGTCAGTAAAGCTGAACATGCATATGTCACCTTCATGTATATTGAATTGCTCCACAGCTCTTTGCCAGCCTGCCTATATCTTGGCCTTCCCATTATCTTGAAGCACCATCCTGCAGTATTTGGTGACAATTCCCTCCCTTTCTTTCACAGCCAAACTGAGCATTTGAGGAGTTGCTGGAACATTAGGAACATCTACTGAGTCCACTAAGAAGTACAGGAGGTAATTAGTGGTAAAATCTTTGCTAAACTCCTGAAAATGAAAGATAGGAGAGATTAGGAACCATATTAAAATAAACAAACCATTAAATCATGGACAAAGAAGTTGTTGAAGGCATATGAACATACCATTTTTCCCTCATGAGGTATCACATTAGTGATGTGATTTTGCAAACATAATCCTTCACTAGTGGTCTAGGTAATTCCTCCACATAAGACCTCAGCTAAAGAACTTGATTGAAAGTCATCTCCACCTCATTTCCAAATATGCAGTTTGTATCAAAAGATTCAAATCTTGAATGTCCAGGCCCTAACAGATGAAAACCAATGTTATTTGCATGACAAAAAGGTAGTGCAGTTGCAGAAAGCACAAATGAAGTTGCAGAAACTAACCTCTAATAGTGATCATATCCCTCTCATCACCTACATCATCCTGATCACTAAAGTAATCATCTTCTTCGGTAAAGTATTCATCTTCCCCACTGAAGTTGTCTTCATCCAAAATGTGGCTACCATTGTAACTGTAATTGTAACAGGTAACAGGTAAGTACTATAACATCGGGTGAAAAACAAAGTTCAATCAAGTTGAAATGACTTAGTGTAACTGAATTTTCATAGAATGAATTTTCATGAACATAATTGTAGGGTCCGCAGCATAGAAAACAAAAATTTTCCTACGATGGGAACAACTATGTACCAAGATCTATCTACTAGATACAAACAACGGGCGGATGTACATCCGTAGAGAACATACCCTTGAAGACTGACAAATCTTAACGAGTCCAAACTCGTGGTTGATATAGACGATCTCTTGTCGATCTCAAGATCGAGAGGTAGTCCTAGCGCCACAAAACAGCAGCGCATCCATGCTCGCACACACGTTTGAGGCACCGAGCAACCTCCGCCTCCTCGCTCCAGCGATGCAGCGGAAGCACAACTCTTTCTTGCCGAATAGCCACCGGGAACATGTATCTCGCTAGTCCGAGACCATGGGGGATAAATTCTAGAGAGGGAGAGAGATCCTTCACGAGGAGGTGTGAGTGAGAAGTGAGAGGAGGGGCTCCTTATATAGGGGAGGGGGGAAGCCCAAGGGGGCATGGCCGCCGGCCATGGAGGGTTCCCCCACCTCTCGCTCATTCATGTGGGTGGACACTCCACTCACAAAATGGCCCTTCATTTTCTCCACTCAAAAACCCACTCAAATTCCCATTAAATTTCCACCAAATTTAATGCAAACTCTCATTAAATAAAACTCCTTTTATTTATTCAGAATTTTGTCAATTACTTTAATGACAAACATTCACATATAACCCCTTGCTAGTATTTCATTTCACATGCAGAAACACTTTCTGCAATTTCACCCGAAAACCCGTTTCGGTATCTAGTGAAATAAATTCCTGCGCTTGTTATTCTTTTCGGCATGAAACTTTTGCTCCAAATGGATGTCGGTGTCTCTTAAGTGTGTCACCCTACGGTTCGCGAATAATGCGGACATGATCGAGACCCCTCTCAGATCAATAATCAGAAGCGGGATCTGGAGACCCATACTGACTCCCACACATTCAACGACGACTTTCTTGTGATCGTCAGAAACTTTTACGCTAGTATCTTAATACTTTTGTTTCGCGATATATTACATGTCCGAGATTCGATCATCGGTATCTCCATACCTAGTTTGATCTCGTTACTGACATGCACTCTTTTCTTGTTCCCGTGATATAACATTCTAGTGATCAAATCACTTGCTTGCAAGCTAACCAATGTGATATCACCGAGAGGGCCCAGAGTATATCTATCCGTCATCGGGATGAACAAATTCCACTCTCGATCCATGGGCCTCAACATAACACTTTATTAGTTCGGAATCCATCTTTATAATCACCCTGTTACGATGTGACGTTTGATGTTATCAAGAAACTCTTCCGGTGTTAGTGATTGGCATGATTTCATGGTCTAAGGATTAGGATCACTTCGTAAGTTGTTATAGCAATATAAACTCAATGACTTTGATCGTAATGCTATACTTCGGATGAATGTTCATCACATCATTACACTAATGTTGTGATCCCGTTATTAACAACATCAAATGTCCATGATCAGGAAACCTTGATCATCTTGTTAATCAACGAGCTAGTTTATGAGAGAGGCATAACTAGGAACTTCCTTTTTGTTTATTAAACACACATGTATTAACGTTTCCCTATTAATACAATTATAGCATGTAAAATAAACATTTATCATAAATAAGGAATACGATAATAACCACTTTATTATTGCCTCTCGGGCATATTCCCTTCAATAATTCTATACAAAATGAACATAATTCTATCCAAAATGGTAGAATGAGCTCCTGATCGTCTCACTGTAACTGAGTTCTTTCCAAAATGTACTGAATTTTCAAAGAATGAATTTTCATGATCTAAACTGAATTTTCAGATAACATAATTCAGACACAAGAGATTCATGAACAAATTAGAGGGAAATAACAGTCAAGTTTAAATGACTTAGTGTAACTGAATTTTCATAATTCAGACAGAAGAGATTCAAAATTATTTAGATAATAAATTACAGTAATACATGAACAAACATGAATAGTCACATTATAGTCAACAATCACATGGAAAAATACATGAAGAAACACAAATGCAATTACAAGGAAAATTGCACGAAACAATTGTGGAGTATGGGTACTTACCTTAACGGTTCAGATGATTATAGTGTAGGGTTTTGTAGCATGGAAAACAAAAAAAATCTACCGCATACAAACAAACAAGCCAAGATCTATCTACTAGATTGTAGCAATGATTTGATGGAATAACTTACCCTCGAAGATTCCAAAGTGTTTAACGAGAGCGGATTCTCGTGGGTGATGTAGTCGTACTCTTCCCGATCTCAAGATCGCGTAGACGATCCTTCCGGTGCTGCGTTCGGAGCGCTCATGATCGGTCACATGTTCGGTACTCGACGAAGACCTTCCTCTCCCTTGTTCCAGTGAGCGGAGGTTGTAGCACTCTCCTCGCGATTTGGCTGGCGTGGTGCAGGAAGTAGGGAGATCTCGCAGGCTTCGCCTTAAGCCGGGCAGTATGGTGGAGTATGAGAAAGCTCCTCGGCGATCTAGGTTTTAGACACACCAAGGAGGAGAGGCTAGATCCCGGCTAGGGTTCCGGGACCCCAAGTCGTGACTAGGGCAAAACCCTAGGCGGCGGCTATGGTGGTAGGCGCCAAGCTAGGGGTTTGAGGAGAGGTACTTGTGTGTGCTAGAGGGAGCCCCGCCTCCTATATAGGTGGAGGGCCGGCCAAGGGGAGGAGGGAGTCCCTCCCCAACTCGGCAGGTGGCTTGGGGAGGAGGGACTCCTCCCAACTCGGTTTCAACCTCCTCCTCCTCTTTCCAAAACTTGTTTGACTTTCAAACTAGCCGTTTGACTTTTCAATTTAGGATTTGAATAAACCCTTTATTTTGGACAGCGAAGACACTTAGTACATGATGCAATCATTCCAACTTGCAATGACACATTCATGTACCCCTTCCCCTCCGGAGCGCCGGACACTCCGAAAGCTTCTAGAACATTCCCGATGACAACACCGGAATCATTCCCCAACTCTGAAACGGGACTTTCCTTATATGAATCTTATTCTCCGGACCATTTCGGATCTCCTCGTGATATCCCGGATCCCATCCGAGACTCGAACAACATTCGGTCTCTTTCTCATCATACCATAACTACTCAAACAACGTCGAATCCTTAAGTGTGTCTCCCTACGGTTCGTGAATTATGCGGACATGATCGAGACACTTCTCCGAACAATAACCAATAGAGGAATCTGGAAATTCATATGGCTCCCACATATTTCTACGATTACTTTGCGAACGAATGAACCACTTACATACGATACCAATTTCCCTTTGTCTCACGATAGTTTACTTATCCGAGGTTATGATCGTCGGTATCTCTGCATACCTAGTTCAACCTCGTTACCGGTAAGTACTCTTTTATCGTTTCCGTGATATGTGATCCCTTGTGATCCAGTCACATGCTTGCAAGCTAATTGGATGACATTCCACCGAGAGGGCCCAGAGTATATCTATCCGTCATATGGATGGACAAATCCCACTCTTGATCCATGTGTCTCAACCAATACTTTCCGAACACTCAATGCCACCTTTATAGCCACCCAGTTACGGTGTGGTGTTTGATGTCATCAAAGCATCCATCCGGTAAAGGTGATATGCATGATCTCATGGTCGAAGGAATTAGGTTACTATGTATCAGAAAGCATATAGCAATTGAACTATTAAAATGACTTGATCTTTATGCTACGCTTTATATATAGGAGTATGTCCACCATATCATTCTCCTAATGATATGATCTTGTTGTTGATAACATCTCAATGTTCATGATAGGGAAACCACAATCATTTATCAACCAACAAGCTAGTGATGTATAGAGGCTATACTAGGGACTTCAAATTAAGTTTACAAATCACACAAGTATCAATGTTTCCTTGTTAATACTATTATAGCATGAATGTAAACATTTATCATAAACACAAAGATATAATAATAACTACATTTATTATTGCCTCTAGGGCATATCCCCAACAGTCTCCCACTTGCACTAGAGTCATCTAATCTAGATTACATGGTAATATACCGAACACCCATGGCAGTTTGGTGCTGGTCATGTTTTGCCCTCGGGAGAGGTTTAGTCAACGGATCCGCAAACATTCAGATCTGTGTGTACTTTGCAAATCTTTATATCCCTATCTTGGATATGTTCTCGAATAGCGTGAAAACGTATCTTGATGTGCTTCAGCTTCTTGTGTGACCTTGGTTCTTGCGCATTGGCTATGGCGCCCATGTTATCACAGTAGATAGACATTGGGTCCAGCGCACTAGGAACCACACCCAGCTCTGTAATGAACTCTTTCATCCTTATCGCTTCTTGCGAAGCCTCCGAAGCAGCCATGTATTCCAATTCAGTTGAAGATCTCGCCACAACGCTTTGCTTTGCACTCCTCCAGCTAACTGCTGCACCATTCAAAATAAATACGTATCCAGATTGTGATTTAGAATCATCCGGATCGGTGTTCCAACTAGCATCGGTGTAACCATTAACAACGAGTTGTTCATCACCTCCATAAGAAAGAACCATATCCTTAGTTCTTCTCAAGTACTTAAGGATGTTTTGATCATTGTCCAATGATCCACTCCTGGATCACTTTGATATCTGCTAGTCAAACTAACAGCATATGCAATGTCGGGTCTAGTACATAGCATGGCATACATTAGAGATCCTATGGCTGAGGCATAGGGAGTATTACTCATCCTTTTTCTATCTTCTGTCGATGTCGGACTTTGAGTTTTACTCAAGGTCGTATTGGGCAACATGGGCAAGAACCCTTTCTTGCTATCTTCCATTCCAAACCTCTTTAGAACTTTGTCCAAATATGTACTCTGTGACAATGATATTTGGCGTTTCGATCTATCTCTGTAAATCTCTATGCCTAATATGTAAGATGCTTCGCCAAGATCCTTCATTGAAAAACTATTATTCAAATATTCCTTGACACTATTAAGAAGGTCTACATCATTCCCAATCAACAATATGTCATCCACATATAGTATTAAGAATGCTACAGAGCTCCCACTCACTTTCTTGTAAATACAAGCTTCTCCATAAGTTTGTATAAAACCAAAACTTTTGATCACCTTATCAAAACGTTGATTCCAACTTCGTGATGCTTGCTTCAATCCATAAATGGACCGTCGAAGTTTGCATACCTTGTTAGTATCTTTAGGATCGACAAAACCTTTGGGTTGCATCATGTACAACTCTTCATCAATATCTCCATTGAGGAATGTTGTTTTGACATCCATCTGCCATATCTCATAATCAAAATATGCAGCGATTGCTAACATAATCCTTACAGACTTTAGCTTCGCTACTGGTGAGAAAGTCTCATCGTAGTCAACTCCTTGAATTTGTCGAAACCCTTTTGCGACAAGTCGAGCTTTATAGACAGTAACATTACCATCAGCATCTGTTTTCTTCTTGAAGATCCATTTGTTCTTGACAGCCTTCCGGCCATCCGGTAAGTCTACCAAAGTCCATACTTGGTTTTCGTACATGGATCCAATCTCGGATTTCATGGCTTCTTGCCATTTATTGGAATCTGGTCTCATCATCGCTTCCTCATATGTCTCAGGGTCATCGGTGTTGTCTACCAACCTGACACTCATAACGGGATCATACCAATCTGGAGTGGTACGAGTTCTCGTTGACCTCCGAGGCTCTGTAGCAACTTCAACCGAAGTTTCATGATCATCATCATTAGCTTCCTCTCTAATTGGTGCAGGCACCACAGGAACTTCTTCCGGTGCTGCGCTACTCGCAATTTCGAGAGAAGGTTCGACAACCTCGTCGAGTTCTACTTTCCTTCCAGTCATTTCTTTCGAGAGAAATTCCTTCTCTAGAAAGGATCCATTCTTGGCAACGAAGATTTTGCCTTCGGATCTATGATAGAAGGTATACCCAATAGTTTCCTTTGGGTATCCTATGAAGACGCATTTTTCCGCTTTAGGTTCTAGCTTGTCCGGCTGTAACTTCTTTACATAGGCTTCGCATCCCCAAACTTTAAGAAACGACAATCTAGGTTTCTTCCCAAACCATAATTCATACGGTGTCATTTCAACGGATTTAGACGGTGCCCTATTTAAAGTGAATGCGGTTGTTTCTAATGCATAACCCCAAAATGATAGCGGTAAATCTATAAGTGACATCATAGAACGAACCATATCTAAGAGAGTTCGATTACGATGTTCGGACACACCATTACGCTGTGGTGTTCCCGGCGGTGTCAATTGTGAAAGTATTCTGCATTTCTTCAAATGCTCGCCAAACTCGTAACTTAGATATTCACCTCCACGATCAGAACATAGAAATTTAATCTTCTTGTTACGTTGATTCTCTACCTCACTTTGAAACTCCTTAAACTTCTCGAAAGTTTCGGACTTATGTTTCATGAAATAGATATACCCATATCTACTCAAGTCATCCGTGAAGGTAAGAACATAACGATAACCACCGTGCGACGCTACACTCATTGGACCACACACATAGGTATGTATGATTTCTAATAAGTCCGTAGCTCGCTCCATCATACCAGAAAATTGAGTCTTAGTCATTTTACCCATCAGACATGCTTCGCATCTATCAAGTGATTCGAAATCAAGTGATTCAAGAAGTCCATCAGAATGGAGTTTCTTCATACGCTTCACTCCAATGTGACCAAGACGGCAGTGCCACATATAGGTTGAGTTATCGCTTGATTTCAACCGTTTAGCCTCAATGTTATTAATATGTGTATTTCGACTATCGAGATTCAACAAGAATAGACCATCTATCAAAGGTGCATGTGCATAAAACATATTACTCATATAAATCGAACAACCATTATTCTCGGACTTAAACAAGTAACCGTCTCGCAATAAACAAGATCCCGATATAATGTTCATGCTCAACGCAGGCACCAAATAACAGTTATTTAAGTATAAAACTAATCCCGATGGTAGATGAAGGGGTAGCGTGCCGACCGCGATCACATCAACCTTTGATCCGTTTCCCACGCGCATCGTCACCTCGTTCTTCGCTAGCTTCCGTTTATTCTGCAAAGACTGCTTCGAGTTACAAATATGAGCAACCGAACCAAGATCAAATACCCGTGCACTACTACAGTACTAGTGAGATACACATCAATAACATGTATATCGATATACCTTTCTTCTTGATGTTGCCGTTCTTCAAATCGCCAAGTACTTTGGGCAATTCCTTCCAAAGTGACCTTCTCCCTTGCAAAGAAATCACTCAAGATCGGGCTTAGGTCCAGCCTTGGTCTTCTTCACGGCGTGGTAACTTTCTTACCACCCTTCTTGAAGTGTCCTTCCGCTTAGACTTGCCTTTCTTGAATTTGGTGGTCTTATTGACCAACAACACTTGGTGCTCTTTCTTGATCTCCACTTCGCAGACTTTAACATAGCAACAGTTCTAGCAACCGCTTGTTCATGTTCTCGCATGTTGTAGTTCATCACAAAGTTCTTGTAACTTGGTGGTAGTGATTGGAGGACACGGTAAATCCCCAAAGCATTAGGAATCACTATACCCAAGCTTTGAAGTTTGTTTATGTGCAGACATCTTAAGCACATGCTCACCGACGGAGCTGCCTCTTCCATCTTGCGCTTAAAGAACTTTTCGGAAGCCTCATAACTTTCAATTGCCGCATGAGTCTCAAAAATCAATTTGAGATCCTCGACAATATCATATGGGTCTGAATTCTCAAACCTTTCTCAAGCTCCGATTCCAAACCATACAAGATAGCACATCGAACTATGGAGTATTGATTCTTCCGAGCGAGGTAAACATTCTTTACTTCATCGGAAGCATCACCGCAGTGGGTCACCCAAGTGCATCCAAAGACATAAGTCAAATTACCAATTGTGAGGACAATCCTCAAATTGCGGAACCAATCCGAAGTTGCTTCCATTGTTTTTCAAATTTTCTTTCTCTAGGAACGCATTAAAATTGATGGTAGGGCTGCCATTGATCTACAACATATTTGCAATAGTTTAGACTAAGTTTATGACAAATTGAGTTCAAATTAATAATAAAGTTAATCTAGGTGAACTCCCACTCAAAACAACATCCCTCACATTGTTTTAGTGATCACACGACCAAATCCACTACATCAACACCGATCATCACGAGAGTTGATATAGTTTCAATGGCGAACAATCGTCATGTTCATCATATCTACTATATGATTCATGCTTTACCTTTTGGTGATCCGTGTTCGAGACCATGTCTGCATACATGCTAGGCTCGTCAAGATCAAATCTTAGTTTCGCATGAGCAACTGGCTTGCTCACGTTGTATACACTTGCAGAATCTAACACACCCGATCATCACGTGGTGCTTCGAAACAACAAGCTTTAGCAACGGTGCTAACTAAGGGTGAACACTTTATGACTTGAAATTCATGTGCATGAGGGATCATCTTATAATTCTACCGTCGTATACTA
Organism: Avena longiglumis; assembly: GCA_030063025.1. NCBI lineage: Eukaryota > Viridiplantae > Streptophyta > Magnoliopsida > Poales > Poaceae > Avena > Avena longiglumis. Next base: position 479,029,203 of record CP125976.1, read on the forward strand.
AGCAATACAAGATGCATAAAGGATTAACATCACATGCAATTCATAATATGTGATATGATATGGCCTTTCTTCTTTGTGCTTCCGATCTCCATCTTCAAGCACGAACATGATCTCCATCATCACCGGCATTGCATCAAGGTCAATGACGCTTATCCATGGTTGTCGTCCACCGGCTTCAACTATTACAACTACTTTGAATAGACACGCGGGTCTTAACATAAATTAAAGACAACCATATGGCTCCTGCCGGTTGCCAACTTACAATAAGGAACATTGCATACATCAAATATAATCACAATCATGGCCATATCACATCACTGCACACCCCTGCAAAACAAAGTTAGACGCCTCTACTTTGTTTGCATGTTTTACGTGGTTTGGGGCTTTCAATAAGTGTCGTTCTAACTTACGAACATGAACCACAACATTGATACTAGTATTGTTAATCACCCGTTGTAAATTGGATCTTAACTATGCTAGGAGAAACAGCACCATAAAGCCACTTATGCAATACAAGTTGCATGTCAAGCGTGGATCAAGTCTCATGAACGATGTCATGTAAGGTTAGCCCGGGCCGCTTCATCCCAACATACCGCAAGATGCAAAGTACACAAGAAGCAATCGACAATAAAAGCATCAAAGCCCACAATGACCATTGTGTTCTACTCGTGCAACAGATCTACATATAGACACGGCTCTGATACCACTGTAGGGTTTCGTAGCATGGAAAACAAAAATTTTCTACCGCATACAAACAAACAAGCCAAGATCTATCTACTAGATTGTAGCAACAAGTCGATGGAATAACTTACCCTCGAAGATTCCAAAGTGTTTAACGAGAGCGGATTCTCGTGGGTGATGTAGTCGTACTCTTCCCGATCTCAAGATCGCGTAGACGATCCTTCCGGCGCTGTGTTCCGGCAGCGCTCCCGCAGTCGGTCACATGTTTGGTACTCGACGAAGACCTTCCTCTCCCTTGTTCCAGCAGGCAGCGGAGGTTGTAGCACTCTCCTCGCGATTCCGGCAGCACAACGGCGTGGTACCGGAAGTAGAGGGGAGATCTCGCAGGGCTTCGCCTTAAGCCGGAGCGAGTATGGTGGAGTATGAGAAAGCTCCTCGGCGATCTAGGTTTTAGACACACCAAGGAGGAGAGGCTAGAGCCGGCGGCTAGGGTTCCGGGGACCCCCAAGTCGGCGGCTAGGGCAAAAACCCTAGGGGGCGGCGGCGGCTATGGTGGTAGGCGCCAAGCTAGGGTTTGAGGAGAGGTACTTGTGTGTGCTAGGAGGGAGCCCTGCCCCTCCTTATATAGGTGGAGGGGCCAGCGGCCAAGGGGAGGGAGGGGAGTCCCTCCCCAACTCGGCTTGGGTGGTGCGCCGGCTTGGGGAGGAGGGACTCCCTCCCCAACTCGGTTTCAACCTCCTCCTCCTCTTTCCAAAACTTGCCTTTTGACTTTCAAACTAGTCGTTTGACTTTTCAATTTAGGATTTGAATAAACCCTTTATTTTGGACAGTGAAGACACTTAGTACATGATGCAATCATTCCAACTTGCAATGACACATTCATGTACCCCTTCCCCTCTGGAGTGCCGGACATTCCGGAACCTTCTAGAACATTCCCGATGAAAAATACCGGAATCATTCCCCAACTCCGAAACGGGACTTTCCTTATATTAATCTTATTCTCCGGACCATTCCGGATCTCCTCGTGATATCCCGGATCCCATCCGAGACTCCGAACAACATTCGGTCTCTTTCTCATCATACCATAACTACTCAAACAACGTCGAATCCTTAAGTGTGTCTCCCTACGGTTCGTGAATTATGCGGACATGATCGAGACACTTCTCCGAACAATAACCAATAGAGGAATGGAAATTCATATGGCTCCCACATATTTCTATGATTACTTTATGATCGAATGAACCACTTACATACGATACCAATTTCCCTTTGTCTCACGATAGTTTACTTATCCGAGGTTATGATCGCTTGATCTCTACATACCTAGTTCAACCTCGTTACCGATAAGTACTCTTTCTCGTTCGTGATATGTGAGCCAGTCACATGCTTGCAAGCTAATTGGATGACATTCCACCGAGAGGGCCCAGAGTATATCTATCCGTCATATGGATGGACAAATCCCACTCTTGATCCATGTGTCTCAACCAATACTTTCCGAACACTCAATGCCACCTTTATAGCCACCCGCCACGGTGTGGTGTTTGATGTCATCAAAGCATCCATCCGGTAAAGGTGATATGCATGATCTCATGGTCGAAGGAATTAGGTTACTATGTATCAGAAAGCATATAGCAATTGAACTATTAAAATGACTTGATCTTTATGCTACGCTTTATCTATAGGAGTATGTCCACCATATCATTCTCCTAATGATATGATCTTGTTGTTGATAACATCTCAATGTTCATGATAGGGAAACCACAATCATTTATCAACCAACAAGCTAGTGATGTATAGAGGCTATACTAGGGACTTCAAATTAAGTTCACAAATCACACAAGTATCAATGTTTCCTTGTTAATACTATTATAGCATGAATGTAAACATTTATCATAAACACAAAGATATAATAATAACTACATTTATTATTGCCTCTAGGGCATATCTCCAACATATAGTGGCAGATGCAGATGGGCAGGTGGCGGTGGCGAGAGTGAAGAACCGCTGGCTGAGGCGAGGGAGAATGGCCGGTGACGGGGGCTAGAGGGAAGCGCCAACCGCTGACGCTTGAGGGAAGATCCTTTGACGGGGGAATGGGGGAGATCCGGTGACTTGGGTGCTCCGGCGTGGGGGAGATCCAGTGAGTGGAGTGCTCCGGCGGGGGGAAGCGGAGGCGACTTGCATGCTCCGGCATGGGGAAGCTCCGGTGACTTGTGTGCTCCGGCGCGGGGAAGATCCGGTGAGTGGAGTGCTCCGGCGGGGGGAAGCAGAGGCGACTTGCGTGCTCCGGCGTGGGGAAGCTCCGATGACTTGGGTGCTCCAACGTGGGGGAGATCCGGTGAGTGGAGTGCTCCGGCGAGCGACTTGCGTGATCCGGCGTGGGGAAGATTCGGTGAGTGGCGTGCTCCGACGCGGGGGAGATCCGGTGAGTGGAGTGCTCTGGCGGGCGACTTGCGTGCTCCGGTGTGGGGAAGATCCGGTGAGTGGCGTGCTTCGGCGGGGGCAAGCACAGGCGACTGTCGTGCTCCGGCGGGGGGAGCACATGCGACTGCCATGCTCCCGCCAGCGGAAGCACCGGAGACTGCCGTGCTCCGGCGGCCGAAACACTACGGTGGCTGGCGCGGGGCAGACTCTCCGATGATTGGCGCTCGCGCTGCTGGCGCTCGCACATCTGCAGGATGCGGTGGCGCAGAGCTTCCATGGAGAAACCCTAGCGGCGGCCGCGAAGAGGTGAGGGGAAAATGAGGAGGCGAAACCCTAGCGCGGGCGGAGGAAACAGTGTTAAATAGGACTGGCCGCAATCCGTTTTGCAGTGAAGCCCAGGTGGAAGGGCTGTCAGTGAAAACAACTTAACTAGAGGGGTGTGTATGCAATAGAATTGAACTACAGATCCGAGGTGGAAGGACTGTAAGTAAATACAGGTGAAATAAGAGTGCTTTTTTGCAAAACATGAACAATATGTACAGCCCCGGCTCCCACTAGCTCCCACACTCGCTCCCACTCGCTTAGGGTTTCTTCCTTCCCTCGCTCCCACCGTAGCAGTGCCGCCGCCGCAAGAGTTTCTTCCTTCCCTCTCCGCCGCAAGGTTCTGGCTTCAAGGGGCTAGAATTTCTCCTCTCCTATCCTCATTTTGGTTGCCCTTATGTAGATCTATTTTTTTCGCAATGTTCATGTAGATCTTGATTTAGTAGTGGTCAACATCTTGATCTAGGTTTCCTTCTGTAGATGTCAAGATCTTGATCTAGTAGATGTCAATATTTTTCGCAAGATCTTGATCTAGTAGATATCAAGATCTTGATCTAGTAAATGTCATCAATTTTTCGCAAGGTTCATCTTCATTTAGTAGATGTCAAGATCTTGATCTAGCTCTCATTCTATAGATCTACTTTAGGTTCAATAGTTACAGTCACTGCTGTAGATCTAGTTTTCATTCTGTAGATCTAGCTTTCATTCTGTAGATCTACTTTCGCAATGTTTGCTATCAACTTTAGGTATCCTTCTGTATATCTAGTTACGTCACTGCAACTTGATTTTGGTAACTATAGATCTAGGTTTTCTTCTGTTATTGCTTCATTTAAATCTTTGTTAATCTATATATTTGTTCATTAAGATCTGATGGTTGTTAATGAACTATATATTGTCGATTCATAATGTCTAGTATCTAGTAGTTCCTGATGTTATATTATCTTTATTAAGATATTGCTAAAGTATCTTAGTGACTGTAATATCTTGGAAATCATAATGACTGTATACATTGTTATTTTCATTCCTAATGAACTACATGATAAGTAACTTTGCTCTGAAATGCAATGCTCTAATGTTACAATGATAAACAATAATGCAATGTTAAGTAACTTTGCTCTATTTGGGTTCCAGGTGAGTGTTTTGGTTGACTTTAATTCAACAAAGCTCAGCTGGAGCTCAAATTGAGCAAAGTTCAATAGTTGTGTTATCTGCTATCTAAAGCTCAACTATGGTTACTAAAATTTGGTAGTGCACATACTGTTTGGTACTTTCTTCTTTGTGTGTTATTTATAACAGATCTTTATAAGATTTTGACAGAACATTTCTTCATGTATGCAACAGATGGGGACCTCCAATAACGATGGTCTCATTATCCTTAGTGACGACTCCAGCAGCTCCTTCAGCTCTGATAACTCTGAGAGCTATAGCAGCTCTGAGAGTGAGATGCACCCTGAGGAGATTCTTCACAAGAGAGATATGAATGCTATCTGGTTACTTATTAGCTTATAAATGTACCAGTTCTTAATAAAATGCTAGTTTTGTGTGTGTGATGTGCTACTTCAGACATGTTAAAAGCTATTCTAATTTTTTTACCTGTAATATGTAATTTGATTTATTATTAGCCTCAGACATATGCATGGAACCTGTCTTCTTAATCACAAAATTGTTTGATGTAAGTTAACTTCTAGCATCAGACACATAGACAAGAATTTTATTTACCATAAAGTGACTGGATGGTATTTTATTCATCAGTTTCTTTTATTTTTCTGTATTTCTGTATTAGTTTATCATCAAGTAATCTTAATGTTTTCAGATGCAATGTCCGTTTGTAAAATGTTTAGGACTATTTAAACTACCTACCTGCTGCATTCATAGAAGAAATCCCAAAGTATTAGTATTTCTTTTTAATCATGTGTGTTTGGCAATGTGTTGTATCAGGTCCTAGCCTCGTGGGTGAATATGAATTTGACAGACAGTGCATGTTTGGAAATGAAATGGATCTGACAGAAGAACAGGTGGCCTTTCTTGTTGACTGGTGCATGTACGAAAGACCAAAAATCAAGTACTATGTCTAAAAGATGACAAGTTCATCTACCAATGATAACAGATGTAAAATGGTGAGATGATATTTACTTAAACATATGCAGAATCTTAATTGCAAGTTTATTATTTTATGAAATTTTTGTATTTTTCTGTAGGAATTTGGAGTTGAGTTCACTCGTAGGTACTTGAAGAAGTATCTTGCTAAACCTATTGCTCTGGAAGTTGAACACATGAACAGCAACATCAAGACCTCTATTAGGATGAAGATGAGTGTGTCCAACAGAGCAATCATCATAAGTGGATGGTTCGATGCAGTGATGCTATACAAGATTCATGCAAGAGACATTTTCCTTTTCGCCTTTGGGATGAATAAAAAAGGAAAGCTGAGTGTTCTCATCGCAGAGCTTCCACCATCAGGATGTTACTTCTTATGCTAGTATGCTGGATGACAACATCTTATGGTAAGTATAGTTGGTAATTATGCATGTGGATGATGTTTAGACTGATGGTTGTTATGGACTACTAAATTCTTTTGGATGTGGATCCACTAGAGGTTGTCATGGATGTGGATCCACTGGTAAGTATTATGAACTGCTAAAGTGTTATTATGAACTGCTAAGTATTATGGATGTAGATGTGAACTGCTAAGTATTATGGATGTTATTGCTGATGTGGATGTGGATGCTGATGTGGATGTTATTAAGTTCATGTTATTTTTGATATGGATGTGACCTGCCTGCAATGTTTGCTGTGATAGTTTAGATGAACGTTGCAAAATGCCTCTGAAGGTAGTATCTTTATGGGCACTTTGATGAAAATGCTCCTAAAGGTACTATCTTTAGAGGCATTTGGCAAAATGCCCCAGTAATTTTAGGGGCACTTGGAAAAATGCCTTTAAAGATAGTATTTTTAGGGGCACTTCGATGAAAATGCCTCTAAAGATAATATCTTTAGGGGCATTTGACAAAATGCCTCAATATCTTTTGGGGCACTTGGCAAAATGCCTCTAAAGCTAGTATCTTTAGGGGCACTTGGCAAAATGCCTCGAAAGATAGTATCTTTAGGGGCACTTTGCCTCTAAAGGTACTATCTTTAGGGGCACTTCGCAAAATGCCTCTAAAGGTAGTATCTTTAGGGGCACTTTGATCAAAATGCCTCTAAAGATAGTACATTTAGGAGCATTTGGCAAAAATGCCCCAAATTGACACATTTAGAGGCACTTTCAAAAGTATCCCTAGCCAAAATGTCCCTAAAGGTGTACCGTGTACTAGTGACTGTTATACGATCAAATCTGGGTTCGATCAGTTCACTGTATGTGGAAATTCTCATATTGCTATGTATAGGAATATAGGTGATGCTAAGGCTTCAATGAAGACATTCGAGCAGATTACATGTCTGGATACTTACTCATGGTCTACCATGGTTTTGAGCTATGCCGTCCATGGCCATGAAAATGAGGCTCTGAAGCTCCTCCAGAAGATGAAGGACTGCGGCGTCATAATAGATAACATTGCTTTTGTTGCTGCTCTCATTGCTTGCAGCCAGCGGGGCCTGGTGGATGAAGGTTTCAGGTACATACTCATGACTTACCTGCCTGCTTTGTTGTGTCCCGAAAGTTTGCTGTCTTCCTCCTACGTTTTCTAGGGATCATCGTGTGTACTATACTCTACTACACTAGTAGCAGTGTATGAAGTCCCTTTCAGTTTACAGTAAATGTTCAATAGTCAAGTCATCCTGCTCAGGAACTATATGCCCTAGCAAGGGACAGATAAAAGTCTGAGAAGTGTAGTGTACTGCCTATTGCTAAGCCGAGCTCCAAAATTGAAGTTTCAACTAGCCCCTATACATTCTTGCTCTCGCTTATTAAGCTTAAAAAAGGGCATGTTACATTAGCTAACACAGTTCACTTACGCCAAACCTAGGGGTTACCTATATTATATGTCAGACTTACCCTTTGGATAGGATATCGTGCATTGTGGCTTGCATTTAGTATCTCATGTGATGTGTACTGTAACACCCTCAGAATCGGCCCTATGCAAGTTTTAGCGAAACCCGCATAGAAACGATTCGAAGGTGCCACCAGGCACTTGCGTGCGGGTGGAAAAACAAAGTAATAACATTACACAACAGTCCTCGATGGGACCCACAGAACAGATTTATATAACAGCGACTCAAAGAGTCAAGAATACAGATATACGGAACAAAGATCCAAATCACCTTGAAAAGACGGAGCGTCCGACTACGGACAAGATGCAAATGGGGCTAAGAGCCCTGAAGAATAACCAATGGCGTCCATAACCCTGCCCAGGCCAAGCCGGAAGGGTAACCCTGCTAACGGCGTCGATCTCAAAACCTGCTTCAACAAAAGGGGTGCCGACAAAGGGCAAAGGAAAAAGAGGAGCGTCAGTACTGAGGCCAGTACACGGCGAGGCTAGAATTCAGCGGTCCTCGCCTACATAGGTATGGTGGACTGAGCGGCAGCGGCAGCGAGCACTAAACAACCTATAGAGACTCGATTCAACTGGCGGCTATCAGAGAGGGTAAGAAAGACCTATTCGGATCCAACCTGGTACTAGCATCGAACAAACCCATCCTGGCGTTTCCCCCTCGAGACCAAACGAGGAAGTCAACCGAGGAACTCACACAGTTGGCAGTTTTAATTATTCAGTTATAGTTGTGGCACTTTACTAGTCAGGTTTAGATAATCGTCCTGGTAAAGTAAGCAGTGGGCACTTTTAGTTAGTCATTCCGTTATAGTGGCAACACTTACTAGTCAGATACAATTATCGTGAGATAACCCAAAACCCAGCAGTCGTTGATACTTTTACTTAGCCATTCTGTTGTAGTGAAGCTGATTACTAATCATATCGGAAACAAGTCAATTTAAAACAGTAAACTTTAGTTATAGTTGTCTATGATCAGACACTGTGCTCCAAGTCGTCCATAACCGCGGACACGGCTTCTCGAAAAGATTTAACCCTGCAGGGGTGCACCAAAGTATCCAGCACTTGACCCTTTTGCCGATCGCTAACATACACCCATCGGTATGTCGGCGGGCCTAAGTCACGACGTTCCTGCACCAAAGCAAGCACGGGGGCCACCCCACTAAGTACACCAAGAACGAAGTCGGCCGGTCTCCGAGACGGACTTAGGGTTTGCGACAATGGCAGAAGTGACGCAGATCCCCAATCGGGATCTGCCGACAGCGTAATCACTCCGCTTCCTAAACAAAGACAGTGCTCCTCACACAATTTAAATACGTAAAGTAGCATGGCATAAGTTCAGGATAGTAAAACACCTCAAACTAGTTGTGGCCCCCAAGACAATACTTTGAAATCAGGTAATTATCAATGGGGCCCATATCTCCCCAATTGTGGTTAGCGCTCGATCTCTAACAGGTGTCAAGAACTCGGGTCCTACGGGACACAAGTGGGCGGTCGGAAACCAAATCTTACCTATCACCCACCGATGCCTCTGCTTAATTCAATTTTAGTTGTTAAAAAGGAATTAAAGTGAACAATAAGTAAACCATGATCATCTCCAACGTCAACATACGGCTATTCTCCAACAAAGGTGGTACTTGACGACAAGCAAAACACTTGAGCAAGCGACTACGACACGCGGGTCCAACTATCTACCAAGCAACAGGTATTAGGATGTGTCCAAGGCTATATATGGCTGCAAGGGATATCACGGGTACGAAATCTAGAGCATCGCAACACAGATAGCAAAGATCAACAGGAGGGAAGTAAATACTAGCAAAATAAGATAGGTAGAAAGGGGGAGATGCTCGCCTGGAAACATGCCGAAGGTTCAACCGAAGATCGGGGCGAAGCTCACATCAACTCAACGGCCTTATCCGCGAAGAAGCAAAACACTAGAATAAACACCGGATGCAATATTTAATAAAACGGCAGAAGATCGGCATGAGGCATGTATGATGCATGGCATGGCAAGGTGCGATGCGATTAGGTCAAGATTAAGCGGAACCGGGGTCCCGACAATTAATTAGATGGTTCAAGTTGTTTAGCTACCCCGCAATTTAAATGTGGTTTATCAGGGCAGAATATAGCACCGGTTCGCTACACAAGTTTAAATGAGGCCGATATGAGACTAGATTTGCCCGCATATGGGCCCCATATTTAATTATTAGGTGAATCGGCATAAGGCCCCCAAACCACAGCCGAGGATGCATGCATGGTCAATTCAATATGCAACAAGTTATTATGTTAGAAATTAGGGTTCGAGGAAAAGGGGTCACACATTTAGGGTTCGGCAGATCTTGGGTTCTGGGGTTCGGGGTTCGACAGGGTCCGGGGTCCGGGGTTCGGCGAGGTCGTTCTCGGACTTAGGGGTAGGTCTCGGATCGGGGTAGATCTTGTTGTCCTGTGTCGGTGACCTCGGCATCCGGGAAGCAGGACTTGGTTCGGCGCCGGGGGCGCAACGGATTCTTCCGGGTCGGTGCCGTTCTCGTCATCGCGGAGGTCTTGCCGGGTCCCACGGGGTCGGTCTTGCCGTTGCGAGGGTCTTGTCGGTACCGCGTACCGGTCGGCCTTGGCGTTCGGGATGCAGAACTCGGTGTCCGGGACGGGGTACTTGTCGCTCTTGTGGTCTTTGAGCTCCATGACGATGATCTTGTCGTTTCGATGTCGGGGTCTTGAAAAACGGAGCGAAGCACTTGGCGTTCCTTAGCGATCTTGGCGTCCCGTGTCGAAGATCTTGGGGGTACCGGCCTCTTCGGGTTCCATGCCGACTTACTTGTCGAAGGTCCAACGGGCGTCACCATGCTCATCTTGCGATATCCTCTCGATGCGAAGGCCCTGCGGTCTTGCTGTCCCCACACTCAACATCTTAGCACCAACTGGTCCTTCACAGGAAACACGCACGGCGGAGGCGATGCCGGGTCGACCAGGCGGCCGAGGCGGTCGACGTCGGCGACCAAGCAGCGGGCGGCGAGGCCGGAGGTCGGACACCACAACGGCGAGCGAGGGCGGGCGCGCCGGGCGGGCGACGAGGCGCAGCGATGGGCCGAGGCGAGGAGCGGAGCGGGGAGCGGGCGCGCCAGCGCAAGGCGACGGGCAGGGCGGGCCGCGGGGGAAGGTCCGGGCGGAGGCGGCAGCGGTGGGCGAGCTGAAGCGCCGGGCGGCGGCAGAGGTGGCTGGGTGGTGCGGGCGGTGACGCGAAAGCGGGGCGGAGCAGCAAAGGGGTCGGAGGGCGCCGGCTCAAGGGCGCGGAGCGAGGCGCTGTGGGAGGGTGAGCGGCGCGCGAGGCGGGAGAAGGCCAGCGGAGCGGGCAGGGGTGGGTTGCTGCAGGCGCGACGCTGGGAGAGGCCGAGGCCGGGCGGGCAGCAGGGCGGAAGGTAGTGGCGCGGAGGCGTCTGGGAGGAGAGGCGCCGGGAAGGGGAGGCGGGGTCCGGGAGAGGAGAGGAGGGTTGAGGCGAGGCGGGCGGATGAGCGAGGTGAGGATGGAGCTAGGTCGCTGGGCTGGGGCATCGGGCACGGCTGTGAGGCTGCAGTTGGGGAAGAAGAAGCGTGAGGGGGGGGAGACAGGGGAGTGGGGTCCGCGGGGATGGCCAGGAGGCTGACGCGTGGGGCCCTGGGGAACGGGGCCACAGACAGGGAGAGGGGGGGTGTCTGCGTGTGGTGAGGGAGGGATTGGGGAGGTTGCTGGGGATGTGGCCTGGGTGGGTTTAACCGGGTGTGCGTGGTGGGTTTGGGTGCGTGGGCCAGGAGGTCAAGGTGTGGGGACGTGTGGGGTGGACCGGTGCGTGTGGCAGTGTGAGCTGGAGAGAGAGGAGAGAGAGGGGAGGGTTGAGGGATGATGTGGCGTGTTCGAGGTGGGAGGGTGAGGAAGGTGAGGTGGCGGCAGTTGATTGGGTGAAGTGAGGTGGAGGGATGGTTTGGGTAGGATAGTTGGTGAACTAGGATTTAGAAGGGCAGGTGTAGGTGGACCGATTTTTATTTCTGGGGCGGTCGTTCGGGTCAATCGGCCCGTTCGACTGCCCCGCCAAAATAATTTAATATTTTTATTTGATTAAAACATGGCCTTTGCAAACCAATGCAAGACAAAATAAAATAATCCGGACAAGCCCGGGTTTTGCATTTGAATTAAGATGGGGCGTTGGGAAAACAAAACGGCTTTGCAGACATAGCTTTGGCAAACAATGCATGATGAGGACGATGCAATGCACAAATTAAACGCGATTTTCTAGTAGTGGTTTTGCGGGATGCCACAATTCGACACCACTAACAATGGATCTCGCCCTCGAGATCCGCCTCATGTACCGGAAAGGAAGGTCGGCGGTCTGATCCTTCGCGCTTCGTGTAGATCTTCGCGACACCACTAACGAGGGTTCCTTCTTCATCTTGAAAACGGCGACACCACCAACAAAGGGTCGTTGTCCACGTTCGTCAAGAGAGCACTCCGGATGAACAACGGACGAAGTTAAAGGTAAGGCCACCTCTAACTTCCATGGAAAGAGTAAAATTGCATCGATCCACCATTCAATGTACATAAGCGAATGATAAGAGTAGTGGTATGGTCGCGACTCCATCCCGCACTCAAAGCATTACCCTATACACGAATAGACGGATTATGCAACCAACCCTCGGATTCAGACTGAAGATCTCGACAAGCGAGGTTCGGAAACAAAGGAGTGATGACACTGATCGGATCCGCATAGAGGATAACGTCGGCGTCGGAAAACACGGAAGGCACAAACAAAGAACAAAGAATGGTAACACCGTGAGACGGATTCATCAGCAGCTTGAACACCGGACGGTAGAACACCGTTCCAAAGGAGGAAGCGAAACTCGAAGGTACGGAACCCAACCACGAGATATCCCGGACTCAAGAGAGAGAAGAGAGCGGATTCAAAACACGCCGAGATAAGAGGAGAATAGCAGGGTAAGGAGTAAAATCAGACCTAACCGTAACTATCCAACCGATTTTCAAAATAATTTTGACACTCTACTTGACCGTTAGCTAGGTTATCCTACAGCTGGACTTGTGGGTATCGAATCCGAGCTCGATACCACTCAGAACACCTCGATCGCCCTATGCAAGTTTTAGCGAAACCCGCCAAACCCGCATAGAAACGATTCAAAGGTGCCACCAGCACTTATGCGGGTGGAAAAACAAAGTAATAACATTACACAACAGTCCTTGATGGGACCCACAGATTTATATATAATGACTCAAAGAGTCAAGAATACGATATACGAACAAAGATCCAAATCACCTTGAAAGACGGAGTCCGACTACGGACAAGATGCAAATGGGGCTAAGAGCCTCAAGAATAACCAATGGCGCCCATAACCTGCCTGTGCCAAGCCGGAAGGGTAACCCCGCTAACGGGCGTCGATCTCAAAACCTGCTTCAACAAAAGGGTGCCAAAGGGCAAAGGAAAAGAGGAGCGTCAAGATCGAGGCCAAGATGCAGCGAGGCTAGAATTCAGCGGTCCTCGCCTACATAGGTATGGTGGATCGAGCGGCAGCGAAAGCACTAAACAACCTATAGAGACTCGATTCAACCGGGCGGCTATCGAGAGGGTAAGAAAGACCTATTCGGATCCAACCTGGTACTAGCATCGAACAAACCCATCTGGCTTTCTCGAGACCAAACGAGGAAGTCAACCGAGGAACTCACACGTTGGCGCTTTAATTATTCAGGTATAGTTGTGGCACTTTACTAGTCAGGTTTAGATAATCGTCCTGGTAAAGTAAGCAGTGGGCACTTTTAGTTAGTCATTCCGTTATAGTGGCAACACTTACTAGTCAGATACAATTATCGTGAGATAACCCAAAACCCAGCAGTCGTTGATACTTTTACTTAGCCATTCTGTTGTAGTGAAGCTGATTACTAATCATATCGGAAACAAGTCAATTTAAAACAGTAAACTTTAGTTATAGTTGTCTATGATCTTAATCGTGCTCCAAGTCGTCCATAACCATGACACACGGCTTCGAAAAGATTTAACCGCAGGGTGCACCAAAGTATCCACAGCACTTGACCCTTTTGCCGATCGCTAACATACACCCATCGGTATGTCGGCCTAAGTCACGACGCCCTGCACCCAAAGCAAGCACGGGGCCACCCCACTAAGTACACCAACGAAGTCGGCCGGTCTCCGAGACGGACTTAGGGTTTGCGACAATGGCTGTAAGCGACAGCAGATCCCCAATCGGGGACTGTCGATACCGCGTAATCACTCCGCTTCCTAAACAGTACAGCGTGCTCCTCACACAATTTAAATACAGAAAGTAGCATGGCATAAGTTCAGGATAGTAAAAACACCTCAAACTAGTTGTGGCCCCCAGTACAATACTTTGAAATCAGGTAATTATCAATGGGGGGCCCATATCTCCCCACCTGTGGTTAGCGCTCGATCTGGAACAGTGTCAAGAACTCGGTCCCACGGACACAAGTGGGATCGAAACCAAATCTTACCTAGCACCCACCGATGCCTCTGCTTAATTCAATTTTAGTTGTTAAATAGGAATTAAAGTGAACAATAAGTAAACCATGATCATCTCCAACGTCAACATACGGCTATTCTCCAACAAAGGTGGTACTTGACGACAAGCAAAACACTTGAGCAAGCGACTACGACACGCGGGTCCAACTATCTACCAAGCAACAGGTATTAGGATGTGTCCAAGGCTATATATGGCTGCAAGGGATATCACGGGTACGAAATCTAGAGCATCGCAACACAGATAGCAAAGATCAACAGGAGGGAAGTAAATACTAGCAAAATAAGATAGGTAGAAAGGGGGAGATGCTCGCCTGGAAACATGCCGAAGGTTCAACCGAAGATCGGGGCGAAGCTCACATCAACTCAACGGCCTTATCCGCGAAGAACCAAAACACTAGAAGAAACATCGGATGCAATATTTAATAAAACGGCAGAAGTTCGGCATGGTGCATGAATGATGCATGGCATGGCAAGGTGCGATGCAATTAGGTCAAGATTAAACGGAACCGGGGTCCCGACAATTAATTAGATGGTTCAAGTTGTTTAGTACCCCCGCAATTTAAATGTTGTTTTAGCAAGACAGAATATATCACCGGTTCGCTACACAAGTTTAAATGAGGCCGATAGGAGACTAGATTTGCCCGCATATGGGCCCCATATTTAATTATTAGGTGAATCGGCATAAGGCCCCCAAACCACAGCCGAGGATGCATGCATGGTCAATTCAATATGCAACAAGTTATTATGTTAGAAATTAGGGTTCGAGGAAAAGGGGTCACACATTTAGGGTTCGGCAGATCTTGGGTTCTGGGGTTCGGGGTTCGACAGGGTCCGGGGTTCGGCGAGGTCGTTCTCGGACTTAGGGGTAGGTCTCGGATCGGGGTAGATCTTGTTGTCCTGTGTCGGTGACCTCGGCATCCGGGAAGCAGGACTTGGTTCGGCGCCGGGGGCGCAACGGATTCTTCCGGGTCGGTGCCGTTCTCGTCATCGCGGAGGTCTTGCCGGGTCCCACGGGGTCGGTCTTGCCGTTGCGAGGGTCTTGTCGGTACCGCGTACCGGTCGGCCTTGGCGTTCGGGATGCAGAACTCGGTGTCCGGGACGGGGTACTTGTCGCTCTTGTGGTCTTTGAGCTCCATGACGATGATCTTGTCGTTTCGATGTCGGGGTCTTGAAAAACGGAGCGAAGCACTTGGCGTTCCTTAGCGATCTTGGCGCCCGTCGAAGATCTTGGGGGTACCGCCTCTCGGGTTCCATGCCGACTTACTTGTCGAAGGTCCAACAGGCGTCACCATGCTCATCTTGCGATATCCTCTCGTCGCGGGCCCTGCGGTCTGTTGTCCCCACACTCAACATCTTAGCACCAATCGGTCCTTCACAGAAACACGCACGCGAGGCAGACTCGCGGGCTGACCCGAGGCGGCCGGAGGCGGCGACGCCGCGACCACGGCAAGCGCTCGAGGCCGAGGTCGGGACACCACAACGGCGAGCAGGGCGCTGGCGCCAAGGGGCGGCACGAGGCTTCGCAGCGGCAGCGAGGCGAGGGAGCCGAGCCGGGGAGCGGCGGCGCGCGCAGGCCAAGACGGCGCAGGCGGCCTGCGGGAGGTCTCGGGCGGAGGCGGCAGCGTGGGCGAGCTGGAAGGCGCGGGCTGCAGAGAGGTGGCTGGCTCGGTGGGCGGCGACTTGAAAGCGGAGGCGAGCAGGCCAAAGGGTCGGAGGGCAGGCCAAGGCCACGGGCGGAGCGAGGCGGCTGAGGAGAGTGAGGCGCGGTGAGGCGGAGAAGGCTGATGAGCGGGCGCAGGGTCGGGGTGGGTTGCAGGCGCACGGGCGACGCGGGAGAGGCCGGCGGCGGGTGAGACGGGGGGGGTAGGTGCGCGGTGCAGGCGACGGAAGGGGCGTCTGATGAGGCGCCGGAAGGGGAGGCGGGGTCCGGGGGAGAGAGGCGAGAGGAGGGTTGAGGCGAGGCGGGCGGAGCGAGGCGGGCGGAGATGGAGCTAGGTCGGGCTGGGGGCATCGACGGCTGCAGGGGCTGTGGCGGTTGGGGAAGAAGAAGCCGCGTGAGGGGGAGACAGGGAGTGGGGTCCATGGGGATGGCAGAGGTCACGCGTGGGGCCTGGGAACAGGGCCATGACAGGAGAGGGTGTCTGCGTGTGGTGAGGGAGGGATTGGGGAGGTTGCTGGGGATGTGGCCTGGGTGGGTTTAACCGGGTGTGCGTGGTGGGTTTGGGTGCGTGGGCCAGGGAGGTCAGTGGCAGGTGGGGGACGTGTGTGGGGGGTGGACCGGGTGCGTGTAGCTGGGGCGCGGTGTGAGCTGGAGAGAGAGGAGAGAGAGGGGGGAGGTTTGAGGGATGATGTGGCAGGTTCTGAGTGGTGGGAGGGGTGAGGGAAGGTGAGGTGGCGGCAGTTGATTGGGTGGAGTGAGGTGGAGGGATGGTTTGGGTAGGATAGTTGGTGAACTAGGATTTAGAAGGGCAGGTGTAGGTGGACCGATTTTTATTTCTGGGACGGTCGTTCGGGTCAATCGGCCCGTTCGACTGCCCCGCCAAAATAATTTAATATTTTTATTTGATTAAAACATGGCCTTTGCAAACCAATGCAAGACAAAATAAAATAATCCGGACAAGCCCAGGTTTTGCATTTGAATTAAGATGGGGCGTTGGGAAAACAAAACGGCTTTGCAGACATAGCTTTGGCAAACAATGCATGATGAGGATGATGCAATGCACAAATTCAACGCGATTTTCTAGTAGTGGTTTTGCGGGATGCCACATGTACTAGTACTATAATTTTAACTATTCAAATTTCCAATTTCCAGGGACTGGTAAGATCATCAGACTTGAAGTAACACCGCCAATGCCGGTCCCAAGCCCGGATGCATAAGGTGGAGGGTTCAAGTTTGGCATACCTTTCCTCTGGATAAAATTATGTATGTTCAGAACTAAAGCCAATTTAAAATATGCCATACACGAACATTAGTAGGGTACTCTCCTTCATTTCTAGCACTTCTATCCAACTGCTCAACAATGTTCGTAATTAATCAAATATTCATCATTTGTTATGCAGGCATTACGAGAGCATGATATCAGATTTTGTCTCTTCCCATCTTCGAAGCACAAAGCTTGCATAGTAGACCTCCTTGGTCGTGTCGGGAAGATGGCTGAGGCTGAAGATTTCATAATAAGGTCTCGATCAGAAAATGATCCAATACTTTGGCGTGCACTGTCTCATTGGCTATGAGAACAAGAGGCCTAATGAGAGAGAGAGAGAGAGAGAGAGAGAGAGAGAGAGAGAGAGAGAGAGAGAGAGAGAGAGAGAGAGAGAGAGAGAGAGAGAGAGAGAGAGAGAGAGAGAGAGACGTGGGCAAGGAAACCGGGATTAGTTGGGCAGAGTTTGGAGGATCCACCCATCATTTTACCGATGGAGATAAGTCCTGTCCACAAAATACTGCAGTTCACGCCAGATTGGAAGAGTTGTTTGCCAGGGTGAAACAGAGGACTGAGCGTGGGGGAACTGACATTTGGGAACTAGGATTCCAGAGTAGAAAGGATGGCGAGAGCTCGCTCGGCAGACATGGTGAACTACTGGCGATATTTCTTGGGCTGTCCACTTTGCCATCTGCTGCTCCTGTAACAGTAATGAAGAACAAGAGGACATACTGGGAAAGCCATGAAACCCTGAAGTTGCTATGGAAAACGGAAAACAGGGTATTACTGGTACTCCCTCCGGACCATATTAATTGACTCGTATTTGTCTAGATTTGAATGAATCTAGACACTATTTAGTATATAGGTTCATTCAAATTTTGACAAATACAAGTCAATTAATGTGGATAGGGAGTAGTCACAAGTGATTTATAACTTTGGGACTACAGGCCTTCGAAGGAGGCCTTTGAAGGGTCAGCGAAACAGTTTGACCGTTTTTGTAAGTGAGGTCGAAACTAGTGTCTGACAGGTAACACAACTCTGCATGCAAGTAAACCAAGCCAGTGTATCATCAAGGAGGCTCTGACAGGCTATTGCGCTTGGCTATGTCAAACTCCAGCTGCACATCACTTCGCGATCAAGTGATACACGCCTTGAGGTTGTATTCTTCGTCGGCTTATTGGAGGTTTGTAGTTACCTTTGTTTTTGTTGTTGGGCTTCTTCTGGACTATATTGACGCTAGACTGATCCCCTTCTCCTTTCTCAGCAGCATTCTTAAGTTGGGTCTTCTTTTCAACATCAAGATACGCTATCAGGTTTTCAACCGATATCTCTTGTCTCTTGTGTTTGAGAGTTGTGGCGAAGTTTTTCTAGAAGGAAGGTAACTTTGCAATAATGCACTTGGCCACAATTTTGTCAGGCAAAGAACACTTAAGGAATTCGAGCTTCTTGGTAATGCACTATATCTCATAAGCTTGTTCAACTACATGACGATTGTTAACCATCTTAGTATCATGAAAGCTCTCCATGATGTAAAGTTCACTGTTAGCATCTTATACACCAAACTTAGCGTTTAGTGTCTCCTAGAACTCTTTTACATCTGTGATGTGCATGTACACATCAAACAACTTGTTGTCAAGAACACTTACAACGCATCCCACAAAGGCTAGATTGGTTTTGTTGAACTTGTTCTGATCCTTCTCATATAGAGTTCCTTTAGGTAAAACAGTACTAGCCTCGAATATTTTCAGAGCTTGCAACCATAAAGTGGTCTTATACTTCCACCTCTTAAAGTGGACACCGGTAAACTTATCTGGCTTCATCGCATCGGCCAAGTGCCTCATGTTTAACTCAAGAAATTGCCTATAAGGTTTTTGGATTGTTAAATAATTAGCCAATAATCCTATGATTAATTCCACAATATTAAGCATTACAACTATTGCAACTACCACGTTAAACTCGAACATACTAGATGCGTTAAATAACATGACTAGCAGCACGAACACAACACTAGACATAATACCAGAGCAGATCGAGATACGTCGCACGTACTGATCCGTTGTAGAGTAAGTAGCGATTCGTCTAGCGGTGATGTCGACTTG
Source organism: Avena longiglumis (assembly GCA_030063025.1). NCBI lineage: Eukaryota > Viridiplantae > Streptophyta > Magnoliopsida > Poales > Poaceae > Avena > Avena longiglumis. The sequence continues at coordinate 479,048,168 of CP125976.1, forward strand.
TCGGAGAAGTCGGTGTTGAAGATGACGTGCCTGACTTGTCAGAGAAGTTCTGGGAAGGCGGGCCGTGATGACGAACTAGAAAAGTCGCACAGGACGCTTCCCAAAAACCTTATTCGCCCTCTTCCATACAAGATCACAAAGACGAGTGGTTCTGGAGACCTGCTCTCCCATTCACCGGTGCACGCCGGCGCTCGGGATGGGTAGACTACGGTGGCGGCACAAGCAGAGAGGATGGCAAAACCCTAGATTGGTTTCGCTGTGTTATGTGGCAGTAACCACGGAATACTTTATATAGAGCCAGTCAGGAAACCGAACGGATATGGAGTGGGCCGCGCGCCCACGTCGCACGTTCCGTTCGGGTTGGTTACGATAGCCCATGATCCGGGAGCGACCCGAATTGGCTAACTATGACACGTCCGTCAAAACAATCCTGAACTGCAAAAGTAAAGCTCGGCCCCGAGGCACATTCCCACAAACCGCGTCGCGGCGCGTCGTGACGAGGCAAGCGAGCGGCGGAGAAGGAGGAGGAGTGCGCGAGGGCTGCTCCTATTCTTACTCACTTACAAGTGGTAGAACACTCCAACTTATAAGATGGTGCAACTCTTCCTCCACTAGCCATGTGGGACTAAACTTTAGTTCTCACTTCACTCACATATGAGCAGTCCCCACATGGGCCAAAATCACATGTGAGCTGCCACAAACATAGGCTTTGAGATTTAGTGGAAATCTGAAATCTCATATGGGCCAACATAGTATAACCCATTTATTTCTAACAATCCCACACCAGATCTCAAATGCCCATTTAAAGATTTACCAAACCTCACTAGTTTATATATCAGTGTTTCAATAGAGACTGTTAAGTTGAACTTCTGTCTAGAACCTTAAGATACATCTATTCACACTTGAACAATGAACTAGGCCTTGAATTGCAAGTTTTGCGTGAACAAGTTTCACTCAAAGTCATAACCAGTACCTGGCTGCCAGTATCCTACCCCGCGGGTTGGAGCATATGCTTCATACTCCCTAGTCTCTTAATGAGTTAACTAAAGATCACCCAAATCTCATAGATTGCAACGTTTAACAATCGGACCCATATAGGTGTGTACTTTCAAGAATACTCTGTAGGACAACATCTTTGCTAATCATAGCCAACAGAAATACATTAAGTCATGTTGCCAACCTGTCTTACAGCTTTTGAGAGTTGTGCATCTTCACATAGAGAGGGTTACTTAATACCTCTCCTCGGTCACACCACTAGCTTGTTCTTACTAGGTACTAATTCACGGGATCTCCGATTACAAAGGTTGGGTTACCACTACCGTGTACCATCTATGGGTCTCAAACCCATCTCCCTCAATGCACTATCTATCACATTTCATGATAGTCCCTTTATAAAGGGATTTGTCAGGTTTTTGTTTGTTTGAATATATGAAATAGTAATTACTCCGGAGTTCCTCAATTAATTGGCAGACTTCAAACATGTTTTAACATGTCTTGATGACTTTGCGTTATCCTTAGAATTGTTCACTTTGATAATAATAGTTTGGTTGTCACAATTAAAAAGGATGGCCGACACAGGTTTTTCAACCACATGCAAGTCCTTCAAGAGCTCACTCAACCATTCTGATCAACAGTGGTTGTATCTAAAGCAGTAAGTTCTGCTTCCATGGTTGACCTCGTCAATACGGTCTGCCTCTTAGACCTTCATGATACTATGCCACCTCGAAGGGTAAACACATACCCGCTTGTGGCGTAGAGTTCATCAATATCAGATATCCAGTTTGAATCACTATATCCTTCAAGCATAGTATGATGCCCTGAATAGTGAATTTCATAGCTCATTATACCACATATATAGATTGCATGCCAATGATCAATACTCGGGTTAGACATGAACCTACTCAACTTTCTCATAGCAAAAGAGATGCCGGGCCTTGTAGCGCTAGCTAAGTACATAAGAGAACCGATAATTTGAGAGTATCTCAATTGATCTCTCATATCCTGCTTATTCTTTCTGAGTGTCATGCTAGGATCGTAAGGTGTTGGAGAAGTCTTGATGCCTATAAAGCTAAAGCGACTCAAGACCTTCTTAACATAATGAGATTGCGTTTAAGTAATCTCACTCAATCCTTAATCAGCTTGATGTTCAGAATTACATCAGCTTCTCCTAGATCTTTTGTATCAAAACACTTTGATAGAAAAGACTTGACCTCATTTATCATATCAATGTTTGTACCAAAGATCAGAATATCATCTACGTACAAATATAGTATAACACTTCCGCCCCCACCATGGCGATAGTATACACACTTATCAGCCTCATGAATGACAAAGCCAGCAGAAACTAGAGTTTGTCAAAATTCTCATGTCATTGCTTAGGTGCTTGTTTTAGGCCATAGAATTTTTTTAACAACTTGTACACCTTTGTTTCTTCACCCTTTACCACAAATCCATCAGGCTGATCCATATAGATTTCCTCTTCCAAATCTCCATTAAGGAAAGTTGTCTTCATGTCGATTTGATGAACGAGAAGACCATAGGAGGCATCCATGAAAAGTAGTACTCGAATGGTGGTCAGTCTAGCAACAGGTGAATAGGTGTTGAAGTAATCTTCGCCTTCTCTCCGAGTGTAGCCTTTTGCTATAAGCCGTGTCTTGTACTTCTCAATAGTACCATCAGACCCTAATTTCTTCTTGAATACCCACTTGTAGCCCACAAGCTTATAACCATAAGGTCGTTCTGATAGTTCCCAAGTTCTACTAAAAAGAATCGAGTCCATCTTCTTATGGACAACTTCTTTCTAGTCATCTACATCAGGAGATGTATATGCCTTAACAATGGTTCTGGGAGTATCGTCCACAAGATACACGATGAAATCATTACCAAAGAATTTTACAATCCTCTATCTCTTACTTCTCGTAGGAGGTTCATCATAATCCTTCTCAAGAACTTCCTCATGTGGTTGTTCATCATTCTCAAAAGATGTATCAGATTCAGCAAAAAAAATCAGAAGAAATTCTAGCAGTGCTATGCATATCTTTCATAGGAAACATATTCTGAAAAATGTTGCATCATGGGATTACATTATTGTATCAACATGCATATCATGTACCTCGGATTTAACTACTAAAAATATATAGCCAACGCTACTCTTAGCATATCCTAGAAAGATACAATCCATTGTCTTTGGTTCTAGTTTACGTTTTTTGGGTATTGGTATATTGACCTTCGCCAAACATCCCCAAGTGCGTAAATACAAAAGTGGTGGTTTTCTTCCAATCCACTCCTCATAAGGGGTCTTGTCTTTATTCTTGTTTAGAACTTTATTCAGGACATGACATGCGGTTAACAAAGCCTCCCCCTATCATGCCTTAGATAAACCAGCAGTGGCTAACATGGAATTAACCAAGTCAGTTATGGTTTTTCCTCTTGCCAATCCCATTTGATTGGGCGAGTAGAGAGGCGTCCTCTCAGTGCTCACTGCATCACTCGTCATGGTGATGGTCCACATGGCAAGGGCGCATTTGGATGAATGATTTTGAAAGATTGCGAATTTTTTCAATTGGCAGGCTTAAATTCCAATCCAAGTTCATAGATTACATTGACTAGTCATCATCTGTTAATGCCAAATCCAAACTCATGTATCGCTTTTTCTTTCTTCTCTTTAATACTATTCCATCCGTCCAAAAAAGATGTTAAAGATTTATTTAAATTTGAATGTATTTTGTCACTATTTAGTGTATAAATACATCTAAATTTGGACAAATTTTTGACATCTTTTCGGATGGAGGGAGCACTAACAAACTATTGATGGCTTGCATTTTATCAAGGTGAATAAAATCGGAGTTGCTACGCGGCAAATGCCTAGAGAATGGCAAAACTCGGCGGGTTCTCACACAAGCCGTTCGAATTGCTCCACCCGGGCAAGCAGGTCTCCAATATGCGAGCGATTGCATGCGGCTATATGGTAGTACAAGAATCTATTTAGCGTATAAGCACAAAAGGACAAAAGTGATTACATCATTGAATTAAATTTGAAAATTCAAAACTTCAAATATTTTATGGACTAAACCGATTATCTGATTTAGAATCCGTTTTCATCACGGATCTAGTAGCACTACTAGGAAAAGGGCTATATATAATCCGTACATCTGTAACTCACATGGTTGAAATGCCCCATGGGTAAAATAGTCGTGGTTCACCTGTGGACAGTGCCCTACTAACTAGAACAATCGTGGCGTACATGGGTATGTGCGCCATAGATATGTATGGCCAAGGGCCTGCCAGCCGCATGCCACATACCCGTAGTGCATATGAGGTATGTGCGCTACGGTTGTGGCAAGTTTTGTGGCGCACTATACCATGTACGTCACAGATGTATAAACTTAGTAGTAGACACCCCCTTAGATCGCCTTTTTAGGCTTTGTAAAAAAAAATGAAAAACACTTTAAAAAATAAAATCCTTTTATATTTAGGTAGGTAATGTGGTATAATTTGTAGGAAAATTAACAAATAATAATTTCGACTTTTTCTGAAAAAAAGGTCATCCCACGATAAAATGGCTATAACTTTTGCATACGATATCGTAAAAATCGTATAATATACTAAAATAACGAGAACGAGATTCCACATCTGCTCGCAACGATCGATTATTTAGATTTTTAAAATTTGAAAAGAGTAAAAAGTTACGGTTAAAAGACCGTTTTTTCTGCAGAAAAAAAAAGATGGCAACTTACCCGTAGCGCACCACTACCTAGTGCGCTATGAGTAAGTTGGACGGGATTCAAAATTTGAATCCCTGTCCCTCCCACCTACCCCTTTTCTTTTCCCTCCCCTTCTCTCCTTTTCCTTTTCCTCCCTTCTCCTTGTCCTTTTCCTCCCTTCTCCTTTCCTTCTTTTTCTTCTCCTCCTCCTTCTCCATCTCATTTTCCTCCTCCTCCTCCTCCTCTTTCTCTTTCTCCTTCTCCTCCTCTTCCTCCTCCTTGCAGTGAAGATGGTGACGGCGGCCTCCTCCTTGCAGTGACGACGACGATGGCGGGCTCCTTCTTCTCCTCCTCTTCCTCCTCCTCCTAGTTCTGACGACGACGAGGCCTCCTCCTCTTCTTCTTCTTCTTCTTCTTCTTCTTCTTCTTCTTCTTCTTCTTCTTCTTCTTCTTCTTCTTCTTCTTCTTCTTCTTCTTCTTCTTCTTCTTCTCCTCCTCCTCCTCCTCCTCCTCCTTGCAGTTCCCACGATGACGACAAGGCCTCTCCCACGAGGCAACGGTGACCTGCACCGACGAGAGACGGCACTGACGACGAGATCCAGATCTGCCGCTTTTTTTGAATTTTGAAATTTGTATCTGTGGCGCACAACACGTAGTGCGCCATGGTTATCGTTTCATACGCGTGGAGCACAGCAAATAGTGCGCCGCGATTATATTTTCATAGGCGTGGCGCACCACCTAGTGCCCCACGGCTAACTTTTAGCCGTAGCGCGAGCATAGTGGCGCACTGCTAGTGTGCCACGGATGGCCTTTTCAGGTGCGCCACGAATGGCCTTTTTCCTAGTAGTGTAGTAGCGAGATCTTCAAAACTAGATTCTATATTGATATGTTTTGACAACTTTTTTCGGATCTAAAAGTTACCCACAGATAACAGCCAGGGCCTGGGCGCTGGCAGAGCGTTGAGCCAAGTCCTCGCCTCTCTCAGCGAGCTGGAGGCGGTAGCAAGCATCGGCGAAGGAGGGGAGGGGTACGACGTTCTTGAGGATCTTGGCATGCAACTTGAATTTGGGCCCGGCCACCTCGATGAAGGTGAGGGTGAGATCCATGTCGTCAACCGTGCGGCCGATGGCCGCCAGGTCATCGGCAATGCCTTGAAGTTTGCTGGCGTAGAGGCCGACGGAGAGGTCGCCGAGGCCGGTGGTGTGAAGCGCCTTGTTCAGGAAGAGGTAGCACGACGCCTGATTGTCGAGGAAGTAGCGATTCAGTTTGGTCCAGGTGGAGTAGGCGCGGCCGTCGGCGCCTTGGACAAGCCGGAGGAGATCGTCGCTGATGGTGGCCATGAACCAGAGACAGATGTGGATGTCCACAACGATCCAGGCGGCGTCAGGCGCGGATGGAATGGCCTCCTCGGTTATGTGATCCAGAACCTGGTACATGGTGAACAGATAGGTGAAGATTTGTTTCCACCTCATGAAATTGGCCCCGTTGGAGGTGACAGAGAATTTGATGTGTTCGGTGACGTGGACGCCGAGAATCGGGTGGGAGAGCGAGCGGTGGGGGTGAGGTTGGATGGAGGGAAGCAAAGGCATGTCACCGGAGTTGATCATGACGGGCAGGGATTCAGAGAAGCCGTCAAAGGAGATGGGATCGATGGCCCGGGGAGTGGGTTGGGCACGGGGCATGGGCGGTCGTTGTTGAAGTGGGGTTTGGGGATCTAAATCAAGGGGGTTGATGACTGGGGAAGCAACGGAGCTAAGGGTGGGCATGGTGGCCGAGGTTGAGGAAGAACCGGTGTCGGCCATGGTGGGAAGGAGTTGAGATCAAGGCTCTGATACTAAGAAGAACAGTAGGTTGTAGTGTTGTTGTATTGATCAATGGTCAGAGTATATGCTACAGAGAATAAATAGAAGGGAGGAGAGGTTATAAAGTAACGTTACAATTCAACAGAATATGCACGGTCATCTTCTGGCACCAATTTTTACAAGTACAAGTTTGCGATTCAATTTTCTTCAAACACTATTACCAATTTTGGTACGGACTAGTGAAAATAAATTAAGAGCTCGTAAAGATTGACCGAGAATTCCTGGTAAAAATAGACCTACGAGTGCCAAGCAAAAGGATCCACGAACTGGCGATTCACTGATTCAGTTTGTAGGGAGAGGATTGTGGCGGAGGCTGCAGCAGAGTCCTGTGGTGGAACTGTGGAAGCAGTGCTCCTCTACGGCAGAGATTGTTGGCGAAACAATTGTTTGAAGACAGCCAGCAGCAGATCAAACCAACGAGGATTGTCGTCTTCGTTTGCAGCCGGGGCTGGAGGAGCGGCGGGGGGCGGGCGGCGCCGGCAGAGGACGGGCGCGTCGCCGTCGCCGTTGGCGGCCGGGGCCGCAGGAGCAGCGGTCCGCACGGGGATAGGAGGGGCGCTTCTGGCGGAAAGGGCCGGAGGAGAAGCAGGCCACGCCGGGAGACGAGGAACTCGCCGCCATCGCCGTTGGCTGCCGCGCCAGGAGAGAATGGGTGCGTCGGGATAGTCCTCGTGAGGCGACGAGACAAGGACAGGAGACACGACGACAGGAGACACGACGTTCATACTGATCCAACGACCCGCGGGAGTCCGCCAGGTTTGGACGTTTTTCAGACCGTCCTGATAATAGAATTTCCGATAAAATCGGCCAGAATCTCTTTGGCAAAGGTTGAGTTGTAGCTAAAGACTGAAATCATATCACAACAGCATGCATTGTCGTCACCAGACGTCGGTAATCATATCACAATGTCACCGAATGTTAGGAAAGCACAATCTGGAAGCTCACATCTTGATCGCAGCTACTATAACACATACGGCATGAATGGCAACCAGGGTTATTGCCGGTGCAATCTTCATTACATCCACCATCTCATTCCCTAATTCTGACAATCTTCCATGCAATTCCGACTCTTGACAAAACTCACGTCAAAAACATGCATCTCGTTCTTCCATAATTCCGATTCTTGACAAAGCTCACCTCAACGCAACCATCCCTGCAATCTTCTCCACATCGTCACATCTTTGGTTTCTTCCCTGCTTCAACTTCGCATTTTGTGCCTGGTCTCCATTGTGTTCTTCTTCTTTTCTCCCTCCCTCATCTCCACCTCTTCTACCATTCCTTCTTCACTGTAGTAGCCGTCCTCCAACAAATAATCGATCTAGGCAGCTTCCAAGCTAGAAAAGAATACCAACCTAATTTGTGCACAAAACGGAAACATAAAATTGATTTGGTTGAATTCAAAATTTTCAAAAGCTGTAATGGATTCAGATTCCCAAGGGGAATTCAGGTGGCACAATCAATGAGCGGAGGTTGGTCTTTCTATGCCACCTTATAGCGAGACATTTAGGCTAGCATAATGACCTTGATCCTTCCTGAACACAATAACCAATATGATCCGTAGAGCAAAGTTCAAGTAATTTACTCCTCGCACAAACCATGTTTAATTCATTCTAATACTCCCTCCGACCCATATTAGTTGACTTGAATTTGATAAAATTTGGATGAATCTATATACTAAATAGTGTCTAGATTCATTCAAATCTAGACAAATTGGAGTCAACTAATATGGGTTGGAGGGAGTAGTAGAAAGGTCTGAGTGGGGGGGTACATTCATATTTGATATCACAAGCAGGGACAAAGTTCAGCGCATCTTCTTTACATGTGTGTGTATGCAACTAATAATGAATCAAAAGAATAAAAAGATAAATCTTGCTATGCCAAACACTGTTCTGCCTCTCAACAGTTAGGATAAAGAAAGGTGCTTCCTGATTCTGCTGACTAAACCATTCGCTTCTTCTTTTTTTCGGGTGGCCGATACTGGTTTAGTAATGAATCAAAAGAATAAAAAGATAAATCTTGCTATGCCAAACACTGTTCTGCCTCTCAACAGTTAGGATGAAGAAAGGTGCTTCCTGATTCTGCTGACTAAACCATTCCCTTCTTTATTGCGAGTGGCCGATACTGCTGGTTTAGTTAGGATATCTCTACTCGTACCGATGATCTCTCAGTACTTTGGATACGCTTCGGGTTTACAGGAATAGTTTGATCTATGAAGAATAGAGTAAGGGAGTAGGTGAGGATGCCAAAAGTCATTCGCTCCGCTAGTTGTGATCCAAGCCAGGATGGTTCACATCATGTCAGCCTGGTCGTTAAGTAACCCTTGGCCGCTTAGTGACCCATTCGTCACCGGCCACCCGTTTGTTGGCCCTGCATCTTCTCTTGGGCCTTGCGCTAGGGTCTTCCTCGGTGGCAGGAGCAGTAGGAATGGGCACTGGGCTGCTAAGAGGTTCCATGGTCTGGTTTCTGGCGACGGTCTCATTCTTCAGCAGGGTCGTGATCTGGTCTCCGGTGAGAGTTTCATCCTTCAAGAGGGCGTTGGCTAGCGCATCAAGCTCCCGCTTGTGTGACGTGAGAATCGTCTTTGCGTTTGTGTACGCCTTGTTCAATAATGCTTTCACCTCGCCATCAACCAGTGTTGACGTTTGCCAGCTCATGGTCTTCGCGTTCCAACCACCGTCTTTGTCATAGGAAACAGGGCCAACCACCTTGCTCATACCATGCCTGGCCACCATGTCTGTCGCCAGCTGAGTCGCCTTGCTTAGATCATACAAGGCAGCAGTGCTCACCTCGCCCTCTCCAAATATAAGCTCCTCGGCCACGCGACCTCCCATGAGGACATCCAATTCTGCCAGCATCTTCCTCCTTGAGTATTTGTACTCATATTCTTCGTCTGCCAGTTGTGTCACCATGCCAAGAATATATCCCCTGGGAACAATAGTAGCCATGTGGACAGGACCAGCACCATCCGTGTGGATAGCAACAATGGCGTGCCCTCCCTCGTGGTACGCGATCATCTTCTTGCAGCTATCAGGCATCCCAGCCGATTTGCGCTCGCTGCCCATGATGAGCGTGTTCGTGGCATACTGTAGGTGATCCATCGCAACAGATTCTGCTCCGTCCTTAGCAGCCTTGAGAGCGGCTCCGTTCACCAGGTTTGCGAGGGCTGCACCTGAGAACCCAGGAGTCCCCCCGCGCTGTCCCCTGTGTGACCAATCGGCTGAAACCATGACCCATCTCCTCGTCGGATGTCCCTTCTCCAAGGCGACCTGGCATGAGGTGCTCTCATGGACCCGGTCCACGGCCCTCCCCCCGGATGGGGAAGACGACTTCGTGGACTGGTGGCTGCAGGTGTCGAGATCTACCCCCCGTGCTCTCCGCAAGGGCACTTCCTCACTCATCATGCTGACGGCGTGGTGGATTTGGAAGCTGAGAAATGCGGTAGTTTTCGACAATGCGGCACCCAGCCTAGGTGGTCTTCTGGATACAATTCGGTCTGAGGCTAGGGCTTGGGTGGCTGTTGGGGCGTCTGGCCTGCGTGCCTTGATCCCCACGGCCCTGTAGTGCTAGTGGGTAGAGTTGTATGGGGTGCTGGCTCCCCGCGAGCCTTTGTATATGTTGTACAGTGCTCTCTCTTTTTCTATCAATGAATCGGAACGCAAGGCTTTTGCGTTCTCGCGAAAAAATTGGCTTTCAAGACCTGCATAAAACAATTTATGGAGAAAGGTTTTAAGTTTTGTCAACAGAGGCTGCGAAGACCCATAAGATTTTTGGATGGAGTACAAACCTTTGACATATGAGCCTCAAGGATCTGCCGTCGGCCCTCGACATCTGGGTAAGGAATCTTGACGTGACGGTCAAAACGGCCAGACCTAACAAGGGCCTGATCTAGTGAATCGAGGGAATTGGTCGCTGCAACCACGATGACTCCATCGTTCTGCTCGAAGCGATCTAGCTCAAAGAGCAGCTGGTTCAGGGTGTGCCTCTGCCCCATCGGATCATTTCTGTTTCTGCTCCCAGCAATGACATCAATTTCATCGATGAAAACTATGCTAGGAGATCGTCTCCTTGCTGCACTGAAGAGCTCTCTCACTTTTTTAGCCCCAGCACCCACATGCTCCTCCGCAAATTCGCTGCCGCTGCACACGAAGAATGGGACGCCGACTTCCCCGGCGAGAGCCCTTGCCAACGTTGTTTTCCCATTGCCAGGTGCACCGATTAGCAGAACACCTCTTGGAAGCTTGCAGCCGAGGAGTGTGAAATGCCCGGGGTCACGCAGGTACTGGATTATGTCCTCGAACGCGGCTTTAGCTCCATCGATCCCTTTGACATCACTGAACTTTGTGCTTGAATCCTTCACCTCTTTTTTGGAACGATCAAAGGCACGCCATAGATGCTTCCAGAGTCTGCTAACAAATCCTGATAGGTACCAGTCTTGTTGATTTATAAGCACGCCACCACCTGCATTGAGCATGACCCAAGCAGAACAGTTAACGAAAAAGGGAACTTACGAATGGCAAATTCAAGCAACAACGGATAGTCAGGAAATTAAGTTGCCAGGGATCACATGAATATAATACCAATTTTACCCTGTTAAGTTGTAGTTCAAGCGGCGGACAAAGAAACCACCATTCATACCTGCACCCGTAGTGGCTGTATCTGCAGCAGGTGCTCTAGGAGAAGGAAACAAGGCAGCCACAGACACCCCTTCCCGAACCACGTTGTTCACCTGTTGCGTCGTCGCAGCCTGTGACACAAACGCGCACAGATATTGAGTCGAGGGAAACAGGACACTATTGTACTCTGACAAAGTGAGAAGCACTGGCTGAAATTTGCTAATCCACAAAGTGGCACCAAACGGTAAACATTACCACTTCATCGATGACACGCATGAAAAAACAAGTCGAGTAGCATTTATTTATAAAAAAAATGGCATCAGTCTGAAACTCAGACAGTGCTTCGCACTAGCAGCTTCAGCATCGATGAACATCACGCCAACAACAATGCACCGTGTTCCTTTAGACTCGAGCAGGCTCATTAGACCCCAAGATTTGACAAACAAAGCAAGATCACACTAGAAAAGAAAAGCACAAGGAAGATGGTAAGACCTTGGAGAGGGGGAGTCGGCAGGCCATGATGTGGACAGGACAGGACAGGACAGGGTGTTGCTGGAGATTCAGCTCAAGCAAAGACCTGCTCGAAATTTTCGTTCCTCGCTCACCAACTCCTGATCTTTAGTTCGCATATATATACACGCCCGAGATTAGCTACATCGATCAATTGCACGTGATGTGTATTTCCAGGACTCTGGTCTTGTATACATGGCAAGGGACGAAGAGGAGTAGTGACCGATTGGAACATGGCAAGGGAGACCGTCGCCGACGCTGATACGGAGAGGGGAAGAATCGGAAGGTTTCAGAGACAGGAGGGAGTTTGTCGGCCGGAATTCGGAGGAAGGTTTTCGACCAGATTAAGAAGGGCAGCGAATCCAACACATTCACAATCACCAAATTAGCCCCCTGAATTTCAGTCGGCAAGGCTTTAATTCTGGAGAAAGAAAATGAGGCGGAGTCGCGCGTTCACTCACCTGCGACAGACAGAAACTGGTATTCAGGCCTGGCCTGGTTCCGATGGGGTTCCACGTCGCGGCGGCACGGTCACGCCGGCCGGAGCAGAGTACCGTGACGGGACAAGCACACGGTGTGGGCTACCTCTCCCCGGATCTGGGTTGAGCCTAGCCGGCCGGCGTTGGTCTGGCCCAGCACGAGCATGGCGGCTGCCTCCCTCTTGCCGTCACAGGCGGTGCTCCGCCGCTCCTCGCCGGCGCTATCCACCGGACCGGATCCGGCGGATTCGATTAGAGCAAGCACCTGTAACCGGTTGCTCCACGGCCGGGCCTTGAGCCTTATCAGCGTGGCGGGGAGCCAACTCGCTCCGCTCAGGTCCACAGAGGAAGACGACGGTGAGACCGGTCAGGTCAACAGAGGAAGAGGAAGGCCTCATGCACCTCTTGTTCAAATGTGCAAGATCGAGCAAAGGAAGTTTGAAACTTGGTGTTCTTGATCTAATTAACGAAGCAGTACAGACTGATTGTTCAGGGTCTCTAGTGCTTGAGCCTCCAGATTATACTCAAAGAAGGGAGTATGTACCTCAAAAAAAAAAAAGGGAGTATGGGAGCCGCTAGGGAACATCGGCATACCATAAATTATTTTAATACGTAGGTGCTTGGTGTATATGGTGGGAGAGGCGATAATGCACACATGGAGAAAATATTTAACCTGCTCATAGAAGTGCTACTATGTCAATTGGCGTTTTATTTAGTGGCAAATTACTGGAGAGCTCAGAAGAAGCCGATTGAAAAGGCGAAAGAAGCATGGACAAAACCTCCCGAATGTCTTCTAAAAAGGCTTAATTGGATATATGCCACTTCAGTTTTCATCATTTGAAGATATGCCATTACAAAAACTTGACTTGAAGATATGTCATTCCAACTTTTCTATACCTCTACGTATGCCATTCTGGCCATTACCAAACCATAAATAGACTATTATACTTTTATATATACCCTTATACTCGCATACATACACGTACGCGTAAAAGAAAAAAAAACTCACCTAATAGTACCCGACCTGATTGGAACACATCCATCCATCAAGAACAGAGGAGCTTAGGCTCACCCTGCCGTCTCTCCCGCACGAACCCTAGCGGCAGCCGGCGGCGGCGGCCTGAGGCTCGCCCGCGCCGCCGCGTCAGCAGGCGGGAGGCGCCCGCGGCTGGAGTCCCACCCCCTCTCCCATGACGCATCGGCTGTGCCGGGTCGTCGGCGGGCGGGCCTGTAGGCGGCGGAGCTGTAGGCAGTGGGGATTACCGGAGACGCTGCTAGATACGGTGCTGCCGGAAACGACGCTGGCAGAGATGCAGCTGCATGGAGTTGCCAGCCCCGGAGTCAACAATTCCCTACATCCCTCCGGGCCATTCTTTTCTTGAATGTATGGCGGCTTGTACATTCTTTCTTTAATTTTGCTATTTCATTGAAATTTGTAGGCTCAGATGAATTCACGATGGATGTGCTTATGAACGGATTGAGTGCGGAGATGAGAGTAGGCTGGGATCAGATTGTGCTTGTTAATCTGTGATAAATTGTGTCGAAGTGCTGCCTAATTTTTTTGTAATTTGACAAGTTTCTAGACAGATATTAAGATCCATATTACTGTTTTTGATTTTCTGTAAAATTTTCAGATTTTTTTGAGATGTTCAAATTTTGGCCAAAGTTTTTTTTTTTAATTTTTTAGCACCCGAAAGATCAAAATGCAGTTGAAACTTCAAGACAGGGGTATTATGGTAAATACTATAGTACACACTGAATACACGTATTTTCAAACCGTTATTCTTTTTTAAGTGTAGAAAATGGTATGGTTACAAGTATTGGAAAGTTGGAGTGGGCATATCACCAAGTCTGGTTTTTGTAATGGCATATCTCCAACTTGCAGAAGTTGCAATGGCATAAATCCAATTAACCCTTCTAAAAATTAACGTGGATCCAGCTTTCTATATTGATGTTTACTTCTCAGGTATTTTTATCTCTAAAAGATGTGAGGATATACGAGGATTTCGTGTTCACCCATTACACTCAAATTCTTTCAAATACCCTTCGCCAGAAATACTCTATCATGATAAAGAGTTTTTAATCTAGTAAAAAATACACTAATATAGAGGATTTGTGAGGATATTCCGGGATTATCTCCTCCTCGGCCTAGTAATCAATCTATCGGGGAAATTCCGAAATAAGAAATGATTCCCTTCTATCCCCTCAAATACTCTATAAGTAAACAAGGCTTCAAGGAAGAGAGGGTATGGGTGTAATTGTGTGTGATTGTACAAGAAAATTCGTTGCTGCATGTTGCAGGCAAATAAATTTTGTTCTGATGCCATGATGGCGGAAGCCTATGTCCTCATGGAGGGTTTATGCCTTGCACAACAGCGGGGATCTAATAGATTTGTTTTGCAATCTGATAATATCCAGGTTATTGAAACAATGCTGAATGGAGGCATTTCTTTGACGTCATCATCAGCAATATTCGAAGATTGCAGGATTCTCTCATCGGGCTTTATCAAGATCCAGTTTGAACATTGTCATCGTGAAGCAAATGAAGTGGCACATGAGCTAGCTAGGCATAATTTTCTTAACTTGTTAGATTGTTTTTGGGACGATGATCCCCCTAGTTTTATTCTAAAAGCTCATAAACGATGTAAGCGTGTTTTCCAATCAATAAAGTGCGCCGAATGGCTTTTCCTCAAAAAAAAAACTCAATCACCATAAACATCTACTCAATCGACGCCCCTATAACCTCATCAGCTTCAACACGGCGCATTTTCTCCCCTATGGTCAACACACCCCATCTACGACCACCTTCGCATCTTCGAAACCCCCGAATATCAGCTATACGTAGCTTGTGGATCAGGGGTAGATCCACTGATAATGATGAAACTATGAAGAATCAAGGGTTAAGCATTTGATCGTGATGCTAAAGAACTTGGGTTTTGTATCAGGGGATACTCCTGATGCATATATGTAGTTATGTTAGAAGTCGAAAACTATGTTAGTCTAGTGTTTTGTTAGTTTAACCGTGTAATGATATGCTAGTTTGAATGTCTGATGTGATTATGTGTATTGTATCTTCCACCATCAATGAGGTGGTTAGGACACCGCCTTTGAGGAGAGGTGTCCACAACACCCTGATGCGAGCAAGCAGATGCCATGTTTCATAATGTAGAAAGTTTTGGCAAACTATTTAAAAGCAAACTATTTTAGTTTGCAAAAACGTTCTATATTATGGAACAGAGGATGGTATAACCGAACACCATACGCTTATATGGACGTCGTCCGTATGCAAACAACCAAATAGAGTCCCAAATATCGTCTCAGCCAGGCCACGGCAAAACAGGTTGCGCTGGACATGGATGTTGATAGCTGACCAAAACCGCACCCAATGATAACGCCTTTATATGGGTCTTGCACTTGGGGAAATAAATGTATGTAGTAGGGTTGTGAAGTTGCATTTAAACCATCCTTGGCTAACTCATAAGTTGTAATTCAACTCCAATAAAAATGTAAGGGGTTGTGCTTACAAGCATCGAGATCGAGAGCAGGAGTGTTTGCTGATTTAAAACACAACATGCAAAAGTTGTAGTACACATCGCATGCTCTCCAGACTTGAGAGAAAAAATTCAGAGTATTCAAAAAAGAAAATTAAGACTAGCAATACAATAGATACATTTTGTGTATGCAACTACTGAATCAAAAAAGAAGAAGAAAAATCTTGCTAGGAAAAAACTGGCTTGCCTTTCAACCGTTACAATGAAGGTTCGTTGGCTACCTGATTCTGCTGACTACACAATTTTACTTATTATTTTTACGGATAGGTAACACTGGTCTCGTGGTCTGGTCTCCAGTGGGAGTAACATTCTTCAGCAGGGCCTTGATCTGTTCTCTGATGAGAGTTTCATCCTTCAGGAGGGCACTGGCTAGGGCATGAAGCTCCCACTTGTGTGTCGTGAGAATCTCTTTTGCGTTGTTGTAAGCCTTGTTCAATAATACTTTCACCTCAGAAGCAATGAGGTATGTCGCTTGCCAGATCATGGTCTTCGTGTTCCAACCGACATCATCGTTGTCATAGGAAACAGGGCCGACCACCTTGCTCATATCATACTTAGCAACCATGTCCTTCGCCATCTCAGTTGCCTCACTTATATCAAACAAGGCGGTAGTGCTCACCTCGCTCTCTCCAAATATAAGCTCCTCGGCCACACGGCCTCACATGAGGATATCCAATTCTTCCATCATCTTCCTCCTTGAGTATTTATAATCATCTTCTTCCTCTCCTAGTTGTGTCACCATTCCAAGAGCATCTCCCCCGGGAACAATGGTAGCCTTCTAGATAGGACTAGCACCATCCGTGTGGATAATAACAATGGCATGTCCAACCTTGTGGTACGTGATCATCTTCTTGCAGTTGTCAGACATCACCACTGATTTGTGCACGCTGCCCATGATGATCCTCTCCGTGGCATACTCGAGATGATCCATTGCAATAGCTTCTTCTCCGTCCTTTGCAGCCTTGAGAGCAGCATGGTTCACCAGCTTTGCGAGGTCTGCACCTGAGAACCCAGGAGTCCCCTTCACAGTGGTCATAAGATCAATATTCTTGGCTTTCCACACCTGTATAAACAAATCATGGAGAAAAGGTTATGTTTTTATCAACTGAGGCTGCGAAGAAGCCTAGGATTGTTGGATGGAGTTACAAACCTTTGGCATAAGAGCGTCAAGGATCTGCCGTCTGCCTAACAGATTTTATGCTTTGTTGGAATAACACGTGGATCTGACGTTGGTTACGTGTTGACATATATTGGGCCATAGGCACACGATCGGGCATAAGAGTCGTACACAGAGGGGGAAAGAGGCCAGGTGGAGTACTACTCCATATTGATGTAGAAAACTAGACAAATACATAATTGGAATCCTCTAATACTACTAGCAGTCCCTTAATCACAACCTTCTAAAAGGTTGAGATTACGCTTGAACTCATCAAGCTCCTTGACCGGCAACGCCTTTATAAATCCATCTGCCACTTGATCTTTGCTAGAAATAAATCTGATGTCCAGCTTTTTACTTGCAACTCTTTCTTTAACAAAATGAAAAGCTATCTCAATATGTTTTGTCCTTGCATGAAAAACAGGATTAGCAGACAAAAATGTTGCACCAAGATTATCACACCATAAGCATGGTTTTCTCTCAATGTAACACAGCTCACCAAGCAAAGCTTCAACCCATATTAACTCAGTTATGGTATTTGCTAGAGCCTTGTATTCAGCTTCAGTACTTAACCGTGAAATAGTGGTTTGTTTCCTAGTACTCCAAGAAATCAAGTTTGGTCCAAGAAATATAGCAAAACCTCCTATGGACCTCCTATCATCAAGACAACCAGCTCACTCTGCATCAAAGAAAGCACTAAGCAAACTAGATGAGGATTTCTGAAAGGTAAGTCCAGTCTTCAAAATACCCTGAACATATCTCAATATTCTTTTAACAGCTGTCCAACGAGTGACTGTTGGAGCATGTAAAAACTGACAAACCTTATTTATGGAGAAGGAAATGCCGGGCCTCTTCAATGTCAAGTATTGTAAGACACCCACAATGCTTCTATACTCAGTAATATCATCAGGACCTAGAGGAATACCCTCATTAAGATTCAACTTCTCAGTAGAGGACAAAGGTGTAGGACATGTAGTGCAGTTTTTCATACCAACTTTTGTAAGCAAATCAGTATCATATTTTTCCTGTGTAAGAAGCAAACCATCATTAAACTTTTTTACCTCAATGCCTAAGAATAAGTGAAAGTCATCCAGACCTTTGAGGGAAAAATCATCCTTGAGATCACGCAGCAGAACTGAGATAGCTTGATTTAATGAACTGGTAACTATGATACCATCAACATAAATTATAACAAAGATCATGACACCTGAATTCTTGTAGAGAAAAAGTGAGGTATCTGTTATAGAAGGAACAAAACCAAGTGCTTGCAACTTTGTACTCAACCTAGAATACCATGCTCGAGGAGCTTGCTTAAGACCATAAATAGCTTTATCAAGTTTACATATAAAGTGGGGAGTTTGAGGATCTTCAAACCCTAGGGGTTGTTTCATATATACCTCATTTTCCAGAACACCATGAAGAAATGCGTCCTTGACATCTAGCTGCCTTAGACTCCAGCCTTGCGAAATAGCAATAGACAAAAGAAGTCTAATAATGGATGTCTTCACAACAAGACTGAAGGTATCCTCATAATCAATACCATACTTATGTTTAAATCCTTTTGCAACCAACCGGGTCTTGTATCTATCAATGGTACCATCTGCATTTTTCTTGACACGATACACCCATTTACTATCAATCAGATTCTTAGTAGAATTGAGAGGAACAAGTCTCCAGGTTTTATTTTCCATGAGAGCATTGTACTCATCAGTCATGGAAATACGCCATTGATCATCTAAAAGAGCTTCAGACAATGTAGATGGTTCACCTGTAGAGGTAAACAACCCATATCGAATAGTTCCATCGGTATATTTTTTAGGATTATGTATTCCTTTCTGAAGACGCGTGCGAGGCTCCAAAACAGTAGCATCATTTTCTCCCACAGCCGAAGTATTTTCCCCTGTGTCATTTTCTGCAGTAGTATTCTCAACAAGTTGTTCTGTACCAATACTATCGTTGTCACTGCTGTCGTTGTCACCGTCCCTTGCCTAAGCATGGCTTGCACGCGTAGCGGCAACATCAATATCAGCAGTGGGCGCGTCATCAACAGCAGGAACACTTGGTCGCTCGCATGCACCCGCATCGCGAGAGGGAAACGAGGAGGGCGACAGCCATGGTGGGAACCTCTACATGTGGCGGTCAGGAGACAGTGGCCGGGACTGGGCGCACGTGGAGGCATGAGCAGGCCACCGTGTGGGCGACAGCGAGAGGTGGGAGTTGCTTCCATTGGTTGCATGCACATGATATCTTCGGGATCAGCTCGCACTTGATCCGAGGATGACGTCGAATCACTCTAGGAGTCAGCTTGCGTTCTGTCATTTTGTGAGGATGTTTCTTAACTGTTGTGAGTAATTTCTGCACTATTTGAATCAGAATTTTCAGCATATGAGTGCTGCACATCACGAGTATCTGCAACCACAATATTTTCTAGAGAAGTCTGACCACAATTAGTAACGTCAAGTATAGCATGTAAATTCATATGATCTTCAGTGTGTGTCTCCCCTTTGTTTTTAGGTAGTAAAATATATCTTTTTTAAGACGAGAACCAGCATTGGGATGCAAGTCAGCAAACGGAAATACATTTTCATCGAATACTACATCTCTGGAGATATAAACACGACCTGTTTTAGTATCTAAGCAGTTTACTCCTTTATGACAAGGACTGAAGCCTAAGAAAACACGCTTAGTGGAACGAAAAGCGAGTTTCCTTTTCTTATAAGGGCGGAGGTTGGGCCAGCAAGCACAGCCAAACACTCTTAGAGACTCATAATTAGGCTTTGTGTGGAGGAGACGCTCAATAGGGGTTTCTAGATTTATTACCTTGTTGGGAAGTAAGTTAATGATAAAAGTGGCTGTAAGAAAAGTTTTATCCTAGAACTTGAGAGGCATAGATGGATTTGCAAGAAGGGAAAGACCTACTTCGACAATATGTCGATGTTTACGCTCTGCTGAACCATTTTGTTGATGTGCATGTGGACAAGAAACATGATGGGTGATTCCCACTTTTTGAAAGAAACCATGAAGTTTTTCATATTCACCACCCCAATCAGTTTGCATAATAATGATTTTCTTATCAAACTTTCTTTCAACAAGTTGCTGAAAGTTAAGGAAAACTTAATAAACCTCAAAGCCATTCTTGAGCAAATATATCCATGTAAATTTACTATAGTCATCAATAAAGCTTACATAATATGAGTGTTTTCCAACAGAACTAAGGGCTGGGCCCCATACATCAGAGCAAAATCGTTTCAAAGGAACCGTGGAAACACTAGTAGAGACATGATATGGTAAATGATGACTCTTAGCTAGTTGAAAATAATCACAAATGTATGGGTTTATTTCAGGCGAATGAAAGGATGAAGGATGTCCTAGGCGGCGATGCCATGTAAAATATGACAGATTTATTGTAATGAAGGCTTGATTGGAAGACCAAGTAGAAAAAGGTACTAGTCGGTAGAGACCATCATGATACAGACCTTTAAACAGAATTCTCCTTGTGGCCTGATCCTTAATCAAGAAAAAATAGGGGTGAAACTAAAGAAAGACATCATTATCAAGTGTAAGTTTATGAACTGAAAGGAGATTTTTTGAAGCATATGGAACATGAAGAATATTTTTAAGATGGAGATAATTATGGGAAGCGTGCAACATTGAATGACCAATATGAGAGATTTGCATACCTTTACCATTGGCCATGTGGACTTGATCACACTGTGTATGTTTCCTGGATATATAACTTGTTCATCTCATTGGCAACATGGTTTGTAGCACCAGTGTTAGAATACCAATTTATGTCCACACCATAAGAAACCATGTTGGCACCCTTATCACCACGATCAGCATCATCACGATGATCACGATTGTTCTAAAATATCCACCAATGGTCATTGGCAGGATGGCCATGAATCTTACATATCTGGCAAGTGACATTGACATAGGGAGTGGGGGGACGACTACGACGACACCCACCATCATCGTCGCGGCGGCGAGGATGATCATCATAGCGGCGATCACCACCACCATCACGGCGATCATCATATCAGTCACAACGATCATCATATCCATGGCGATCATCATAGGCACGACGACTATGGTCATCCTGATGATCATCACGCCGGTCATCATAGCTGAGTGAGCGGTGCACCAAGTGCAACAGCCAACATGGTGACCGATGAAGATGAATACGCCATATGTAGGGATTTGCGCTAAGGAAGCGATAGAGATCTTGGGTTTTGTTGGGTTTTGACGCGGTGGCGAATCATAGATCACAATAGCGCTAGGTTTGATTGTGGTTTGGGTGTAGGTTTTTGGTTTTCTGGTGGCGAAGCTACATCGGCAGCGGATCACAGGGGCTGCAAGAAATTGCGGCGACGGTGATTGTAGTAGCTGATGGAGATATGCCCAAGAGGCAATAATAAAGTGGTTATTATCATATCTTTATTTTTATGATAAATGTTTGCATCCCATGCTATAATTGTATTAATAGGAAACATTAATACTTATGTGTTTTGCAAACATAAAAGAGTCCCTAGTAAGCCTCTTATTAAACTAGCTTGTTGATTAATAAATGATCATGGTTTCCTGATCATGGACATTAGATGTTATTAATAACAAGATTATGTCGTTAGGAGAATGATGTGATGGACACACTCCTGTAGTTAGCATAGCATAAGATCAAGTCATTTAGAGTTTGTTTGCTACAAGTTTTCAAATACATATTAACCTAATCCTTCGACCATGAGATCATGTTAATCACCATCACCATATGAGTGCTTTAATGACATCAAATGCCACTTTCGTAACTGTGTGGTTATAAAGGTGGAAGTGGGTATTCTGAAAGTATGTGTTGAAGCACATGGATCAAGAGTGGGATTTGTCCATCCATATGACGGATAGATATACTCTAGGCCCTCTCGGTGGAGTTTCATCCAATTGGCTTGCAACCATGTGACAAGGTCACAAGGGATGTCACATCACAGTATGAGTAAAGAGTACTTATCGGTAATGAGGTTGAACTAGGTATAGAGATACCGACGATTAAACCTCGGATAAGTAAAGTATCACGCGACAAATGGAATCTGTATCGTATGTAAATGGTTCATTCGATCATGAAGTCATCGTAGAAATATGTGGGATCCATATGGATTTCTAGATCACTCTATTGGTTATTGATTGGAGAGGTGTCTCGATCATGTCTGCATAGTTTACGAACCGTAGGGAGACACACTTAAGGATTCGATGTTGTTTAAGTAGATATGGAATATGAGTTGGAGCCCGAATGTTGTTCGGAGTCTCGGATTGGATCCAGGAAATCATGAGGATATCCGAAATGGTCTGGAGAATAAGATTCATATAAGGAAAGTGGTTTTCCGGGGTTCAGGAAAAGTTTTGGTGTTTTGGCAGGATACTTCTAGAATGTTCTAGAGGGACCACCAGTGGTTCCACCACCCCGTAGGGAGTCACTTGGATAGTGGCATGCCCTAAGGGCTAGCCGCACCAAACCCTAAAGGGCCAATTCGGACAACACTAGTTAAAGGGTCAAACCCTAGTTTGAATAGTCAAATCCTAGTTTGAAAAGTCAAACTATAGTTTTTGGTAAGAGAGAAGACTTGATGGGAAAGGTTCCAACTCTCCCCTTGGTGGCCGAGTTGGGGGGAGGGGGGGGGGTTGACACGGCCTGGGCTGGGAACTCTTGGCCGGCCGCCCCTCACCTATATAATGAAGGGTGGGGGCACCCCCCAAGCCCCTTGTATCCTGGCGCCTAAATCCTAGCCACCATACCTCTCTCTCTCGTCCACCGTCCTGCTCCGGCTTAGGCGAAGCCCTACAGAAATCTCTCCTCCTCCTCCTGGAATAAGGGAGAGGAAGATCTTCATCGACTACCATACGTGTGACCGACTGCGGAAGGCGCTGCCGGAACATGGTGCCGAAAGGATCGTCTACGCGATCTTGAGATCAGCAATTGATCGACTACATCAACCACGAGATGTGAATCTTGTTAAATGCTTTGGATCTACGAGGGTTAGTTCTCTACAATCTCGTTGTACCGATCTCATAGATTAGACATTGGCTTTGCCATAGATTATATCTTGGTTTTGTGTGTTCATGCGATAGAATTTTTTTGTTTTCCATGCTATGAACTTGATGAGTGCAGCAACACTTTGTTGGGAGACCCCAAGAGGAAGGTATGATGAGCACAACAGTAAGTTTTCCCTCAGTTAGAAACCAAGGTTATAGAACTAGTAGGAGGAAGGAAATGACTCAAACGTGTTGCTAGCAACTTGGAGACCTGCACAACACAAACTCAAGACTTTTCCCCAACAAACAGTGAGGTTGTCAATCTCACCGGTTTGCTATAACAAAGGATTAAATGTATGGTGTGGAAGGTAATAGTGGTTTGCAACAAGTAAACGGTATATATTGGAAGATGTATCAATGGTAAAGATTGGACCGGGGTCCAAGTTCACTTGAGGTGTTCTCCTTAGATAAACAAACATGACATGCTGGGTAAAAAATTACAGCAGGGCAATTGACAGGACTGAGCAAGGCATAACAATGCAATACTAGACATCATGATCCTATGAGATTCGATCGGGCAATACAACAAGATACATAGACCGCCATCCAACTGCATCTATGACTAGAAGTCCACCTTTGGGTTATCATCCGAACCCCCTCCAGTATTAAGTTGCAAGCGACAGACAACTGCTTTAAGAAAAGTGTGTAAGGTAAACAATCCACTTGTTCTATGAACAAGAGACCGTTGTTTTCTCTCTAGTGGCAACATCACATCTACAACCTTAGAGATTTCTGTCACTTCCCTTAGATTAAATAGAGGCATGAAACCACTATCGATCACAAATACCCCCTCTTGGAGTCACTGGAAACTACTTGGCCAAGATATCTACTAACAACGGAGAGCATGCAAGATCACAAACAACACAGACATGATAGAATCAATAAGACCAAACCATTAATCAATCTCACATAGTAATCTCAATATCCATCGGATGCCCGCAAACACAACATTACAAATAGATGAGATATTGATCATGAACGGAGCTCACAAGATCTAGACATGAAAGCACAAAGGAGGAGATACAACCATCTAGCTACTACATGGACCTGTAGTCCAAGGTGGAACTACTCACGCTTCATACCGGAGGCTGGCATGATGAAGAAGAAGGCCTCCAGGATGATCTCCCCTCCGGCAGGGTGCCGGGAAGAGCTTCAGATCCCCCGATCTAGGGAGATGGTGGCGGTGGCTACAGACGGTTTCATGGAATATTGATCGGGTACTTAGGGTTTAGGCATTGGGGGATTCTTATAGGAGAAGAGGCGAGGCAGGAGGGCCGCCAGGGCGGCTGCACCCCCCCAGGTGTGGGGTGGTCCCACCTACGTGACCAGGGGGTGTGGCCCCCTAGTGGGTCTCCTTCGTCTCGTATTCATGCTTCATGTTCCCCACGGTAAAATATTGACTTTGGCTTTTGTCCCGTCCAATTCCGAGAATTTTGATTTTCTGCCTTTCTGGAACCAAAAACAGAAGAAAACGGGCAAATGGCACTGTGGCATCTTGTTAATAGGTTAGTACCATAAAACATATAAAAACACCTCAAAGTTCTTCGAACTTTTCCATCTTTGATTCTGCGTGCTCATCGTCGTTGCCGCCGCACTGCAATGGGGAAACCCAAGAAGTCCTCTACCGCAGTTGGTACAAGTGCTGCCGTCAGCGGAAAAAAGGGTTTCGCCGCCACTTGCATCACCGATGGTGGCTGGTGGCGATCGGATACGTGCGAGGGTGAACTCCGAAAGCTCCGTGAGCGGGGTATTATCCCGCAGTATAGGGAGGCCGTCAGAGTTCCCGGCGACGAGGTAATTCCCCATCCTCCCGCTAGGTTTCGGGTTATGTTCGTCGCCTTTATCCTTCGGGGCCTTTCTTTCCCAATCCACGATTTTCTCCGTCGATTGCTTTTTCTTTATGGCATCCAGCTTCATCATATTTCACCAAACTCTCTTATTCATGTCGCATGTTTCATCACATTCTGCGAGTGCTGGCTCGGTATTGAGCCGCACTTTGGCCTCTTCCGGAAGCTCTATTCCGTGAAGAGGCAATCTGGATCCGATGGTGTTTATCCCATTGGCGGCTGCATTATATTCCTTAAATCCAATTTTCTCTTCTTCTCCTTCTCTATGTCCGAATCTGTCCAGTACTGGCGGAGGCGA